>OW052243.1:130837872-131447872 GCA_932526585.2 Philonthus cognatus
CCTGTTTTTGAGGATTCATCCCAGCTCTGATATATATATATATATATATATATATATATATATATATATAGTATATATATATATATATTTATGTGTGAGATAATCGCCGTACCTATTGCTACTCGCGATGATCTGTGATATTCACATATTGCTACCGGCCGTACCTAGTGCTACTCGAATCATTACTGTCTGTAAAATGATCCTATTGCTACCGACATGCAATTATTTCATAAGTATTTAAGGCCATTGAGCTAGAAGAATAAGAATTCAGACAAGCTGGCTATGAAACATAAACATAAGTGCAGTATATATCTTGAACTTCATACTCAATTCCTGATTTATACGCCTGACGTATGAAGTAAAATTTTTACTTAAGATAAGCCTGATACTTTGGTTTGGTCGCGTAGCGCTACGCGACCAAACCAAATTTTAGGACTTTTCTAAACTCGGAATTTTACTTCATGCTTAATCTAGAAGTGGAAAACACTTGTTAAAAAAATCTAAAAAAAAGTGTTTTCTATCTATTGCTAGCGGTATTCTTAGTGTCAGTATGATGATCCTATCCTTACTATCTGTTAGATAATAATACTGCTACCGATATTCTTACGATCTGTGATATTTACATATTACTACCGGCATCCTTATCTGTGAGATGATACTATTGCTACCGAAATCTTTGCGATCTATAAATTGCACATATTGCTACCTGTATCCTTAGTATCTGTGAGATGATCCTCCTACTACCAGTATACTTACGATTTGTGAGGTACGTCTCACCAGCATTCTTATGATCTGTGAGCTGTAACTATGTTATAATTATTTTAAAGAATTATTGGATTATACCAAAAGTAAGTAAGTGCATTTGGTGGGATATGTATCTAAAAATGTCATCAGATTGAAAAGTGTCATTCCGAGATAATTCAGATAATGAAATCCATTCCACATAATATCCATTCCAATCTATTCAAAGGTAAATATTGGCACAGCGATTTACATAGAATGAAGGAGATGAGATTCCCAGTAGAATCGAACTTCCTGATTATCGGTCTGCATCGCTTGCACCTTGGTGCGCGGCAGCCGATTACCGATTGCATGTCAACACACAGCAAGCAGCGCGCGTTTCGAACAAAAAAAAAGTCAACTCGATGCGGCTTAGATAATTATTAATGCCATTTAAAAATAATTATCAGTCAAACGCGAGCAGTTATTCAGACGTGCTGAAACACACGTAGAGCGTTTTAAAAATATCCGCCGGCATTTTCATAAAACATTTGAAATTTAAACAGAAATGTCACTAACTCCCTGTTAACTAATAGCCCGGTGCGTTTAATTAGAATAATCGTGATTACAAAAAATTTGCGTTGCAAAACAACGCTTTTACGTGTCCAGCGCTATATTTTTAAATTGTCGGCTTTATTTTTTAACAGTTTGAAAATAGGTTTTTATGGTCCATAAAGAGGAACTTATGGGTTTTTATTGCAACGCTCCAGGGCATTTATGCCAATCCAGGTGTCGCCACTTAAGTCACTCTCTAAATTGCGATAGCACGTACGCCAAACAATGGAGCCGTGTTCTAATAATAAATTTGATCCTTAATGTCCTGCCTCGTCCTCCGCGACCACTTCCTCCTAGCCTTGGCTTCGGTATTAATAAATTCTCGGTAATTATATTTAAATCTCTCAGATTGTAAAACGCGAAATTATTAACCATAAAGATCTATCTAGAAATTTATTCAGAGGATATTTGAATTTTTCTGCCCTCGCACCGCTAAGCCGGGCTAATTAAACCACCTGCTTATGCAATTAATCACCGAGTGAGTGATTTAATCACGTATCACCTGTATTTCAGAATACCGACTACACCTGCCAACGTGTATGAATCAAATTTTGCGGACGCTAAATGTTGATATTTCTTTAAATTGCACCGTATTTACTTACATTATTTTGTTGTTACTGACACACCTGCTCAGACACCTTTGTTCAATTTACAAGAAAGCAAATGAAATATTTTGTTGTTATTATAGTTGTTCAAAATATCCACCTGATTTCTTGATATACAGGGACTTTTTTTTAAGTATACATACCCGATTGTATACACTGTTCATTTTTTGTTTTTGAATAGCGTTAAATTTTTAGCTTTTAACGTGTGCTTTCAATCCCAGGTTAAGCATAAAGTAAAATTTCGAGTTTAGAATAGCCTGAAAATTTGGTATGGTCGCGTAGCGCGTAGCACTACGCGACAGAGCTGGGCAGGATTCGAATCATTCAGATTCGAATACTTTTAGAGGACTCAAAAGAGACATTTGAATACTTTAGTTTGACTGGATTCGTGATCCGGATTCGTTCCATTTTTTTTTTTGAGGATTCGTATTCAAATCCAAATGTGGGTGATTCGAATCCTTATAACAGGATTCGAATATTTATAAAAGAATTCGAATATTTACAAAAGGTTTTGAATCGTCAAAAATAATTCGAATTAATTGTGAGGATTAACTTGAAAACTTTTGTTTGTGTTTTTAAATTTCTCGTTGAATCACTGTTTTATACGCGTGGCGCATGAAGTAAAATTTCGAGTTTAGAAAAGCCCAGAAAATTTGTCTCGGGTCGCTGCGCGACCCTCGACAAATTTTCACGGGGCTTTTCTAAACTCGAAATTTTACTTCATGCTTAGTCTGGGAGTGGATAACACTCGTTCGAAGATTTAAATTTAAATAAACATCAAAAATAATTCGAATTAATTGTGAGGATTAACTTGAAAACTTTTTTTTGTGTTTCAAATTTCTCGTTGAATCACTGTTTTATACGCGTGGCGCATGAAGTAAAATTTCGAGTTTAGTAAAGCCCAGAAAATTTGTCTCGGGTCGCTGCGCGACCCTCGACAAATTTTCACGGGGCTTTTCTAAACTCGAAATTTTACTTCATGCTTAGTCTGGGAGTGGATAACACTCGTTCGAAGATTTAAATTTAAATAAACATTATAATAAAAAATTATATTACATTTCCCTAATAATAAAAAAATTATGATATGAAGGATAAAAATCGATCTAATCATAAGATAACCTTATCGCAAATTTTCTAAATTTAGAATTAAAAAATTGTTATTAGTCGATGATTTATCGCGCCTAAAAAAATCTTGGCGTAGACACACATTCAGACACTCTTGAATTCCAATACATTTTAATTAATATTATTGAGACTCAACCTCGAATTCGAACTTTGGTGTGAAATCTTCAAGCGTACGCATGTATTTTGCACCCGGAATTTTTCAAATTTAAGTATTTGAATATTATTCATTCTAAAACATTCAAATATTCTTCCAATTATTTAAATGTTCAAATAATTTAAATATTTAGAAATTTATTGACGTGTGTAAAACAATAGTTTAAGCACCAATAAAAAAAAAATTTAAATATTTGAATATTGAATAATAATATTCAAATATTTAAATTGTTTTTTTCTAAAATATATTCAAATATTCTTCCAACTATTTAAATATTCAAATAATTTGAATATTTATAAATGTAAATATTTTGATATTCGATTGTTTAAATATTTTGATATTTAAATATTTCAATATTTGGATATTTGAATATTAAAATATTTAGATTTTCGAATATGTAAATATTTGCCTATTCGAATGTTTAAATATCTGGACATTCTAATATGTAAATATTTGCACATTTGGATATTTGCGTATATATTTATATATTTCAATGTTTTTATATTCTAAATATTTGAACATTTGAAAATTCGAATATTTCAATAATTTGATATTTGAATAGTCATAAGAATATTTTAATATTTTTGGATAATAAAATATTTTAATATTCGAATATTTAAATATTTTGATATTTGAATATTTCAATAATTGTATATTCAAATATTTGAATATTTTCTTGGATTAATTTCTCATCTGGCACTTGGTGAAACATATTAGAATATGTAAAGTTCACATTCCTTTGAAAATGGTCTAACAAACCGAAAGTAGTCGGAATAAAGTTTTAATTTGTGAAACAATACCAAGTGTTTTTTTTATTTAAATAACTTTACATATTTGAATAGTATTTATTTTAAAACATATTCAAATATTCTTCCAACTATTTAAATATTGAAATAATTTGAATATTTAGAAATTTAAATATTTAAATATTGGGATATTCGATTGTTTAGATATTATGATATTTCAATAATTCAATACTTGGATATTTAAACATTAAAATATTTTGATTTTCGAATATTTAAATATTTCCATATTCGAATGTTTTAATATCTGGACATTTTAATATTCAAATATTTGCACATTTGAATACTTGCATGTTTTAATATTTCAATATTTTTATATTCTAAATATTCAAACATTATATTTCAATTATTTCAATAATTTGATATTTGAATATGTAAATATTTGGATATCCGAATATTTCAATAACTGTATATTCAAATATTTGGATATTCAAATATTTGAATAATTAGATGTTTGTATATTCGAATATTTAAATATTCGAATATTTCAATAACTGTGTATTCAAATATTTGGATATTCAAATATTTCCATATTCAATAATTTAAATAATTAGATGTTTGTATATTCGAATATTTAAATATTTGCATGTTAGAATATTTAAATATTTGGAAATCTGAATATTTTAATAATTGCAAATTGAAATATTTAAATATTTGGATATTTGAATATTTTATGATTTAAATATTCAAATATTTTAATCTTAAAATATTTAAATATTTGGTTATACGAATACTTAAATATTTGGATATTCGAATATTAAAATATTCGAATATTAAAATATTCGAATATTCAAATATTTAAGCTTTGTAGGTACACGCAATGTTGTATGAAATAGAATAACATTTTTATGTAATAAACTACTGTGCAATTACAATCATTATTATTCCACAAAAATTCCACTCATTTGCATATTTATTTATAGAATGTACACATAAATAATACCTACAATTTGTAATATTTTTATATGCGATTGAATACTCGGGTAACTTAAAATTCTTTCAAAAACGAGCTAAGTGTTTCTTGAAATTTTTACATTATAATACGTTTTCTTTTTTATATTTATTGCGCATATAACAATAACAAAAAAAAAAGATTTTGTTAAATTAAAAAGAAAATAAACTAAATTTTTCTCTCTATTTTGTTAATACTCAAATTGCTCGAATGTAGTACAAAACACGGATTTATTGTGAAGTTCAAAATAGATACTGTAATTATACGAAATTTAAGTTAATTACATTACTTCGTAATTAGTTATATGAATATAATTACATTTTTATTTATTGTGAAGTTCAAAATAGATATTGTAATTATACGAAATGTTAATTAATTACATTATTTCGTAATTAGTTACACGAATATAATTACATTGTAATTACAGTATTAGGGTTTAATTACATACGAAGTAATTACTTTATAATATAATTACAGGGTAATGCTTTTTTTTATACTAATAATATATTTATAGATAAATAATTAACACTGTTGTATCCTTTCTTCACAGTTTAATTTCTAATGGTTAGATATATATTTCAAGTGCTAAGCACTCATTATCAATAACAACTAATTCTAACAACTGAATTAGTTGTTATTGATAATGAGTGCTTAGCACTTGAAATATATATCTAACCATTAGAAAATAAAGTGTGAAGAAAGGATACAACAGTGTTAATTATTTATTGATTATACTCTTCACGAAACTCAAAAACATATATCGATATTTATAGCTATAGTCAATATCAATTATGAAATGAAAAATAAAATTTACATCACCAAAATGCAAAAATATAGTGCACACAAATAAACATTTTTAAGATTAAGTACAAATGATTTAATAAAAACCAAGTAATAATTATTTTGTAAATATACAAAATATATAGTAATTATATTACTTTGTAATTATACGAATATAATAACGAAGTAATTATGTAATTAAATCGGTATTTGTTAAAAGGGTATAAAGCAGTTCTTTTTAGGAATTGAGTTTGGTTGTATTTAAAAATATAAAATTCTATAAATGAAACATAGTTTAGTAAATTAGGTTTTAACAAAACTTTATTTAATTAATGTTATTACTTTTTTCTATGCCCAAAACTTCGTTATTTTATACGTATGGCGTTTAAAGTAATTATTCAAAATTTAGAAAATGACTTTTCTGACTTTCCCGGTTTTAATGATATTCAGTGAATTTTTTATTTACGTAATTTTCAGGCATTCGTCGATTTTATAATAGGGTTCAATTTGAAGTTTTGAATGAGTGATTCCACTCCCAGGTTAAGCATGAAGTAAAATTTCGAGTTTAGAAAAGCCTGAAAATTTGGTTTGGTCGCGCAGCGCGTAGCGCTACGCGACCAAACCAAATTTTCAGGCTTTTCTAAACTCGAAATTTTACTTCATGCGCCACGCGTACAAAACGCTAATTTGAAGTGAAGTTCAGAGTAACACGGAAATAAATGTTTAGTCTGTTATAAATGATCAGTGTTGCTAAAAAAATAATTAGGTTTTGAATATTCTTATTAAAACAACTGGTAACGATATTTATGTGTTTATGTTTGCAAAAAATAATAAAATCAAATTTATTCTTAAAGGATTTGTATTCGTGATTCGAAAAAACAGGACTCGAATCTTTGATTCCAATCATATGTATCTCTTACGAATCCTTTATTCGAGTATTCGTGATTCGAATCATATTAGGTGATTCGGATTCGTGATTCGAATCGTTTTAAGGAGGATTCGTCCCAGCTCTGACGTCGATGTCCGTCGTACCTGCACGACAGTGGATAGCCCGCTTTATACAGGGTGGCGCAAAACTACCGATATGGTTTGAATGTTTAATAACTTTTTTATTTAATGGTTAATTATTATTATAATTTTTTTGGTATACAGTATATTAATGCGGAATATTTTTGGCTTAAGTATGAAAAATTATATCCCGCAAGTGGAGGCCATTTTCGTCTTCGCACATTCGTGCTCTTTCCAGTACATTTTCCATAACTTTTCGTAAAATTTCCGGTGTTATGGCTTGAATTTCATAGCGAATGTTTTGTTTTAGCTTTGGTATGATCGCTGGCTTATTTACGTATACCCTTTCTTTCAAATAACCCCAAAGAAAACAGTCTGGAGCTGTTAAATTCGGTGAACGTGGCGGCCAATTGAAATCGCTTCTGCGCTAAATGCGTTCGCCAAAGAGGTCCCGTAACAGAGTCATTGTGTCCCTTGCAGTGTGGGCTGTGGCTCCATCTTGTTGGAACCACAACTGACGTTGGTTTTCTACAGCTGGCCTCAAAAAATTGTCCAGCATCGTTCGATATTCAGCACTATTAACCGTAACTGAGGCGCCAGGTGCATTTTCAAAAAAATATGGACCAATGATCCTTTCAGACGATACACCTCACCAAAGAGTACACTTAAGTGGGTGTAATTGTCGCTGATGAACTGTTCTTGGATTCTCCGTAGCCCATATCCTGCAATTTTGCTTGTTTACGAAACCATTCAATTGGAAATGGGCTTCATCGCTCATTATCAAATTGTTAATGAAATCGCGATTTTCTTCTGCTTTTTGTCGGAATGAAATGGCATAATCAAGCCGTTGTTGGTAGTCTATCGGCTTCAATGCTTGCACGAGCTGAACCTTATACGGGAACATGTGCAATGTGGCCAAAATCCTCTGAACGGACCTCCGCGATAGCCCCAGTTGTGCCGAACGTCTTCTTGTTGATGTTTCTGGACTGTCCTGCACACTATCCACAACACGTTGGATATTTTCTTCCGTGTGGACCGTACGTGGTTTTCCGGTACATGGAAGGTGTCTTACTGTACCATGTTGTCGAAAATTTGCAACCAGGCGGTTTATTGTTGATGCTGAAGGTCCAGTACGCACATTAAAAAACGACGATAAGCATGCTGCGTCAAAACAATTGACCGTTGATTTTCAAAATAAAATTCAACAATTTTTGATCGCTGTTCTGTTGTGTACTGTTCCATTTTAAATTCCTCACAAAATTCTGAAATAAAAATAAAAAATATAAATAAATTTAAAAAAGTTATTAAACATTCAAACCATATCGGTAGTTTTGCGCCACCCTGTACAAAGACATAACTGAATAGTAATTTATTTTTATTGTAATTTAGATAGCTCGTAAAAAAATATCACGAAATAATTATTTTATTACTCGGTCTTTGTTAAAATCGGTAATTTAATCCTCTGGCGCAATTAATCAAAATACTCCCAATTATCCGTGTTTTGCGTATGAATTTCTTGGAAGTTCCAGCTGAGCATAAAATGTGTTTCTTGTTTAAATCCAGGGGTAATTACATCAATGTTAATCAAAGCATTCAGGGATATAATTTGCCCTTAGCTCATCTGATAACCATTGAGCCTAATGACTGCCATTGAATTTCCGGCAATAAATGAACCGGCCGTGGATTTTGATTTCGAGTCTTATTTGCTAACAATTTGGGCTTATTCTCTTTACAAAATTAAGAAAATATCGTGTCTTGAAAAGTAGGTACTTTGATTTCCATAATTTAAGACAGCGGTGTCCGACCTTTTGCCTTCACTGGGACGCATTCGCCAAATTTTGCTGGCCTTGGGTGGCCCTAACGTAAAATGCCAAATTCTTTGAGGGAAAATATGCGATTAATATTTTCCCTCATAAAGAATTTGGCATTTTACGTTAGGGCCACATTCACACTTTCCTGATTTAAGCCATTTTTGTGGTGTTTTTTTTTCTACTCCTAGACCAAGTATGAAGTAAAAAATCGGCTTAAGAAAAGTCTGATAATTTCGATTTGGGCGCGAATTATTCGTATTCGAATAAAAACTGTTTGGAAACTTACAATCAGAAGTCCCTAAAGGCTAGGTTTAGGGGGTTTTACCGCTTCTATGTGTCCATTATACTGCAGTAAAATATATAATGTGTTAGTCCTTTATTGATTAGAAAATATTTATACCGGGTGTTGACTTGGCGGACGCAACATAGGAAATCCCATGTACATTTTGAAATGTTCAAATTTTGGCTCCCCTATTTATTTTAGAAACAAAATGTATTTACCTTTTTTTGTAGAGAAATTAATTCTGAATTCATTTGTGTTAACATTTATCACTTTACGTTTCCTAAGTTAAAATAATTAAGAAAAAATAATGTGATTTTATAAGAATAATGACATGCCATGAAATTGAAACAACAACTGCGGATGTCAAAATAGCAACAGATATCGTAGTCACTTGATTAAAGTAAATGTTTTCGAAATGATTTACACTATACAAGAAAATAGTCATTATTTTTATAAAATCACATTACTTTTTCTTAATTATTTTAGCTGTTAATTTTCTGACATTCGTTGATTTTTAAAAGAGTTCAATTTGAAGCGTTAAACGAGTGTTTTCCACTCCCAGACTAAGCATGAAGTAAAATTTCGAGTTTAGAAAAGCCCCGTGAAAATTTGTCGAGGGTCGCGCAGCGACCCGAGACAAATTTTCTGGGCTTTTCTAAACTCGAAATTTTACTTCATGGGCCACGCGTATAAAACACAGATTTTGACTGAAGTTCGAATATACATAAATTTGACAATATTATAGTGTTTTATACGCGTGGCGCATGAAGTAAAATTTCGAGTTTAGAAAAGCCCAGAAAATTTGTCTCGGGCCGCTGCGCGACCCTCGACAATTTTTTACGGGGCTTTTCTAAACTCGAAATTTTACTTCATGCTTAATCTTGGAGTGGATAACACTTGTTTAAAGCTTTAAATTGAACCTAAAAAAAAACAGGGAATATCCGCAATTGTTGTATCAATTCCATGGTATGTCATTATTTTTATAGAATCACATTACTTTTTCTTAATTATTTTAACTTAGAGAAACGTAAAGTGTTACGTGTGAACAGGGTTTTCCACTCCCAGACTAAGCATGAAGTAAAATTTCGAGTTTAGAAAAGCCTGAAAATTTGGATTGGACGCGCAGCGAAGCGGAGCGACCAATCCAAATTAGGCTTTTCTAAACTCGAAATTTTACTTCATGCGCCACACGTATAAAACACTGAAATATCGGTAAGTTTAAAATATATGGCTTTAGCAATCTAATATGTAAATGTAAATAAAACTTGAGTAAAATTCTGAGCTAAACAAATTGTTTAAAACATTGATTATAGGCAACCTAATAACTCTACCGTATATTAAGTTGCCTATAATCGTTGTTGTATGTGTGTGTTTTTTTGAACCTCACTGTGAATTAGTGTTTTTAAGCGTGGCGCATGAAGTAAAATTTCGAGTTTAGAAAAGCCTAATTTGGATTGGCCGCTCCGCTTCGCTACGCGGCCAATCCAAATTCTTAGGCTTTTCTAAACTCGAAATTTTACTTCATGCTTAGTTTGGGAGTGGAAAACACTCGTTAAAAGCCTCAAATTAAACACGTTGAAGCAACGAATTCCTGCAAATTTAAAAAACGCTGTAATTATCGGGAAATGTATACTCAAAAGAAAAATGCCCAGTATGTTCTGTTTTAAACACAATTTAAACCTGTTTTAGACACGTTTTAAACATGTTTTTAATTGTTAATGTTTTAAACGCTGTTTCAATGAATAAAACACGTTCTGTTAAAAAACATAAAATGATCTATTGATAAAACCTCTAAAATTATACCATAGAGTAAAATCCTGAAAGAAATGGTAATCCACATAAAGATAAATTCGAAATATTGAAAAAACAACAAGTTAATGGTATATGAACTACTACTCTTCCCATGAACTGTTTGTTATAATAATAATAATAATAATAATGCTTTATTTCTCAACAGAATTACTTCCAATTACAGAGAAATGTATAATGATATCTAAAATATAGTGTAACTATTACTAATAATAATACATATAAAGAAAACATAGAAAATTTGGAGTGTATAAATCTTGAAGTATGGATATACATATAAGGTTGTGCGCTATAGATAATTACTTATAAAAATGCATTCCTGATTAGCTGATTCGAACTAAAGGAGAGTAATAAAGAGCATTTGTTCTAGATGTAGGATACGCAAAGGTGTGGGAACACCTAGAGTTTAACCTAGGGACATAGAAGTTAAGTTTAGAAAGTAAGTTTATATCATCAATGCGATTATTTAATAATTTAAGTAGAAATAATAAATAATTAAAATAAAACAAAACGTTTTTTTTTAACAATCCTGATTGTGGATTCTTTCTTGATAAAATATTTTATTCTAAAATGCAGGATTTTTTTTTGTAATCCTTGTACATTTCGAATAATAAAAGTTTCAAAGAAATAAATACGGCAAACATTTTGTAGTATAATCTAGTATATACCTACAAAATTTCAAATTTATGGAAGCTACAATAAAAAAGTTGATTTTTGAGAGCTTGTAAATCTTTCTTAGGGGGTTTTAGCGCTTATAAGTGTCCAAAACGCTTACATTTCAAACAGTTAGTGACAAGAATTCACGAAAAAAATATATAATGTGTATTATTCAGCTCTTTTGATATTGACTAGAAAAAAATAGTCAAAAAACACTTCATATTCCTCAAAAAAAAAAAATCGAAATGATTTTTTAACTCATTTTACTTGCGTACTAGTTTTCAGATTTTATTTCTGAAAACGAATTTATATTCACAAAGCGAACCAAAATAATTTGCGGAATGGTTTTTTTTTAATAAAAATTTGTAACTCGAAATTTATAAAGAATTTAAAAAAATAAAGCCGTCGAAAGTTCTTTCATGTGATCCGGTATATACCTACCTAATTTTGAACTTTTTGAAGCTACAATAAAACAAGTTCATTTTTGAGTACCGGTAAAACCCCCTTAAGGGGATTTTAATTATTGGGCTTAAGATAAAGCCAGAATGGTGGGCGGCATCAAAAACGCAGGGTAAGGAATTTATAATCTACCTATAATATACAGTGTGTCCGCGGATTGAGAGATTATAAGGTGTAAATGACAAATTTTTTTAGAGTTGGATCTTAATGTTCTGAGGATTGCTCCTGCTTAGTCTCAAACTAAGATATTGAAAAAATGAGCCAAATCAATTAATAAACATCGTGTTTTTTTGGCGGAATTCTAAAAATTAGTCAAGAGTAAACTGTCTCTAATTTAGCAACTATAACAAAAATGTATTAGAAAAAGTTGTTTAGAATTAAAAGTTATAGAAGACTTTCAATTTTTGTACAAATCAGCCTACTTTGATTTCATCAGCATCCAATACTTTTGAACTCATGTTTGTAACAAAAATCAAAGTAGGCTGATTTGTATGAAAATTGAAAGTTTTCCATAACTTTTAATTCTAAACAACTTTTTCTAATACATTTTTGTTAAATCTGCTAAAATAAAGACAGTATGCTCTTGACTAATTTTTAGAATTCGGCCAAAAAAACACCCTATATATTAATTGATTTGGCTCATTTTTTCAAAATCTTAGTTTAAGACTAAGCAGGAGCGATCCTCAGAACATGAAGATCCAACTCTAAAAAAAATTGTCATTTACACCTTATGTGCACTCAATCCGTGGACACACTGTATATGATATGCCTAACCTAACCTACTTACATTTAAACTAACCTACCCTGTTTTAACCCAACCTAACCTAACCTATTTTAACCCAACCTAACCTAACCTAACCTAATTCAACCTTTTTTTTTTTTTTTTGGGGGCGTAGTCTGCGCCGAGGCTAACAGAAGCAAGTGGTCCCCCAGGAAATCAGCTCAGTCTCACGGAATCACCGTAGGTATACTTCACGAGACTGGGCCTAGTCAAAATGTAACTTTATTGATAGAACACAAAATATATATACAGTCTTTACAAGTTCACTCTGTGTCAAAAAGAAAACAACATGCGTACATGAAATTACTCTAGATTTACATAATTATTTACATATTGATATTTATTATGCAATTAATGCAAAAGTTCACTTTGCTCCGCAAGATACCTATTTTCCTAACCTAATTTAACCTAACCTAACCTAATTTAACCTAACCTAACCTATTTTAACCTAACCTAACCTATTTTAACTTAACCTAACCTATTTTAACTTAACCTAACATAATTGGCGGATAAAAAATCATGTGCAGAAAGTAAGAAAATATAAACCTAACCTAACCTAACCTAATCTAATTTAACCTAACCTAACCTAACCTATTTTAACCTAACCTATTTTAACTTAACCTAACCTATTTTAACTTAACCTAACCTATTTTAACTTAACCTAACATAATTGGTGGATAAAAAATCACGTGCAGAAAGTAAGAAAATATAAACGTAACCTAACCTAACCTAACCTAATCTAATTTAACCTAACCTATTTTAACCTAACCTATTTTAACTTAACCTAACATAATTGGTAGATAAAAAATCATGTGAAGAAAGTAGGAAAATAAAAACCTAACCTAACCTAACCTAATCTAATTTAACCTAACCTAACCTATTTTAACCTAACCTATTTTAACTTAACCTAACCTATTTTAACTTAACCTATCCTATTTTAACTTAACCTAACATAATTGGTGGATAAAAAATCATGTGCAGAAAGTAAGAAAATAAAAAAAGAACGCTTAAATATTTTTTTTTTTCTGTTAATCTGAATCAATTTAAACGTCATCCTCAAATAAATACAATGGTGAGTAGTAATTTGCGTGTGTGTACATCATTTGTAATACACGTGCATTTACTCTGGAGGTAGACTTCGTAAATACTAACTACAAAAGTCCAAAGACCTTTCCGTTCTTTAAAAAGTGTTAAATCATCATATTAAAACACAGCAATTTGCGCATCGTGAATACAAAAAAAAGCCCAACCGCATTTTTCTCTCTTTCTCGACTTTTTATCACATTTTCCATGCGCTCATACCTAATCAATATATTTTAGTGTTTTACACGCGTGGCGCATGAAGTAAAATTTCGAGTTTAGAAAATCCTGAAAATTTGGTTTGGCCGTTCCGCGCTTCGCGCTACGCGACCAAACCAAATTTTCAGGATTTTCTAAACTCGAAATTTTACTTCATGCTTAGTCTGGGAGTAGAAAACACTTGTTGAAAGTTTTAAATTGAGCGCATTACTAAAAGCTAGGAATGCCTGAAAAATTACAGTACTACGTCCAAATCATGCGAGAAAGGTGCGAAATGTATAGGATTTTGTAAAAGAAATAACGTTACCAGGACGGCGAATAAGGTCCAGGTCGGGCAAAAAAGTTGTCAGGTCGGCAAAAAGGCTTAGGTTGGCCAAAAAAGTTGTCAGATCGGTATAAAAGGTCCAGGTCGTGCAAGCTCTAACGTTGACCTTGAAAATCCTAGATCCTGTTTGGAAAGTTTTATACAGGGAATTTTTACTTTTAAGTTTAAATATCGTTGTATACTTTGTAAATTTTCAGGTATTCGTTGTTTTTCTAAAATCGTTCAATTTTAAGTTTCTAACGAGTGTTTCCACTCCTTGATTAAGCATGAAGTAAATTTTCGAGTTTAGAAAATCCTGAAAATTTGGTTTGGTCGCGTAGCGCTACGCGACCAAACCAAATTTTCAGGATTTTCTAAACTCGAAATTTTACTTCATGCTTAGTCTGGGAGTAGAAAACACTTGTTGAAAGTTTTAAATTGATCGCATTACTAAAAGCTAGGAATGCCCGAAAAATTACAGTACTATGTCCAAATCGTGCGAGAAAGGTGCGAAATGTATAGGATTTTGTAAAAAAATAACGTTACTAGGACGGCGAATAAGGTCCAGGTCGGTCAAAAAAGTGGTCAGGTCGGCAAAAAGGTTTAGGTCGGCCAAAAAAGTTTTCAGATCGGTATAAAAGGTCCAGGTCGTGCAAGCTCTAACGTTAACCTTGAAAATCCTAGATCCTGTTTGGAAACTTTTATACAGGGAATTTTTTCTTTCAAGTTTATATATCGTTGAATACTTTGTAAATTTTCAGGTATTCGTTGTTTTTCTAAAATCGTTCAATTTTAAGTTTCTGACGAGTGTTTCCACTCCTTGATTAAGCATGAAGTAAAATTTCGAGTTTAGAAAATCCTGAAAATTTGGTTTGGTCGCGTAGCGCGAAGCGCGGAGCGGCCAAACCAAATTTTCAGGATTTTCTAAACTCGAAATTTTACTTCATGCGCCAGGCACATACAACACTGATTTAATGTGATGTTTAAAATATACTGGCTTGGTATATTGCATTAGCAGTATATTTTAAACTTCGCAATGTTAGTGTTTTATACGCGTAGCGCGTGAAGTAAAATTTGGAGTTTAGAGAAGCCTGAAAATTTGGTTTGGTCGGGTAAACCAAATTTTCAGGCTTTTCTAAACTCGATGGTTAATCAGGGAGTGGAAACACTCGTTTGAAGTAAATTCCAATTAAATAATCAAGCAAAAATATACATTTTCACAACCATAACCAAGAACAGTGTAACATAACCTCGAAATTACTTTAAATTTAATTAGAGTGAGGTTGGAACACATGAATATGCGACGTGACGAGGTTAATTTTATCTTATTAGCAAGGGGAGCTAATTATGGGAGAACTGGAATTCGAGAAGAAAAGGAGAGACTGTGGTCAGAAAGTGTGGTACATTTTCACAAACATAACCAAGAACAGTGTAACATAACCTCGAAATTACTTTAAATTTAATTAGAGTGAAGTTGAAACACATGAATATGCGACGTAACGAGGTTAATTTTATCTTATTAGCAAGGGGAGCTAATTATGGGAGAACTGGAATTCGAGAAGAAAAGGACAGACTGTGGTCAGAAAGTGTGGTAAGAGTAAGATAGCCAGCTATATACACGTATCACCAGTTTCGCAAATACATACTGCAAATTGCTAAGATTAAATAAATTTTTGTAACAAAAAAATAAGTATATTTTGAACTTCCCAATAAATCAGTGTTTTATACGCGTGGCGCATAAAAAAAAAACTTTCTCATTTACCACTTGGTGAAACATTTTGAAATAATTTTGAAGGATAAATTAAAAACACTTGCTTTGTTTCACTATTTGAAGTGAAACAAACCGAGTGTTTTTAATTTATCCTTCAGTAAAATTTCATATTTAGAAAAGCTTGAATTTGGATTTGGACGCTACGCGTCCAAATCCAAACGTTTAGGCTTAATCAGGAAGTGGGAGTGGAAGACACTCGTTAGAATTGTACTTAATTGAAAATAGATTAAGTCTTCTTTAGTGATTGTAATTAAAACTCGTTAAGAGTTAGTATGCCGCTATCTAAACGCTAAAAACATTGTTTCCAAATTTTATATAGAGGTTCGCTAATTAGATACATATGAACTGTAGTATTAGTTATTTTTGAACCAATAATCTGGCATCTTCGCATTTGTATGTGTTCCAATTTCACTCTAAATAAATTTAAAGTAATTTCGAGGTTATGTTACACTGTTCTTGGTCATTTAAACTAATTTCGAGGTTATGTTACACTGTTCTTGGTCATTTAAAGTAATTTCGGGGTTATGTCACACTGTTCTTGGTCATTTAAAGTAATTTCGAGGTTATGTTACACTGTTCTTGGTCATTTAAAGTAATTTCGAGGTTAGGTTACACTATTCTTGGTCATTTAAAGTAATTTCGGGGTTATGTCACACTGTTCTTGGTCATTTAAAGTAATTTCGAGGTTATGTCACACTGTTCTTGGTCATTTAAAGTAATTTCGAGGTTATGTTACACTGTTCTTGGTCATTTAAAGTAGTTTCAAGGTTATGCTACTCTGTTCTTGGTCATGTTCCTAAAAATGTTGAGGTTATGTGCTATTGCATGTTTTTTCGATTAATACAAAATGTTGGTATCATGTTTGTAGGGGTCTAGTAGAAAGTAAGTAACTAGCCGTATTAACGGCAATTGTATTAATAAGGCTGTTATAGTTTAAAAGTTAGTTCTGAGAGCGTGCTCGAAATAATGCATTTGTTTACAAACTAATCCTTACTATTAGTATTAAGAGGAAGTCGTTAAAGTATATTTTTAGGTCAAACGGGTGCAATTTGCGGCGACTTGAGTTAGGTTAGGTCCTCGGCGGCGTTGCGCATTAGTTTTGTTTTCGTGTTCGTGTGTTTTCGCGATAATAACCGCGCTTAAAAATAGCGTTCAATCGAAATCGGCGGAATTCTCGAAATATATCGCGGGCCTGGAATTCCGATTTGTAATTATTTACGAGATAAAGACCTATGCGGTACGTAAAAATGAAAGTGTATTAACCTAGTTAGAGGGAATTTTTCGAGACCGGCGTAATTTATAGCGTCTTTCAATTAAACGGCTCATTTTAATTATTGCCGGGATTTACATAAATTTTATTAAATAAATTGGTTTGAATGCTATGCCGGCCGTTTCGACGCAATATCACTCTAGCGCGATAGAATATAGAATACATAGTATACAGCTTTACTGTTAAATTATGTCGGTTCGTGTTCGCATATGCAAGGTTATCGGTTCGAAACCCGTTATTGATATTTAAGGCAGGCAGCCTGGGTGCCTGGGTGAGTGTCGTTACGGCGGGTGGTTCGTTGCTTGATATTGCTCTTTGATAGACTGTCAATTAATTGGCTTGATGAGGATGTATCTAGTGGGCCTTAATGGATACCTTTTAAGTAATTGTTTTAATTTATTAATAACACTCGCTCTCCTCATTCAATTAAGCTAAATTGATTAAATGTGCTGCGTTATATAATTTGATTCTGGCTTTTCGATGCGACGGTGGTTAGTGTCCGGGGTTTTTCGTCACAGCGAACGTTGCTTCCATCGAATCGGCGCGCGCTGCACACTCGAACCGGCAACTAGGGTAAGTTTGTCAGCACTGTATCAGTTCCCCGTCGATTATGTGCGCTCGTAGTTACCAACCACGCTCCGATAGGTGTGCGTTCGGCCAATCGCGGCGCGTCTCTACGTTGCTATGTGCTAACGACCTAGACTTGCGCTCTCTGTCGGGTTTCCACAGAAGCCCCACTCGTAGGCTACCACAATGTAACCTCTTTGCAATTCCAGCGGTCCTTAAACACACATACACACACACCATACGTATAACACACACTCGCACGTAAATATATATATATATATACACAATTGACCTTGAATTACAGCGCCAACAAAACCATATGAATGAACTTTTCAAATGAGTTTTAATTATTCCACAAAATATTACTACTAATTCTGAAATATGATACTTGAATGTAACTTTTATAAATATTTAAATCAATTTTTTGTAATGACTATCATTGTCTAACAACAATAATAATACATTAATTTTCAGAACAGACAATTTGTCAACTTGCAGAGAAAATTTCAAGTACGAACAAATAAAGATTTTTTCCATCTATCTACATCCAGTAATTTTGTTGAATTGCTAAGGAATAAGTGTTGCCAGATTTTTTTTCGGTTTTTTTCAATTGCTTTAAAATTCTTCAGCTTATAAAATTTAGTAGAATTTAAATTTAGTTAACAGTTAAAATAAATTAGTGACGAAAGGAATTAAACCGTCTTTTCTAAGTGATTGATTACTTCACATAACTCAAAACAAACAGTGAATTTACATAATTTAGATGCTGAAAATGTTATCATATCCCTAAGCAATTTGCTTAGATAAAATAAACGGTTGTAAAATTTATGAAATTAATATATTTTTAACTTCACAACACATCAATGTTTAATACGCGTGGCGCATGAAGTAAAATTTCGAGTTTAGAAAAGCCTAATTTGGATTGGCCGCTCCGCTTCGCTACGCGGCCAATCCAAATTCTTAGGCTTTTCTAAACTCGAAATTTTACTTCATGCTTAATCAGGGAGTGGAAGACACTCGTTAGAATTGTACTTAAATAATAATAATAAATATCTTTTATTTCAAACAGCTCGCATATATGAAAATATATCAGATGTTTTTTCAACTTAACCAAAATACAAACAATAATTTACACTCATCAGGTGAAAAAGGTTATGATGGCCATCTAATTCCAAAAATACTCAAAATCTATACAGTAACTAAAATCAACACAATTTTTATTTAACTCAATGAATTTTTGAATAAATAAATAAATAAACCTTTATTTACGGATGTACCATAAATTGTTATTTTGTAAAATATTTTTATATTCTGTATAAAAATATTTTACAAAATAACAATTTAATTTTTGTTTCGTAATCACGTCTTAAACATTTTTTTTTTCTGGAATATCTATAAAAAATATTTTTACTGTTATTTTATAACAAAATATTGAACATTTGGTAAACACGTCTCAAATTTTTTTTTTTCAGCAATATCTACAAAACATTAAAAAACTAATTTAGTGACGATGTTAAATATTGCTTTGCGACAATTTGTGATTTTTTTCATTTATTTATTTACTATAATAAACTCACTACAATTTTACACGTAAAACAGTTTTTTAAAATTTTCGAAGATGAAGATAAATATCGTGCCAAATCCCAGTGAGTTTATTTTAGTAAATAATTAAATTAAAAAAATTACAATTCATCGCAAAGGAATATATAATATCGTCAATAAATTAGTTTTTCAATATGTTTTGTTGATATCGCAGAAAAAATAACATTTGAGACGTGTTTACCAATGTTCAATATTTTGTTATAAAATAACAGTAAAAATATTTTTTTATAGATATTCCAGAAAAAAATAAAGTTTAAGACGTGATTACGAAACAAAAATTCATTGAGGTAAATAAAAATTATGTTGATTTTAGTTACTGTATAGATTTTGAGTATTTTTGAAATTAGATGGCCATCATAACCTTTTTCACCTGATGAGTGTAAATTATTGTTTGTATTTAGGTTAAGTTGAAAAAACAGCAGATATATTTTTATATATGCGAGCTGTTTGAAATAAAAGATATTTATAATTATTATTATTTTTTATGAAATGAAAGTAGGAAACATTTTATTGAGACACGCAAAAAGCGTATACTGTCCTTAAAGTATACCTATTTCTGCAAAATATTTCATTAATAAATAAGGGTAGTATAAATGAAATTGCCAATTCTTGGTTGCAGAATACTTCAAACATTAAAAGTGCGATTCTTTTCGCAATCTACAACAAGTTAGTCTTACAAAGACTATATCAAACACTCATTGAAACAACTACTTCCCGGGCTAATACCCCGACGGGCATTGAATTATACAACAAGTGTTTGCTGTTACATACAGTAACCTACTGCAAATGTAACAATTTGGGTCAAATTATTCAGGCCATCTATAGACGCGTTTCGAGATTTATCTCTCCTCAGTATAGCTTTGCCATTCCCTCTAAACAATTTGACACCTTAGACTGGCGGTCACGTTACCGTTCAAACATTAGTATAAATAGATGGCCTGAATAATTTGACCCAAATTGTTACATTTGCAGTAGGTTACTGTATGTAACAGCAAACACTTGTTGTATAATTCAATGCCCGTCGGGGTGTTAGCCCGGGAAGTAGTTGTTTCAATGAGTGTTTGATATAGTCTTTGTAAGACTAACTTGTTGTAGATTGCGAAAAGAATCGCACTTTTAATGTTTGAATAAATAAGGGTGTTGTAAAGGGAACAACATGCCGAGTTTTTAGCGTTTTTTGCGTTTTTAGATAGCGCTCTTAACGAGTGTGAATTAAAATCACTAAAGCAGACTTAATCTACTTTCATTTGAGTACAATTCTAACGAGTGTCTTCCACTTCCCGATTGAGCATGAAGTAAAATTTGGAGTTTAGAAAAGCCTGGACGTTTGGACGCTACGCGTACAAATCCAAATTCAGGCTTTACTAAACTCGAAATTTTACTTCATGCGCCACGCGTATACACTACTGATTTATTCTAAAGTTTAAAATATACTGATCTCACACATCTTATAAATTTCACAAACTTTTATTTTATTTAAGCAATTTATAGATATTCCAGAAAAAAATAAAATTGAAGACTTGAATTTAATTTAATTTATTTACGGAATCTCCATTTTACAATCTATATTTTCATTTACAAAGAATAGTAATACTAATAGTAAAAACATAACATAATTGGTGCGTTAAATTTAAACATGTTACTTCACGTCCCAAAATGGTTCAATAAATCCTTAAAATTATAAATTTATTATTGCTAAACTTTACTGTTGAATGGCAAGACAAAGAATCGTTAATAAACGTAAAAAAAAATACATAATTAATTTACTAAATATTTCATGACATTGTATACAAAAAATATAAATAAAATGTAATATAATGTATAAACGTTTGTCTCACAGAATAAATCACAGTATCTTCGCTAAAGCAAATTATCACAGATGGAATATCACGTAAAGATATATAAAGCAAACATATATGTATAGAAAAATGAATACGCTAGTTTACCAATGTTCATTATTTTTTTATGTAATATCGGTATAAGTAGGATACATTTTATTGAGACAAGTAAAAAGTGTATACTTTCCTTAAAGTATACCTATTTTGCAAAATATTTTATTATTAAATAAGGATGTAGTAAAGCGAACAATATACCTTGTTTTTGGCGTTTAGATCGCGACATACTACCTATTAAACAAACACAATAGGCGACCTAATATACGTGAACGGTATTGGGTTGCCTATAATCACAGTCTTAAACAATTGCTTCAATGCATTTGCATCAAATAATTTTATTTAATTTGCTAAGATATCTGTAGAAAAACGGCTAATTACTGGCAACTGTTTAGGAGCGTATTTACGATTTGCCGTTAAATCGGTTTTGCAATCGCTAGCTTTAATAGAACTTTAAATCTATACTAACAATAATGATACTTCTTTATTCCATATATATATATCGTATATGGTATGCATATACATATACAGTTAATGAATTGCCGGGACAAACTTCTAGGGCTTAAAGTATACTTTTCTAAACTCGAAATTTTACTTCATGCGCCACTCGTACTAAACACTGAAATATTGTGATGCTAGAAATACACTTCAAATTTTCTTGTTTATATTAGCAATAATAGAAATATTTGAATAACAAAATATTTACATTTTTCTTTACACATTCTCGGGTCAGGTATAAAATACTGAAATATTGAGAAGTTTAAAATACACTTAATAATATTTATATTTAAAAGGAAACAAAAACAGTATGTAATATAATAAGTCATTCATAGAAATCATTATTTATTTTTATTCAAATAATCCCAACACTAGTTTTAACCCATCGTGAGTGCTGATTGGCTTTAGAATTGACCTATCCGGGGGCTACAATCGGTGTGTGTAACGCAATCTGGCCGTATAAAATCGACTAATGCCTGAAAATTCACAGCGTATACATTATAGCTGTACATTTTTTTGTTAATAAATGTATAGTCAAAAGTGTTTTCTTTCAGGGAATTTTCTTGTTTATATTAGCAATAATCTAAATATTTGAATAACAAAATATTTACATTTTTCTTTACACATTCTCGGGTCAGGTATAAAATACTGAAATATTGAGAAGTTTAAAATACACTTAATAATATTTATATTTAAAAGGAAACAAAAACAGTATGTAATATAATAAGTCATTCATAGAAATCATTATTTATTTTTATTCAAACAATCCCAACACTAGTTTTAACCCATCGTGAGTGCTGATTGGCTTTAGAATTGACCCATCCGGGGGCTACATTCGGTGTGTGTAACGCAATCTGGCCGTATAAAATCGACTAATGCCTGAAAATTCACAGCGTATACATTATAGCTGTACATTTTTTTGTTAATAAATGTATAGTCAAAAGTGTTTCCTTTCAGGGATAGAGATTTTCAAATATTTAAAAAAACGCCTAAATGTAGGCAGCTTTATTTTCTATTTACTATTTGTTTTCATTACGACGGAAATTAATGCAAAAAAGTAAAAAAAAAACATAACAAAAATATTGAATTGTGTTTAGATTTGTTTTTCAATATTCCGTGTGACCTGTGCAAAATGATTAAACATGCAATTTGGGTTGCCTATTGTCAGGTACTATTTGTTTCCATTACGACGGAAATTAATGAAAAAAAAGTAAAAAAAAAACAACAAAAATATTGAATTGTGTTCAGATTTGTTATTTTAATATTCCGTGTGACCTGTGCAAAATGATTAAAAATGCAATTTGGGTTGCCTATTGTCAGGTACTACTAGAATGTTTAAGCGGCTCTATCTCCTATAGGAATTACTTTTGACTGTACGTTTATTAACAAAAGTTGTTTACTTTGTTGTGTTTTGCAAGCCCTAGAAGCTTGTCCCTACAATTCATTGACACGCTGTGTATTATCAGGGTTATGTTTAAAACACTTTGTTTTAAAACAGTGTTTTAAACATGCTTAAAAACAGCCGTCGTGTTTTAAACGGTTTTGTTTTAAACATGTTTTAAATCTTAAAATTCTTTAAAACATGTTTTAAACGTTAAATTTGTTTAAAACGTTGTCTTTTTTTTATTAAATTTACTAAATTATATTTTATACTACTTCATTAAGATTTTTTATTTACATTTTTAAATTGTTGAAGATATTTCAAATTATATTATTAAACATAACAGTTTATTACAATAAAATATCACAACTGTGTGTGTATAAATGTGATTATTAAATACAGCGAATTTTTCTTTTAGGTATACATATGCATACACTGTAAATTTTACGACATTCGTTGTTTTTTTAAAAGATTTTCATTTGAATCTTTAAACGAGGGTTTTCCACTCCCGGACTAAGCATGAAGTAAAATTTCGAGTTTAGAAAAGCCTGAAAATTTGGATTGGCCGCGTAGCGAAGCGGAGCGGCCAATCCAAATTAGGCTTTTCTAAACTCGAAATTTTACTTCATGCGCCACACGTATAAAACACTGAAATATCGGAAAGTTTAAAATATGCGGCTTTAGCAATCTAATATGTTGATCTAAATAAAACGTGAGTCAAATTCTGAGCTAAACAAATTGTTTAAAACAGAGATTATAGGCAACCCAATAACTCTAACGTATATTAGGTTGCCTATAATCGTATCTGGTATCTGGTATAAGGGAAGTGCGTATTGCTGCACTACACTTAGACCTCATTAGGCCCATTGTGTCGCCTCTCACTACGGGTCACCCATCCTTAGCTCAACCATCCCACCTTGTCTAGGTAGTCCAGTATTACTGAGGTGGGCAAATCCCTGATAATGTCCATCGTCGGCTATCTTTCACCCAGTATGGATCCTCTCACACCCTCTACAAGATGGAGAGTCAAGTATTCCCATCTTGTAAAGGGTGGGCCATCGCAAGGAATCTTTTTAAAATGTTAATAAAACACAAACGGCTAGATGGAATTTCATGATCTTGAATTTATTTTTTAGCCAAGAGTATCCGGTTATACATGGAATATGACATCAGCCAAATGGCTGCCACGGCTGGCCTTACAATAGTCCATTCTCTCGACCCAATTTTTCAGAACTTTTTCTAACGTTTGCGGTTCTATCTCAGCAATGGCATTTTGGATATTGACTTTAAAATCATCAATCGGTGCTGGATCGTTGGCATAACAATGTTCTTTAACGGCACCCTAGTGATAAAAGTCCATGGGCGTCAAATCGCAGCTCCTTGCTGGCCAATTCAGATCTCCACGACGGCTGATTACACGATTTTCGAACTTTGACCGCAATAAGTCGATAGTTTCGTTGCTAGTGTGGCATGTCGCCCCATCTTGTTGGAACCAGATGTTGCCCAAACCAGCAATTTGCTCCCAAAAAAAAGTTTGCTATCATCGTCCTATAGCGGTTTTCGTTGACCGTTTCGCCAGATTCAAAGAAAAATGGGCCGATGATGCCGCCGGCCCATAATCTGCACCATACAGCACTCGTTCGGGATGCATTGGCTGCTCAACGATCACGTGTGGGTTTTCCGATGCCTAAATCCTGCAGTTTTGATTGTTTACATAGCCCGCGAGGTAAAAATGCGCTTCATAAGAAAAGATAATTTTTCGCCAATATTCACCATCGGCTTCCAACTGCTCTAAGGCCCAATTAGCAAAGTTGTATCGAAGTGGATGGTCAACTCTCTTCAACTGCTGTGTTATTTGGACCTTACAGGCGAATAAACAGATGTCTTTATGCAAAATACGCCTTAAGGTAGTGCGACTAATGTTCAATTGCTGAGAGCGATGACGAGTCGATGTTCTCGGGTTGGCTTGCACACTACGGGCTACAGCACCAATATTCTCGGGTGTACGAACCGGACGAGCGTGTGGAACTTAAGTACGGTTCACCAGCATACCAGTTTCACGAACTTTGTGCACAAATTTCTTCAGAACACTTGCATTTGCTTCATATTCGCGACCGAATTTTTTACGCAATATTCGCATTGATTCTGCCATATATTTCCCAACGTTCGTCGAGCGTATAGCGTGCCATTTCGTTAACCGGGTGTTGCATACTGAAGAACTGTCATACATCAGATGTCATGAATATCATAAAAGTAAAAATAAAGTGGTAGTTCAAAAAGATTCCAAGAGATGGCCCACCCTTTATTAGTGTCCATTGAGCCCGCAGTGTCCGGTTAGAAGAGCGGTTATCCGTCTGAGGTTCCTTCTAGTCATCTGCAGGTACCGTTTAGCTGAAATCTTGTTGGGGTACAGTAATGTCTCCTTCGAGAGTTTGCAGCTTTCCGTATTATCCCAACGCTTATTGAATTTATCAAGTGTGTTGGAATGTAACAAGTTACGTAGTGACAGGGGTGTCAATCGCACCAGCGGCTCCGGTGAGATGACGTTCATCCCAGCCGCTGCTCCGGCCAGTGTATCAGCCCTCCTGTTACCTATGTTTATATCGTGCTACTTCACCCAGCAGATTTTAATGTTGTTTAGTTTTTTTATGGCACTCTAGTATTGTCTGTGAAGTAGTGTATAACTTCTTCAAAGACATCAAGGCTTGCCTACTGTCTGTTAGGATCAGTATGGCTTCGTTTGACACTTTACGGCTTAAAATGATGTCCGCCGCAAGTGTTATACCCATTGTCTCCAGTTGAGCGACGGTCGCATACTTACCCATGGGGATTTTCGTATGGATCCTCAGGATTCTAGAGAAAACTCCAATCCCTGACCTATCCTTCCTTTTTGAGCCAGTGGTGTAGATTCTTATAGCCAACTCTCTCATATGTTTCGTGGGTTAGATATTGTTGGATATTAACAGTGTAGAGTGCATTCCGTATTGGTGTCGGTACGGAGTAGTCAGTGCCAGCCTCTACTAGAGGTATATCGTTGCAGAACATCCTCCAGAGGTGACCTCTGACTTCCCCACAGTTGTTGCTGTTCCAAATCCCGCTACTTTGGAGGCGAAGTATGGTCGCAATAGCCTCCCTTTCCACGTTTTTTTAACTCCACTATGAATCAGTGTTTTTAAGCGTGGCACATGAAGTAAAATTTCGAGTTTAGAAAAGCCTAATTTGATTTTTAAATAATTTCTAAACTCGAAATTTTACTTCATGCGCCACACGTATAAAACACTAAAATAGCGCAAAGTTTAAAATATACGGCTTTAGCAATCCAATATGTAGATGTGAATAATACGTGAGTCAAATTCTACGCTAAACAAATTGTTTAAAACAGTGATTATAGGCAACCCAATAACTCTAACGTATATTAGGTAGCCTATAATCGTTGTTGTATGTGTGTGTGTTTTTTGAACTTCACTGTAAATCAGTGTTTTTAAGCGTGGCGTATGAAGTAAAATTTCGAGTTTAGAAAAGCCTAATTTGGATTGGCCGCTCCGCTTCGCTACGCGACCAATCCAAATTCTTAGGCTTTTCTAAACTCGAAATTTTACTTCATGCTTAGTCTGGGAGTGGAAAACACTCGTTAAAAGCCTCAAATTAAACGCTTTGAAGCAACGAATTCCCGTAAATTTGAAAAAAGCTGTAATTATCGGGATGTGTATACTAAAAGAGAAATGGCCTGTATGTTCTGTTTTAAACATGTTTTAATTGTTATTGTTTTAAACGCTGTTTCAATATAATAAACACAGTTTTATTAAAAAAAAACTGTTTGTTTCAATTAAAATGAAAAAAAAAACGTTTTTTTTAACAACGCTGGTTGTTATCGTATAGGGTGTGCCAAATGCGTCACTAAGTTATAGTTTCAATTTGCGTCACTAAGTTATAGTTTCAATTTGCGTCACTAAGCTATAGTCACAAGAAAATATTTAAATCATAATATAAAAGTTTATAAGAAACTTTTACAATAAGTTCTTTAAAATATCATTTTTTATTTTGCTAGGTATTTTATCATACAATTTATGTCCAAATATATTTGGTGTAAGCTAATTTTATTCCAGCAATTTCTGGAAGTTTTATAACAAACATAAAAATACGTTGATTGTAATTATTAATAATGCAGGACTGTTATTTTAATCAGATCAAATTATGGTACATTTCCTAACATACAAGCTAATCTGTGCGTAGTTTGAAGCATAATAACTTTAATGATGAGTGGTTAGGGGGAAGGGGGCACACTGTGGTAACGTCGAAATTGGATTTAATGAGATATATAGTCGATGAATTATTTTGGTTGCTCTAGAGATGAAATTGATGATTAAAACAGGTGACCTAAATTCATATCTATGGTTAAGCGTCCCGAGATTGGCCGAGTGAACACACGCGCGAATTTGCTTCTGATAATTTATTTTGATTTCGATAGGAGTTTCGGAGGTGAATCTGGTCGTAAATATCCAAGTGTTTACACTAGTGATAAAATAAATGTAAATAGTACAGTTCACGAAAGATGTCATGTGACATTTAATTAAGTTCAATATAAAAAAACTATAATTATATGAATCCTCTAGTTAAAAGAGTTTAGTAACTTTAAATTGAATGCTTTTATAAAAACGACAAATGCTTGAAAATTTACAGCGATAATGTATACGCTGTAAATTTTTAGACATTCTAATTATTTTACTTAAAAACAATTCTTAAAAGAGTCAATTTGAATTAAGCTGTCTTGAAAAACTTTTTTAACTTAGATTTTTATGTTTTTGGTTTTCACATTTTTACTTTCCCCCATATGCAAAACAAAGAGAAAATATTGTTTTTGCGAAAATGTTCAAATCAAAAATGTTATGGATATTAAATGTTCAAATCAAAAATGTTAGTGGGTATATCCATTTTGAGGTCCCCCGAGTTGATTAAGAACAGTTTTGAGAAATGTCTGTCCTCCTGTCCTGTAATTCTCTCCTAAACTGATTGAGCTGCTAAGATGACACTATAAAATTAAGCTGTTTATTACAATAGTAGCATTCGATCAACTTTTAGTGAAAATGCAGAAACCGGAAGTGGTAGTGTACTCTTAGCTTGTTTTTGATTTTTCTTTAATATTGATCATATTAAAAAATCTGTTCAAAAAAAAGTTGTAGGTAATAAAAACAATATGTATGTAATGTATATACACTTTTGTCGTAGCTCGTTTAGTTATTCTTTTTATATTTTTTTGAAATCTGATTTTAATGTATAATTTTATTTAATTATAATAACGCAACCAAAAGCTAAATCTTTATAAAATCAATACGACTTTCTTAAGAAATAACCAAACCTTGTTCTGACGTTTAAAGAAATAAAATCTAAGTTCTTGAAATAAAATTACAGGCGTTTAAAGTTGTAAAATTATTTTCAACCTAATTGTGATGATAAAAATGACAATTCTCTTTCATTTAAATATAAAAAATCAACCTAAAGATCGATTTTATAAAAGCGTTCAATTTGAGCTTTCGAACGACTGTTTCCACTCCTAGACTAAGCATGAAGTAAATTTTCTAGTTAAGAAAAGTCTCAACGATTAGATTTCATACTTTTCTAAACTAAATTTTACTTTATGCGCCATTCGTATTTAACACTGAAATATTGTGATGCTAGAAATACACTCTACATTTTCTTGTTTAAATTAGCAATAATCGAAATATTTAAATAACAAAATATTTACATTTTTCTTAGCACATTCTCGAGTCAGGTATAAAACACTGAAATATTGAGAAGTTTGAAACACACTTAATAATACTTATATTTAAAAGGAAACAAAAACGGTATGTAATATAATAAGTCATTCATAGAAATCATTATTTATTTTTATTCAAATAAACCTATCACTTTTTTTAACCCATCGTGAGTGCTGATTGGCTTTAAAATTAACCCATCCGGGGGCTCCATTCGGTGTGTGTAACGCAATCTGACCGTGTAAAATCGATGGAAGCACAATGGGCCTAATGAGGCCTAAGTGCAGTGCAGAAATGCGCACTCCCAAAGAACCAGAACAGAAATCGACGGATGCCTGAAAATTCACAGCGTATACATTATAGCTGTAAATTTTCAGCCATTTTTCGATTTTATAAAAGTGTTCAATTTGAAGTTTCGAACGAGTGTTTCCACTCCCAGATTAAACATGAAGTAAAATTTCGAGTTTAGAAAAGCCTGAAAATTTGGTTCCAAACCAAATTTTCAGGCTTTTCTAAACTGAAAATTGTACTTTATTCGCCACGCTTATAAAACACTGATTTAGTATGAAATTCAAAAACACACAATTTTTAAAAATTTTGTTTCAAAAATATTCACGAAAACAGCCCATTATTCCCTTTGTATCAGGGTTGTTCAAAAAACGTTTTATTTTTTATTTTAATTAAAACAGTTTTTTTAACAAAACGGGTATTTTTTTTCATTGAAACAGCGTTTAAAGCATTAACAATTAAAAATATGTTTAAAACGTTTTTAAAATATGTTTAAAACGCGTTTAAAACGTGTTTAAAACAGAACATACAGGGCCTTTTTATTTTGAGTATACTTATCCCGATAATTACAGCGTTTTTTAAATTTGCGGGAATTCATTGTTTCAAAGCAGTTAATTTGAGGCTTTTAACGAGAGTTTTCCACTCCCAGACTAAGCATGAAGTAAAATTTCGAGTTTAGAAAAGCCTACGAATTTGGATTGGCCGCGTAGCGAAGCGGAGCGGCCAATCCAAATTAGGCTTTTCTAAACTCGAAATTTTACTTCATGCGCCACCCTTAAAAACACTGATTTATAGTGAACTTCAAAAAACACACACATACAACAACAATTATAGGCAACCTAATATACGTTCGAGTTATTGGGTTGCCTATAATTACCGTTTCAAACAATTTGTTTAGCGCAGAATTTGACTTACGTTTTACTCTCATCTACATATTAGATTGCTAAAGCCGTATATTTTAAACTTTACGATATGTCAGTGTTTTATACGTGTGGCGCATGAAGTAAAATTTCGAGTTTAGAAAAGCCTAATTTGGATTGGCCGCTTCGCTTCGCTACGCGGCCAATCCAAATTTTCAGGCTTTTCTAAACTCGAAATTTTACTTCATGCTTAGTCTGGGAGTGGAAAACCCTCGTTTAAAGATTCAAAATAAAATCTTTTAAAAAAACAACAAATGTCGTAAAATTTACAGTGTATGCATACGTATACCTAAAAGAAAAATTCCCTATACATTTATGCACACACAATTGTGATATTTTATTGTAATAAAATGTTATGTTTATTAATGTAATTTGAAATATTTTCAACATTTAAAAACGTAAACAAAAAATTTTAATGAAGTAGTGTAAAATATAATTTAGCAAATTTAAAATAATAAAAAAAAAAAAACGTTTCAAACAAATTTATTGTTTAAAATATGTTTTAAACAAATTTGAGATTTTAAACATGTTTAAAACAAAACCGTTTAAAACCCGACGGCTGTTTTTAAATAGGTTTAAAATACTGTTTTAAAATGAAGTGTTTGAAACATAACAACCCTGCTTTTAACCCATCGTAAGTACTGAATGGCTTTGGAATAGACCCATCCGGGGGCTCCATTCGGTGTGTGTAACGTAATCTGACCGTATAAAATCGACGAATGCCTGAAAATTCACAGCGTATACATTATAGCTGTTCATTTTCAGGCATTCTTAGATATCATAAAAGTGTTCAATTTGAAGTTTCGAACGAGTGTTTCTACTCCCAGATTAAGCATGAAGTAAAATTTCGAGTTTAAAAAAGCCTGAAAATTTGGTTTGGTTTTCAGGCTTTTCTAAACACGTATAAAACACTGAAATATCGGAAAGTTTAAAATATACGGCTTTAACAATCTGATATGTAGATGTGAATAAAAAGTGAGTCAAATTCTGAGCTAAAGAAATTGTTTAAAACAGTGATTATAGACAACCCAATAACTCTAACGTATATTAGGTTGCCTATAATTGTTGTATGTGTGTGTTTTTTTAACTTCACTGTAAATCCGTGTTTTTAAGCGTGGCGCATGAAGTAAAATTTCGAGTTTAGAAAAGCCTAATTTGGATTGGCCGCTCCGCTTCGCTACGCGGCCAATCCAAATTCTTAGGCTTTTCTAAACTCGAAATTTTACTTCATGCTTAGTCTGGGAGTGGAAAACACTCGTTAAAAGCCTCAAATTAACTGCTTTGAAACAATGAATTCCCGCAAATTCAAAAAACGCTGTAATTATCGGGATATGTATACTCAAAATAAAAATGCCCTGTATGTTCTGTTTTAAAATAAAGTGTTTTAAACATAACAACCCTAGTTTTAACGCATCGTGAGTGCTGAATGGCTTTGAAATAGACCCATCCGGGGCTTCATTCGGTGTGTGTAACGCAATCTGACCGTATAAAATCGACGAATGCCTGAAAATTCACAGCGTATACATTATAGCTGTACATGTTCAGGTATTCTTCGATTTTATAAGTGTTCAATTTGAAGTTTCGAACGAGTGTTTCTACTCCCAGATTAAGCATGAAGTAAAATTTCGAGTTTAGAAAAGCCTGAAAATTTGGTTTGAATTTACAGGATTTTCTAAACTCGAAATTTTACTTCATGCGCCACGCTTATAAAACACTGATTTAGTATGAAATTCAAGACCAATTTTTTTAAAATTTTTGTTTGAAAACATTCACAGAAACAGCACATTCCCTTTGTATACATAACGGGGAAAGTTAAAATCACGATACGCATCTTTTCTTTCCATCAAGAGTGTAGCTTAAACAGTATTAATTGTGTATTTACTCTTTACTATCTTCTGTCAATACATCTCCTTTCAAGGATACGCATTGTCATTAAAATCGCATGTTATTTTTACTCCCGTTAAAAACATCTTTAATGCACGTTTCAAAGTGTCATAAACAGGGGTTAATATATACGTATTTTTGTAAATATGATTTGCATTTGCACGAGCTTGAATAGAAATCAATAATTTTTTTTTTTACAAAACAAGAGTTGTGTGATATAATCGATTTAAAAAAAACTGTATTTAAAGAAATAATTAAATCAATTGATTTTTTTTGTAGGATACTTGAGTATTTCTGAAATGCAAATTTACTTAAAAATAGTGTGAAGTGCCTTTTTTTTTATTCTACAAAACAAGAGTTGTGTAATATAAACGCATTTAAAGAAAACTGTATTTAAAGAAATAATTAAATCAATTGATTTTTTTTGTCGGATACTTGAGTATTTCTGAAATGCAAGTTTACTTAAAAATAGTATGAAGTGCCTTCTTTTTATTTTACAAAACAAGAGTTGTGTGATATAATCGCATTTAAAAAAAACTGTATTTAAAGAAATAATTAAATCAATTGTTTTTTTTGTCGGATACTTGAGTATTTCTGAAATGCAAACAAGAGTTGTGTGATATAATCGCATTTAAAAAATAACTGTATTTAAAGAAATAATTAAATCAATTGTTTTTTTTGTCGGATACTTGAGTATTTCTGAAATGCAAATTTACTTAAAAATAGTGTGAAGTGCCTTCTTTTTTTTTACAAAACAATAGTTGTGTGATATAATCGCATTTAAAAAAAAACTGTATTTAAAGAAATAATTAAATCAATTGATTTTTTTTATCGGATACTTGAGTATTTCTGAAATGCAAATTTACCTTAAAATAGTGTGAAGTGCCTTATTTTTTTTTACAAAACAAGAGTTGTGTGAAATAATCACATTTTAAAAAGAACTGTATTTGAAAGAAATAATTTAATCAATTGATTTTATTTTTTTCGGATACTTTACTATTTCTGACCTACAAATTTACTTAGAAACAGTGTGAAGTGCCCTTGGAACGTGAAAAATGATTTTTATTTTAAAACAAACCGCAGTTCACGATTACAGCGTTTTATTGACTTATTCATAAGTGCATTTAAAAGAAACTGTATTGAAAGAAATAATTAAATCAATTGATTTTTTTTTGTAGGATACTTGAGTATTTCTGAAATGCAAATTTACTTAAAAATAGTGTGAAGTGCCTTCTTTTTTTTTTACAAAACAAGAGTTGTGTGATATAATCGCATTTAAAAAAAAACTGTATTTAAAGAAATAATTAAATCAATTGATTTTTTTTATCGGATACTTGAGTATTTCTGAAATGCAAATTTTCTTAAAAATAGTGTGAAGTGCCTTCTTTTTTTTACAAAACAAGAGTTGTGTGATATAATCGCATTTAAAAGAAACTGTATTTAAAGAAATAATTGAATCAATTGATTTTTTTTTTGTAGGATACTTGAGTATTTCTGAACTGCAACTTTACTTAAAAATAGTGTGAAGTGCCTTATTTTTTTTTACAAAACAAGAGTTCTGTGAAATAATCACATTTTAAAAAGAACTGTATTTGAAAGAAATAATTTAATCAATTGATTTTATTTTTTTCGGACACTTTACTATTTCTGACCTACAAATTTACTTAGAAACAGTGTGAAGTGCCCTTGGAACGTAAAAAATGATTTTTATTTTAAAACAAACCGCAGTTCACGATTACAGCGTTTTATTGACTTATTCATAAGTACTTTAAAAACTCGTTTATTGTCCTTTTTTATAACTAAATATTATTATGTATGCAATATTAAATATCAACTGCCAATACATTGATAAAAATTTTGACAAACACCTTTTATTACTTAACAGCCCAATATAATCATGTTTTATTGTCTTTTTTTTTTGTTTGTGTTACGTAAAGAGTTAATTATAACCATTGAAACACTAACACTTCCTTTAGTTGTATATAAATAATAATTAAAACACTAACACTTTTTTAAAAACTTTAAATAACTCTCTATATGTCTCTAAGAGTTGTATATAAATAATAATTAAAACACTAACACTTCTTTAAAAACTTTAAATAACTCTCTATATTTTTGATTGATGAGAAAGTTATTTAAGACTTCTATATTGTTTGTCCACTTTTTTAAACATTTAAATTATTTTCAGTTTCTTAGAGACAGAGTTGTATATAAATAATAATTAAAACACTAACATTTTTTTAAAAACTTTAAATAACTCTCTATATGTCTCTAAGAGTTGTATATAAATAATAATTAAAACACTAACACTTCTTTAAAAACTTTAAATAACTCTCTATATTTTTGATTGATGAGAAAGTTATTTAAGACTTCTATATTGTTTGTCCACTTTTTTAAACATTTAAATTATTTTCAGTTTCTTAGAGACAGAGTTGTATATAAATAATAATTAAAACACTAACATTTTTTTAAAAACTTTAAATAACTCTCTATATGTCTCTAAGAGTTGTATATAAATAATAATTAAAACACTAACACTTCTTTAAAAACTTTAAATAACTCTCTATATTTTTGATTGATGAGAAAGTTATTTAAGATTTCTCATATTGTTTGTCCCCTTTTTTAAACATTTAAATTATTTTCAGTTTGTTTTTATCGAATTCTCTAAAACTTTCCTAACAGTACAACAAACAAAAAAACTCCATCATCATTTATAAGGGACCTTTTAGATGGACGTTTTAAACGCGAGGCGGAACGTGAGCGGGCGCAAGCGTTTGCGTTTTAACACATAGGTTTATATGAGAGTCCGTAGACGGACGGGTGCGAGGCGGAGAAAACGCCAGCACTCACGTCTGTTTAAATTTGAGCGGAGCGGGACGGACGCGTTTTTTAGTTTAACACATGCTTTCTTATGCGCCTTCTTATACGGGCGGGTGAAACGCGTTTTCAATCGGCCAAAGCAAGTTAAATTCGTAATATTTTCCTTACAATATTTAGTCGTAATGCAAAAATAAATATTTTTGCGTTTAGATAAGTGTCCAAAATTCAAAAATAAATAAACAAAAAATATAATTTATACATTTTTAGGTAAACTTCCATCTCTAAGATATGAGTATAATTTTATTTAATATTTAAACACTCTTTGATATTTTCTAGAAATTGCGAAAAATAAAATAACTAACAATTTAAAATCGCCCCCAATCTCTTGTAAAAATAGTGTGATGAGAACAAAATAATTAAAAGAATTAATAATCATTTTTTTGAGAGCGGTCTCTGTGCTCGTAAATTTTGTACCGCCAGCAGCTTCTCTTTTCCCTGACTCTCCAATTGACCAACATATTAGGGAAATGCCCATTTCACAGTCTATTTTTAATATGCAGGTTATTACTTATCAAAGTGTCTGAAATTTTTGACAGAAATTTGTATACCGGTTACGGGTTAAATAAAAGGAAAACACGTGATTATCTATATCCTAGCGCTAAAACGTGATTTTATAAGTATGTTTGATACAGAAAGTTTTATCTTAGAAATTCAGGCACCGCCCAAGGAACAAATCCATTTAAGTAATGTTTCATCAACATTAAAACAACGTTTAATGTTGCTGCACTGTTGATATAACGTTATTTGTTTGTTTTTTGCTCAGTGGGCAGAGTGCATGTGGAATTTAGGTAAGTAATATTTATATTTATAAAAACATTAAATACATAAATACAGTAACGTCTATGAATAATAAAGGATAATATGACGCAATTAAATCTATTTCGTCCATGCTTATTACTCAGCGTAGCACTACTAAATGATAGACGGCACCGAAGGCTCGGCGGCGAACTCGCCTAGCAACCGCTTGCAAAACGCGTTCAATCCGCTCCGTATAAGAGCTAAAAGCGGAGCGGAAAAAACGATCCGTCCCGCTCCGCTATCGCGCTAAAAACGTCCATCTAAGACCGCCCTAAAACTCTTTCCTATATTCGCTGTACAGTTTTTGCCGATTTTCCTGTAAATTTATTTTGTTACGAAGCAAGGAGCGCGCCGCGGCGGCGCAACTTGTCTTTTTCTTTAACGAAACAAAAAAAACATGAAAAAATAGAAAAACTCTCCCCATTGTGCGGAACAGGCCGAGGCGAACTTTAATCATATAATCGAGCTTTACACAAAGAATGCTCCCCAAAAGCTCATATTGATCCGGCGTTTTGTTGCAACTAACGCAACAGGTATTATTTCAATTTCAATCCCCCACCATTTTATTCCACCACCATTTTATTCCACCAAGTACACCAACTTTTTTTTCTGTGAGAAAAATCTATAAAAACAGGCGCACTTCTAAATTCTTACCATTGTTTACGGGCAGGTGGTGGCCGAGCGGTAACGTCGCCGGACGGTGTATCGCTCCGCGAGCCGGGTTCGATTCCCGTGTACGGGGAGATGTTATTTAAAAATAATATCTCGTCGTGACCCTGGGTGTTGTGTGAATGTGTTGTGACGTCCAAATATATAGTTATATGTTATACTTAGTAATAAGTTGATGAACAAATGTATACAAATACAATTGATGATGGCTAATAGTCTCGTAACTAACGCCAGGCAAAAGCCAAAAAAAAAAACCATTGTTTATATTTTGTAAAAAAAATAATATACTTGTAAATAGAACACTTCTAACTTTCAAAAATAAGCGTTTCAGGCTTCAGCGGCCTCATTCGTGTAGTCCCGAACCAGTGCTAGAAGAATACTGAACATCTTTGCAACACGGTCTATGCAATTTTGACAAAACACGACGACACAAATGCGGTAAACCTGCCCTAGTACAAATGAATCTTGTATTTACATTGTTCCTATATTGTATCTTGAAATTGTTAATCAATGGGCACACAATATTATTCATGCCACGCGTATAAGACACTGATTTCAAGCGAAGTTCACTCGTTCACAATATTTCAGTGCTTTCAGTGTTTAATACGCGTGGCGCATGAAGTAAAATTTCGAGTTTAGAAAAGCCTGAAAATTTGGTTTGGCCGCTCCGCGCTTCGCGCTACGCGACCAAACCAAATTTTCAGGCTTTTCAAAACTCGAAATTTTACTTCATGCTTAGTCTGGGAGTGGTTAACACTCGTTTTAAGCTTCAAAGTGAACTCTTAAAAAAACGCGTATACATATGTATACCTAATAGAAAATTCCCTGTATATATACTGTTACCAATTTGTTCAATGCTGATTTCGAATGAATATGAGTTAGTTACGTGAAGATGATAATAATTGATTTCCAATTCCTTAATATCTATTTTAAATTATTATAGGCAACCCAGTATACATACATGGTATTATTGGGTTGCCTACAATCACTGTTTTAAACAATTCAATCAATCCATTTTCATTCAGGTATACATAGGTGATATGTATACAGATAAAATAGCTGTCTAAATATAAAAATAATATAACAAAGTAGCTTAGGCAAGGATTAATAAACGAGGGATTAATTGAAGATATAATTAAATAAGTTTTGTAAGTAATCTTGGATTTTATCCTGTTAAGTGGTTCGAATGATTTTTTTTATTGTAATATTGATACACGATAATCAGAATAAAGTTAACAAGCTTTGCTGAATAAATCGATTAAGCTGAATTGGTGTGTAACCTTTGGCATGTGCCAATTTCGCTTATTCCCGTCTTTTAATTCGAGTATTAACGGCGTAGCCTTCTAAATCCAAATAATTACGAGACAATTAATCGTCCGTTTTATTAAGATTTGAACCCGCAACCTCGCCGATTTATTTAATTCACATAAAACAGCTTAATTTTTCCAACGAATGGGGTTGCGCCACAAAATAAGGAAGATTTATTAACTGAAATAAATTCTTTTTCCGTAATGACTCTTCTCTACCCAAGTATGAATGAAATTGCCAATACTTCGTTGTAGATTACGTAAAAAATCGCACTTTTAATGTTATCTAACCAAGTTAGATTAGTCATATCGTATATGTGAAGTAAAAATGAACTTGCCAATTGTTTGCAGAATATTTACAAAAAATTAACACGAAATTTTCTGCGAAAATTTTGTCTCGTTGAGAATATTTAAAAAAAGTCTCAAAGAGACAACATTTTTGCAGAAACTCGATTAATTCGTTTTATTTATCGTATATGATTGAGGGAGGCACTACATTTTTGAAATTCCACTATCACTGTGGAGTGATGAATGAATAGAAGTGTAACTGACAATGTAAGTTTAGCGCCACCTAAATTTAGCGGCCCTAAATTCAGCGTCACCTAAATTTAGCGTTCCTAAATTTAGCGTCACCTAAATTTAGCGTCCCTAAATTTAGCGTCACCTGAATTTACCGTCCTTGAATTTAGCGTCACCTAAATTTAGCGTCCCTAAATTTAGCGTCACCTAAATTTACCGTCCTTAAATTTAGCGTCACCTAAATTTAGCGTCCCTAAATTTAGCGTCCCTAAATTTAGCGTCCCTAAATTTAGCGTCCCTAAATTTAGCGTCTCTAAATTTAGCGTCACCTAAATTCAGCGTCCGTAAATTCAGCGTCCCTAAATTTAGCGTCACCTAAATTTAGCGTCACCTAAATTTAGCGTCACCTAAATTTAATTTGACTCTAAACTGATGCAACCCAATTTACAATTTCATTTTCCCTTCCAGAAAATAGCGCCCCTTGCTTTTATTTTATTCAATCTCTGTCAATGTCATACAGTATTAATCGCTTTGTTTCTTTATAAATTAGCGGATTCTGAAAAAAACTAATCAGTATACTTTGTACTTCAATCGAAATCAGTGGTTTATACGCGTGGCGCATTAAGTAAAATTTCGAGTTTAGAAAAGCCTGAAAATTTGGTTTGGTCGCTCCGCGCTTCGCGCTACGCGACCAAACCAAATTTTCAGGCTTTTCTAAACTCGAAATTTTACTTCATGCTTAATCTGGGATTGGAAACACTCGTTAAACCAAAATTCTAAACTCGAAATTTTACTTCATGCTTAATCCGGAAGTGGAAACACTCGTTAAACCTAAATTTAAATTTAGTAATTCGGCAGATGAAATACATTTCTACAAACAAAAACAGTGCAACATAACTTCGAAATTACTTCAAATATTATTAGAATGAAGTTGGTATACATGAAAATGCAATGCTGCCATGTTTATTTTATCATGAATTTAAAACTGACTAATTGCATGTTTAGCGGCCCTAAATTCAGCGTCACCTAAATTTAGCATCCCTAAATTTAGCGTCACCTAAATTTAACGTGACTCTATACTTATGCAACCCAATTTACAATTTAATTTTCCCTTCCAGAAAATAGCGCCCCCTGCTTTTATTTTATTCTATCTCTGTCAATGTCATGCAGTATTAATCGCTTTGTTTCTTTATAAATTAGCGAATTCTGAAAAAACCTAACCAGTATACTTTGTACTTCAATCAAAATCATTGGTTTATACACGTGGCGCATGAAGTAAAATTTCGAGTTTAGAAAAGCCTGAAAATTTGGTTTGGTCGCTCCGCGCTTCGCGCTACGCGACCAAACCAAATTTTCAGGCTTTTCTAAACTCGAAATTTTACTTCATGCTTAATCTGGGAGTGGAAACACTCATTAAACCTAAATTTAAATTTAGTAATTCGGCAGATGAAATACATTTTTACAAACAAAAACAGTCTAACATAACTTCGAAATTACTTCAAATTTTATTAGAATGAAGTTGGTACACATGAAAATGCAATGTTGCTATGTTTATTTTATTATTTATTTAAAACTGACTAATTGCATGTTTACTGGCCCTAAATTCAGCGTCACCTAAATTTAGCATCTCTAATTTTAGCGTCACCTAAATTTAACTTTACTCTAAACTTATGCAACCCAATTTACAATTTCATTTTCCCTTCCAGAAAATAGCGCCCCCTGGTTTTATTTTATTCTATCTCTGTCAAATTCATGCAGTATTAATCGCTTTATTTCTTTATAAATTAGCGAATTCTGAAAAAACCTAACCTTATTAGGGATTGACCGTAGAATAGCATAAGCAAATAAAAAATATCATTCTGGTTGAATTATACTTTGTACTTCAATCGAAATCATTGGTTTATACGCGTGGCGCATGAAGTAAAATTTCGAGTTTAGAAAAGCCTGAAAATTTGGTTTGGTCGCTCCGCGCTTCGCGCTACGCGACCAAACCAAATTTTCAGGCTTTTCTAAACTCGAAATTTTACTTCATGCTTAATCTGGGAGTGGAAACACTCGTTAAACCAAAATTTAAATTTAGTAATTCCGCAGATAAAATACATTTTTACAACAAAAACAGTGTAACATAACTTCGAAATTACTTCAAATTTTATTAGATGAAGTTGGTACACATAAAAATGTTGCCATGTTTATTTTATCATGAATTTAAAACTGACTAATTGCATGTAGATTTTGTTCTATTAATCATATCTGTACGGGTCTAGTATAAATTAACTAGCATTAAACTATACTGTAATTATCGGCAATTCCATTATTTATGTTTTCAAAATAGTAGATTATTATTATTCCAATTTCATCTGTATTTCCTTTTTTATGACAAAATATTAATCATACATTTTTGTTACAGCCAATATCAGAATGGACATCATCACACGTAGTGGAGTGGATGGCCGCCCTCAACCTCTACACCTATTCAGATGTGTTTAGGTGTAAGGACATCAAAGGTTCCGACCTGATACATCTGGACAAGGAAAAATTGATGGTATGTGAAAAAATTTTTATCGGGGAGCATGACCTGTGGCACCTCTGGCCTAACCCAGAATCAGTATCATTTACAAACTGCATTTAATTATGATAACGAATTTGACGTTGGGGGTCTTATCTCAGCGTGCTTAAGCGTGCGAAATTCTCGTGTGTATGGTTTGTTGATGTGTACAATAATAAAATTCCACTTTAATACACGAAAATCACTTTGATATTAACAATGACACGATGCACACACATTTCTGCTTAGTATACAGGGTGTCTACGCTAAACCGTTCGTTAAAAGTTTATGGGGTTGCCGAAGCACTAAAAATTTGAAAAAAATCCTTGTCATACGGTTGAATAAGTTCTCCTCATGTGAAATATTTTCAACTTTATATCACTTCCGGTTCCACCGGAAGTAGCACCAAATTTGTTTTTTTAAATGGAACACCCTATATATTAGTATTTTTTTGGATTCCTCGTTTAAATTGCAACATATTTTATTCGAACATATGTACACTTATCTCTTATAGTTTTCAGGCAAAAAAAATATTTCTAAAATGTTGACCTCTAAACGGCGTCTTGAAATCTATCTGTAATTTCTCTTAAGTGTAAGATAAAAATATGATTTATATATCTAGTTGTACCTAGAGGATGCCTCTATGAGTGTATTAATTGGAAACTGTCAATTTTGACTATAAGTGTTCTTAAAATGTCAATATCGAAGTGCCCTCTTCAATATCTCGTAATTCAATTTTTTTAATGGAATGACCCATTTTTTATCACGTGGTACGATTGAGGGGAAGATTTCCTACAAAAAAGTATTAACAACTATACTCCTACAGCAAGTGGTTTTCGAAGATTCGTTTTTCGTCGCATCTATGCAGGGAATAATGCGCGCATAAGTCGCAACTAAATTTTAGTAGGCAAGTAGTAATGCTTTTGTTTTGTCGCTTATGTAATGCGAAATGTCAAATAATAAAAACAATTAGTACAAAGTTATACAGAAATCAACAAAATTAATAAATACACCCATCAACAAATTATCAATTTATTCTTTATACATGGCAACTGCGATAGAATTGGCACTCAAACATGTAGAATATTTAATGAAACTTATCCACATTTGCCGCCGATGAATAAAACAAGATTTAGAAGATTAGAATCAAATTTTGTTCAATTGGCAGTTGCCATGTATAAAGAATAAATTGATAATTTGTTGATTTGTGTAATTATTAATTTTGTTGATTTCTGTAAAACTTTGTACTAATTCTTTTTATTATTTGACATTTCGCAATGCAATCGCGACAAAACAAAAGCATACTACTGGCCTACTAAAATTCAATTGCGACTTATGCCCGCATTATTCCCTGCATAAATGCGACGAAAAACGAATTTTCGAAATAATTCGAAAACTACTTGCTTTAGGAGTATAGTTTTATAATACTTTTTTGTAGGAAATTTTCCCCTCAATTGTACCATGTGATAAAAATAGGGTCATTCCATTTAAAAAAATTGAATTACAAGATATTGAAGAGGGCACTTAGATATTGACATTTTAAGAACATTTATTGTGAATATTGACAGTTTCCAATTAATTTACTCATAGAGGCATCCTCTAGGTACAAGTAGAGATATAAATCATATTTTTATCTTATTCTTAAGAAAAGTTACAGACAGATTTCAAGATGCCTTTTAGAGGTCAGAATTTTAGAAATATTTTTTTTTCTTGAAAACTAAGAGATAAGTGTACATATGTTCGAATAAAATATGTTGCAATTTAAACGAGGAACCCAAAAAATTACTAATATATAGGGTGTTCTATTTAAAATAACAAACTTGGTGCTACTTCCGGTGGAACCGGAAGTGATATAAAGTTAAAAATATTTCACATGAGGAGAACTGATTCAACCATATGACAAGGATTTTTTTCAAATTATTAGTGCAACGGCAACCCCATAAACTTTTAACGAACGGTTTAGCGTAGACACCCTGTATTATAAAAATATTAGCATTGGAGTAACCAAAAAGAAATCATACATTTAAAAAAATTACCTTGTTTTCAACCATTAGCAAAAATCGATAATTACACCATTTGTTGATCCATAGTGGCGTCTTGCCATCTAACCTAAAATTCTGCATAACCTCCATGAAGTCCAAGGCAAATTAAGCGCTTGATTCAACACTAATCAGACTATTTTGTACGCTTTAAAAAATGACGAACGTGTTGATAGTGCATTCACCAGAAAATTCCCCAACTGTTGTCATCAAACATCCAACAGTTTTATCTAGTGAATGCGCCTATTGAACACTGTTAAACAGCGCCATCTATGAGCAGTTACTCGAAACATCCACGCTGAAAGTTTGGAATACATTATTTTAGTTAAATGTTACTTAGGTGCTTTTAAAATATTTTTAGAATATGGGCATAAAAGATGAGTTCCATCAGAAAGCTATACTATCCTGCATAAACGAGTTGGTGACGAAAACAGATGACAGTAACATGGCAACGGAGAATTGCTCTGGTTATGACAATGATTTCCCGTCCCACAACTTGACACAGCAGAGCTTCAGCACTTTGGAGAGATGTGGCAAGTGTAACAAGTTCCTACGAGGTCTACTACATCAAGGCTTCATTTGTCAAGGTAAACCCGTGAAATTTTCAATCGTTTCAAGAGGTTTACCAAAAATCGATTTTGTTTTTTAGACTGCGGTTTAGTTGCACATAGAACCTGCGCCGCTACGGGACTGCCAACCTGCAAACCCAACAGCATCAAGTATACAGGATTATTTGGGCAAAGTTTATGCGCGCAATTTAATCCAGCTGAATATCCCGCGCCATCAATTGTAAGTTGCTTTTAATAACCTGACCATACTTCCCGATTTTCCTAGTCCTGATTTAGTGCAACTCATTCTTTTCCCGAACCTGTTTTTATACAGGGATTTTTTTCTTACCTACATATCCAAAAGCAATTTTCTCCAGGTGCTCAAATTGTTGATAGATTTGGTCAGAGGAAATTAACATTTTTAAAATTTATTGACATGAGCACTATGTTTTAAATTCATATTATTAAAGGGTTTTGTACACCGAGCGAAATTTTACTTCATAAATTTCGAGTTTAAAGAAAAACATTTAAATTTTGATTTTTTGCTCCTAACAAGGGGGATTAAATAATTTTAATGTGCTTTTTAACTTCACTTTAAATCGGTGCGTGAAGTAAAATTTAGAGTTTAGAAAAGCCTGAAAATTCGAATTGGTCATTCCGCTGGGCTACGCGACCAATCCAAATTTTCAGGCTATCCTAAACTTGAAATTTTACTTCATGCTTAGTCAAGAATTGGAGACGCTCTTTAAAAGCTTCAAATTATCAAAAAAATGAATACCTGAAAATGTATTTTTAATAAAGTAAATCTACTAGTTCCTGTTGTTTATCAAATGTTTATTTTTTTAGATTATAAAATGTGCACAAGAACTGGAAGCAAGAGCAAGATCGAATACATCCTTAGAACTATACAATTTGTACACGGCTTCTGCTCCTACGGAGCAAGTGAATGAGTTACGAGAGAAATTAAATGAATCTTCGACTGTGAATCTGACTGATTACTCACCATCGTGTATAGCAAATGTTTTTAAGAAGTTCCTGAGGGAACTTCCTGACCCCGTCATACCCGTGCAGTGGTATGATAAGTTTTTAGATGCTTCTAGTAAGTTGAATATATAGCCAAATTTCGTTGATTTAGGAAATTATTCTTACTTTTTTTTTGTAGAGACTCGAAATGATGAACAATGCATTGCTCAGTTGAACAATCTGGTGCAAGAAATCCCGGGTCATCATCGAAGTACTTTGAAATTCGTGATGGGCCATTTGTGCAGAATGTGTCAAATGGAGCACGCTAGAAATAACAAGAATCCTCCCACTGTATTAGTACAAGTCTTGTGCCACATTTTCCTGAGGCCGCCTTGGGAAAGGATTATGTAAGTTTTGCAAAATCCTCTTTTTTTATTGGCACAGATGACCTTTGTTGTCATCTTTCTATATATAAATCTTTATTTTCAAAAATAAGTAAACAAAATGTTACATGTCTCAACACCAGAAGGAAAAATTTGGAATTTCAAATGATTATATATAATATGTTACATATGAATAAAATAGTGTTAGGAATTAACAGTTATAAAAAAAAAATATTTTTTGTTAATATGGTTGAAAATAATGTTATAATATTTCAGACAAGTTGTGTATAACACTCAGTTACACAACAGAATTGTGGAGTTCCTACTTCTAAACTGTGATTGGGGTGAGATCCTGCCGGAATTCGACGCTGCACCCGCCATACCTCCTAGGAAGGTGTCCAGGATGCCAGTTGATAAAGAGAAGCCGACGAATTCCACTCTCCTGCAGGACGCGGAGTGGTACTGGGGGGATATCACCCGTGAAGAGGTGAACGAGAAACTAGACGACACTTGTGATGGAACATTTTTAGTTAGGGACGCATCTAATAAATGCGGGGAATATACACTGACCCTCCGAAAAGGAGGCACCAACAAACTTATTAGAATATGCCATAGGAACGGCAAGTATGGTTTCACCGAACCGTACACGTTCAATTCAGTGGTGGAATTGATCAACCATTTCCGGAACGATTCTCTTTCCCAGTACAACGCTTCCTTAGATATTAAGTTAATGTACCCAGTTTCGAAATATCACGAAGAGGAAGAGATGATGAATATAGAGAATATCGAGAAATTGAAACACCACTACATTGATATAAACAGGAAACTCGAGGATAAGAACAAGGTGTTCGGAAATTATTCGGACGACTTCAATAAGACGCAGACAGAAGTGGTGAGCAAGCGGCAGGCGTTAGAGGCTTTGAAGGAGCTGGTGAAGGTCTTTAAGGAGCACATCAAGTTGCACGATAAGTTTCTGAGGGAGGCCCAGCCTCACGAAATCAAGGGAGTCACGATGAATGCTGAATTACTTAAGGAACGGTTGAAGTCGATGGAGGAAAGCTGCAGTCAGTTGGATGAAAATTTGCATCAGAGGGAAGCTTACAACAGGACACTGGAAAGGGAAATTCATTCGTTAATGCCAATTATTAGGGACTTAATGAAGGAAAAGGATAAATATTACAAGTAAGTTTTGTATTCTTCTTAACCAAAAAAATTGAAAGGTTACAAATAATCAAAGAAAAAAGTTTTGGATTCTTCTTAACCCTAAGAATAATAAGGTTACAAAAAATTAAAGACAAAAGTTTAGTATTTTATTTTTCAATTAATTTTAATATAAAAATCTATTTGGTGAAGCGAATATTTATATTTTACTTGACACCCCTAAAAAGGGACCAACTCTAAACAAGCCCCTCTTTGGGCGCCAAAAATGTTCAAGTAATCTACTCCCACACCCTTTTTCTACGCCTTTGATTATGATCTAAATATGTCTGTTAATCACATTTTTAATATAGATATTTTGATAGTGATTCATCATAACAGACTTTACCAATCACTTTTAAGCACATTTGAACAAATCACTTTTAAAATTGAATGATTTAAAAAAAGTTTTGTATTTTGGTTTGTAATAATTTTTTGATATTAATGTAAAAATTGTTTCAGATGGTTAATACGTCGTGGAATAAAACCTTCGAAATTAAGTCAACTGCTTGAGAAAAACGGTGAAATTGATGAATCATCAATAATATTTGAGGACAATGAAAACTTACCACACAATGATGAGAAAACCTGGTTATTATTAAAGTGCGATCGGTCCGAAGCAGAAAAACTACTAGCGGGTAAACCTGAAGGCACATTCTTAGTGAGGAAATCGAGCACACACCAATACGCTCTGTCAATCGCATGCAGCGGACAAATAAATCACTGCATCATTTTCGAAACGCCGAGGGGACTGGGATTTGCCGAGCCATACAATATTTACGATTCGCTCAAGAAACTGGTGCTTCACTACTCACAGAACTCTTTAGAAATTCATAATGATTCTCTAAACACGACCCTAGCGTATCCTATATTTGCAAAAAGCTATCCGCTGAGGATAGCCTCGGAAGGAAATCAATTTTAAATTGAGTGATGTGATATTTTTAATATAAAGTTGCTGTGAACTCTTTATATATTCCCTAAAATGTTAGTGTGTATTTATTTATACATATATACATACAAACATCGAGTTTGTATAAATATTTATGTATAAAAAATATTTTATCATGTTTATAAGTGACTCATTGAAAGTAAAGTCTATTGTATAAAATATATTATCAAAAAAAGATACATTTAATATTTCTGCATGAACACCATGTGTAAATGACTGTGATAGTGTACTAAAGAGGAGAGTTTTTTTAAAGAAAATATATAATTCAATTCAATTTGAAAAGAAAAAAAACTAACTAAACAGTGAATTTTCCCTCGGAAGGTGTGATTGATCTTCCACCAATTTTGTGTCATGTTCAACTGTATGTAGTTTTTGTGTATTGTTCAAACAAACCTATGATATGAACAACGTTCATTTCCTGTTAACACACTTTCTCTCGAGATACTTTTAAGTCGTCCTTAACTCAAAACAGCAGAATCTTTTTCAAATCGATTATCCTTAGTTTTTTAAGGAATAAAAAAAAAATCTGTTTTGATTAGAAAAAAAGGACCGATCTCTGAATGTTTCGAAAGTACCGAAATTGAAACTACGACGGAAGAATCGAACTGTTCAGAGAGCTATAAAGTAACTCACGCTTACTTATTAATTTTCATGTATTGCATTTTTCTTTTTATTTATTTATTCAAAATTTTTTCGAGATACGTCAAATTACGGCAGGATTCGATTTGCGTTTTTTTTAAACTTTTTTTTGTTTATACGACATCAACGTGTGTGTAATTCGAAAATCAAATGGCTTGAATTTAGAATGTTTTTAGTTTTTACCTTTGAGTTGCCAATGGAATAGAATATGCACACGGACAAAATTACAATTTACTATTTTATAATCTTTGTACAAAGTGAATTTGTATTACATTTTCTATTGATGTATTTTCATTCGAACCTCGAGAAATATATATATCGAAAAATATATTTCGTTTAAATATTTTTATATTGCTTCGATTATTTCGTTCTTAATTTATTATTTTTTATGTATTGTTCCATTCGAGTGGACGATCTAACAAAGCAGCTCTTGTATTCCATGTTAGACGTTTTCTTTATCAAATTTACCTTTGTTCTTTTGCACATTTATATACTGTATATGATGATGAAAAAATGAAAATAAATATCATAATATGCCTGTTCAGTTCATTTTACCTCTTTTATTTTATTAATCATTTTATTTACTTTTAAACCATTAACCTACAACTGCTTACCTTATTTCCTTTTAATAATAACATTTTCAGTCTTTAATTTTAGAAATCTATTTTAACCATCTACAAACCATCTTTTTTATGTTCCTAATAACAAAGGTGATATTACTTTAGAAAATTTGAAGTTTCTAACGAGTGTTTTCAATCCCAGATTAAGCATGAAGTAAAATTTCGAGTTTAGAAAAGCCTGAAAATTTGGTTTGGTCGTGTAGCGCGAAGCGCTACGCGACCAAACCAAATTTTCAGGCTTTTCTAAACTCGAAATTTTACTTCATGCGCCAGGCGTATAAAACACCGATTTAAAGTAAATTTCAAAACATACTACTCAATTATATTAAATATTACAAACGTTTTTTTTCGTCAAACCCAAAGTTTAAGTTTAAAATTTCATCTCAATAACCTAACTTTAAGGCTTTTCTAAACTCGAAATTTTACTTCATGCTTAATCTGGGAGTGGAAACACTCGTTCAAAGCTTCAAATTTAACACTTGCGAAAAGTAACGACTGAAAATTAACAGCATATACATCATCGGGATATGCATACTTGAAAAAAAATTGCAGCGTCTTAAATTTTGAACTTCGAAAAAATTTAAAAAAACTATGTCTGGTTTCACCAACGTTACTTAAATTGAAAAATAGTTATTCATCGAATAAAATACTCATGGTTTAATACATGCTAAACAAAATCAATCCGTTCATATTTTTTGACATTGATGACATGCAAAATGTCTATTTCAATCTACAAATAAATTTAGAATTGTATATAAGATTTAACTGACGTTGGTGAAACTCGAAATAAATTGTTAAGTTTCCTAAATTCAATGAGTAAACGGAAATAAATAACTTATAAGTACAGAGTAAGATAAGAGGATGAAAAAGAAAATTTGTTTTAACATTATTTTTACTATTTCATCTTTAAACTAAAGCGTATGCAGCGTAATTAGCGATGCCACATCGATTTCTGTTCCTCCGCAGTCTCATGTATCCGTCTTCGCCCCAGTGGCTGCCCCACCAATTTTTCAGGATCCAGGCGTCCTTTGTGTACCCAACTAGAAGCATGGCGTGGTTTACTGTGTTCGACGAGCATGAGTGGTCATCGTAAATTCCCTTACTGTAGCAAAAACAAAAGAGTTCAAATAAAAGCAACAAAAAAGCTGGGCTGGAAATTGAAGAGGACACAAAGATGAGAAAAAAAAAGTGTGGAATAATTCTATACTGTGAATTTTCAGTTAATTAATTTTTTTAGGGATTGTAAATTTAATCAAAACCACTAATTGTTTAATTGAGTTATGTTGAGTATTTAATCACAATGAAAAACTTTTTAGTCCTTACTTCACTTTTATTTTTGTTCGTTAGATGTACATTTCTAGTGTTCAGCAATCATTGGGTCCATTCATCAGAGACAACCACTGGGAGTTTACTGCCTGTCAACCCTGATGACCGGACTTATAATCGTGAATGTGCTTAGGATTTTTGCAATCGTACACCGATTGGTGTTGGCAGGTTCAAATTTTTAAAATGGCCGGAGTTACCGATCATTAAATACCAACATACATCACAGAAAAATCCCAACATGTTGAACGTTAAACATTTTGATGAATAGCTCATTATCAATGGGCTTGTTCATCAAAATGTTCAACATTCAACATGTTTGGATTTGAATGTGATGTACAGGGTGTCCCAAAAGTTTGCAAAAGGTTGAATATCTCGAGAACACCTCATCGGATCAAGATGGTATAAAATACGTCTTTCTTTATTTTTAAAGCTCTATTTAGGCATGCTGTGCGATAGCCACCCACACCCCTCTGGGGGGTGGTTCGAGGGGGTAGTTTAGAAAACTTAAATGGAAACTCCTATTTTTTAATTGTTTTATCACTCCCTCCCCAATCCCGTTCGGTGGTGAAAAGGGTAGTTTTGAATTTTTCTGGGAAAAAAAATATTTTGCTTGCACCACTGTTGCATTTTGTATCAAAAACGGTTTATGAATTTTTCAAATTGCCACTCCCCCCCACACACACACACACCCTTTAGAAGTAGAAAAAGTGGTATTTTAAAAAAAAGTACCACCATTTTTTTTATACAAAAATGATTTTTCTTGCAGTTTCATTGTCTATCAAAAACTCCTTATGGAGTTGCAAAATATCCATACCTTAACCCCTTTTTGGAGGGTGGAAAAAGGAAGTTTTCGCTCAGTTTATCGTCGAACATTTTTTTCCATTTTGTCATGTTTACAATTTTAAATGATAGCACAGAAGTATAGTTATTGAACATTTATTTCGGACTGTCAATGTTGACGTTCTCGATGACTCCGTGAAATTCTAAGAAATGGATAATAGCTCAGAAACTTTAAAGCTAAATTAATTAAGCTGCTATCTGTCGTTTTGAGATGAGGTTATCGGAAAGTGAACGCATATCATTATTATTGATGCGTGGGTCCGGGGAGAATGTGAGGTGGCAAGGATGTTTAATGCATCCAATCCGCATCGTGATCCAGTGTCAAAATCGACGGTTCAAAAAACAGTGAAACGATTTGAAGATACTGGAGCAGTGAAGGATCGTGAACGCAGTGGCAAGCCAAGAACGGCATCAAACGAAGATCAGAAGGTGGAAGTGTTGCAGCATTTCGTGGAAGACCCTCATATTTCTGTAAGGAGAGTGTCGCAAGCTCAAGGCATCAGCAAGACTTCAGTACATCGCATAATGCAGGAGGAAAAGTGGCACCCTTACAAAACTACCCCCTCGAACCACCCCCCAGAGGGGTGTGGGTGGCTATCGCACAGCATGCCTAAATAGAGCTTTAAAAATAAAGAAAGACGTATTTTATACCATCTTGATCCGATGAGGTGTTCTCGAGATATTCAACCGTTTCCAAACTTTTGGGACACCCTGTATGTTGGTATCTAATAAACGGTACTCTGGTCGGTCTATTTAGTACGATTGTAAAAGTCCCAAACACGTTCACGATTAACAATCGGGTCATCAGAGTATTCCCCAACAGTTGGCAGTAAACTCCCTGTTGTCTCTGGTGAACGGGCCCAATTACTGTTATTGATAATGAGTGCTTACCACTTGAAATGTACATCTAATGAATAAAAATAAAAGTGAAGTAAGGAATAATAAGTTTTTCATTTTCTGTGAACGTTTTTCAATTCCTCGAATGACTAAATGCAATGAGTTCTATATTTTAAAGTATAGCGACTTTTTGATACATTTTTTAATTGGATCTTGGCACACTTGATCATAGTGCCAAGATCCAATTAATTTTATAGTAATTTTCAAACATCTATCAAAAAATCGCTATACTTTAAAATATAGACCTCATTGCATTTAGTCATTCGAGGAATTGGAATACATTTGTCCACAGAAAACTGAAAGTTCTAAGAAGCGACTTGTTTAACTTATCAAAAGTAAATTACAGTATCGAGGTGTCATTATTTTTAGGCAAATTATTTATATTGATAATTAAATAAAAGTCACTTGGTTTGTTTCACTACTATTTTTTATTCTCTCCGACTAGTTTCGACTTATCGTCATTCTCACTCCTTGAGAATGACGATAAGTCGAAACTAGTCGGAGAGAATAAAAAATAGTAGCGAAACAAACCAAGTGACTTTTATTTAATTATCAATATTGTAAACATGTTTCAACAAGTGATTAATGAGAACCAAATTGAAGACAAATTATTTAATTAGTCGCATAGATAAGCTTTACAGACAATTAAATATCTATCCAGATGTCCGCATTCTTCGCCTCGATACATAAAATAAGCTCTAACATTACGAAAAATTTTACAAAGAGTTGCAGTCTGGATTCATGCAGATCGCGTTATATTTTTCAAATATAGAACTCATTTTATTTAGTCGGGCGAGAAATTGGAATACATTTGTCCACAGAACACTAAAAGTTCCTAGAAGCGACTTGTTAAACTTACCAAAAGTAAATTGTCATTATTTTTAGGCAAATTATTTAATTAGTCGCACAGATAAACTTCACAGACATTAAAAAAACTATCCAGATGTCCGCATTCCTCGCCTAGATAAATAAAATAAGCTCTATCATTTACGAAAAATGTTACTAACAGTCGCGGGCAGTAGGTTGGACAACCCTATTCTAGGGGATTTTATATTTTTAACAGTTTACGTTAAAAATGACACTCGATGTGAGTGAACCATAAATCACGCAAGAAGAAAAAGAAGAAGATGTGAGTAATGAATAGTCAGTGCTTCTAATCTAATCATAAGGTATGTAATATAACGTAACTCATGTAATTAACGGTATACGACATGGTATTTTTGACATTTTATGATAAGAATGATACTCGATGTGGAATTTTGAGGAACAGTGATGCGGACACGAGTTAATAGTGATAGTTGAAATAAGTAGGCGCCACTGAGATTCGGCTTTTAATACTTAAGCAACGTTGGTTATAGGGGGTTTCATATTTTTAACAGTTTTGACATTTTACGTTAAAAATGGCATACATGAAATAAGCTCTAATATTTACAAAAAAAAATTACTAACAGTCGCAGGCGGTAGTTTGGACAACCCTGTTCTAGGGGATCTTATATTTTTAACATTTTGCGTTAAAAATGACACTCGATGTAAGTGGTGAGTAGTGAGTGTTTCTAATCTAATCATAAGGTATGTAACATAACGTAAATCATGTGATGAACGGCATACGACATGGCATTTTTAACATTTCATGTTAACAGTGACATTCGATGTGAAATTTTTGACGATTATTGACTCGGACCTCCTGCAGAGGGTGTAACATGGAAGGCGAGAGTGCCGGACACATTCTCAGCGATAGCCCGGCACTCTCGTCAACTAGAGGCTCCTAACTGGGTGAAAGATGGCCTACACAAGGGATCTACCCACCTCGGCTTTGCTAGACTACCTAAACCAGGTGGGCTGGCTGAGCTGAGATTGGGCAATTGACGGGCCTGACGAGGCCTAAGTGCAGTGCAGAAATGCGCACACCATAAAGAACCAGTACCAGAATCAGACTCGGACACGAGTCAATAGTGATAGTTGATATAAGTAAGCGCCACTGGCATTCAGCTATTACCGTAGTTGAAAGTTAATTTTTAAGAGTTTGTGTCGTGTGAACGACGGTTTCGACAAAATTGAAATAACCAGGCGCCAATGAAATTCAACTATGACCGCAGTGGTATGTCAATTTTTGAGAGTTACCGGTAAAAATTCGTCAAAATACGGTTACCTACGGTAGAGCATTTTTTTACCATTTATTGGAAAACCGGTTTACCGGTTTTACAATCCCTAGTACTATCAAAAAAATATTTATTACTCTTTGATTTGCTTGGCGTTTACTTTGTGGTACATCTTCACAAAAATAATATTAAAATAATGTTAATGCCCACTTGCACCACAGCTGATTAACTTTAATCAGTAATTAGTACTTCTTCAATCAGTGATTAGTACTTCTTCAAAACAACAATTTTATTCACAAACTGGATACACATTTAAATTTTGTTGAGACATGTTTTGGATATCATACAAATTTAAAACATTTTTATATTCTCGAATTTTGACTTATACCCACTTGCACCGCAGGTTCTTAATCATGGCTAAAAAGTCACGATTAAGTCAGAAATAGGATTGCACCGCAACTAATTCATGGCTAAAGTCCCCCAAAAAACGTCAAATAGTTAATCACCCGATTTCGACCGATCAACATTCCAATTCCATATTGCGCTAACTTCACGAGTTTCATTATCGTGAAATTATTGAAAGTTTCTAACGAGTGTTTTCAATCCCAGATTAAGCATGAAGTAAAATTTCGAGTTTAGAAAAGCCTGAAAATTTGGTTTGGTCGAGTAGCGCGAAGCGCTACGCGACCAAACCAAATTTTCAGGCTTTCCTAAACTCGAAATTTTACTTCATGCTTAATCTGGGATTGAAAACACTCGTTAGAAAGTAAAAATGCCTACTTGCACCACAGCTCATAACTTTAATCAGTGATTAGTACTTCTTCAATCAATGATTAGTATTTCTTCAAAACACAACAATTTTATTCACAAACTGGATACACATTTAAATTTTGTTGAGACATGTTTTGGATATCATACAAATTTAAAACATTTTTATATTCTCGAATTTTGACTTATGCCCACTTGCACCGCAGGTACTTAATCATGGCTAAAATGTCACGATTAAGTCAGAAATAGGATTGCACCGCAACTAATTCATGGCTAAAGTCCCCCAAAAAACGTAAAATAGTTAATCACCCGATTTCGACCGATCAACATTCCAATTCCATATTGCGCTAACTTCACGAGTTTCATTATCGTAAAATTATTGAAAGTTTCTAACGAGTGTTTTCAATCCCAGATTAAGCATGAAGTAAAATTTCGAGTTTAGAAAAGCCTGAAAATTTGGTTTGGTCGTGTAGCGCGAAGCGCTACGCGACCAAACCAAATTTTCAGGCTTTTCTAAACTCGAAATTTTACTTCATGCGCCAGGCGTATAAAACACCGAATTAAAGTAAATTTCAAAACATACTACTCAATTATAATAAATATTACAAACGTTTTTTTTTTCGTCAAACCCAAAGGTATTTATTGTTTATTCTGTTTCATTTTTATTTATTTCATTTATTGCAACTTTGAGCAGCTATTATGTTCTTTTAATATGAAAATGTTCGATAAATAAAATTACAATCAGGTTAAATGTAGAAATATATGTTATTTATACATCCCGCGCATTTATTTCCACTGCTCAGCAAAAAAATACACCACAAAGGAACTAAATTCCCTAGAAAAACGCGTGCTTTCTTAATCGTTTCTCTATGGTGGCCGATTAGTAAATCAGTTGACGGTGCAACAAAAATCCGTCCAATAAAGTAAATCGAGTAGTTAATCAGAGCCGGTGCAAGTGGGCATTAATCAAATTACTGTTGTCATCTCAATACTATTTAATGAAAAACTTTAGAAAATTACTAGTTTCATTTTGTTAGCTGTAAAAAGTCAAATACTTACTGATACAACTGGAATGTTCTTGGACTTGCATTAATACTAGCAGCTATTGGTCCTATTTTAGCTAGAGCGATTTCAAGAGCTTTTTCATTTCTTGCTGGAAGAATTGCCCAAGAACTTACGTTGACTAATGCTTTGTGCTTATCAAATCTGCATTTTGTTTGCTGAAAATAAACAAATTGTCATTAGCACAAGTGGCCTAATGAGGCCTAAGTGCTGTGCAGAAATGCGCACTCCCTCAATTCCAGAAATAAGCATTCATTACATGGGTGTAACCAGGAATTTGAACAGGGATCGGCATGAGACAAAACATGTGCCATGCTTACTTAAAACAGATGCCAATTGTTTTCAAAATAATCTTTAAAAATGTTTTAAAATGATGAATGTCATGAAAGTAAGCAGTTTGATTTTCATAATTTAATGCATTCATATTTTTTATTACGGTGTTTTATTTGATTTTTTTAACGAGTGTTTTCCACTGCTTGATTAAGCATTAAGTAAACATTTCGGGCTTATTTCAACTCGAAATATTTATTTCATGAGCCAGTTGCAAAAAACACTAATTTAGTTTGATGTTTTCTTTCTGATTGCTTTAAAACATAGATTCCCAAACATAGATTTTTCTTGGCGCCCAACAAGGGGCCAGGCGTAAACAAGCGCGTTCCCTTCGTTGGGCGCCAAAAATGAAAATTCTTAAGTAACTTTGATAGTATTAATCATAGCAGAGTGTAAAAATCAGGTTTGAGCACGTGTGATCGGGCCACTTCATTTTACATCGAAAAATATTAGGGTAATCAATATAAGCCAACAATCCTATGATTCACAATGTGATTAATATAGATATTTTGATTGTAATTAATCATAGCAGAGTTAACTAATCACGTTTGCGCACGTGTGAATAAGTCACTTAATTTTAAATGGAAAACAAATCTGGAATGAATTTTACCTTAGCAGCATAAGGATAATCAGTATAAGCCATCAATCCACCAGATTTATCTAAATACTTCAGCGTGTTCCTCAGCGAGCCCCCACCACAACCGTAGTTCCCGCTGGAAACGCTACAGTCGACGATTTGCTGTTCACTAAGAGGAACCAATTTTTTTGTCTGCTTGAAGATCTGCGCCTGCAGAACCATGGCTATGCTGAACGCGTAACACGACCCGCAATCCTTCTGGTTGTAAACCGGAGTAACAAATCCCTTCTTCCTCCAATCCATTTCTTCCGGTATGTTATTCATGTAATGATAAAAATCCCCCACTATTTCGGGATCCGGCGCTTTTCTGTGCATACTGTGCGTGAGTTTTACCATCTTTTGTAGATACACTTGGGGTGACTTGAAAATAGAAATTGTAGTGTATAATGATACTTTAACTAGAAGTTAGTGACAAGAAGGAAATAAGGGGCAAAAATGTTGTCTGTGTAAGACAAATTTGTTGTAGGTTGCGTAAATAATCGCACTTTTAATGTTTTGAAGTGTTTTACAACTAAGTATTGGCAGTTTCATTCATACTTGCGTTCAAAATGTTATTGGAGATATGGATAGTATTTTTATAACTTTACAATATGTGTGTGTTTTCTACGCCTGGCGCATGAAGTAAATATTTCGAGTTTAGAAAACCCTGAAAATTTGGTTTGGTCGCTTCGCTTCGCGAAGCGACCAAACCAAATTTTCAGGGTTTTCTAAACTCGAAATATTTACTTCATGCTTAATCAAGGAGTGGAAACACTCGTTTGGGATAATATTGAACGCTATAATAAATATATATATAAAGTAGTCATTCTCAAACTAAAGTAAATACAAATTACACGTTAAAAACTATTTATACGGCTTCGAAGAGAGGGGTGTACATTAGGTCAACCTGGTCATTAAGAAGGGAAATTACTAGAAATACACAAGGCCCGAATTAATCCCGGAATTTCCCTTCTTAATGACCAGGTTGACCTAATGTACACCCCTCTCTTCGAAGCCGTATAAATAGTTTTTAACGTGTAATTTGTATTTACTTTAGTTTGAGAATGACTACTAGATAGTCGAAACTAGTCACACAATTAAATGTAAGATCCAGTGGTTAAACAAAGTAAAAAGTGTTTTATTTACAAGTGTATTTAAGATGTACCACAAAGTGAACGCCTACAACACCAAACAATATATATAAAGCCCCTAAAGAAGGAAATCCAATCATATAGGTCCCTGATAAAAGCGAAAGGTTGGAAACCCTTATTTAGGAGCTTCATATTTGTTATAGCGTTTAATATTATCCAAACATTAAAGAGTTGAAACACTCGTTTTGGATAATGTTAAACGCTATAACAAATATGAAGCTCCTAAATAAGGAAACAAAATCGTTGTGGTCGCTGATAAAACAAAGTTGGAAATAAAACCATAGTGATCCCTGACAAACAAAAGGTTTTAAACCAACCACAGTGGCCAGGCGTATAAAACACTGACTTAGACCAAGTGCAATGTTGGGCAGTTAATCTCACATTTGAATCGTTAGTGACAAAAAGGAAATAAGCGGGAAAAATATTGTTATTGAAGACTTGTATTTTTAGAACTTTACACTATAAAGTTCTAAAAATACAAGTCTTCAATAACAATATTTTTCCCGCTTATTTTCTTTTTGTCACTAACGATTCAAATGTGAGATTAACTGCCCAACATTGCACTTGGTCTAAGTGGCTTAAGTATAGTACAAGGGAAAGTCAGTTGGGATCCACTGATCTAAAATGTTGATAGCCAATCTATGACAACCAAGCAATGACTTTTCTTTGAACATTTTTGGCGATTATTTCCTTTTAGTAAGTAACGATTCATAAGTCGGATTAGGGCCACAAAGTCTAAAAGGGTTAAGTGTAGTACTAGAATTCAATATTATTCCAAACGAGTGTTTTCACTCCTTGATTAAGCATGAAGTAAATATCTTGAGTTTAGAAATGGTTGAAAATTTGGTTTGATCGACCAAACCAAATTTTTAGGGTTTTCTAAACTTGAAATATTTACTTCATGTGCCAGGCTTTTAAAGCACTGACATAGTGTAAAGTTCTAAAAATACGAGTACTATCCATATCTCTAATAACATTTTCCCGCTTATTTCGTTCTTGCCATAAACGATTCAAATGTGAGATTTGGTGCCCAAAATTACACCGAGTCTAAGAGACTCAAGTATAGTACGAGGGAAATTCAGTTGGGATTCACTGATTTAGAGTGTTGATAGCCAATAAATGACCTTCTATGATAGCCAATCAATGACTTTTCTGTGTAAATGTTTGGGGCTTATTTTCTTCTAGTAAAGTCGGATTAGGGCCACAAAATCACACTGAGTCTAAAAAGCTTAAGTATGGAACGAGATAAAGTTAATTGGGATCCACTGATCTAGAATTTTCATAGCCAATCGATGACCTTCTATGATAGCCAATCAATTTCTTTTCTGAGAACATATTTGGCACTTATTTCCGTCTGGTAAAGTCGGATTATAGCCACAAAATCACACTGGATCTAAGCGACTTAAGTATAGTACGAGGGAAAGTCAGTTGGGATCAACTAATCAATCATTGTAGCCAATTATTGACTTTTCTGTGAACATTTTTATCGCTTGTTTCTTTCTGGTAAAGTCGGATCAGGGCCACAAAATTACATTGAGTCTAAGACCAAACCAAATTTTCAGGGTTTTCTAAACTCGAAATATTTACTTCATGCTTAATCAAGGAGTGGAAACACTCGTTTGGGATAATATTGAACGCTATAATAAATATATATAAAGCCCCTAAAGAAGGAAATCCAATCATATAGGTCCCTGATAAAAGCGAAAGGTTGGAAACCCTTATTTAGTAGCTTCATATTTGTTATAGCGTTTAATATTATCCAAAAATTAAAGAGTTGAAACACTCGTTTTGGATAATATTAAACGCTATAACAAATATGAAGCTCCTAAATAAGGAAACAAAATCGTTGTGGTCGCTGATAAAACAAAGTTGGAAATAAAACCATAGTGATCCCTGATAAACAAAAGGTTTTAAACCAACCACAGTGGCCAGGCGTATAAAACACTGACTTAGACCAAGTGCAATGTTGGGCAGTTAATCTCACATTTGAATCGTTAGTGACAAAAAGTAAATAAGCGGGAAAAATATTGTTATTGAAGACTTGTATTTTTAGAACTTTACACTATAAAGTTCTAAAAATACAAGTCTTCAATAACAATATTTTTCCCGCTTATTTTCTTTTTGTCACTAACGATTCAAATGTGAGATTAACTGCCCAACATTGCACTTGGTCTAAGTGGCTTAAGTATAGTACAAGGGAAAGTCAGTTGGGATCCACTGATCTAAAATGTTGATAGCCAATCTATGACAACCAATCAATGACTTTTCTTTGAACATTTTTGGCGCTTATTTCCTTTTAGTAAGTAACGATTCATAAGTCGGATTAGGGCCACAAAGTCTAAAAGGGTTAAGTGTAGTACTAGAATTCAATATTATTCCAAACGAGTGTTTTCACTTCTTAATTAAGCATGAGTAAATGTTTTGAGTTTAGAAATCCTTGAAAATTTGGTTTGATCGACCAAACCAAATTTTCAGGGTTTTGTAAACTTGAAATATTTACTTCATGTGTCAGGCTTATAAAACACTGACATAGTGTAAAGTTCTAAAAATACGAGTACTATCCATATCTCTAATAGCAACATTTTTCTCGCGTATTTTATTCTTGCCATAAACGATTCAAATGTGAGATTTGATGCCCAAAATTACACCGAGTCTAAGAGACTTAAGTATAGTACGAGGAATATTTAGTTGGGATTCACTGATTTAGAGTGTTGATAGCCAATAAATAACCTTCTATGATAGCCAATCAATGACTTTTCTGTGTAAATGTTTGGGGCTTATTTCCTTCTAGTAAAGTCGGATTAGGGCCACAAAATCACACTGGGTCTAAATGGCTTAATTTTGGTACGAGATAAAGTCAGTTCGAATCCACTGATCTAGAATGTTCATAGCCAATCAATGACCTGCTATGATAGCCAATCAATTACTTTTCTGGGAACATATTTGGCACTTATTTCCTTCTGGTAGAGTCGGATTATAGCCACAAAATCACACTGGATCTAAGCGACTTAAGTATAGTACGAGGGAAAGTCAGTTGGGATCAACTAATCAATCATTGCAGCCAATTATTGACTTTTCTGTGAACATTTTTATCGCTTGTTTCTTTCTGGTAAAGTCGGATCTGGGCCACAAAATTACATTGAGTCTAAGAAACTTAACTATACTACGATGAAAAGTCAGTAAATCAAAAGTCGGATTAGGGCTTCAAAATCACACCTGGGTCTAAGGGGCTTAAGTATAGTACGAGGGAAAGTCACTAATTAGAACACATACTCATGTGGGATAGCCGAAAATAATAGGGAGCTATTTGAAAATGTGTCATCAGGTTGATGATCCTTAACCCTTTACTGCACGATTTTTTACATTTAAACAAAACAAGTTTTTTAATGTTTAATTAATTTCTCACTTAACCCGTGGTGAAACATTTTTGAATTTAATTCTGGATATTTAATTAAAACACTAGGTTTGTTTCACTGATAAATTAGTGAAACAAACCAAGTGTTTTAGTGAAATGTCTAGAATCAAGTTTTTTTATGTTAAAACTGTCAGGGAATATTAGAAAATTAATGAAAAAAAAACTATATTATTGTTTTTATTAATTATTAACAAAAAATGCCATAATCTGCACATACGTTACGTATATTTTAAACGTTTCCTGAATTAATTTAATAAATAATTTTAACACAGCAGATGGATAAAATCAACGTACAGAGTTTTTCAAACAGTGCAGTATAAAATCATGTAATTTATATGAAATATAAGTACTTTTTGAAAGCAGTATATCGAAGAACGCAACTCAATCTGAACGCTTGAACCAAACCTGCTTAAATAAACGGCCTGAACATGGATGCCAAACAAATGTGTACCTTAAAACATACACAATGGGCCTAATGAGGCCTAAGTGCAGTGCAGAACTGCACACTCCCCTTGGAACCAGACATACATACATACATACAGCTCTGATACTAACGTAGTTGATACGCAACACGTCCCGCCAACGGAAACATAAAATTGCATATACTATGACTGATTTTATAAAGTGTATTAAACAGGGTGCCCGTATTTTAACAGAATGTACAGGGATCTTGGTTATTTGAAGAGATAGAGAATCGGTTAAATTGGGGAAAAGTTGAGTATTTTAGGGCCAAATAATAATCTAAAAACAAATTTCTTCTTTCGTTTTTGAGATATTGCCAAAAACGGATTTTTAGAAATTTCGTTTTTATTTTTTTACTCAAAAACCATTAAATCCAGACATTTACAACTTTGACATTATACAGGCACTTTTTAATGAGAAATCTAGTAACATATTTTATTTTAAGATAACTATAACATTTACCCAGCGACCATAGCCAACTTTTGTTTTTATTACGGGCACCATTTTGCATTTTCATTTTTTGCAAGAATATTTTTTTCTGAATTTCTGATGTATCATTCTTATTTTATTGTACATTTTATATGTAAAATTTCATTCTTTTGTTTTTTTGTAAAGAGTGCCTTGGAAACAGTTGAGTAACTCACTCATTTGACAACTCCTAGTCCCCATAATTGTTGTTAAAATACATCACCAGTTGTGATGTATTTTAAACTAACGAGTGTCTTCCACTCCCAGACTAAGCATGAAGTAAAATTTCGAGTTTAGAAAAGCCCCGCGTAGAAAATTTGTCGAGGGTCGCGCAGCGACCCGAGACAAATTTTCACGGGGCTTTTCTAAACTCGAAATTTTACTTCATGCGCCACGCGTATAAACCACTGATTTACAGTAAAATAAAAAATATATAACGCTTAAATGTGATGGTGATCAATATTTATTGAGATGTAGTAAAAATGGAAGAATTACTATTTTTGTGAATAGTTTTGGAATAATAATAATAAAAGTAGAATAAATTCAGTTTGTGCAACGTTTCAATACTGTGGATATTTAGGTCATCATATCTTTAACGGGGAAAGTGCTATGATGAACACATTACCATTTTTTAAATTTATGTTTGGTGTGATAATCGATACTTATTATTATTATTACAAAAAATTGACAGTTATTAAATAATTTTGAATGATTGACTGCTGTCAAAATTTTATTGATTAATAGATATGACGTCATTGTTTCCAAGGCACTCTTTGCAAAAAAGAAAACATTATAATTTTAAATATCAAATGTAAAATAAATTGTAAGTGTGATACATCACTGAGTTCAGAAAAAAATATTCTTTCAAAAAATATGTAAATCCAAAATGGCACCCATAAGAAAAACAAAAGTTGGCTATGGTGCCCGGGTAAATGTTATAGTTATCTTAAAAAAAATATGCTACCAGATTCCTCATTAAAAAGTGCCTCTATATTGTCAAAGTTCTAAATGTCCAGATTTAGTAGTTTTTAAATAAAAAAATTAAAACAATTTTTAAAAAAATCAGTTTTTTGTTGATATCTCGATAACAAAAACAGATATTTCAAAATTGTTTTCAGATTATTTTAGGTCCAATTTAACCGACTCTCTATCTTTTCAAATAATTGAGATCTCCATACATTCTGCCGAAATACAGACACCCTGTATATGCTACTCCGTACAGTATAGGGTTAAGTAATATTAGAAACACATAAATTTGTTTTGCCACTTTTGTTTAACAAACGTGGTATAACAAAGTTAAGTGTTTGTAATATAATTTTTATAAAGATGTACCGCAAAGTGAATTTCAACCAAATCAAAGAAAGGGTTTAGTATTTTTTTATTGAACAATAAAACTTGTTTTCGGCTATGTATTTTTTACAACCTCTTTGTGATCTAATTTGTGACTTTTCCTCGCTAAAACGCGACACTAGTCTTAAAATTGATAATTTACTTGTATTCGTTTACCAGATCACTTAAATGATTATCTTTGATGTAGAAAGAGTGTAATCCTTGATCAGCCTCTTCATTATGCCTCCTAACGTGCCAAACGTTTTCCGCCCAAACTTCCCTCCTGTTGTAATCATGATCACCCACATAAGTTTTGTTGTATCTTTCCTTTAAACGTTTTATTTAGAAAAAGAAAATGGTTTGTTGGTCTAAAAATAATCTACCTTATATTCCGCCCACATGTCTTGGAGATCTAATGGCTCTAGCGTGAATGCAACAACAAAAACCTTCCAGAAAACATCAAATAGGATGATTTTAATAAATAAAGCCTTCATGTTGACACAGCACCGATTACAAACAAGTGATTGCTTAGGTAGTAATTTACAATCGAGCAATTTGCCATTTCGCTGGATTGGCAAAATAATTGCGGGTGTAGAGAAGCGCGTTTAAAAGTGGCGCGAAATTCGGGGTGCGCGAGCGCCTTAACCAATCGGAGAGAATCCGTACCGCGGGCGGCCTTCCCGCGTAAACTTGAACGGTTTAAATAGTTTGAGCGCGACTAGTTGCGAGGATCGTCGATTATAATTCGTAATAATTATTTTGTTCGCGGCGAAATGTAGTAGTTAGTGTTTTGTTTTGACAGTTCGTGCGCGGACTCTAACATTCAAATGGGGCCTCCACTCGCGCTTTTGTAAACAAACTTGGTGATTTGGTGTTGTTTTCTGTTTGTTTTGTTTGATCCGCCAGCGATGAACGAGATGGCCGAGTCGGGGATCGACCTGGGGTTCGACATGTCGTTCACCGACGACTCGGACCTCCAGGACCTCATCGACTTCGACGAGCTCCTGGGCACTCCGAAGAATCAGGAGTTTTACGAGCTTAAATCGAAGGCGATGATTACGGAGAGGTACGGTTGTTTGAATCCGCACCGGCGTGACCCCCGCGGCTTTTTTGCGCTTTATCTTCTTGGCTTTATTGTTGCTTTTTTGGTTTTATAAACAAAGCGATTTACAGGCGTGCAGATACAGAATTGTTTTTGCGATAGTGTAGTGCTAGCTGCACGTCAGTGCGGATAATTTTTGGCCGGGCTTACTGTATGCGCACAGTTCAAATAAATACTTCTACAAATACCGGTGCATATTTTTAAATTTACAAAGTGTGATGAAATTACTTTTCTATGATACGAATAGAGTATTTCACGATTTCTCAGCAGAATAAATTCTATTTACAGAGAAAAATACAGTTTTTTTTAAAATATACGATTTCCAAGAAACTTGCGGCATTTCTTTATTAATGCCTCAGGTTTTTTGAAAATCAAACTGTGATAAACGTACCATAGACGTACATTTTAGTGGGTACTCCTTGCGCAATGTGCCGATAAAAGATTTTACACTGACTATTCAATGGTGGATGTACTATGGACGCACAGAGATGGATGTAAAATGGACGTACAATAATTACTTTTTTACGATGCGAATAGAGTATTTTATGGTTTTTAAGAAACCTACGGCATTTCGTTATTATTGCCGCAGGCTTATCAAAAATCATACGTACTGTGATGAACGTACCATGGACGTACATTTTAGTGGGTACTCCTTGTGCAGTGTGCCGATACAAGTTTTGACACTGACTTTACAATGATAGACGTAATATGGACGTACAGTGATGGACGTACTATGGACGCACAGTGATAGACGTACCATGAACGTACTGTGCTGGACGTATCATGGACGTACAGTGATGGACGTACCATGGACGTATATTTTAGTATGTACAGTGTACGTAGACATTACTTATTTGTCTACATTATGTACATTTATCCATGGTCGTATTATAAACGTTCATATTACATCCACGGACGTATGTACGTGACGTAGACCTACAATGTAAGTACACTGGACGAAGTGTGCTATATGGGTGCAAAACTATGTATTTGAAATTGAATAAATGCTGCATGAATTAAAATTTACTTAATGCGTCAAGCGATGAAGTACGCTTGACGCATTAAGTAAATTTTAGTAAATATTTCAGTGTTTTATACGCGTGGCGCATGAAGTAAAAAATCAAGTTTAGAAAAGCTTGAAAATTTGGTTTGCTCGCTCCAACCAACCAAACCAAACCAAATTTTAAACTCGAAATTTGACTTCATGCTTAATCTGGAAGTGGAAACACTCGTTAAAAGTTTTGAATTGAATGCTTTTATAAAAACAGCGAATGTCTGAAAATTTGCAGTATATCACTTATCTGGTAAAATTGCCTAATCGAGGAGAAGATGCACTAGAAGTTCACATTTAAAAGCTTTAGATATGTACGTTTATGATTCGTCAGTTTACAATTTTATATTCGACTTCGCGTTAATAATAAATTTTACATAGAGTTTACAATATTTTGAAACGAAAAAAAAAACACGATTATAATGAAACAACGTGTGTTATGGTAATAACGGAATACCGCAGGTTTCTTGAAAACCATAACAAACACTTCATAAATATGCAATTGCTGTCGTCAGTCTTGGAAATAACTCCGATGCACTGTCAGCTTTAAACGTAACAACGTAAAGATCACTTAATCATTTTTTAATTATCTTTGAGATGTCTGTTAAAAATAAACCATTTTTTGAACTAATGTCAAAACAAACAACGGTGCTAAAACAAATAGAATATTATTATGAAAAGAACACGCTTGAAAATAAAGTTACATCAAAAAACAAGTATCGAGTATGTGAGGGCTACAATTTATCATTTTTTTTTTTTTTTTGAAATAAAACAACACATTTGTGAGGGTTTCACTTTAATTGTTGAACACTGCAACATGTTTCACCACACAATGGCTTCGTCAGGCAGATGATATAATGATTATTTCATCTGCCTGATGAAGCCACTGTGTGGTGAAACATGTTGCAGTGTTCAACAATGAAAGTGAAACCCTCCCAACTGTGTTGTTTTATTTCAAATAGTATTATGGAGTTTCATCATGTATCCGCCTCATCAATTAAATACAATTTATCACATCAAAATGAATGAAAATTAGGCATAATTTACGACATAGCAATGATTTAAATGATGAAATACAATTTATCTTATAAATATAATAAATGCCTTCTATGTAAGTACAATGAGTAAATATTTTCGCACACAAACACGTCTTACGTTCCAGCTTAGTCCGCCCTCGTCCACTGAACGTCCATAATACGTCCATAATAAGTAATATATTGAAATATCGGCTGTGGACGAATATTTAAGTACGTAATACACAGTGTACATTCAAAATTGATTATAGAGAACTGTACTTAGTGACGTTTACCTTCTTCGCTGTAAACCTTCCTTCTTTTAAAGACATTCACAGACTGTTTTGATTAAAATGCTCAATGTTTTTTAAAGAGTATTTCCATTTCTTGGTTAAGCATGGAGTACAATTTCGAGTTAAGATAACACTTAACATTTGGTTTGGTCGCGTAGAGCACATAAAAAGACTGTAATTTGTTACTTTACTTTTTATTTGTACATTTCGAGATACAAGGTGCTCATTATCAACACCAAACTAGTATATAAAGTATAATTTGAACTTCACGTTAAATCAGTGTTTAATACGCCTGGCGCATAAAGTAAAATTTCTAGTTTAGAAAAACCTGAATTTAGATTTGGACGTGTCCAAATCCAAACGTTCAGACTGTTCTAAACTGCGCGTTACGTATAGTGATGAATGTACTATAGATGTACAGAGATAAATGTACCAAAGACATACAGTGATGGGCGTACACCATCACTGTACCTCCAGGGACGTACTATGAAGGTACAGTGATAGACCTACTATGGAAGTACAGTAATAAACGTACCGTGGACATACAGTGATGGACGTACCATGGAAAGTGATGGACGTACCATAAAAGGAAAGTGATTAACGCACCATTTACGTAATATGGACGTACAATGTCATGCGTACATCCATGGTACGACCATCACTGTACATCCAAGGTACGTCCATTACTGTACGTTCATGGTACATCCATTACTGTAGGTCCATTACTGGACGTACGTACCATCGACTTCTCCATACATTAGTATGTAGTTTTAGTTTTACGTATATGTTTTACATAATGTACGTAATATGGAACTAAAATGTATGTACACTGGACGCTGTCTGGATAATACGAAGAATATATTTATATTTACAATGCTCCATATAGTTTTTTTGTGTAGAAGTAATTTATGAAAGCTATTAGATTTGCTAAGTTTGAATCCTAATCAAAATATTAGTCTCCAGAGATTTTGCAGCTGCTTGCGTCCCAAAAGTATTCTAAATTCGTAATTATTTTATTACGCCTCTGAAAAATATAATACATATTTTTTTCTGATTACCCACATTTTCCTGTAGTGAGTAATCACACATTTTTGAATAATCGGTTTTGCACGATTACGCATTTCCGATGTAAGCGTAATTAGTCAGAATATAAAAATGACAGTGCGTAGACCCGGTGGAGGCCTCCAATATTTGAACAGAAAATCGAATTAAACGTGATGTTTGAACATGATTAAATTCCGCCCGATGTTTACCCAAAACTGACCCAGACGAAATAACAACAAAGTTTGAAGATTTCAAACACTGGGCCGTTCTCCTTGATGCTAAACAATTAACCGATGTGTTATAACATTTGTAAGTGTTCAATTAAGCGATGATGATGCCCAAGGATAATACCACAAATCGCCTGTATGCACCGGTTATTTCAGAGAAAGTCCAACGACGCGACGCGCGCTGGAATCATTTCAAATGCAATCCTGAAATTTATTGTTTATCAACAGTGATTCAGGTTTGTACAATTCCCCTAGTTCTGAATGTCAAGGCAACATCGCGACCAATGCGCTAAAATAAAAGCTCGAAAAATATATTTTTTTCGAGTATTTAGCACATTTTCTGGCTTAATTACATCAGCATACAAGCCCGTTTCACAACCCACTTTTGGAGAACGCGGTGTTTGGGTAATGGACGGTACCGATAATTCGGTTGGAAAATGCGTGTGGCGAAAATGACTACATAGAGTTCTGTTCAAAAATAGAGCAGAGAGACCTTCGGTTGATATGACGGTTTGCAGCAGCGTGGAGCTTTCGGGCGCAGTTGCTTTTGAAAATCCCATCTCGGAACGCGTTTCGCGCTCGGAATTAAAAGTTGCATGGACTTTTTGGACTAGCGCATGTCGGCGATTTCTGAATTTCGTGAGGTCGACGGCCAAGCCGCGATGGCCGCCGATCCTACGGAGATGAGGAGCGTCAGGGTGCAGCTGGGGATCGACGAGGATCTTAGGATGATCCTCGAGATGGATCCCAGCATCATCGATCTCGGGAATAACTTTCAGCAGTGTGATAATTCTAAGATTACTGGCCTGCCTCCCAAATCTGGAGCGTACGTTTGGTTCTTACTGTTTCAAAATGCCATTTTTTTGTTCTACACTTACACTAGTTGTAAAATTGAAATAAAATTGCCTAGCTTATCTACTAGAACTAAAAGCGTAAGCAAACAGTTTTAGAATACAAAATTAGTGTTGAATACAAAACATTCTTATTGTTTAACATTTTTGAATTTAAATAAATGTATTAGCATTACTCTTGCAGTACTGAGAATAAAACTTTTGGTATTTTACGATAAAATAGACTATTAGGGTATAGAAATAAATAATATATGGTACTAATCAGTTTATTTAATGAACAATAAACATCACAAATGAAATTTCAGGATTTGCTGTCTATTCGATATTATGTATAAGGTATCAAGATGTCTACGTTCTTCCACTGTTTTTGTTTTTTTGTTTTGATCTTCAGTGGGTGTGGGAATTAACCCACTGAAGGTTGCTGTGGTTATCATGGTTTTAAGTGCTATAGATTGTGCAAAAGCTGTAGCTCTTTTTGGAAGATTGACGAAGCCAGTGGTATGTGGCCAGAGTGCTTGGTGTCAGGCGTTCTACCGTCCAATGTCTATTTTATCGTTAAATACCAAACGTTTTGTTCGTAGTATTGCAACAGTGATTTTATTATAAAAAATAAAAAAAAAGAATGGGTGGGCCGATTTCTATGCCCTTGAGTGTATTAACGGTTTTCATAAATTCCTTATGATTTTTAGTAATTTTCAAGTTCTGCGCGATTTGTCGGGATTATGATGAAATGTCAACAATTTTGAGTTTAGTATGATTATGATTATAATTATGATTACAGCCGTAAATTCGCCTATTATTCAGTCATTGATTTGTAATTAACGTTAGACAATTCAATGTAATTCCTTAAGAAATTCTAACGAGTGTTTTCCACTCCCAGACTAAGCATGAAGTAAAATTTCGAGTTTAGAAAAGCCCCGCGTAGAAAATTTGTCTCGGGTCGCTGCGCGACCCTCGACAAATTTTCACGGGGCTTTTCTAAACTCGAAATTTTACTTCATGCGCCACGCGTATAAAACACTGATTTCGTGTGAAGTTCAAAATATACCGCTTATGTTTCATGTGTAGGTATATTTAAAAAAAAAACATTATTTCGTTTGGTTTTTACGATCTTTGCCATTAAATTAAGCATGACTAAAGGTTTGATTTGAAAAAAAATGTTTTAAACATAAAACGTTGTTTAAATAATACCTATGTAAATGGACGAAAATAGGATGTAACTGATTTTCATCCATTTATGTACGTACTGTGTACGTATAGAATTGGTACCATGTATGTATATTTTAGTACACGTACGTATATTATTTGTGTACGTACTCTGTACGTACATGTTACGTCCATGGACGAATGTACTTAATTTTGAGCTAAATGGACGTACCATGGACGAAGTGTGTTATATGTGTTAAGTTGTGGATCTTTTTCTTGTTATATTTAATGATTGATGTTAGATAATGTTTACATAGCATTTGAAATATAAGTTACATCTCATTTTCCTTCATTTGTGTATGCACTGTAGCCGTATATTATTGAACAATAGTTATTGAAGTCCTGGGTCAGTGGCGTGAATAGGAAAGGGAATTAGGAGATCAACCCATCTTCCGCCCCCCATCCTCCCATGAGTTTTGAAAAAATGGAAAATTGAAATAAAAGACTCTTTTTCTGTTAGCTATTCATTTAGTTATTATTTTTATTTTATTTTTATATACATCTAAGCACTGCGTTTGCGATGAGGGGAAACTCGACTAGTATTTAGTGTTATATATATATATATATATATTTTTAAAGTTTTACAAACACAAGTACAAGAAATGGTTCTATTTTTTACTTAGATGCAAGGCACGGCCCCAGGCACATCAAATTTCAAAAATTTAATTCAGAAATTTTAAATGATATAAGTAATCTATACTTTATTCCTTTAACTCGGTGTTTTATACGGGTGGCGCATGAAGTAAAATTTCGTGTTTAGAGAAGCCTGAAAGTTTTGGATTTACCGGAGCGCGATTCGCCTCGCTCGCGCTCCTTGGCAAATCCAAATTTTCTGGCGTTTCGAAACTCGAAATTTTACTTTATGCTTAATCTGGGAGTGGAAGTCACAGTCACAATAATCAAAATACAGTCTTAATATCATAATTGTTAAAATACAGAATGATTGAATGTGCAAATACTGTCAGTCAAAAGGCGGCCAACCGGTAAAGTGAAAATGCCGTAGTAGTCAAAGTACTGTAGACAAAGCGATTTAATGTGAAAATACCGTCATAATAAAAGAACAGTCAACCAAGTGTCTTACAGTCAAAATATCATAATTGTCAAAATACAGTCGACAGAGTTATTAATGAGAAAATACTGTCATAGTCAAAAAATAATCGAAACAAATGATACATCAGAATGTCACAATAGTCAAAATACTGCCAGCAGAGTGATTTAAGGTAAAAATACTGTCAAAGTCAAAAGACAGTCGATCAAATAATCTAAGTTCAAAATGACATGATTGTTAAAAAAACATTCGATCAAGTGATTAATATGAAAATACTGTTATAGTCAAAAGACAGTGGAACCAGTGCCTTACAGTAAAAATATCACAATAATCAACATACAGTTGATTCATGTGACTTATATGAAAATGCTCTTATAGTCAAAAGACAGTCGAACTAGTGGTTTACAGTTAAAATATCACAACAGTCAACAGACGATCGAGTGAATAATATACAAATACTGTAATATTCAAAAGAGTATTAACCCATAAATGCATAATTTTCTGTTTTCGATTATTTTCCAAATATGTGCATATTGATAGAAAAATATATAAAAAAATTGAATGTGAGAAAAAGAATTTATTACAAATTTGGATTTACTGAAAAAAATGGCTCCAATATATATTTTATGAATTTGAAAAATTTGTTATTTTACCCACTGAGCAAAAAACAAACAAATGACGTTATATCGACATTGTAGCAACATTAAACGTTGTTTTAATGTTGATGGAACGTTACTTAAATGGATTTCTCAGTGGGTATGCATTCATTTTTGACATAAAGGCAAAATTTTAATACTCAAGCAACGATCGATACGTTTTTAACCGTTTTAGCTAAAATATGTTTGTTGCTAACTGACTACATGATGCATTTAGGGGTTGTCACTAGTTCGAGACTTACGGTCAAAATATCACAATAGTCAAAATACAGTCGGCAGACATGTTTAAATGTCATCATAATCAAAGGTAGTTAATTGAGTAACTTACAGTCCAAATGTCACAATAGTCAAACGATAGTTTATTGTAGTGTTTTTAAACGTGACCTAATGTCATAATTATTTAAAAAAACAGTCCTTTGTTAATTAAAAAAACTCATTGAATATAGTCATAATATTTGGATTGATTGAGTTTCTTGAAGATAATTATAACTTTGATTAAATCACTTAGAACCTTTCTTCAAAACTATATTTTGTAACCAAATGTACATTTAGGACACAAAGTTTCCATTATCATTGGTCTAATACTAACACTAATAATGACACTTTGTGTCCGAAATGTACTTTTGGTTACAAAATAAAGTGTTGAAGAAAGCTTCTAAGTGCTTTAATCATAGTCATAATAGTCTAAGTAACATAACGTCAAAATATCAAAATTCAGTCTACTACCCACTGAACAAATCTATTTAAGTAATGTTTCATCAACATTAAAACAGCGTTTAATGTTGCTACAATGTTGTTATAAAGTTATTTGTTTGTTTTTTGCTCAGTGGGTAAGTTGCCAAATTTTATCAAAAAACAGTCGATTGACTAAATAAAATTTGAAGTAGAAACCCAGTGATTATTGAGAACATAGTGAAAGAGATCGACTAAATATTGTGCACTTGATCAAAACATCATAACAGTCAAAATACATAGTTGGCCAAAATTAGCGCTATAATAATTATTTTCCGTATTGAAAATATCAAATTATGCCAAAGAGAGAAAAGAACGACAATTTTATTCACATAAATTCTTTCTGTTTTTGGTATAATTTAATATTTTCAACACGGAATGCCAGTGCATGTGTCTATATCAATTTATGTGAATAATGACTACCCACTGAGCAAATACATTCAAGTAATGTTTCATCAACATTAATACAACGTTTAATGTTGCTACAATGTTGATATAACGTTATTTGTTTGTTTTTTGCTCAGTGGGTAATGTTAAAAACGGGAAATTATCTCAAAAATAGCGATTTATTTATTTATTACCCAACAGATAATACATTTAATAAAAGGGTAACATCAGTAAAAAACACACTAAATTTTGTACAAGGTGCCAAAGAACAAAAAGACGACAATTTTATTCACATAAATTGTCTTTTGTTGTGGCATAATTTTATATTTTCAACACGGATTGACAGTGTGTGTGTCGATAATGACAAGCTACGTTAGAATTGTCAATTTATGTGAAAAATGATCAGTTATGTTAAAAAAGGGAAATTATTCTCAAAAATTGTATTCTCATACCAAAAATGTTGTGCTGATGAAAAAATTAATCGAAAAGATGGACGTTTATCAATTTTGATATATTTAAATAAATAAATTGTTTATTGTTTACCACCAAAATGGTATAACATTGTCAGTAAAAATAATCCAAATAATCTAGTAATACAAATAAATAAACAAAACATTTAAAATTTTCTAAAAAAAATATTGTATATATAATTAAGTAAACTAACCCCACTGAACAAACACATTTGAGTAATGTTTCATCAACTTTAAAATAACGTTTAATGCTACTATGTTGATATAACGTTATTTGTTTGTGTTTTGCTCAGTGGGAACCCTTTTTTTAGATTTAACAATTCAGTTGACATTTTACGTCACAATTGACATTTTCATAAATTATTACATACCAGCAAAAGTGTAATATTTGCTGGTATGTAATACCAATTTTGAATTGTGGAGGCTTCTACTTCGTTATACATGTTAATTTAACACAATAAAACACTTTTAACTTTGTTTGTATAACACAATTTATTTTTATGTGACTAAAGTTTCGGCAAATTCAGCTTGCCATTATCAAACATGAAGTGTCTAAAACTGGAAACAATACGGGTATATATACAAAAGGTGATAAGCATTTTTGGTTAAAATGTCATTTTTTGGCACTTCCGTTATTGACATTAATGTTTAAAACTAAAAATTACCACTTTTCAAATGCAAAATTACATTTACAACTATCATTTGTCGAAAGTTATGCAATTATGCCAATTTTTCACAAACTAATGTCAAAATTGAAGTGTGATTTTTATCATTTTCCCTAAAATTCCGATAAAAATGTTCTTTATTTACATTCAATTGAAAATAACTTTATTCGATGAGTTTTTTAATTAACAATGGAGTGTTTTTTTTAATGATTATGCCGTTAGGTCATGTATAAAAACGCTACAATAAAGTATCTTTTGACTAAAGTTGACAAATGTTGGTGGATTCAAGTCATTAGTCTGTTGTTATTTGAATATAATTCTAATAAATGTCTTCCACTCCCAGACTAAGCATGAAGTAAAATTTCGAGTTTAGAAAAGCCCCGCGTTGAAAATTTGTCGAGGGTCGCGCAGCGACCCGAGACAAATTTTCACGGGGCTTTTCTAAACTCGAAATTTTACTTCATGCGCCACGGGTATAAAACATTGATTTAGTCTAAAGTTTAAAATATACTGCTTAGCTTAGTTTATGATTTATGTAGGATCGCTAAAAAAATATCCTCTCGTAAAGATACCACACTTTTGACGTTACGAGTACGAGACGTTTATGACACGAGTGTGTTCAACGCCCCGTGCTAGTCTAGTGTCGCGCACGTCTTGTGCTCGTGTCGTGCTCATCTCGTGTCGTGCACGTCTCGTGCTCATCTCGTGTCGTGCACGTCTCGTGCTCGCGTCGTACTCGTCTCGTAATTGTCTAAAAGAAGTGAAATGAAGCGAAGTCTATAAGATATCATGAGTATCATGTTCAACATTCGAGCAATGTTTAAAATATTTTCGTGTTCAGTGGGTAGTTACCAGTTACTTAGATAGTTTATAAAATCGTCTAATTCAAAGCTTTAAACGAGTGTCGTCCACTCCCAGACTAAGCATGGAGTAAAATTTCGAGTTTAGAAAAGCCCCGAGTAAAAAATTTGTCTCGGGTCGCTGCGCGACCCTCGACAAATTTTCACGGGGCTTTTCTAAACTCGAAATTTTACTTCATGCTTAGTCTGGGAGTGGAAAACACTCATTTAAAGCTTTAAATTGAACTCTTTTAAAAATCAACAAATGCCAGAAAATTAACAGCTAAAATAACTAAGAAAAAGTAATGTGATTTTATAAAAATAATGAAATTTTATTGTATAGTGTAAATCATTTCGAAAACATTTACTTTAGTCAAGTGACTACGATATCTTTTGCCATTTTGACATCCGCAGTTGTTTCAATTCCATGGCATGTCATTATTTTTATAAAATCACATTATTTTTTTAAAATTAATTTAACTTAGAGAAACGTAAAGTGATAAACGTTAACACCGAATGAATTCCCTCTACACAACAAAAAAGGTAAATACATTTTGTTTCTAAAATAAATAGGGGAGCCAAAATTTGAACATTTGAAAGTTTACATGGGATTTCCTATGTTGCGTCCGCCAAGTCAACACCCGGTATGTGTTTGCTGGGTCGAATATTTGAATATTCAAATATTTCAATATTTGAATGGTAAAATATTTAGATATTAAAATATTTAAATATTCGAACAATAATAGAATAATTTTGAACTTCAAAATATTTTAGTGTTGTGTACGCGTGGCGCATGAAGTAAAATTTCGAGTTTAGAAAAGCCTGAAAATTTGGTTTGGTCGCGTAGCGCTACGCGCTACGCGACCAAACCAAATTTTCAGGCTTTTCTAAACTCGAAATTTTACTTCATGCTTAATCAGGAAATGGAAACCCTCGTTAAAAGTTTCAAATTGAACACTTTTATAAAAACAACGAATGCCTGAACATTTACAGAGTATGCATCGATATATGTATTCTAAGAAAAACTCCCTGTATGTTATTTCAATATTTGAATGATAAAACATTTAGATATTAAAATATTTAAATATTCGAACAATAATAGAATAATTTTGAACTTCAAAATATTTTAGTGTTGTGTACGCGTGGCGCATGAAGTAAAATTTCGAGTTGAGAAAAGCCTGAAAATTTGGTTTGGTCGCGTAGCGCTACGCGACCAAACCAAATTTTAAGGCTTTTCTAAACTCGAAATTTTACTTCATGCTTAATCAGGAAATGGAAACCCTCGTTAAAAGTTTCAAATTGAACACTTTTATAAAAACAACGAATGCCTGAACATTTACAGAGTATGCATCGATATATGTATTCTAAGAAAAACTCCCTGTATGTTCGTAAACTTTACATCTAATATCTAATAATACTTTATTAATGCTAAACACAATTGTGGTACACAGTTCAATGGAAACTACGCTAATATAAACTGTTTTGTATACAGGATATTAGAAAAAACATTAAAAACACATTAAAATGAGGTAGTTATGTTCTGGAAAACAAAAAACTTATTAGATTAAATTAGATTCATTCAGAAAATCATCAAAGGTAAAATAGGTTTTCTCCAATAAAAATCGTTTTATACAAACTATAAAAGTTTTTATTGGCTATTCTTTAATAATAATAATATGCATCATATTATTTTTTTTGCGTGTGAAGCTTTGAATATTTTATTTTTAACTGTTGAAAATATAAACTTACATACATGTCGTCTAGGTTCTTAAAGATAATTTATGGCACTTATAAATTGTCTTGTGTTTACAATATTACTTAATGCAGACGTGCATATGAGAATATATAGAGCAACCAAATATTTCTCATGAGTTTTGGACACCATTGTCAAATAAACATATCATTATAATTATAACTTAATCTAAGAACACATGCCGCTATTTTAACCTGTATGTTTTTTGTAACGATACTTTGAGGCCGTAACCAGGGGGGAGGGGCATGGGGGTTCTACTCCCCCCAGAAATGTTCAAAATGGTAAATTTTTCTATGTAAAAGCCTTGTAAGAGCAAAAACAATATTTTTTACCATTAACCCCCCTCCCCCCGAATTTTTTGGCTACGGCCTTGTTTGAATCTAAATTTGAAACACTTGCATAATATTTAAGAACAAATCTAGGTTGTGTGAGTATTGAATATTTTCAAAACAGGTAAAATCGGCGTGTCCCCCGTTTTTCAGAAAAAGGTTGTCTATACTTTTTTCAACATTTAGTAGTTGTAAAACAATAAATAAATTTTACAAATGTTCAAATCCCCTCCCACTCAGCAAAGCATGTATCTAATGTTTGGTGAACATTGGTGCAATGTTGATTAAACGTTATTTACCCCTTTTGCGCTCAGTAGGCTGTTTCATGTTTAAAATATTTTTTTTTGAACACACAGCAATATAAAATTACTCATCCAAACATAGATCAAACATTAACATGTCTTACATTTCGGCAGAATTCTTATCAAAACAATAAATAACATTATATCCAAGGCCGCGCGCGTGAATCACGGATTGCCAGAAATGTTGTAGAAAAGTCAATCAGTATTGCAAATTCAGCGAGAACTGCAAGAAATTGTTTAATTATAGCAAACGCAGACGTTCCTATGTATGATTTAGCAGTGAGTCATGTTTTTGTTATTTTTTTCCTCTTGATGGACTTTTATCAGCTTACTAAGAATAAGTCGGTTGATAACTGATGAAACGGATTCATGTAGGAAGTCTGCTTGCCAATGATTAATCGTTTGTCTTCAATAACAATTAATAACAATAACAATCCGGAGCAAAGTCTTAATCTGCGCAAGTGTGTAAATTAAATGAAATATTTAGATTCTTCTACATATTTGTAGATAAATCACAATTTTTAGTTATTTTAGTTTTGTAAATTAAATTCACTTGGTTTCACTTTGTTTCACTTATATCGGCCATTCCATAAATAAGTGCACACTTTTTGGGGGTACATCAGGGATTTTAGCGAATTTCACATATATTATAAAGGCTATCAAGACATGGTTTTTGGCTGTTAGTAGAGGTTAAAGAAATGATTGTTTCAAAAATTATAACAATATAAACTTTTAGTACACTTTTATTTTGAACTGAAAAATATCGTAAACCGTTACTGATACAAAAAAAGTTATACTTGACTTTTTTATGCTTAAACGTTCAAAGTTTAAAATAATTCTTTTTCCAAAACGAAAAAACTTTATTTAGATAGATTTTTTTAATAAATAAAACAAATCTCACAAAATAATCAAATACTCATGTTTTAATTTTTTTGAAAAAAATATATATTATACCCCAATCCTTCCTAAGAATATTTCCGTTTTCAAAAAGATGGGCACTTGATTTTTTTTTGATTTTTTTTTTGATTTTTACCCGAGCAAATCTCACAAAATAATCAAATACTCATGTTTAATTATCTTGAAAGAAATATATGTTATACCCCAATCCTTCTTAAGAATATTTCCGTTTTCAAAAAGATGGGCACTTTAAAACTTTTTGAGATATGATTATTTTAAACTTTGAACATTTAAGCATAAAAAAGTACAGAATAACTTTTTTTGTATAGGTAACGGCTTACGATATTTTTGAGTTCAAAATAAAAGTGTACTAAATGTTTATATTGTTATAACTTTTGACTCAATTATTTGTTTAACCTCTAGTAACAACCAAAAACCATGTCTTGATAGCCTTTATAATATGTAATATATGTTGTGTCTCAGCTCGTTGGAAAATAGAAGAATAATAAATGATTTGTGTTTTCTATTTAAGCTTATACTCGGCGAGATAGACTGCCAAAGCTTATTAGAACAATTAGACTTTTATGTGCCTTCTAGAGGTCCCAATAGATCGAAATAATTATTTTATTTGCGCTATCATGCAGTTAATTACGCAAAGTTTAATCCAATATGCAGAATGATGAGTTACTGTAACGAATTAAATAATTATTTTTTATTACATCATTCTTCATTTTCCACATTTGAGGCTAATTTGAAACGAATCAATTTATCCGCTATTGTTAATAATGTTTTATCTTAATTTCAATTACTTAGTTTGTGAACTCATATATTTTTATTCAATATTATATTATTCAATCTAGTCTTTACTGTGATATTTTGCGCATCAGTTACTGATATTAATTTCAATCTGTTATTTGTACAATTTATTAGCTATTTATGTATTTGTCTTTGTACCCATTTGTTGATTTTATCTATAAATAATGTATACACTCTTTATTATTTTGTATTATTATCATTTTAACTCGCGTAAAGTAAGAATAACATGAACATGTCTAATACAATATGTGAAATTCGCTAAAATCCCTGATGTACCCCCAAAAAGTGTGCACTTATCTATGGAATGGCCGATATGTATTTTATTTTTCTACTATTTTCGGCTCTTTTTAATTTCTCAGTCCATTAACGGCCGAGTTTATTCCATAAGTTGATTTTTGGTAAAATTCTGCACTTCTTTCTATGATTTTTATGAATTACTTATTATATTACATACTGGACATTTTTGTTTATTTTAAAGTGTGCACTTATTTATGGAATGGCCGATATGTATTTTATTTTTCTACTATTTTCGGCTCTTTGTACCCATTTGTTGATTTTATCTATAAATAATGTATACACTCTTTATTATTTTGTATTTTTATCATTTTAACTCGCGTAAAGTAAGAATAACATGAACATGTCTAATACAATATGTGAAATTCGCTAAAATCCCTGATGTACCCCCAAAAACTGTGCACTTATTTATGGAATGGCCGATATGTATTTTATTTTTCTACTACTTTCGGCTCTTTTTAATTTCTCAGTCCATTAACGGCCGAGTTTATTCCAAAAGTCGATTTTTGGTAAAATTCTGCACTTCTTTCTATGATTTTTATGAATTACTTATTATATTACATACTGGACATTTTTCGTTTAAATGTAAATAATGTATACGCCGTAAATTTCCAGACATTCGTCGATTTTATAAAAGCGTTCAAATTAAAGATTCGAACGATGTTTCCACTCCCAAATAAAGCATGAAGTAAAATTTCGAGTCTAGAAAAGCCTTAAAATTTTGTTCGCAGAGCCTAATTTCAACTTGGGCTGCATATTTTAGGAAAATGCGTCAAGATAATTGAATTTTCTTTCTATAAGATGCAAGTACAATCAATTCTAAGTAAATTCTGTAAATTTCATGTTGATGGTACAAAATTTTAGTTTTTTATCATTTTTTTCAAAGAAAACATTCTCCCAAGATTGTTAAATTTATTGCATAACTTCAACTTTGGCTGAATATTTTAGGAAAATCCGTCAAGACAATTTAATTTTCTTTTAATAAGATATAGGTGAAATAAATTGCAAGTAAATTCTGTGCGTTTCATGTTAATTGCATTAAACTTTGGTTTTTACAATTTTTCTAATCAAAATTAATTTTGTAATTTCTTTGAAAATGGTCGTCATTGACCGAAACACGTGTCAGGAAACTGAATACAACAAAATGAAACTAAACAAGTGTTTTAATTTGAAATGACCTAATATTAAAATAAATCTGTTAATCACGTTTTTTTTTCACGAAATTTCAACTTTGATTTGATATTTTAGGAAATTGAGTGCAGATATTTAAATTTCCATTTCAGCCAATAAAAGTTTATTTATTTCTGTGTAAATTCTATAAATTTTATGTTGATTTGATAATCAGTTGATTTTTTACAATTCTCTCAAAATAAAAAAAATCCTAAAATCGTTCAATCTATTGCATAATTTCAACTGTGGCTTAATATTTTGGTAAAACGCGTTGATATAATTTAATGTTCTCTGAAGCAAATGCAAGTGCAATTAATTCTAAGTAAATTTCATAAATAAAATTTGATTGTATAAAACTTGATTTTTTAATACACACGAATATGTGTTTGTTCTGAACTTGAAAAACAAATTTATTTTATGTGTTACAATAAAGAAAACTGCAAAATAAGTTGTTAATTGATCACCTAACGAGGGTTTCCACTCCCAGGCTAAGCATGAAGTAAAATTTCGAGTTTAGAAAAGCCTGAAAATTTGGTTTGGTCGCGTAGCGCGTAGCGCTACGCGACCAAACCAAATTTTCAGGCTTTTCTAAACTCGAAATTTTACTTCATGCGCCACGCGTATAAAACACTGAAATATCTTGAAATTAAAAAATATACTGCTAAATCAATGTTAAAAAATTAACCGCTAAAGCAAGTTTAAAAAAATATAATACAAACAAGATGTATCAAACTTGACACAAATCGTCTTCAGCCGACGTTAGGACTATTGTCAATTTAAGACAACCAATATTTGAAATATATTATTAGATGGTTATGTTATTGTTATTCTTTATGATACTTGTGACATACATTTTGATAGTTTTGACATATTGTAAACTAACGAGTGTCTTCCACTCCCAGACCAAGGATGAAGTAAAATTTCGAGTTTAGAAAAGCCCCGCGTAGAAAATTTATCAAGGGTTACGCAACGACCTGAAACAAATTTTCACGGGGCTTTTCTAAACTCGAAATTTCATCGGAAATTTATTTATAATTTCGCAGAAGTTAGTGTTTTTTTCTGAGAAATTATGAATAAATTTCTGATGAATTTTCACCAAACTCATAAAGGAGTTTTTTTGTTTCATTTTAATTTCAATAAATTCATTAAAATATGCAATTATGGAAATCAGTAAAATTATTAAATTCAATTAAAATCTAAGGGATACTAATGAGTAAACCGTTAGTATTAAACCTTTAGTAAATTAAGTTAGCTAAATATTACTCATTGATCCATTTGTGATCAGATTGTAATTATAGTAAAATACAATTAAGTGTTTTGCAAATAATAAAAAAAAAAATAATAAATTTCGAGAATATTTATAGAAAGAGGTATTTTTAATTTATTAAACACAAAATAAATTACTTTGATAGTTGCTTAGATTTTCATAAAATAAATGTACCTGAAATTAGTTATGTTTTAGTTTTAATGTTCTGTATTGTAAGATCGAAAATGATTATTTTTAAGTAATTTATAAAAATATAAAGTGATTTCGACTTTATATTTTTATTAATTACTTAAAAATAATCATTTTCGATCATACAATACAGAACACTAAAACAATATATCCAGAATATACACAGATTTATTGATTGTAAATAATTATTTTCCCATTAACGGCCAATCAATTAGAGAGTTAACTCTTAAAGTTGATATTAGGTAAAATTCTGCAGTTCTTTTTGTAATTTCAATTTCATTTATTATATTGCAGACTGGGATTTTTTTAACATAAATATTTCTAAGTGTATTTTAAACTTCCCAATATTTCAGTGGTTCACACGCGTGGCGCATGAAGTAAAATTTCGAGTTTAGAAAAGCCCAGAAAATTTGTCTCGGGTCGCTGCGCGACCCTCGACAAATTTTCACGGGGCTTTTCTAAACTCGAAATTTTACTTCATGCTTAGTCTGGGAGTGGAAGACACTCTTCAAATGCAAGTCATTAAATTAAATTCCATAATTTTTTTATGTAATTTTAAATTATGAAGATTTATATCATGTTATATTTAGTTTATTTTTACTTATAGTTCTATACCTATTATTTCTAACGATTCCTATACTATGTACCAAATTTAGTCATTGGAAAATAAAGAATTTATTTATTTATTTATAGATTTCAAATAATTTTGTTTAAATTAAATTAGAAATGTTTCCTATTTTAGTTAAAGTTAAATTAAAACATATTAAAATAATACTAAGACACTTAACTTTGTTTTACCACTTTAATAATATTAAAGTGGTAAAACAAAGTTAAGTGTCTTAATATTATTTTATAAAGATGTACCACAAAGTGAACGCCAACCAAATCAAAGATTTAAAACATATTAGTGTTTTCTACTCCCAGGTTAAGCATGAAGTAAAATTTCGAGTTTAGAAAAGCCCCTTGAAAATTTGTCGAGGGTCGCGCAGCGACCCGAGACAAATTTTCTGGGCTTTTCTAAACTCGAAATTTTACTTCATGCGCCACGCGTATAAAACACTGAAATATTGGAAAGTTTAAAATACACTTACAAATATTTATGTTAAAAAAAATCCCTGTATGCAATATAATAAATGAACGCGTATAAAACATTGAAGTATTGTGAATTTTAAAATTCGAATATTCCAATATTTAAATAATTGAATATTCCAATTATTGAATACTCGAGTATTTAAATATTTTAAAATCCGAATATTCCAATATTTAAATAATCGAATATTAAAATTATTAAATATTTGAATGTTTCAATACTCGAATATTCTAATATTTAAATATTTCATTATTTGAACAATCGAATATTCCGATATTTGAACATTCTTATATTTGAGTATTTGTATTATTCGTATTAGAATGCTAGTCTTGGTGTTTACCGCAAAATAAAAATAAAACAATTTAAAATGTGAATAACCTAAAATATAATGAAATAATTACATTGTGTCGTTACATAAAATGTTAACAACAACATTGACGCATTTCCGGAATAATTTCGTGATTATCAATACGAATAACTATAATGACGATCGTAAAAAATAGGGGATTCCCATGGAGCATCTTTATGTGGTTAATATGGTAACAAATTGCCATTCTTATCAACGACAATAATATATCAGTAATGTGGTAGCCATGAAATAATATTTTGCAATGATCACTCACCGCTAATGACGAGCTGAACTTTATTTTTTGTGCAGAGAGCTCTTGCCAGAATCTCGTCGGTGCTAGGACGTACCAGTTTTACAAAAAAAACTGAATCGAAAGATAATGAACACACGAGTTTTATTCTTTCATGTACATTAATTATAGTAATCAGTGTATTGTATTGTATCTTGTTGAAGGATTGATTATTGTACAAAGCAATATACAATTTTCAAAATCTTCCTTTCTATAAAATATCTCTTAAATGATTTTTAAAGATGTTTTATTATTCGCATTTATAGTACGCAGAAATTTGAATTTAATGAATTTACATAATTTCCTAGTTTACTAGAATACTAAATAAAAAGCAGAGCTTTAATCATTGATTAATTACAAATTTCGAACGAGTGTTTCCACTCCCAGATTAAGCATGAAGTAAAATTTCGAGTTTAGAAAAGCTTTAAAATTTGGTTTGGTCGCTTAGCGCGTAGCGCTACGCGAGCAAATCAAATTTTAAGGCTTTTCTCAACTCGAAATTTTACTTCATGTGCCACGCGTACACAACGCTGAAATATTATGAAGTTCACAATTATTCTATTATTGTTCAAGTATTAAAATTATTTGAATATTACAAATTCTAAATATTTGACAACAAATATTGAAATATTTAATTTCCAAATATTCGAATATTTCAATATTCAAATATATATATATAAACATAAATAAGACACTTAAACTTTGTTTGTATAACTGAGTTTTTTTTATTGTGACTATAGTTTCAACAACTTTAACTTGTCATTATGAGACTACAAGAATACTACTACTATACTTGTAGACAAGTTAAAGTTGTCGAAACTATAGTCACAATAAAAAAACCTCAGTTAAACAAACAAAGTTTAAGTGTCTTATTTATGTTAATAATGATGTATAACGAAGTAGAAGCCTCAACAGTTAACAAATATATATATATATATATATATATATATATATATATATATATATATACATATATATATATCATGCGCCAGTATAAATCACTAAAATATAGTGATGTTCTAAATTATTCTGTTATTATTTGAATATTTAACTATTTGAATATTCCAATATCTAAATATTTGACCATTGAAATATTAAAATGCTGAAATATTATAAAGTTCAAAATTATTCTATTATTGTTCAAGTATTAGAATATTTGAATATTACAATATCTAAATATTTGACAACAAATATTGAAATATTTAATATCCAACAATATTGCGCCAGTATAAATCACTAAAATATAGTATTGTTCTAAATTATTCTGCTATTTTTTTGAATATTCAACTATTTAAATATTCCAATATCTAAATATTTGACCATTCAAATATTAATATGCTGAAATATTATGAAGTTCAAAATTATTCTATTATTGTTTGTCTTAGAATATTTGAATATTACAATACCTAAATATTTGACAATAAATATTGAGATATTTAATATCCAAATATTCGAATATTTCAATATTCAAATATATATATATCATGCGCTAGTACAAATCACTAAAATATAGGTTGTTATAAATTAATCTGTTATTATTTGAATATTTAACTATTTAAATATTCCAATATCTAAATATTTGACCATTCAACTATTAAAATGCTGATTGAAAATTATTCTGTTATTGTTTAAGTATTAGAATGTTTGAATATCACAATACCTACCAAATATTTCAATATTTAAATATATATATATATATATACCAAATAAGAAATAACAGCGCTTAAGGTCATGATGTAAAAGTTATTTTTTTTTTTTTTTTTTTTTTTTATCAAGTGAGTGTGCAAGGAGGACAGAAGACGACGACGATCGTTTCGCTCTTTTTATGAGCTCCTCAGGCCGCCACATCCATCACTCTATACACACTCACTTGATATGTAGAAGTTGTATATATACTGACTTCGCTAACCATAAGCCGGTATTGACGTCAGTATTTATAAATGCTACTGCATTGATAAGGGCATTGATCTCATTTTGCTTCTACAGTTAGTGTCGGTTTTTAGTTTAAACCATCGACTAGCATCGGAGCGGCGAGAAACCCGAACCAATGCGATGATAATATTCAGAACGCCGAATTAAATTAAATAAATTAGAATTAACGACCTGCTTATAAGTACCAAATAAGAAATAACAGCGCTTAAGGTCATGATGTAAAAGTTATTTTTTTTTTTTTTTTTTTTTTTTTATCAAGTGAGTGTGCAAGGAGGACAGAAGACGACGACGATCGAAAAAAAAAAAAAAATAACTTTTACATCATGACCTTAAGCGCTGTTATTTCTTATTTGGTACTTATAAGCAGGTCGTTAATTCTAATTTATATATATATATATATATATATATATCATGTGCCTGTATAAATCACTAAAATATAGTGATGTTCTAAATTATTCTGTTATTATTTGAATATTTAACTATTTGAATATTCCAATATCTAAATACTTGACCATTCAACAAACATTAAAATGCTGAGATATTATGAAGTTCAAAATTATTCTATTATTGTTCAAGTATTACAATATTTTAATATTACAATATCTAAATATTTGACAACAAATATTGAAATATTTTATATCCAATAATATTGCGCCAGTATAAATCACTAAACTATAGTAATGTTCTAAATTATTCTGTTATTATTTGAATATTCAACTATTTGAATATTCCAATATCTAAATATTTGACCATTTAAATATTAAAATACTGAAATATTAAAAAGGTTCAAATTATTCTATTATTGTTCAAGTATTAGAATATTTGAATATTACAATATCTAAATATTTGACAACAAATATTGAAATTTTTAATATCCAATTATTCAAATATTTCAATATTCATATATATATATTTATATTGCGCAGTATAAATCACTAAAATATAGTGATGTTTTAAATTATTCTGTTATTATTTGAATATTTAACTATTTAAATATTCCAATATGTAAATATTTGACCATTCAAATATTAAAATGCTGAAATATTATGAAGTTCAAAATTATTCTATTATTGTTCAAGTATTAGAATATTTGAATATTACGATATCTAAATATTTGATCATTCAAATATTAATATATTTGAATATCCAAATATTCGAATATTTGAATATTCAAATATTTAGATCATTCGCCAGCATAAAATACAAAAAAAATTGTGACGTTCACAACTATTCTATCAATCCGAATAGGCAAATATTCAAAATATTTGAATATTCAAATAATCGAATATAAATAAATAAAATGATAAATATAAAATGGATATTTCAATATTTCAATATTCTAATATTCCAATATTTTAATATTTGGATATTCGAATGGTCAATTATTTGGTTAGCAGAATATTTAAATATTTGAATATTCGATTAATAATAAAATCATTTTGAACTTCATTTGAAATCAGTGGTTTGTACGCGTGGCGCATGAGGAGTTTAAACACTCGTTCAAACTTTCTAACTAATCTGAATCTGAATTATATTTAAATGTACTGTAATAAACTGTCGAAGGTATTAAGAATTCTTGAAGACCTGATTCGGTACTATATTGATATAGCCTAAAATGCGTATATACAGTGAATTAGTTATCCGGTGAATAAGTGAATACTGAACACAAATTCATATTTTTGATATTTATATTTTATAAAACAGAGCCCTGTTGTAGACGAACAATTGCTGTATACAAATGTTCAGTTTGCCAGCTATTGACGATGCCAGTTAGCAAATGGGCATTAGATGGCGTTTACGTCGTCGATTATATCGAAATATTTTCTTCATGCCCCTGACTTATTGTAAAGTTCAAAAACATACATTAATTAAAATAATATCAATCTAGTTTAAATCCAAAAATTAATATTTATTTTGTGAATAAAAAAAACTGACAAAAGTCATCAGCTTTAAGGATAGTTGATAAAAATCATTAAAATTGTACAAACTACTCGAAAAATATTAATTTGACTAAACTTCCCACTGAACAAACACATTAAAATAATGTTTTATCAACATTAAAATAACATTTAATATTGCTACAATGTTGATATAACGTTGTTTGTTTGTTTTTTGCTCAGTGGGTTGGTAAATCACAATATTTGATTTTGATTTTTCATGGTATTCTTCGTTTTCCGACATTTTATGTCTAAACAATTGACGCTTCTGAAATTTTTAACTTAGTTTGGCAACAATTTTTGTCTCGTGCCCCTCCCTGATCAAAATCCTGGCTACGCCCATCCCTTTAAATGCCTCGTAATCATTTGCCACCGATGGGTGTTACTGACACCCGGTATGAATCTATTTTTTTAATTAAGAGGGTTGTTAGGAGCTCGGTTGTCAATTTTGGCTTAAACAGCGCTTGAACTTTATACTCACTTTTCAACGTCATATAAGATGGCAGAACGTTCAAATTAAGAAGGCTCAAGTCACTTGAACTTCGTATGTCACTTCTTAACGTCATGTAAGGTGGCGGAACATTTAAATTGGTTATATGGAAGCAAAACTACTTGAAATCCAGAGAGATTTTCGCGTCGATAAATTGCTTTCTGTCTTTTACACGTCAAGAATGAACAGGTACACAGAAATGGAAATGGAATGATTGAATCATTCCATTTCTGTGTACCTGTTCATTCCACACACAACACTTTTTCCAAGTAAGTTTATTTTAAATTTATTCCTAATTTTTTTTAAAACGTTATAAGCAAAGCTATACTGAAGAGAGATAAATCTCGAAACGCGTCTATAGATGACCTAAGACATTAGCTTTAATCCAAGTCCTTTCACTTCTAATTTTTTATTATTTCTCCTTTTATTACTTTCCCCCGTATGTAATACAAAGGGAAAGTATTGTTTTCGTGAAAATTTTCGAATCAAAAATTTTAGCGGAAATATCCGTTTTGAGGTCCTCTGAGTCGAATAAGACCATTTTTGAAAAATGTCTGTCTGTCTGTCTGTGTGTCTGTGTGCGCTGTACCGCAAAAACCGCTAAAGATATCGAGATGAAACTTGAAACTTAAGCTTTTTGTTACAATCGGAAGAACTGAAAAGCTTTTGGTGAAAATCGGAAAACCGGAAGTGGTACTTTACTCTTAGCGTTTTTCAGTTTTTTCAGATTTTTTCAATAAATGTTCATCAAACAAAAAATTCTTTCAAATAAAAGTTGTAGATAATAACAAAATGAAGATGTATTGTTCACTTACTTTTTGTCATAGCACTCTTAGTTTTTGAGATATTTCAAAAGTTGTGTGTTTTATCTAGTTATTGACCACTTCGTAATATGTTATAAAAAGAAGAACGTTTTTCGGGAACTTTCAAACACAATTTTCTACAGGGTGATTCATTAGCCTCTTTACAAACTTTAAAAAGTGATTTAATACGCAATTTACGGGGGAAAGTACTATGATGGACACATCACCATTTTTTTTAATTTGTATTTGTTAGTTGGTTTGAAGAGAATTTGACCTAAACGTTACATATACTTTATTAGAGCATTGTAACAAATCAAATAAAATAAGATTTTAAATATTTCATTGTATAATTCAATATCCGGAGTTGTATTTGCACGGGAAGTAGTTGTTTCAATGGATATTTATCGTCTTCAGTTGTCTTATTAATTAAGACATGGTTTGCATTTTCACGAATAACATTTTCGTAATTTTATATATTATTTTGTAAAACAACATTTGTAAAATATTATCTTATAACAACGCTGGAACCAAAGTCCTAACATACAAATTTTACATGGCCTAATTTTACCAAAAAAAGAGCATCCGATAAAGTTTTTTAATTTATTTTGTGAATGTAAATCCGTTTTCAGAAATAAAATAGAAAAATTGATAAGCGAGTAAAATAGATTTGAAAATAAGTTCTTAATTATTTTGCTTACAGTTTATGACGCGTTTTGTCTCTATTTTTTTTAAACATATATTAATAGAAGTGACTAAAACATAATATATACACGGAGTTTTTCTTTAGAGTATACGTTTTTAAATTTCAATTTATTTTCTTTAAATCTTTAGATATTTGTTGTTTTTTTAAAACAGTTCAATTTGAAGCTTTAAACGAGTGGTAAAATTTCGAGTTTAGAAAAGCCCAGTGAAAATTTGTTGAGGGTCGCGGAGCGACCCGAGACACATTTTCTGGGCTTTTCTAAACTCGAAATTTTACTTCATGTGCCACGCGTATAAAAAACTGATTTCAAGGGAGGTTAAAATATATATAAATTTCACAATATTTTAGTGTTTTATACGCATGGCGCATAAAGTAAAATTTCGAGTTTAGAAAAGCCCAGAAAATTTGTCTCGGGTCGCTGCGCGACCCTCGACAAATTTTCAAGGGGCTTTTCTAAACTCGAAATTTTACTTTATGCTTAGTCTGGGAGTGGAAAACACTCGTTTAAAGCTTCAAATTGAACTCTTTTAAAAACACAATGAATATCTAAAAATTTAAAGAAAATAATCTGAATTTGCAATCCGTATACTTTAAGGAGAAACTCCCTGTATTTTTTTCATGAATCCCGGTCACTAATTAAGCTTTGTATTTGATATAAATGTTTTGGCCACTTATAAGCGATATAAAAACCCCAAAGCGTGTTTGTTAATATTTTTAAATTAGTATTACCTTATTATAACTTATAAATAATGATTAGTAATACTATATTCAAATAATATTGGTAAATTCACTTAAAAATAAAAAAATTACTTCAAACCTTTAAAACTTTTACTTATTTCACCATCGCAACCCGCAATATTCACACGCGAACATATATCGTCGAATACACATTGTTTATGGTCACTATTCTAAGCATTTAACCGCATATTTGCTAGATTATTTTTTTATGACGGTACCTCTCTCTATAAAAAAATCATAACTTATAGAAGAGCCGTCAGGAGCAGATGATCCTTATAAAATTTTGAAGTATTTTAATGTACTAATAAGGAGATGTTAACACCCGAAAACGTTTTGATACGTATTTTTTTTAAAGTCTCTTCCAAGTTTGTAATCGCATACATTTTATACAAAATTTAGGAGTTTGTTTAAAAATTGTTTGCGGAGTAAATCGTACACCAAAAGATAAACTTTAAATAATATCTACATATTCTGGGTTACAGAATCCATCATAGATTATTTAAAAACACTTCGTAGCAATTGTAGTATAACGCTTAGAACAATTGATAAAATTGAACTGATATTAAAGACAAGTACCCCCTCGATCATTATCTCGGTTTGAGAGTACATTAATAAGAAATTAGCGAAACTCAGGTAGCTGTTAAATGAAATTTTTGGAGTAACAGCTTATCTGCTTTACTGTGGTAATATGAAAATCCTTAAAATTAAATATTCATTTTTTGATTTTTGTCTATTGCTCGAAACACTGTCGACCGGCTTGGCAGCTTTGGCCGGTTTTGAATCTGCGCAACACTCAACTCATTGGCCAGATTGAGATGGTTGAGTAATAGGTGTCAACGTTTTAGTGATTTATGAAATGTTCGTAAAATTAAAAAAAATAGTCTTACACCGGGTAGCAGAAACGGGATATGGAAAATTCGACCCCCACATTTCGTCCCAGATACATTTCGCCCCGGACACTTTCTCCTCTACTTTGAAAGGGAAACAATCACGTTTTAAAACCAATACACGTAAACGAATATTTTTATTAAAACAAAAACAGAACAAATAAAACATTGAACATTGTATATTTTTGTTGCCAAATTAGGACCACGAAGATAAATTTTAATTATAAATTGCATAACAGCAAGTTGCGCCATAAGAATGGACACGTGTATTTGCTCCTTAGTAAATAAAAAAATTGCTCAAGTAATAAAATAAGTAGCAAAATGCGATACATTGTTATTTGATTTGACAAACAAATTTTCTGACCACCCTGTGTGATAAATTAATATAAGTATAGATGAAATTGCCAATTCTTGGTTGCAGAATACTTCAAACATTAACAGTGCGATTCTTTTCGCAATCTACAACAAGTTAGTCTTACAAAGACTATATCAAACACATAAATTAATATGTCTCTTTGAACACGCTGTCGCTTTCAGGTTACGTTAGGTTTGTAATAGAAATAAATCTCTTTGAGCTAAAATGGGCCGCTTTCAGGTTAGGTTACTTTTGTAATAGAAATAAATCTCTTTGAGCAAAAATGGGCTGATTTCAGGTTAGGTTAGGCTTGTGATAGAAATAAATCTCTTTGAGCAAAAATGGGCCGTTTTCAGGTTAGGTTAAGTTTGTAATACAGGGTGGCGCAAAACTACCGATATGGTTTGAATGTTTAATAACTTTTTTATTTAATAGTTAATTATTATTATTATTTTTTTGTTATTCAGTATATTAATGGGGAGTATTTTTGGCTTAAGTATGAAAAATTATATCCCGCAAGTGGTGGCTATTTTCGGCTTCGCACATTCGTGCTCTTTCCAGTACATTTTCCATAACTTTTCGTAAAATTTCCGGTGTTATGGCTTGAATTTCATTGCGAATGTTTTGTTTTAGCTCTGGTATGGTCGCTGGCTTATTTACGTATACCCTTTCTTTCAAATAACCCCAAATAAAACAGTCTGGAGCTGTTAAATCCGGTGAACGTGTGGGTCAATTAAAATCGCTTCTGCGCGAAATAATGCGTTCACCAAAGAGGCCTCAAAAAATTGTCCAGCATCGTTCGATATTCAGCACCATTAACCGTAATTTTCTTCTGCTTTTTGTCGGAATTAAATGGCATAATCAAGCCGTTGTTGGTAGTCTATCGGCTTCAATTCTTGCACAAGCTGAACCTTGTACGGGAACATGTGCAATGTAGCCAAAATCCCCTGAACGGACCTCTGCGATAGCCCCAGTTGTGCCAAACGTCTTCTTGTTGATGTTTCTGGACTGTCCTGCACACTATCCACAATACGTTGAGATTTTCGTCCGTGTAGACCGTACGTGGTCTTCCGGTACATGGAAGGTGTCTTACTGTACCATGTTGTCGAAAATTTGCAACCAGGCGGTTTATTGTTGATGCTGAAGGTCCAGTACGCACATTAAAAAAACGACGATAAGCACGCTGCGTCAAAACAATTGACCGTTGATTTTCAAAATAAAATTCAACAATTTTTGATTGCTGTTCTGTTGTGTACTGTTCCATTTCAAATACCCCAAGTTTTCATCACAAAATTCTGAAAAAAAAAAATAAAAAATATAAATAAACTTTTTTTTAATTTTTTTTATTTTGGGTTTTACGTCATCTATTTCCGCTGCTAAGGCCAATCATGACGCCGGAGATTAGGTCTACAGCTATCCGGGAATTTTGCCGAACCCGGTGGGAGTTCCAACCCACCGGTAGGGATCTTTAACGTGCACGCAACATCCAGGCAGTACACGGGTCCTACATGCATTTAACGTCATATCCGAGAAGACGGAGTGTTTGGCATTTTTATCCTAACCTATATAGATGCAGACAACTTGTTAGGCCGGTATTTGAACCCCGGTCCGTGGCGTGGCAGTACAACACTCTAACCACTACACCACCAAGCTGCCCATAAATAAACTTAAAACGTTATTAAACCATATCGGTAGTTTTGCGCCATCCTGTAGAAATAAATCTCTTTGAGCAAAAATTGGCCGCTTCTAGGTTAGGTTATTATTGTAATAGAAATAAATCTCTTTGAGCCTAAATGGGCCGCTTTTAGGTTAGGTTAGGTTTTTAAGAGAAATAAATCGCTTTGAGCAAAAATGGGCCGCTTTCAGGTTAGGTTAGGTTTGTAATAGAAATAATTCTCTTTAAGCAATTGTATCAGGGGCGAAATGCGCCCTGGACGAAATGTGTTTGTGGCCAAATGTGTCCGAAACGAAATGTGTCTAGGGCGAAATGTGGAGTATTTTACTAAATGTGATGGGGGTGAAGTGTAACGAATGTGAATGTGTGTGCGGGCGAAATATAGAAAGCGAAATGTCAGGAATCAGTAGGAACACCCTCCCCGTTCAGAGGAAAAGTTTTTCTTAAAATAACCGGAGAAACAGGAAAATGGATAAATGGGTTTTTGTAAATTCCGATTCAATACCCGGTATAACGAAAGTCTCTAACCTACCAATTACTAGTGATACGAGATCAGTAAGTGAGTTAGTCGATTATTAAAATATCTCGATATAATCGATTAAGCTCGACTTTACTTAACACCCCGTGGAATAACATGCATTATAATATAGATTCACACTGTATTGACATATATCACCAATTAAAATCAATTAATTCACTACGGAAATGATAAAATATTTTTCGAAATACGCATATAGCCAATAATATAATATACTGAAGCACGGATTAAAACAATTACAAAAATCTACTAAATTTGCTTTCTAAGATTTTTAAATCGTATATTTCTTTTCTAAACCGAAGCAGTAATAAGTCAAGTATTTAATCAAATTAAATACTTACGCATTTGGTATTTTTATTAACGCTTTTATTATTCGTTGAACAAGTGTGTTCCACTCCCAGACTAAGCATGAAGTAAAATTTCGAGGTTAGAAAAGCCTGAAAATTTGGATTTGCCGGGGCGCGCGAGCGAAGCGAGTCGCGCCTCGGCAAATCCAAATTTTCAGGCTTTTCTAAACTCGAAATTTTACTTCATGCGCCAACTACATAAACATTAGGTTAGTCCAAAGTCCATTGCTTATTCAGCACTAATCTGATGGTGATGATAATGAACAAGATGTATGTCAAATATTTATGATGTTTGCACTATGAATGGTCATGATTTTCTGTTTTCTCTAAGCTCATTTTTATGCATAGAAGGCACTAAAATATTGTTCAAACATATACAGAGAGTTTTATGTAATACCGAACATTGTACGATTTGCACTGAATCGCATTTGATTACCTGCTATTTCTAATAGTCATATAGGCAATCCAATTTACACTTAACCTCAAAATTAAACGTATCAAATTATTCTTCTTGAAAATGGCACTAAGCCGAAACTAGTTGAAAATTAAACAATTTATTAGTAAAACAAACCAAGTGAATTTCAATCAAATACCTATTATTAGTATCAAATTGTGTTTAACGCTTAGACTCGTTTCAGTACGAATTGAACCTATGAAAATTAACGCTGAACGTGTATTGTAATGTTCGGTTTTACGTAAAACTCTCTGTATACTAATTACCTATACTTAAGTTTGACATCCAACTCAGGTTGATTTTACGCTTGATCTTGCGGTACAATAAACTACTGATTCAGTCCGAGTAGTCTAACCTTTATTTCGCTTATTATTTATAGGGCGAATAATCAAATCATTCGAGCAATTTTAAAATATTCGATTATTTTTATAATCGAAACAATCGATGAGTTCTATTCTAATTATACCATCACTAGAATAGGTGGAAGATGCAGAAATATTTGATTTTTATATGTATATAGTATTCGGTACCACTAAAAGTAGCCCACTGAGCAAAAAACAAACAAATAACCTTAAATCAACATTGTAGCAACATTAAACGTTGTATTAATAAATGTCATACTGTTTAATTTTCATACTATATTATATTGATTTTTGTTAGTTTTACATATTATAGCATATTAATTTTGTTAATTTATATGTCCTAAATTGGTTTAATCTGTTGGACAATAAACGTATTTATTTATTTAAACATTATTTCAATGTGTTTGGTTAGTGGGAGTAGTAATAATAATTGATGTAAAAATCGATTACTAACATTTCTCGGTCCAAAATGATTGATTAATCTCGATTATTCCCATCACTACTAATGCTGGGTATTATAATTTGTTTAATAAAGCGATTATTCAATAAAGTAGAACAAAGAATTTTCATTATGAAGTGTTTCATACAAATTTACAATGCATTTCTATTACCATGCAAAATTGCTGATGATCAGATTTCTCCAGATTAACCTTGAAACAGGTATAAAGAACATTTAGATGTAATATCTATCCTTGATTTAGCTGAATTCGTTATATAAGCGAGCATATGTGCACGTTACTTTCGTATAATTGTTAATTACCATCTCCATTTATTTTTTAAATAATTTAATTAAGCCTATAAGGTCGCCACCTATCAACCCGTTTCATTACGATTTTAATGGATCCTGGGAATTCTCGAAGAATGGATACAGTTAAATATTTGGTTATTAGAATAAATTGAATAATCACTGTCTCGCATTACAACATGTTAATTAGTTAATTCATTTGTGTAACATTGTAATTTCAAACTTGGTACTGTCATTATTTTAATGCGATTAAATGACAATTGTTTTTATCTTCATACCTAAATTGTTTGGCCTTAGTTACTAAGCTCTTTTGAACAGTCACAATATGTATGTAACAGAGCTGGGCAGGATTCGAATCATTCAGGATTCGATTCCTGGATTCGAATCCTTTTAGAGGATTCAAAAGAGGTATTCGAATACTTTAGTGAAAACGGATTCGTGATCCGGATTCGTTACATTTTTTTCTAAAGGATTCGTATTCGAATCCAGACGTAGATGATTCGAATCCTTATAATAGGATTCGAATCCTTATAAAAGGATTCGAATCCTTATAAAAGGATTCGAATCCTCATACACGGATTCAAATCCTTCCAAGTAATTCGAATCATCGCTATTAAGGCTGGGATTCGAATTCGATAAATTCAAATAGTTAAATATTCTAATATGAATATTTAAATCACTAAATTATTCATATTTGAATATAAATATTTACATTTTCGAATAATTCAAATATTTGTGAATGCATATTTGGTTATTTAATCGTATAAAATTTCCAACCTTAATAGTATATTTTTAACTTCACTTGAAATCAGTGTTTTATACGCGTGGCGCATGAAGTAAAATTTCGAGTTTAGAAAAGCCCCGTGAAAATTTGTCTCGGGTCGCTGCGCGACCCTCGACAAATTTTCTACGCGGGGCTTTTCTAAACTCGAAATTTTACTTCATGCTTAGTCTGGGAGTGGACAACACTCGTTCTTAGAAGTTTCAAATTGAGTGATCACTCAAGATTACTAAGTTTATTACCATTTTACAAAGGCTACAGCTCGAAGGACCAATCATGGTCTTCGGAGACCGAAGGACTACAGGGAATCGAATTTTTTTACAAGAAAACAACGAATATCGGAAGGTTTACAGCATGGATAGGAAGAAAACATCCAATTTTGAAAATATATCGAAGTTAGGTTGGTTTTCAGTGCATTTTTAACTTCACTTTAAATCAGTGTTTTATACACGTGGCGCATGAAGTAAAATTTCGAGTTTAGAAAAGCCCCGCGAAAATTTGTCTCGGGTCGCTGCGCGACCCTCAACAAATTTTCTACGCAGGGCTTTTCTAAACTCGAAATTTTACTTCATGCTTAGTCTGGGAGTGGACAACACTCGTTCTTAGAAGTTTCAAATTGAGTGATCACTCAAGATTACTAAGTTTATTACCATTTTACAAAGGCTACAGCTCGAAGGACCAATCATAGTCTTCGGAGACCGAAGGACTACAGGGAATCGATTTTTTTTACAAGAAAACAACGAATATCTGAAGGTTTACAGCATAGATAGGAAAGAAAACATCCAATTTTGAAAAAATATCGAAGTTAGGTTGGTTTTCAGTGCATTTTTAACTTCACTTTAAATCAGTGTTTTATACGCGTGGCGCATGAAGTAAAATTTCGAGTTTAGAAAAGCCCTGCGAAAATTTGTCTCGGGTCGCTGCGCGACCCTCGACAAATTTTCTACGCGGGGCTTTTCTAAACTCGAAATTTTACTTCATGCTTAGTCTGGGAGTGGACAACACTCGTTTGAACTTTAAATTTAACTGTTTTATAAAATCTACGTATGTAATATAATAAATCATTCATTGAAATCATAGAAAAAGATGCAAAATTTTACCTAAAAAGAACTTTTAGAGTTAACTTTATAATTTGCTCGGCTCTTAATGGGTGAATATTCTATTCCTAAGAAAAACCATATTTTTTTAAATTAAAGTTGCATTTAATATAATAAAAAACTGTGAATAAATCGACAATAATCTAGAAATATCGAAAATCTCGACATGTAGAAAATCTTGACGGTCCACTCCCAGACTAAGCATGAAGTAAAATTTCGAGTTTAGAAAAGCCCCGCGTAGAAAATTTGTTGAGGGTCGCGCAGCGACCTGAGACAAATTTTTACGGGGCTTTTCTAAACTCGAAATTTTACTTCATGCGCCACGCGTATAAAACACTGACTTAAAGTGAAGTTAAAAACGCACTGAAAACCAACCCAACTTCGATAATTTTTTCAAAATTGGATATTTTCTTTCCTATCCATGCTGTAAACCTTCAGATATTCATTGTTTTTTTGTAAAAAGAAACTTCAATTATTTTATTACGCCACGCGTATATAACACTGATTTAAAGTGAAGTTAAGAACGCACTGAAAACCAACTCAATTTCGATATTTTTTCAAAATTGGATGTTTTCTTTCCTATCCATGCTATAAACCTTCAGTTATTCGTTGTTTTCATGTAAAGAAACTTCGATTCCCTGTAGTCCTTCGGTCCCCGAAGACCATGATTGGTCCTTCGAGCTGCATCCTTTGTAAAATGGTAATAAACTTAGTAATCTAGAGTGATCACTCAATTTGAAACTTCTAAGAACGAGTGTTGTCCACTCCCAGACTAAGCATGAAGTAAAATTTCGAGTTTAGAAAAGCCCCGCGTAGAAAATTTGTCGAGGGTCGCGCAGCGACCCGAGACAAATTTTCACGGGGCTTTTCTAAACTCGAAATTTTACTTCATGCGCCACGCGTGTAAAACACTGATTTAAAGTGAAGTTAAAAATGCACTGAAAACCAACCTAACTTCGATATTTTTTCAAAATTGGATGTTTTCTTTCCTATCCATGCTGTAAACCTTCATTTATTCGTTGTTTTCTTGTAAAGAAACTTCGATTCCCTGTAGTCCTTCGGTCCCCGAAGACCATGATTGGTCCTTCGAGCTGCATCCTTTGTAAAATGGTAATAAACTTAGTAATCTAGAGTGAGCACTCAATTTGAAACTTCTAGGATCGAGTGTTGTCCACTTCCAGACTAAGCATGAAGTAAAATTTCGAGTTTAGAAAAGCCCCGCGTAGAAAATTTGTCGAGGGTCGCGCAGCGACCCGAGACAAATTTTCACGGGGCTTTTCTAAACTCGAAATTTTACTTCATGCGCCACGCGTATAAAACACTGATTTAGAATAAAGTTCAATAACACATATATCATAATTAATTAAAATCATTATTTAATCAGATATTTAGTCGGCACCGACAATATCCCATCATTTATTGTGGTTGATACTATCCAAAGCCTTGCTGAACCACTGGTCCACATATTTAATTGTATAATTAATCATTCACATTTTCCGATTATCTGGAAAACGGCGAGAGTCACACCAGTACATAAATCTGGATGTAGAAATGCTATCGAAAATTACCGACCACTATCGATTCTAAACAATTTTGCTAAAATGTTGGAGGTGGTCATGGCTGACAAGTTATACCTTCATGTGGAGGCATATTTAACAACTAGACAACATGGATTCATAAAGAAACGATCAACTCAAGCAAATCTTTTAAATATTACTGAATTTATTGCTTGTCAGCTAGATCAACGTCTTCAAGTCGATGTAATCCATACCGATTTCAGCAAGGCTTTTGATACTATCGATCACAATATTCTGCTTTGTAAATTAAAACAATGGGGTTTTAGTATTAATATGATATCTTTAATGCGCTCATATTTGTCTAATAGACTACAATACGTAGAATACAAACAGTACAAATCTCACTCGTACTGCCCCTTAAGTGGTGTTCCTCAAGGATCAAACCTTGGGCCCTTATTATTCATTTTATTTATTAATGATATAGTTAAAGATATCAATTCTAAAATCCTAATATACGCAGATGATGTCAAAATTTTTAGCTGTATTAAATCTGTAGATGATTGCCAATCATTACAAAACGACTTGGATAACATCATAGAATGGAGCCTCAATAATAAACTGCATCTCAACATATCCAAGTGCAAGACTATATCATTTTTTAGAACCTTTACTCATATAGCATTTGATCACAACATGAACAATGTTTCACTAGAAAGAGTAACTATTTTAAAAGATCTCGGTGTCTTATTTGATAAAGATTTATCGTTTATACCCCATTATAATGCAATACAGAAAGATGCCTTAAAAATGTTAGGTTTTATTCGGCGTATCAGTGAGCCTTTTCGGGACATTTATACAATAAATAAATTGTATCAAACATATGTGCGTCCAAAATTGGAACATTGTGCTTGTGTTTGGGCATCGAATTACAATGTGCATATGCAAAAATTAGAGCGAGTGCAAAAAATTTTTGTTAAATATTTGTATTTTAAAAAACATTCGGTTTACCCCGACACTGATGTATCTTATAGTGATCTGTTGTCAATGTTTGACTTACAAGAATTGGGCTCAAGGCGCAAAATCTTACTTCTAAAATGTCTACATCAGATCATTCATAACGATATAGATGATCCCAATTTATTGGCACTAATAAACATATATGTTCCTCGAGCGTCTAGTAGAAATTGTACAACATTTATACGTAACCATAGCTACACTAATTTATATTATTATTCTCCAATTAATTTCATGAAACTGTTACATCTTGATGTTCAACAATATGCAGATATATTTATGCTTAGTCCAAAAGAATTTATAAAATGTATCAAAAATATATTATAATACGTCTCCTTAATTTAAATGAGTTTGGGTGAGTTACGTGAAGATGATAATAACTTGAAAAAAAAAACACTTTTTCTTCACAAGTTTATTTTATACCAGATGTACATTTCGGTCACCATGTGACCATTATCAATGGTTTGATACTGATACTTTGATACTCTGGTATAAAATAAACTTGTGAAGAAAGGAGAAAAAGTGTTTTATTTCAAGTCCTTAATTTAATGTATGTTTGTGTATGTATGTAAGCATTGTTTTTTTTTTGTTTGTTTAAATTTACACTTAGTCTAAGTAGTCTTATATATTTTCCCTGTAAATGGATGTTAATTTCTGTTGGGAAATAAAATTATTATTATTATTATTAAATGAACATTTTTCTTAATAGAAACTGATGGAATAAAATGTTACTGGTTGCAAATGATAGATTCAAATTTATTTTTAAAGGATTTGTATCCGTGATTCAAAAATGAGGATTCGAATCTTTGATTCGAATCATATTTTTCATTACGAATCCTTTATTCGAGTATTCGTGGTTCGAATCATATTAGGTGATTCGGATTCGTGATTCGAATCCTGTTTTTGAGGATTCATCCCAGCTCTGGTATGTATACAGGGTGCCCGTATTTCTACAGAATGTATAGGGATCTTAGTTATTTGAATAGATAGAGAGTCGGTTAAATTGGGGCAAAGTTACGTATTTTAGGGCCGAACAATAATCGGAAAACAATTTTGAAATATCTTTTTTTGTTTTCAAGATAACAACAAAAAAACTGTTCTTTTTTAAATCGTTTTTATTTTTGTATTCAAAAACTTCTGAATCTGGACATTTAGAACTTTGACAATATACAGGAACTTTTTAGTGACGAATCTATTTTTTTTAAGATAACTATCACATTTATTCGGGGACCATAGCCAACTTTTGTTTTACTTATGAGCGCTATTTTGGATTATCATATTTTTTGAAAGATGATTTAAACTTGAAACTCAGTGATGTATCACACTAATAATTTATTTTAGATTTGATCTCTAAAATTATGATATTTTTGTTTCTGCAAAGAGTGCTTTGAAAACAATGACGTCATATCTGATAATCAATTAAATATTTAATTGATGAGGCGGATACATGATGAAACTCCATAATACTATTTGAAATAAAACAACGCAGTTGGGAGGGTTTCACTTTTAATAAAAGTGAAACCCTCCCAACTGCGTTGTTTTATTTCAAATGATAATCAATTACATCATGACAGCAGTCAATCATTGTTAGTACTCAAAATTAATTAATAACTGTCAATCTTTTGTAATAATAATAATAAGTATCGATTATCACATAAAAGTTGCACAAACTAAATTTATTCTAATTTTATTATTATTATTCCAAAACTATTCACAAAAAAAGTAATTCTTGCATTTTTTCGCTACAACTCGTTAAATATTGATCACCATCACATCTAAGCGTTATATATTTTTAACTTTACTGTAAATCAGTAGTTTATACGCGTGGCGCATGAAGTAAAATTTCGAGTTTAGAAAAGCCCCGTGAAAATTTGTCTCGGGTCGCTGCGCGACCCTCGACAAATTTTCTACGCGGGGCTTTTCTAAACTCGAAATTTTACTTCATGCTTAGTCTGGGAGTGGAAGACACTCGTTAGTTTAAAATACATCACAACTGTTAAATATGGATCGTCGGATCCCCGTCTTCAGGGGTGATATGTAAGCAAATTATGGGCCCTAGGAGTTGTCAAATGAGTGAGTTACTCAACTGTTTTCAAGACACTCTTTACAAAAAACGAAAGATTAAATGTTTACATATAAAATGTACAATTAACTATAAGTGTGATACATCATTGAATTCAGAAAAAAATATTCTTCCAAAAAATATGAAAATCTAAAATGGCACCCATAAGAAAAACAAAAGTTGGCTATGGTCCTTAGGTAAATGTTATAGTTATCTTAAAATAAAATATATTATTAGATTTATCGTTAAAAACAAGTTGCGTTTTTATTATTTTATTCAAAAACTATTGAATCCAGACATTTACAACTTTGACATTATACAGGCACATAATGTCAAAGTTGTAAATGTCTGGATTCAATAGTTTTTGAATAAAAAAAAATAAAAACGAAATTTCAAAAAATCCGTTTTTTGACAATATCTGAAAAACGAAAGAAGATATTTTAAATTTGTTTTTAGATTATTATTTGGCCCTAAATTACGCAACTTTGCCCCAATTTAACCGACTCTCTATCTCTTCAAACAACCGAGATCCCATACATTCGAAAATACGAATATTATTACCAAATAAAAAGCAAATTACCAGGAAATATCACATGAAATCAGTAAGATAAGAACCCAAGAAATAGACACTTTCGAACAGCTGTCACAAACTCTCCAAAAAATAATAGAATCGAACAAAAAAATAACAAAAATGAAAAGGAAACAAGAAAGCCGTTGGATAACAAACGAAATAATACATGAAATAAATAAAAGAAACAAATTATATAAAAAACATAGACTAAATCCAACAAACATAATAACCAAAGAATCTTATTTAAATCAAAAACAAAACACAAATAAATTTATAAAAACCACCAAACTAGAGTATTTCAAGAACATATTCCAAAAACACAGCAACAATCCATACAAACTCTGGAAAAATATAAACGAACAAACAAATAAAAAAGAAAAACAAATAATACAATCAAGGAAATTGTCGACCACAATGGGATTATTACAGATAACGAGATAGAAATGGCTGATATTATAAATACATACTTTGCAGAAATAGGTAAAACTCTGGCTGAAAAACAAATAAACCAAGCAAACACAAAACCAGAAACAACCACAACAACATTACCAAAAGTCGAACAAATGAAATTCACACCAATAACATGCAACGAAATAAACCAAATAATAAATAATTTAAAAGACAGAAAAGCACCCGGATTCGACAACATCACAAACGACATTATCAAACAAAATAAAGATACTCTAACACCAATCATAACAAAAATAACAAATATTGTACTAAACCAAGGAACATACCCGGACTATATGAAGAACACTGTTATAATACCATTATATAAAAAAGGAGACAGAACAAAACCTGAAAGTTATAGACCAATATCTCTCCTATCAACATTAAATAAAATACTAGAAAAGGTAATACAAATCCAACTACGTGACCACTTGCACAAAAATAAAATCATTTACCACCAGCAATACGCATTCCAACAAAATTCAGGAACACTATCAACAGCATACGAATTAATCGACACCATAAAATCAAACCTGGACAATAAGAAAATAGTAGTAACCATCTTTGTTGACATGAAGAAGGCATTCGATACAATATCTAAATCAATGCTAGTCGAAAAACTAAACGCCATAGGAATAAAAGAGAACGGGTTAAATTTAATACACACATACCTAACGAACAGACCACAATAAACGAAAATAGGAGAGAATACGAGCAAAACCAACTACGCAGAATATGGAATACCCCAGGGAGGAAACCTACCACCAATCCTATACATCCTGTACACCAACGAAATCATGGAACTAAAACTAAATGGAACCCCCTTTATATATGCAGACGATACTTGTTTAGTATATTCTGGGATAAACCAACAAGAAATAGAACAACAAATCTGCGCAGATACAAAACTTTTAGAAAAGTGGTATTACAACAATTTATTGACCATCAATGAAGAAAAAACGACCTATATAATATTCAATAGACACAAACATCACATCAACCTCCAAATAAAAATCAATGGAAAACTCATAAAAGAAGTAAAACAAACAGAATACCTAGGATTAAAAATAACCAACACTTTGAAATGGGACGACCACATAAATAAATTAACACAGAAGAACTGCAAAGTAATCGGTGCCGTGTGGAAAATCAGGAGATTCATCCCAAACAATAAAAAGAAATGTATCTACCACGCATGGTTCACTTCGACCATCAATTATCTTATAATAATTTGGGGAGATACTACTAGCAAAAACATCATTAAGCTACAAAGACAACAAAACAAAATCCTGAAAATATTGTACATACTGGAAAAAAGAACAAGCACTAAAAAGATATATGAAATTACACAAGAACTAAACATAAAGAAAATGATAACATATAACAACTTACTATTCTTATACAAAATACAAAACAATTTAATTAAAACGCGAATCAGAATACACCCGAACAAGAATACACACAAATATAAAACAAGAAGAAAGTCAGACCTCCGAACAGAAAAATATAGAACAAAAAAATACACCCAACACCTTAAAACAGACATAATCAAAATATACAATAACATACCACAATACATAAAATCATTAAAATATATACCCTACAAATTGAAATTAAAGAATAAACTACTAAACAACGAATTACAATAAAACAGAATGAAAACATGCAAACATCCTTCAATACCGCTAGCCCGAGATCTGGTCCTACAACCGAGAATCACGAGGCGAGGACAGAAGGAAGGAACTCCAACAGCGACAACTACAGACGATACATCAAACAAATAAATATCATACAAATAATATACATACATATACCTGCAATTGAAACACTGGAATAAATAAATTATTTTCTACAAAAAAAAAAAAATACGGACACCCTGTGTTTTCTAATCAATAAAGGATCGACTTTAACTTTACCAGAGCTTTAATCAGTGATTAGTTAGAAATTTCGAACGAGTGTTTCTACTCCTTGATTAAGCATTGAGTAAAATTTCGAGTTTGGAAAAGCTTAAAATATTGTCAAATTCAAAATTATTCTAGTATGTAATACAAAGGGAAAGTATTGTTTTCGTGAAAATTTTCGAATCAAAAATGTTAGCGGAAATATCCGTTTTGAGGTCCCCTGAGTCGAATAAGACCATTTTTGAAAAATGTCTGTCTGTCTGTCTGTCTGTCTGTCTATCTGTGTGTCTGTGTGTGTGTCTGTGTGCGCTGTACCGCAAAAACCGCTAAAGATATCGAGATGAAACTTGAAACTTAAGCTTTTTGTTACAATCGGAAGAACTGAAAAGCTTTTGGTGAAAATCGGAAAACCGGAAGTGGTACTTTACTTTTAGCGTTTTTCAGTTTTTTCAGATTTTTTCAATAAATGTTCATCAAACAAAAAATTCTTTCAAATAAAAGTTGTAGATAATAACAAAATGAAGATGTATTGTTCATTTACTTTTTGTCATAGCACTCTTAGTTTTTGAGATATTTCAAAAGTTGTGTGTTTTATCTAGTTATTGGTGTGTGACAGTGTATGTGTCGATACAATTGAAATATGTTTCAAATAAAAGTTGTAGGAAACGAAAAACTAAAGATTTTTTGTAGATTCACTTTTTGTCATAGCACTCTTAGTTTTTGAGATATTCAATAAATAGTGTTTTTTATCTAGTCATTGGTTTGTGTCAGTATGTGTGGATCCAATTGAAAAATGTTTCAAATAAAAGTTGTAGTTATCAAAAAGTTGAAGACATTTTGAAAATAATAATGCTACAAATATTTTAAAAGTGATTTAATACGCAATTTACGGGGGAAAGTACTATGATGGACACATCACCATTTTATTATTACGATTTTTCCTAAAATTATCAGGGAAGCAGGAAAATGCATAAATGTGGTTTTACAAGGTAAAACCCTAAACTTGCGATAGTTACTCTAAAATACTTTATAGTTCAATATTTCTCTTTTGTATTTCAATACGACAGTAATATTATTAGTAGTATCAGCGGCACTCACATAAAGCACTATTTTCTCTTCCTTTTCAAGCGAATGGTATGCCCTTAAATTAAGATGAAATTATCAATTTTCCTAGTTTAGAAATTGAAAAAAAATGAGTAACAGGTTGTTAATACTGACAATTTTAAAGACCAAAAACACTTTGGGTAATTATGTTCATTTATAAGTGTCTTAAAAATATCATTACATCTATAATTACACTTAATGCTTGCAGTCATAAGCGATAATAACCATAATCTTTATATGAAGCCAGCCGCATAATTTAAGCAGAGTCCGTGTATAAACAAACCTTTTCTTAAAACATTACAAATTATTATTCTAATAATGATAAAAATAATAATAGGTCTTAATTTCCATAACTTTACAGTGATTACCTGAACATTTTGGTATTGAGGATGTTGACATTATTTTATAGTAATTATAGCAATAAGGTACGATACAAAATAATAAGCTTCGTAAAAATGAAATTTATAAAATTCAAAATAAAACGCTCTCATCTATGCATGATTGATAAAAAGTCTCATCTAAATAAAAAAATCAGAAAGTGGTATTGGCTAAGCTACATTCTCACTAGTTTCTCAGAAAAAGTTTTTTTTTTAGATTTTTTAGGCATTCACTTTTTTTTATCGAAGTGTCAATTTGAAACTTCTAAAGAGTGTTTTCACTCCCAGATTAAATATTAAGTAAAATTTCGAGTTTTGAAAAGCCAAATTAGGCTTTTCTGAACTCGAAATTTAATTTCATGCGCCACGCGTATAATCGCTGAAATATTGTAAAGTTCGATTTATTTCGAACTATATTTCTACGCTTAAAATTTTAAGTAATAATTTTCTATTTTCTGTAATAATAATAATTATAATAATTTTTATTGGTGCTTACAACATAGGGTTTTACACAAGTTATATAATAGTATAATAATATAGTAGTCCTTAAGTATACGTATACATATTAAAGCAAATTAAAATATTTGAATAAAGTATTATAAATAAGACAAAAAAAATATTTAAAATTGAGCGTGCTAACATTTTATCTCCGAAAGATTGCTATTTATAAATTCTTCAATATTATAGAAGGCTTTGCTCTCTAAGTAACTTTTTATGCATTTTTTGAACCTATGTGCAGATAGCGACTTAACTATTTCTGGTAATTTATTATAAAATTTAGGTCCATAATAATTCACACCCCTATGTGACTTACTGAGTCTAAGTTTAGGCAAATTAATTTCAGATGCTCCCCTTGTATTATGAGAGTGTGTTTGATTGCGTTGACTATAGGATGTTATATGTTCACGCACATAGGTTAAGCATTGAAGTATAAAAATACAGGGCAAGGTTAATATTTTCAACTCTAAGAATACGTGCCTACAGTCTTCGCGGTAGCCAAGAGAGCTAAGAATCCATATTGCTCTTCTTTGCAATTTAAACAGCCTGGTAGTAATGCCGGTGTGACCCCACACAACTACAGCATAATTTAGATGCGATTGAAACAAGGCGTGGTATATTTATACTAGGGCACTTCTAGGAAGCCAAAATTTTACCTGCCGCAACATGTAAGTTGTTTTGCATATTTTTTTCGCAGTTTCATCTTGGTGCTTTTAGAATTTGAGCCTACTGTCTATGTATACTTTAAGAAATTTGACGTACGTTACAGTGGTACTATTATATATAATATCTTTATTCACAGAATACACAGTACAGCAATTAGAATGCATAATAAGTATATACAAGAAACAAATATTTAATTCTGCGTATTGGCTATCGACCCTGGGGTCTTTCAGCCTGTGGTACTATTATTTAATGAAAAAGTAACGTTAACAGATTTATCCAAATTCAAGCATAGTCTGTTAATGTCAAACCACTGAGATATCTGACTAACTGACTCTTCATTTAACAATACCGATTCATCGGCTGTTTTGCAGAGGTGTTAATTATCGTTTCATCGGCAAATAGTATAACTAATGATTTTTCCAGTTCATAAGAAAGGTCGTTGATGTAGATTAAATATAAGAGTGGTCCCAGAACAGATCCCTGGGGAACCCCAAATGTAGATTTACATTTGTTCGATAGTTGGTTATTTACAAGAACTTGTTGATGTCGAGAGCTAAAATATGAGTTTATTAATCTACAACTTCTGCTATCAAAATTGTAATAATATAACTTTCGCCAGAGCATATCATGTGAAATGCAATCAAAAGCCTTGCTGAGGTCTAGAAATGTTGCCAATGAATGAGCACTATTTTCAAAATCATTATATATATATTTGTATTATACTTATCTGAAAACACTTTTTCAAGCCACCGCACGGAAAACGTTTGTTTGTGCGCCTTTCCGTGCGCTCTGAAATGTTTCCATAGCAACAATGTATTTGTCACTGAAGTTTTATTTTCCGTCAGTGAAATAAGTAAGTTTGGTTGAAACATACGCAGACTTAGAAGACATTGATTTTGTAGATGATATTTCCATGATATATTAACCCAAGCGGCACAAGTAAGCGTAGAATGTCTGCTAGTAAAATCCAGATATAGACAAGAACACAGGTGGAATGGGAACTATGAAAAACACAAAAATTGTGAGTGACGATGTATAACTTCATTTTATTTTTTTGAAAAAGCCAAATCCGCACAATCGTACTCCTTATGGTGTTGATTCGCCACGATAAAAAGATGTTTGGCTTTAAAAAAATGTGCTAACTCGATCAAATTTAGAAAAACTGGTATTCAATTTCATTTTCTTTCAAATTAGTTGTATTTTTTCACTACTATAAGAATTACTAGTTTGAAAATAAAAAAATAATTTAAGTTTTTAGATAAGTATAATGTTTTCAGATAAGTATAATAAAAAATAGCGTTAATAAAAAACGGTTTAACTTTGTTTGTATAACACAATTGTGTTATACAAACAAAGTTAAATCGTTTTTTATTAATAAATTAACATGTATAACGAAGTAGAAGCCTCCACAATACAAAAAAAAATAGCGTTCATTACACGTCCAGAAATGGATTTTTCCGTGCTTGCATGACTCGGGAAGTCATGCAAGCACGGAAAAATCCATTTCTGGACGTGTAATGAACGCTATTTTTTCGGCTACGCCTCACACGGGAAATATGCGCACGGAAAAATTCCTTTTTCTAGACTCCTAATGAAATATACTATTCTTCGACAAGTGCAATGATTGCTTTCCTAGTAGAATAACCCCTACGAAAGCCATACTGATTACAATTAATGATATTAAATTTATTAGGAAAGTTAACCATTTGTACAAATATGATTTTTTCAAATATCTTAATATGTTAAAATGTAATGTAAAAAATGTAAAATCGACCATGCTAAAACATTTTTACGTAAAATCGAATAAGCTAGAAAATTTGCAACACATATTTTTGTCTAGTTTTATGTAAAATCTAGCATGCGTGTGTTTGATTTGTACTGAAGTCGACTGTGATTTAACACATTCAATTTTGAGGTTAAGTGTAAATTGTTTTGCCTATGTTTGTCTAGTCTAATGTAAAATCTATCATGCGCATGTTTGATTTGTACTGAAGTCGACTGTGATTTGACACATTCAATTTTGAGGTTAAGTGTAAATTGTTTTGCCTATGTTTGTCTAGTTTTATGTAAAATCTAGCATGCGCATGTTTGATTTATACTGAAGTCGACTGTGATTTGACACATTCAATTTTGAGGTTAAGTGTAAATTGTTTTGCCTATGTTTGTCTAGTTTTATGTAAAATCTAGCATGCGTATGTTTGATTTGTACTGAAGTCGACTGTGATTTGACGCATTCAATTTTGATTTTAAGTGTACATTGTTTTGCCTATGTAGCTATGATTTGACACATTCAATTTTGAGGTTAGGTGTAAATTGTTTTTCCTATATGACTGTGATTTAACACATTAAATTTTGAGGTCAAGTGTACATTGTTTTGTCTATGTAGCTATAAAATTGTAGCAGATGAAATCGCATTCGTTTCAGTACAAATCTCAGATACGAAAATTACAGTACATAAAATTCTCTGTATATGTTACAAGCAGTATATTTTGAACTTCGTAATATTTAAGTCTTTTATACGCGTGGCGCATGAAGTAAAATTTCTATGTGTATTTTCAAACTACACATTACATCATTGTTTTACACGCCTGGCGCATGAAGTAATATTTGGAGTTTTGAAAAGCCCGAAAATTTGGTTTGGTCGCCAATCCAAATTTTCCGGCTTTTCTAAATAAATATTTACATCATGCCTTATTAAAGAATGCAAAACACATTCATTTTCATTTAAAAACATATTGAAATATTCGAAAATATAAATATTCCAATAATTCCAAATATTTAAATATTCGAGTATTTAAATATTTGGATATTTAAATATTCGAATATTCGTTCAAAAACGTATTTAAATATTCGAGTATTAAAATATTTAGACCTTGGAATATTTAAATATGCGAATATTCGTTAAATTTAATGCTTCTGAGTGTTTAAAATCCCAGATTAAGCATGAAGTAGAATTTCGAGTTTATAAAAGCCTCGTGAAAATTTATCTCGGGTCGCTGCGCGACCCTCGACAAATTTTCTACGCGGGGCTTTTCTAAACTCGAAATTTTACTTCATGCTTAGTCTGGGAGTGGACCGTTAAGATTTTCTACATGTCGAGATTTTCGATATTTTCGATATTTCTATATTATTGTCGATTTATTCACTGTTTGTTATTATATTAAATGCAACTTTAATTTAAATAAATATGGTTTTTCTTAGGAATAGAATATTCACCCATTAAGAGCCGAGCAAATTATAAAGTTAACTCTAAAAGTTCTTTTTAGGTAAAATTTTGCATCTTTTTCTATGATTTCAATGAATGATTTATTATATTACATACGTAGATTTTATAAAACAGTTAAATTTAAAGTTCAAACGAGTGTTGTTCACTCCCAGACTAAGCATGAAGTAAAATTTCGAGTTTAGAAAAGCCCCGCGTAGAAAATTTGTCGAGGGTCGCGCAGCGACCCGAGACAAATTTTCGCGGGGCTTTTCTAAACTCGAAATTTTACTTCATGCGCCACGCGTATAAAACATTACTCTAAGTGAAGTTTAAAATATAATATTATTCTAAGTTAAGTATTTGAATATTAATTCAAAAGTATATTGAAATATTCGGATATGTATATATTCCAATAATTCCAAATATTTAATAATTCGGGTATTGAAATATTTGGATATTTAAATATTTGAATATTCGTTCAAAAACATATTTAAATATTCAAATATTCAAATATTTAGATATTCGAGTATTCAAATATGCGAATATTGATTCAAAAACATATTTAAATATTTCAATATTCGAAAATTCAAATATTTGGGTGTTCGAATATTTGAATATTCAAATATTCGTTCAACAATATAATCAAATATTTCAATGTTCGAATGTAGAAATATTTGGTTATTCTAATATTTTAATATTGGAATATTCGTTAAAAAACAAATATTTGAATACCCGAATATTTAAATATTTGAATAATAGTTCAAAAACATATTTAAATATTCGAATATTTAAATATTTAGATATTCGAGTATTCAAATATGCGAATATTGATTCAAAAACATATTTAAATATTTCAATATTCGAAAATTCAAATATTTGGGTGTTCGAATATTTCAATATTCAAATATTCGTTCAAAAATATAATCAAATATTTAAATGTTCGAATGTAGAAATATTTGGTTATTCTAATATTTTAATATTGTAATATTCGTTAAAAAACAAATATTTGAATACCCGAATATTTAAATATTTGAATAATAGTTCGAAAACATATTTAAATATTCGAATATTTAAATATTTAGATGTTCAAGTATGCGAATATTGATTCAAAAACATATTTAAATATTTCAATATTCGAAAATTTAAATATTTTGGTGTTCGAATATTTCAATATTCAAATATTCGTTCAAAAATATAATCAAATATTTCTATGTTCGAATGTAGAAATATTTGGTTATTCTAATATTTTAATATTGGAATATTCGTTAAAAAACAAATATTTGAATACCCGAATATTTAAATATTTGAATAATAGTTCAAAAACATATTTAAATATTCGAATATTTCAATATTTAGATGTTCGAGTATTCAAATATGCGAATATTGATTCAGAAACATTTAAATATTTCAATATTCGAAAATTCAAATATTTGGGTGTTCGAATATTTCAATATTCAAATATTCGTTCAAAAATATAATCAAATATTTCAATGTTCGAATGTAGAAATATTTGGTTATTCTAATATTTTAATATTGGAATATTCGTTAAAAAACAAATATTTGAATACCCGAATATTTAAATATTTGAATAATAGTTCAAAAACATATTTAAATATTCGAATATTTAAATATTTAGATATTCGAGTATTCAAATATGAGAATATTGATTCAAAAACATATTTAAATATTTCAATATTCGAAAATTCAAATATTTGGGTGTTCTAATATTTCAATATTCAAATATTCGTTCAAAAATATAATCAAATATTTCAATGTTCGAATGTAGAAATATTTGGTTATTCTAATATTTTAATATTGGAATATTCGTTAAAAAACAAATATTTGAATACCCGAATATTTAAATATTTGAATAATAGTTCAAAAACATATTTAAATATTCGAATATTTAAATATTTAGATATTCGAGTATTCAAATATGCGAATATTGATTCAAAAACATATTTAAATATTTCAATATTCGAAAATTCAAATATTTGGGTGTTCGAATATTTCAATATTCAAATATTCGTTCAAAAATATAATCAAATATTTAAATGTTCGAATGTAGAAATATTTGGTTATTCTAATATTTTAATATTGGAATATTCGTTAAAAAACAAATATTTGAATACCCGAATATTTAAATATTTGAATAATAGTTCGAAAACATATTTAAATATTCGAATATTTAAATATTTAGATGTTCAAGTATGCGAATATTGATTCAAAAACATATTTAAATATTTCAATATTCGAAAATTTAAATATTTTGGTGTTCGAATATTTCAATATTCAAATATTCGTTCAAAAATATAATCAAATATTTCTATGTTCGAATGTAGAAATATTTGGTTATTCTAATATTTTAATATTGGACTACTCGTTAAGAAACAAATATTTGAATACCCGAATATTTAAATATTTGAATAATAGTTCAAAAACATATTTAAATATTCGAATATTTCAATATTTAGATGTTCGAGTATTCAAATATGCGAATATTGATTCAGAAACATTTAAATATTTCAATATTCGAAAATTCAAATATTTGGGTGTTCGAATATTTCAATATTCAAATATTCGTTCAAAAATATAATCAAATATTTCAATGTTCGAATGTAGAAATATTTGGTTATTCTAATATTTTAATATTGGAATATTCGTTAAAAAACAAATATTTGAATACCCGAATATTTAAATATTTGAATAATAGTTCAAAAACATATTTAAATATTCGAATATTTAAATATTTAGATATTCGAGTATTCAAATATGCGAATATTGATTCAAAAACATATTTAAATATTTCAATATTCGAAAATTCAAATATTTGGGTGTTCGAATATTTCAATATTCAAATATTCGTTCAAAAATATAATCAAATATTTAAATGTTCGAATGTAGAAATATTTGGTTATTCTAATATTTTAATATTGGAATATTCGTTAAAAAACAAATATTTGAATACCCGAATATTTAAATATTTGAATAATAGTTCGAAAACATATTTAAATATTCGAATATTTAAATATTTAGATGTTCAAGTATGCGAATATTGATTCAAAAACATATTTAAATATTTCAATATTCGAAAATTTAAATATTTTGGTGTTCGAATATTTCAATATTCAAATATTCGTTCAAAAATATAATCAAATATTTCTATGTTCGAATGTAGAAATATTTGGTTATTCTAATATTTTAATATTGGACTACTCGTTAAGAAACAAATATTTGAATACCCGAATATTTAAATATTTGAATAATAGTTCAAAAACATATTTAAATATTCGAATATTTCAATATTTAGATGTTCGAGTATTCAAATATGCGAATATTGATTCAGAAACATTTAAATATTTCAATATTCGAAAATTCAAATATTTGGGTGTTCGAATATTTCAATATTCAAATATTCGTTCAAAAATATAATCAAATATTTCAATGTTCGAATGTAGAAATATTTGGTTATTCTAATATTTTAATATTGGAATATTCGTTAAAAAACAAATATTTGAATACCCGAATATTTAAATATTTGAATAATAGTTCAAAAACATATTTAAATATTCGAATATTTAAATATTTAGATATTCGAGTATTCAAATATGAGAATATTGATTCAAAAACATATTTAAATATTTCAATATTCGAAAATTCAAATATTTGGGTGTTCTAATATTTCAATATTCAAATATTCGTTCAAAAATATAATCAAATATTTCAATGTTCGAATGTAGAAATATTTGGTTATTCTAATATTTTAATATTGGAATATTCGTTAAAAAACAAATATTTGAATACCCGAATAATTAAATATTTGAATAATAGTTCAAAAACATATTTAAATATTCGACTATTTAAATATTTAGATGTTCGAGTATTCAAATATGCGAATATTGATTCAAAAACATATTTAAATATTTTAATATTTGAAAATTCAAATATTATGTTGTTCGAATATTTCAATATTCAAATATTCGTTCAAAAATATAATCAAATGTTTCAATGGTTGAATGTAGAAATATTTGGTTATTCTAATATTTAAATATTGGAATATTCGTTAAAAATCAAATATTTGAATACCCGAATATATAAATATTTCAATAATGGTTCAAAATCATATTTAAATATTCGAATATTTAAATATTTAGATGTTCGAGTATTCAAATATGCGAATATTGATTCAAAAACATATTTAAATATTTCAATATTCGAAAATTCAAATATTTTGGTGTTCGAATATTTCAATATTCAAATTATCGTTTATAAACATATTTAAATATTTCAATATTGGAATATTTAAATATTTGGATATTTGAATATTTTAAATATGTGAATAGTTTAGTGATTGAAATATTCATATTTATGTATTCGACTACTTGAATTTTTCGTATTTGAATCCCAGCTTTAGTTAGACTAAAAAAGATGCAAACAAAATTGTTTTAATTTAAGATTGTGTTCCGCAAAAAAATCTTTAAAATGTCTGTTCCTTGAAATTTTATTTCATGCTTAATCAAGGATTGTAGACACTCGTTGGACGTAGCAAATTGAACGCTTTTATAAAAACAACGTATTATTTTAATTTGCGCGAAATTTGCTAAATAAAGCAGCAGTTAAATTTCGATGTGATTAAAAATTTGATTAGTCACTATTCTGTTTTAGGTTGCAGAGACGAACGTAACTGACCATTTCAGCACTGGATACTTTGTTTCAGGTGTTTCATAATTAGTCGTTTCGACATTGACTCGTTTCAGTGCCAAGTGTATTAACTATATATGTAGTAGTAGATCTAGTAGACGTAAACAATATTTTTGCAATTGAAAATTTCTTAGTATTAGAGAGGATATAAAATTTATGATTTCAGGAAAAAAATGGTGCTATATAATATGCAAATTTGAAATAGTACATTTTTATTGGATAATAATTAATTCATGACCGGTAATATATGAATAAATAAACTCCGCTCGGTGAGTGCAAAGGAAGCAAAAAACAATAAAATTTGTAGCGCTGAAAGCATAAAACTTTATTGTTTTGTAAATAAAATGCAAGCAAAACCAATCACGTATTGAACAGGTATACTTAAAAATAAACAAACCGGCTTGCCAATAATCGCGGAGACAGATTGTTTTTATGAAGCAATACTTGGCAGATGAGGCGCGAGCGTGGCAGGCAAAATGTCAAAATTTTGAAAAATCCAAACATCAAAAGTAATCACCCAAGCGCGGGAGTTAGGGTAAAGCGGTTTTCTGAATCGGAAGCGGGAAACGGCCGAAAAGTGAAAACGCAGCGCGCCAGAAATATATCTAATACGCTGAAAGTCAATGTCAACATTCTTAGCCCGGGCTATATTTAGGTTAACAAAAATAATTTCGGCGAAGACGTCAGGACTAAAAATGTAATTATTTCAAGAAACGCATCGAATTTTACCGAAAATTAAGAGATTAGATATATTTGAATAATAATTAATATCAGGGTTATCTTCTATTTGCTTCACTGAAAACCCACGTTACATAAAAGCTTGACCTTGAAAATTAGTTTTATTACCGAATGCGTAAACGTTATCGCGTCTCTTATGTTAAATAATCTAAAGAATTTTACCTAATTAGTGTTATTACAGAAATTACTGGGAAATTAGTAGGTAACATCTTAAACAATGGAACTGGCACACTTGCTTCGCCAATTGATGTAAATTCAATCGAATTCCATTAGTTTGATTGATTTTCATTATCGTTCACGCATCTGAGATTTTTTTTTAATCCGTGGAAACTTTCGAAGCCGGGCGCGCTACTTCTGGGGGAGCTAAAGGCAACTATCGGATAATTAAAAGTGACTTTTCAAATTAATTACAAATTACATTAAATAGCCATTTGTCTTAATTGGCGTTTATTTATACACGTACATCCAAAGCCAAGTGTAAGAAGAATTTTTTGTTTCTTTCAGTTTATTGAAAGTATTTCGTTTTTTTAGCGCGGCGCATTATTACGTTTACTGATGTGCCAATAACAATAACAAATATGACCGCTGTAATGGAGCTAATTAATGGGCATTTGGCGAAGTGAGTTGCTATGTCGCTGGAATTTTGGTTGAATTTAAATGAAAGCATTATAAAACTGTTCTTTATCTCAGTCAGTGGTTCTTAACTTTTTCAGAATCAAGGAACAGACATTTTTAAGATTTTTTTGCGGAACACAATCTTAAATTAAAACAATTTTGTTTGCATTTTTTTTAGTCTTATTAACTAAGGCTGGGATCCGAATACGAATAATTCAAGTAGTCGAATACATAAATATGAATATTTCAATCACTAAACTATTCACATATTAAAAATATTCAAATATTAAAATATTCGAATATTGAAATATTTAAATATGTTTTTAAACGAATATTTGAATATTGAAATATTCGAACACCCAAATATTTGAATTTTCGAATATTGAAATACTTAAATATGTTTTTGAATCAATATTCGCATATTTGAATACTCGAATATCTAAATATTTAAATATTCGAATATTTAAATATGTTTTTGAACGAATATTCAAATATTTAAATATTAGGGTATTCAAATATTTGTTTTTCTATTCTAACTATTCACATATTTGAAATATTCAAATATCCAAATATCCAAATATTTAAATATTTGAATATTGAAATATTTAAATATGTTTTTAGACAAATATTCGGATATTGAAATATTCGAACACCCAAATATTTGAATTATCAAATATTGAAATATTTAAATATGTTTTTGAATCAATATTCGCATATTTGAATACTCGAATATCTAAATATTTAAATATTCGAATATTTAAATATGTTTTTGAACGAATATTCAAATATTTGTTTTTCTATTCTAACTATTCACATATTTGAAATATTCAAATATCCAAATATTTAAATATTTGAATATTGAAATATTTAAATATGTTTTTAGACAAATATTCGGATATTGAAATATTCGAACACCCAAATATTTGAATTTTCAAATATTGAAATATTTAAATATGTTTTTGAATCAATATTCGCATACTTGATTATTCGAATATCTAAATATTTAAATATTTATATATGTTTTTGAACGAATATTCAAATATGTAAATATTCGGGTATTAAAATATTTGTTTTTGAACAAATATTTGAATATTAAAATATTCGAATAACATTTGAATATTGAAATATTTTAATATATTTTTGAACGAATATTTGTATATTGAAATATTTGAACTCCCAAATATTTGAATTTTCGAATATTAAAATATGTTTTTAAATGGATATTCGCATATTTGAATACTCGAACATCTAAATATTTCAATTTTTGAATATTTTAATATGTTTTTGAACGAATATTTAAATATCCAAATGTTTTAATACCCGAATATTTAAATATGTGGAATTATTTGAATATTTTCATATCCAAATATTTCAATATGCTTTTGAATGAATATTCAAATACTTAAATTAGAATAATAGTACATTTTAAACTTCACTTGAAGTAAGTGTTTTGTACGCGTGGCGCATGAAGTAAAATTTAGAGTTTAGAAAAGCCCCGTGAAAATTTGTCTCGCGTCGCTGCGCGACCCTCGACAAATTTTCTACGCGGGGCTTTTCTAAACTCAAAATTTTACTTCATGCTTAATCTGGGATTTTAAACACTCAGAAGCATCAAGTTGAACGAATATTCGCATATTTAAATATTCCGAGGTCTAAATATTTGAATACTCGAATATTTAAATACGTTTCTGAACGAATATTCGAATATTTAAATATCCAAATATTTGAAATTATTGGAATATTTATATATTCGATTATTTCAATATGTTTTTGGATAAAAATTCAAATACTTAAATACGAATAATAGTACATTTTAAACTTCACTTGAAATAGGAGTTTTATACGCGGGGCGCATGAAGTAAAATTTCGAGTTTAGAACAACCTGAAAATTTGGTTTGGTCGCGTAGCGCTACGCGACCAAATTTTCAGGTTTTTCTAAACTCGAAATTTTACTTCATGCTTAATCGGGGATTTTAAACACTCGTTAGAAGCTTCAAATTAAATGCTTGTGCAAAATCAACGAATCCGAAAATGTACATTGAGATATATAAACCTAAATGAAAAATTTGAAAATTACAGTTTGTATTTGCTTCAAATTGTTTCACATAATTCACTGTTTTCATTGAAGGTTTTAAAAGTTTTCTAATTAGTGTTTTTCATTCTTTGATTAAGCATGAAGTAAATATTTCGAGTTTAGAAAAGCCGGAAAATTTGGATTGGCGACCAAACTTTTTTAAAACTCCAAATAATTCACTTCATGCGCCAGGCGTGTAAAACAATGATGTAATGTGTAGTTTGAAAATACACTTAGTTATTGTTAATTAATTACAATAATAAAATAAAGATTTTTTTAAATATTTTCTAACAGTAAAAGTTTGGACAAACGTAATAAAGCAAATGTTTGATATATGTTTTCATTAAAGCTGAATATTTTTCACATTTAGGTATTTAAATATTCGTTGAAAACCATATTAGAATACTCGAATATTGAAATATTCAAGTTATTCTAATGTTAAAAATATTTAAACATGTTCTTGTAAGAAATTCGAATATTTAAACTTGAAGAATTCCCAGCCGTATTAATAACCGTATTAATTATTTACCCATTTTCAAATGTTGGTGGAACACTTGCTCTAAGTTCGCAGAAAACCACTGCTCTAGGCTGTGGACTAGACATTGACCACAAATTCTAAACTCTAGGCGCTGTAGATGGAGTCTAACCATTGCATTCTGGACTCTAGAATCTAATATCTCCAAACTGTAGATTTTGGACTTTAAACAGTTGACCTAGACTCTTAACTGTAGTATTCCTAGACTGCCCATTCCCTAGTCTGTAGGCTCTAATTAAAAAAAAAAAAAAAAAAACTTTCTATACTATGCGCGCTAAACTCTAGACTTTGCTCTTTAGACTCTAAATTCTGGACCAAGTTTCGACTCTAAGCTCTAATATCTAGACATCCACTACAAACTCTAGACTCTAGGTGCAGGACATGGACTTTAGCCTTTGCATTCTGGACTCTAGAATCTCATATCTCTAAACTGTAGATTTTGGATTTTAGATCCAGACTTTTTCTAGACAGCCTAGACCCTAGTCTGTAGACTCTAATAAAGAGGTTATAGTCTAAGGGCCAGTTGCACCAAACACGGTAAATTGATTCAACTCTGAACTCGAGTTCAAAGTGACATTATAACAATAGAAACTGTCATCTAGAGTTCAGCTTGAACTCAAGTTCAACGTTTTTGGTGCAACTGGGCCTAAATCTCTAAACGTTGTGCTCTATGCGCTGAATTAGTTTATCTCTAAAGTCTAAACTTTAGACCTAGATTCTGGATATTTAAGCGCATGGAATCCAGCTTTTGAGCATGAAATTGTAGACTCTAGATTATGGACCTAGTTTCTGGGTTCTAGACACTAGTATCAAGACTCTAGAATCGTTTCTAGGACTACTAGGGTTTCTAAGTCAGTATACTTTAGATTATAGACGCTTAACTCAAGAATATTTTCTCTAAAGTTTAAACTCTAGACCTAGACTCTGAATTTCATGTGTTAGATTAGTTTGTTACTAAAGTTTACACTCCAGATTCTGGATTCACAAACATGGAATCCAACATTTAGGTCTAGATTTTAAACTTTAGAGATAAGCTAATCTAGAAACTAACGGATAGATTTCAGAGTCTATGTCTCTAGATTAGTTGATAAACTCCAATCTCAAGCTGAAATCTAGATGCGTCGTTGTAGACTCTGAACTCTAGACTATCTAAACTATCGATTAGCTGCTTGACTCTGTACTTTGAAGACGCTAAACTGTATACTTATATTCTGATACTTATAAATAGAGTTTAGGCTTTAGTGGTCAACTGGACTCTGAAATTCAGAGTCTAGGTTTCTAGATTAGTTGATAAACTATAATCTCTAGCTGAAATCTAGATGCGTCGTTGTAGACTCTGAACTCTAGATTATCGATTAGCTGCTTGCCTTTGTACTTTGAAGACGCTAAACTGTATACCTATATTCTGATACTTATAAATAGAGTTTAGGCTTTAGTGGTCAACTGGACTCTGGAATTCAGAGTCTAGGTCTCTAGATTAGTTGATGAACTCTAATCTCTAGCTAAAATCTAAATGCGTCGTTGTAGACTCTGTGCTCTAGACTATCGATTAGCTGCTTGACTCTGTACTTTGAAGACGGTATACAGTTTAGTATACCTATATTCTGATACCTATAAAAAGAGTTTAGGCTTTAGTGGTAAACTAATCTAAAGACTAATGTATGCAATTCAGAGTCTAAGTTTCTAGATTAGTTTATGGACGCTAATCTTTAGCTGAAATCTAGACGCGTCGTAGACTTTGAACTCTAGACTATCGATTAGATGCTCGACTCTGTACTCCGAAGACGCTAAACTCTAGTATCCGTATTTAGAGAGTTTAGACAATACTCTCTCCAGAACTCCGCAAAATGCTACTTAACCAAACTTCGCAATCTGTTATTTTAACTATTTCCAAAATTTGTTATCTAACCTAACATAACTATAGGTCTGTTAACCTGTGAATCCTACACACATTAGACTCTAAACTAGTGTCTGGACTCTAGGCGCTAGAATAAAAACTTTAGACTAATTTCTAGACATTAATCTCTAGACTTTTGTCTGGCTCTGATCTCTAGACTGGTTTATAATTTGTTGGACTCTAATTTTTGGAATCTTAACGGTCTATATTCTGAAGATTAGAGTCCAAGATATTAGAAATTAGTCTAGAAATCAGAGGCAGACAAACTCAAGACTCTGATCTCGAAAGTCCAAATTCTACAACTAGATTCTGGATTTCATGCGTTAGTCTCTAGATTAGTCCATAATCTCTAACACTGTGAAAACTATCCGCATAATTTTAGACTCTAGACTCTGGATTATTAGATGCTAGACTTTATAGCAGGTAAACTCTAGTATCAAGAGCAGTGTTTCCCAAGCTGTGGTTAGACCCTCAAATTCAGGTCTAAAGTAACCCTTAAATCCACCTAACCCTCAAACCTGGATCTAACCAAACTAAATTAATCCTCAAATCCAGGTCAGTATTTTGACATGTGTCCTAGATAGTAAGTTAGAGTATTTTGAATCATCTTTAATATAAATATTACCACCATTTTAATTTTCAGTCCACCGAATCTCAAGAGTGTCAAGTCCGTATCGAGAACGCAACTCAAACTACATCTAATGCGCGAACAAGCTATGCAAGAGCAAGAACGCCGAGAGGCGCAGGAAAGGGCGCAACGAGCTGCTCAAGAAGCCCAGCAACAACCATCAAACGCTCTGAGAGTTCCTTTGCACAGCATCGCCGTTGATGTACCACCTCAAGTCCTACAGGTATTCGTTTCCAAAAATCCATCAACCACATGGTTAAAGTTTTATGATATCCTAGGTCCAAACGAAACTCGAAAACCCCACGAGATACCATGTTATTCAGAAGCAGAGGAGCCAAGTGCGGCAGTATCTCAGCGAATCATTCCAGCAGAACCATCCTCTACTTCCCCAAGTTCCTCCGCACCAGGCGCAATCTCATAATCCAACCATGACCAACAATTATACGCCCACCACTTGTGTCACTGGGTTCCTTTCTCACTCACATCCGAATTTGACTACTGGACCTAGTCATAGTCCCAGCGAAGTACCCGCCATGTCACCAGCTTTAAGCTCTGCAGCAACTAGTACTTCAGAGGTAAGTTACCCAATATGACTATAGCGATTATTATTATTATGATTGAAAAGATGTATTCTGTCAAATTAGGTAAAGTAATACACTTGTTTTGTTCCTTTTGTCACTTGGTTTACTAAATAATCAAAGAAGGTGCGGCTAAGAGATCTTCACGAGGTACCTACAATTCTACATCCAAGTGCTGGTTAGAATTTTAGGTTCTTTGTGAGGATCTCAGGGCCATAGCCAGCTCAGTGGGCTGGCTACGGATCTGAAATCTTTACAAAGTACCTAAAATTCTAACCAGCACTTGGATGTAGAATTTCTAGTTGCCATCAACTACGGCTTATGTATCGACGACGAATGTATTCTAATTGTATTCTAGAACAGGGTCGATAATGGACTGTTACGATAAGCCATGTCTTGTGCGAGTAAACTAGAATCAGGAAGATGATCTCAGATTCAGTTCGGACAAACAATTTGTCAGGTATCGCAAATGTATAGGATTTTGGCATATTTTATTCAACATATATAACAAACAAATATAAACTATTAATTAAACCACTTGGTATTGTTTCGCTGATATTTATTATTTAACTAATTAGTTTAACATATTTCACCACGGGTTAAGTGAGAAATTAATTAAAGATAACAAACAAACATGATATTTGTGAGGGCCGGGTCGGGCAAGACATACCTCTAAGTGGAGGTGGAAGCCCGAATTATGAATTACCAAACACAGAGGTATATGTAGACATCTTAAAAAAATGCCTATAGAACATTTCATGTTTAACCATTATAAACCTATTATATTTTTTATATTAAATAATTAATTAACTGTATATTTTGTGTTATGTGAATAATCTATCTTATTTAAGTATAAATAAAATAAACTATGTATTTATATGAGTTGATTTGACCGTGAAACTCCTATTTAAGTAGGGTAAATATTTAAGTAATGTTTTACTGTAGGCAACCTAAGTTACAGAACGCAGCCCGATTCGCGCGCAACGCGCGTTACTTAAACACTATCTATGTCAGGTTCAAGTTGAAATAAATTAGCATTCACAGAGTGGTGTTTGGAGTTTACGTGCTTTTTTGTGAGTTAATGAAAATATTGCAGCACGCGCAAGACGATGGGATATAGGAGGCTAATTGATTGTTATCGCACTTAATTAATAGGCGAATGTGTGAATTGCGGCGCGCGCGATAAACATTTGACACAGATATTCGCAGACGCGCGATCCTGATTTTGTAAACCAAAAAGTAAAAGTTCAAAGGTTCCTTTTTTTATTCTAATCTCCGAAAAGAGGCTCACTCAAGTGGGCACCGGCGCCGGTCGTTCTTTATCACGTCGCAATCCAAGGTGTGTCACCAGCAATTTTTTTTTTTCAAATTGCAATAACATATTTTTTTTAAGATTCAAACTGCAATTACATGTTATTACAATAAAATATGCGCTAATTCATATTAAATTGTGTCTTGTATTAATATATGTTTTTTTAACCTGGCGCGATTTAAATGCAGCCTTGTTAACACACGGACAAAACAAACGATCAATTAGAAATGCGTGCGCGTTGAATTATGTAATTTCGACGTTTCAACCGCCGAAAATTGGAAACCCTCTTATACACGGACCTGATTATCTAGTTTTCTACACGCAATTGCAGCAACCTGTTTTAAAATTACTCGGAATTATCAGTGTGAACTTTGTACTTTCTCGAAAGAATAAAATATGCCCCCTTTTTCGGAGTTTTATTACGTGGACGGTGAAAACGGTGTCGCCGGTGCGCATTGTTCTTTTTTTTCGATTTATTATTAACTACACATAAGCTACACTCCTAATTAGTTTATAATTCTATTTATTTGACTTTTTATATTCGGGTTTCGTAATTAATTATAGTATCAAAAACTATTTTTTTAAAAGATTTCATGCTTCTACATCCTTGATTCGAATAATAGAAAATTAATTACATAAATGCATGGGTACTTCTCAAGAAACCACCACAAAATCCTTGTGGTAACTTTACAACCTTATTCCAATTATAAATTATGTATCATCAATGTAATTAATAGTTTCATACTATTCTAATATGATATTTATAAAAGTTAACGTATGTTTGTATGTATATTCTCTATATACTCTTAAACGCCTTGAGCAATATTAACGAAACTTGGTACAAATACTACTTATAACCTCTATACAAACATAGAGGGGTTGGACAGCCCAACACCCTTGGGAATGGAGTGGGTGGATTTGAATGCACTGAGCAGGCTAAATTCCTGTTTAATAGATGATATGAATAACATATAAATTATTTCCGATAAAAGACAGAATTTTGGTGTACCAACGCGATCAAACCAAATTTTCAGGCTTTTCTAAACTCGAAATTTTACTCCATGCTTAGTCTGGGAGTGGAAAACACTCGTTAATAATAATAATAATAATAATAGCCTTTATTGCCCAAACGGAAAAACCCAAAAGTTAAACATACATTGCATGCTTATTGTGTCAGTTCTTTTATTTCATAATTAAAATCAATGATTTCTATTTTTTTTATAGAAATATAATTTGAAGTCAGACACCCCTGGAGGTGGGGGAAAGTGATGACTGCGCCGGGCAGGCATAAAGTCCAGTCTCATTCCTTTCGTTTTTGAATCTATATTTTCTTACCTACGTCGGTATGAGCAAAAAAATATACATTCTTCAACGCCTGGAGAAATTTCAACCAAATTTGGTACACATATCACTAATGGCATTTTAACAAACATAGGGTTTGACATCCTTAGCACCCTTGGGGTGTTTTTAAATGCGCTTGGCAGACATAAATTTGTGTGCAATAGTAAATTATGTGAACAATAAACAAATTATTACCAATAAAACACAGAGTTTTATGTTGTTCAATCACGCAATAAGTCAGTGTTTTATACGCGTGGCGCATGAAGTAAAATTTCGAGTTTAGAAAAGCCTGAAAATTTGGTTTGGTCGCTCCGCTACGCGGAGCGACCAAACCAAATTTTAAGGCTTTTCTAAACTCGAAATTTTACTTCATGCTTAGTCTGGGAGTGGAAAACATTCGTTAAACATATATTAAAAGCTTATTGTGTCATTTCGTTTTTGCATAATTCAAATTATTGATTTTTAAATCGAACTGATTTTTTTTTAATAGATATATAATCTTTTAAGGTTATATATTTAATTTATAAATTCAAAATCAATTTTAATATTACATTCCATTATTTTCGTACGACGGAGCGACCAAACCAAATTTTAAGGCTTTTCTAAACTCGAAATTTTACTTCATGATTAGTCTGGGAGTGGAAAACATTCGTTAAACATATATTAAAAGCTTATTGTGTCATTTCGTTTTTGCATAATTCAAATTAATGATTTTTAAATCGAACTGATTTTTTTTAATAGATATATAATCTTTTAAGGTTATATATTTAATTTATAAATTCAAAATCAATTTTAATATTACATTCCATTATTTTCGTACGACTTTTCAAACGGTTTTTATTTATTTATTTTATACCCAACAGAACATTACTTTCCATCGACTTTTCAAAATATTTTCATTTATTTAACTATTTAATTTATACCCTACAAAACAACGTTCTAATTGCTGGAAATATTACAATTGTTAACCGTACAGATACATATAAGTAAAAGCAAAAAAATATAAAAATAAAAAAGGAAAACAACAAATTGTCACACATAACATATATTAAAAAATAATATACATATTTACCATCCTTTAAGTTACATTTTTGAAAACTAATGTTCATCAAAGTTACACAAACAATTTTAAAATACATTGTAAAGCAAAAAATAAAATAATTTGACTTATGCAAATACTATTAAATTTAAAAAAAACGCATTATTTAAGAAACATTTTAGTTTTGCAACTGTATGTTAGTATTGGATGTAATATTTGTAAATTCCCTTACAGTCTTGGACGCTTGGAGCAATTTCAATCAAGCTTGGTGCACATCCGTAGTCGCACTGGATATTGGGCCAATATTTCGCCAGTATATTAACAATATTGCATCTTGGCATATAGCCAATATTAGCAAAATATATAAATGCAATAATTTATATATTTCCCTAATAAAACAGGTAGCGGAGATTAAATGACCATATTTGTAAAAGGCGTGGTTTGGGGTAGGTAGGTGGCGAAGGTCATTCAACTACTCATTCTGTAGCCTAAGGAGAGCCTCTTTAAAATGGCTAAACCAGCAAATTTTGAAGAGAGACACCCTCTACAAGGGCGGGAGTATAATGGAAGAAAAGAAACCATTTATGGGGTGTTGATGTTACAATTTATGACCTCATCTGTTAGAATAGCAGGTAGTTTCTCTTTTTTTCCTTTTTTAAAGCGTCGATCGGATTTATTTGATGATTCCAAAAATTTAACACATTAATCATTGGTATATTTGGTTACATTTTAATCAAATTTATTAAATAAAACACTAATTCCATTATTTTAGTTTTACAGTTAGTTCAGTTGGTCAAGTTGATCGGGGTGGCATTAACACCCAGAAAATGCTCGGTTTCTTTGCCCTTACCCTCCAACATTTTAGAAAAGAGATAGATATCGGAAGATTTTAGCGATTTTCATGTCGTCGCATACCATTGCGTAACATATTGAATAATGAGTTAAATTGTTGGAGTCATCAAATGAACATGAACGACCGTTTAGAACGCTTTAAAAAGGGAAAAAGGGAAACTACCTGCTATTCTAACAGATAAAGTCATAAATTGTAACCTAAACCACACCATAAATTGTGGTTTCTTTTCTTCCGTTATACTCCTGCGCTTGTAGAGGGTGTCTCTCTTCAAAATTTGCTGGTTTAGATATTTTGGAGAGGCCCTAATGGTATTATTTGGTTACGTTTTAATCAAATCGATTAAATAGAGCACGCTAATCTAGCAATAGAAAAAAATACAATATAAGGTTATGATCTGGGTTTAAAACGTGTTCAAAACATGTTTAAAACACGTTTATAACGTGTTTAAAACAGAATATACAGGGCATTTTTCATTTGAGTATACATATCCCAATAATTACAGCGTTTTTTTAAAGTTGTGGGAAATCGTTGTTTTAATGCGGTTAATTTGAAGCTTTAAACGAGTGTTTTCCACTCCCAGACTAAGCATGAAGTAAAATTTCGAGTTTAGAAAAGCCTAAGAATTTGGATTGGCCGCGTAGCGAAGCAAAGCGGCCAATCCAAATTAGGCTTTTCTAAACTCGAAATTTTACTTCATGCGCCACGCTTAAAAACACTGATTTACAGTGAAGTTCAAAAAACACACACTTACAACAACGGTTATAGGCAACCTAATAAACGTTACGAGTTATTGGGTTGCGTATAATCACTGCTTTAAACAATTTTTTCAGCGCTGGATTTGACTCACGTTTTATCCACTTTTACATATTAGATTGCTAAAGCCGTATATTTTAAACTTTACGATATTTCAGTGTTTTATACGCGTGGCGCATGAAGTAAAATTTCGAGTTTAGAAAAGCCTAATTTGGATTGGCCGCTCCGCTTCGCTACGCGGCCAATCCAAATTTTCAGGCTTTTCTAAACTCGAAATTTTACTTCATGCTCAGTCTGGGAGTGGAAGACCCTCGTTTAAAGATTCAAATTGAAATCATGAACAAAAAACAACGAACGTCGAAAAATTTACAGTGTATGCTTATGTATACCTGAAAGAAAAAATCCCGGTATTTAAAAACCACATTTATGCACACACAGTTTTATTGTAATAAAATGTTATGTTTGATAATGTAATTTGAAAAATCTTCAACAATTTCGCTAGAATTTTAAAACAAACAAGAAACTTTAATGAAGTAATATAAAATATAATTTAGCAAATATTTATTTTTAGCAGTTAAGATAATAAAAGAACGGTTTTAAACAAATCCAACGTTTAAAACATGTTTTAAACAAATCTAAGATTTAAAACATGTTTAAAACAAAACCGTTTAAAACACGACGGCTGTTTTTAAATATGTTAAAACACTGTTTTAAAACAAAGTGTTTTAAACATAACAACCCTGGTTATGATTGATCATCTAACGAGTGTTTTCAATCCCAGATTAAGCATGAAGTAAAATTTTGAATTTAGAAAAGCCTGAACATTTGGCTCGGGCGTAGCGCAGCAGGCCGACTAAGACAAATTAAGCTTTTCCAAACTCGAAATTTTACTTCATGTGCGACCAACCAATTAGCAAGTGAAATACGTTTAGTACGAGAATCATCAATTCTTTAAATGACGGAAAAAGTGCTATAATGAACATATATAGAGAGTTTTATGTAACACCGAACATTTTTATAACGAGAATTTTTCTTTTAAGTATCCATATGCATACGTCGCACATTTTTCAATGCTCGGTTTATTAAAATAATTTAATTTGAAGCTTTGAGCGAGGGTTTTCCACTCCCATGCTAAGCATGAAGTAAAATTTCGAGTTTAGAAAAGCCTGAAAATTTGGTTTGGTCGCGTAGCGCAAAGCGCGGAGCGGCCAAACCAAATTTTCAGGCTTTTCTAAACTCGAAATTTTACTTCATGCGCCACCGGTACAAAACACTGACATATTACAAAATTTAAAATACACCGCTTAGCTTTACATTGAATCAGTGTTTTGTATCGGTGGCGGATGAAGTAAAATTTCGAGTTTAGAAAAGCCTGAAAATTTGGTTTGGCCGCTCCGCGCTTCGCGCTACGCGCCCAAACCAAATTTTCAGGCTTTTCTAAACTCGAAATTTTACTTCGTGCTCAGCCTGGGACTAGAAAACACTCGCTTAGAGCCTCAAATTGGATTCTTTTAATAAACTAAGCATCGGAAAATATGCAACGTATGCATATGGATACTTCAAAGAAAAAATCTCGTTATGAAAATGTTCGGTGTTACATAAAACTGTCGGTATATATAAAAATATATTAACGACGTGAACACCATCTACTGTCAATAGCACTGCTCAAAATTCACATCACATCACATCGTAAATTTATATGTAAATTACACATGACTACTAAAATAGTTATAGATGTTTAGTTTTCTTCTGGATTTTAAAATGCACATAATACTTTTTTTAAGTTTGTTTTTAATTTTTTAACGAAAGAAGATAGCAATTTTTTGTCTCTACAAAGTATAGAAAAATTAGCTCTTTTGAAATATCCAAAAATATACTTAGGTATGTTTCTTGGGAAAAAATATTCGATGACATCATTACTTCACTTTCAAAATGTAGAAAAATATGCAATTTCGGATTAAAATGAACCTTACTCAATCCCATTTATGAACCTCTTTTCAGATTTTTTCTATCGGTTTTCCTTCTCTTTTAATAGAGCTGAGACATCGAGTCTCTCACCTTGTACATTTTATATGTACAATGTTAATCTTTTGTTTTCGTAAAGAGTGCCTTGGAAACAGTTGAGTAACTCACTTATTTGACAACTCCTAAGACCCATAATTTGCTTACATATCACCCCTGAAGACGGGCATCCAACGATACATATTTTACCAATTGTGATGTATTTAAAACTAACAAGTGTCTTCCACTCCCAGACTAAGCATGAAGTAAAATTTCGAGTTTAGAAAAGCCCCGCGTAGAAAATTTGTCTCGGGTCGCTGCGCGACCCGAGACAAATTTTCACGGGGCTTTTCTAAACTCGAAATTTTACTTCATGCGCCACGCGTATAAAACACTGATTTAAAGTGAAGTTAAAAATTCACTGAAAACCAACCCAACTTCGATATTTTTTCAAAATTAGATGTGTTCTTTCCTATCCATGCTGTAGATCTTCAGATTTTCGTTGTTTTCTTGTAAAAAAACTTCGATTCCCTGTAGTCCTTTGGTCTCCGAAGACCATGATTGGTCCTTCGAGCTGTAACCTTTGTAAAATGGTAATAAACTTAGTAAACTTAGTAGAGTGATCCTTCAATTTGAAACTTCTAAGAACGAGTGTTGTCCACTCCCAGACTAAGCATGAAGTAAAATTTCGAGTTTAGAAAAGCCCCGTGTAAAAAATTTGTCGAGGGTCGCGCAGCGACAAATTTTCACGGGGCTTTTCTAAACTCGAAATTTTACTTCATGCGCCACGCGTATAAACCACTGATTTACAGTAAAGTTAAAATTTATAACGGTTAGATGTGATGATTAATATTTACCGAGATGTAAACGTCAGATACGTTTTAAAAAATGCTATTGACCTAAAATTGTACACGTAGACATAATTTCGACTTTATTTTACAAATGTCGTATTAATTATTATTACATTTTAAATAATTTCATAAATATCAAATAAATATTCCTATCAAAACCACCCCAAGTCGGACAAAAGATAACGCTACGCGCCGGCTGAAAACAAATGGACTTCTTACTACCTGCTAATATCGGTTTGCATTGATATAAAAAAATGCGGTTGGTGTTCATAATGAGTGCTCGGTCTCTTTTCCCTTACCCTCCAACATTTTAGGAAAGAGATAGAAACCGGAAGATTTTAGATATTTTCGTGTCGTCGCGCCCTATTAACCATGATAGTGAGCCTTGGGTGAAGCTCTCTGCGCTTGATTTAGTGTTGCCGAGCTTTAAGTATCTAACCCTTGCTAGGGCCTCACATTGGCATAGGATGTGGAGAGAGTCCTCCTCTTCTTCCTCGCAGAATCTACATATCGTATCATCTGCCTGATCTATTTTGCTCATGTGTTTGCTGAGCCTGCAGTGTCCTGTCAGTAGACGTACTATAGCCGTAACCATTTTCCTCTCTTGGTTGAGAAGATCGGTCGTAAAAGTCGGCGATTGTTTTGTGAAAAACTTTTCCGCCTGCCTCTGCCCTGGTGTGTTCGTTCACCAAGTTTGAGTCTGTCTCCGTTAATTTTTTTTTTTTATTTTCTGACTGCGGTTTTTGCGATATCGCAAGAGGGTTCCGGACCAGTGAATGCGCTTGACGAGCCTTGTTTCGCCAGTTAGTCTAGTTGATCGTTCTCTTGATGACCCTTGTGTCCTGGGACCCATACCATTGTCACTTTTTTGCGACCGCCCATTTCATTGAGAGCGCTTATACAGTCCCACACTAGCTTGGAATCGACCTGTGTGGCGCTTAGTGCCCGTAGCAGCGCTTGGCTGTCCGAGAAAATAGCTATTGATCGACTTTTGTTGTCTTGCCTTGCTATTTCTTCAATGCAGAGGTGAACCGCGATCGCCTCTGCCTGGAATTCTGTGGTGTCGCTCGCCAGACTGACTGGAATCTTTGTCTCGGGTTTTGTGCTGTATATTCCGGCTCCGACTCCTAGATCTGTCTTTAAACCGTCAGTATACCAGTTTAATACTAACTAAGTAACTTGGATGGCTATGTAAATAAACAAAATTGTCGATATAGGCCATCTGACAACCTAAAAGAATTACAACAACAGCCTCTTCACAGTCAAAAGGTTACAATGCGGTGTGCTATGTCAAAAGTTGGGATAATTGGACCTTATTTTTTAAAGATGAGAGAGGGCATGCGGTGACGGTGACTTCAGAGCGCTACGTGGCTATGCTTAATACATTTTGTATTCTCTACTTGGAGTTTAATGAATGGGACACTCAGATATCTGGTTTCAACAGGACAGAGCCACTGCTCATACTGCAAGAGTTTCAATAAATCTCGTCGATGAAACATTTACATAAATGGTGACGTTCCGTGGCCACTCCGCTCGCTAGACCTTGCCCCTTGCGGTTTCTTCGTATGGAAGTACCTGAAGTCCAAAGTGTACGTTGGCAAACTACGCACTATTCCAGATTAAAAAAAATCCAAAATGCTTCAGGATGTGATGAGGAACTTTAACGATGGTTTGCAGCAATGCGTCACCGTAAAAGCACGGCATGTATCCGAAATTGTTTTTCATAATTAATTTTTCTTCTGTATTACAATAAAACTTTCTTAATAAGCTACAAATTCATCCCGATATTTCGAAAACTAAAGCTATGGCGTCCATTTTAGATGTGGTAATTTGGTCTTCTCCACCCTCTATGTTTTATTTATTTATATCGGGTTAATACATAAATAATCAGGGCCTTTCTGAGAAAATTCCATGCCCTGGGCAAATGAAAGTTTTAAGGCCCTTTAAAATTAAAAACTACAGAGACAATATATATATATATATATATATATATATATATATATATATATATATATATATATATATATATATATATATATATACATGTATATAATTAATATATACCTTACACGCCTTGGAAACCATTGACATGTCAACATACAGCGTTGCCAGTAGTAAACAAAAACACCCCTAAAATCGCGAGCTTTGGGGCAACTGGCCCTTTTGCCCCTTACAATCAATTATATAAATGAAAATAGTGACCTATTAGTAGAAAGTGTTTTTTCTATTACACAAACTGCATAGAATCAATTGCGATTAAATAACACTTTAATTTTGAAACGAGTCCGTAACCTCCAGGGTTCTTCAAGAAACCAACTGTTGGCCGATATTATTTGGCCGATATTGTTTGTTTGTGTTTTTACTCCTTGGTTAAGCATGAAGTAAAATTTCGAGTTTAGAAAAGCCTTAAAATCTGGTTTGGTCGCTCCGCGGCTTTTCTAAACTCGAAATTTTACTTCATGCACCACGCGTCTAAAACACTGATTTAAACTGAATTTCAATTGATTACACTCAGAAATGCCAAAGTATATTTATTTATATACTCCCCATACACTGTAAGCTTGGAGCAATTTCAACCAAACTTGGTACATATACTACTTATGACCTCTAAACAAACACTAGGGGACTTAAACACCCCTAGCACACCAAGGGATACTAGTAGGCTGCAAAAAGCGAAAGTGGTGAATGCGCCGGGCTTTCATAAATTCTTGTATAATAGAAGAATAAGGTAAATAATTGCCCGAGAAAGGTAGGGTTTTTACCGAATTATAGGTAATTGAAAAAGTCGGTAAATTTGCAACCTATAAAACTCAGTAACTATGACTTTCTCTATCCCTATTTTTAGTAAAACTCAATAATAGAAATGGCCTGGAAATAATACTGTATTTATTAAAATAATAATTTGTAAAATTGCAACGTTTTAATTCGGAACATGCTTCAAGAACTATTTCTTAAATGATTTGACAAACAGTTGATTAATAAGTGTAGTAGTTGACTTGTGCGTTATGAAAACGAAATGATGATGATAGGTGGAAGAGAACGTTAACTCTTACATACATTTTCAACCTTTATTTTTTTGGCACCGGGCACAACTATTGAGCATTCAGTTTTTGTAACCTCCGTTGTTCCTCAAGGTACCCACTCTTTCCCCCTGAATTTAGAATCCAGTTTTTATAACCTCCGAAGTTCCTCAACTGTATAAATAGTCTGTAAGATATTATAGATATAATAATACCAATTTTCTTAATATCATATTTTTTCTTGCTAATTTTTTTAGTAGTATTTATATGTCTCAATCTATAAAAAGTGCTCGACGTTTGCTGATTGATTTTTTATATTACAATGACACTCTAATAGCAATGGTAGGAGGAAAGTGAAATCTTGCTATGACATAATTTGTTATTTAAATATGAGCAAGGTTCGAGTCCGTAACAAATAAAACAAACAATCGATAGAAATACTACCTGTGCTAATTCGCGAGAATAATTGGATGTTTGCATTGAAAATTGACCCAAACACATCTTCTAATAATTTCAAGAATTATTTAACTTATCTGAAGGCTGTGGGTTTGCACTGCGGAGTTTGTTAATAGAAAACATCTTTCTTTGAATAATGCTGTTTTTTTTAAATAAACGCCTGAATTTGGTAGCTCCGCTTCGCGGAGCGACCAAACCAAATTTTAAGGATTTTCTAAACTCGAAAATTTACCTTATGCTTAACCAAGGAGTGGAAATACTCGTTCGAAATTTCAAATTAAACGTATTAAAAAAAAAAAAACAATAAATGTTTACACATACATACGTACGTATTTCAAGCAGTCATTAAACAATAATCATGCATTTAAAGTAAATTCTTGTTAAGTTGATTACCCAAACGTTGTCGTGGATTTCCAGAAAGTTACATCCGAAATTAAATGAAATTTGTTTACATTAAAGCCGCGTGTCGCTTGTACAATGAAACCGTAAATTATAATTACGCCGTCCATTCAGCGCTGAACATCATAATTACAGGTTTCTGCAATCACAATCTAATCATCTTATTCCGCCGACTACAAGGCCGGCAGAACTACAACGGATTTTCTGGTCGGCCATGCCCATTATTCGCCACACGTGCACCCCCTGCGCGACCCTTGCGTAATTTTATCAAAATGCGTGCCTCGCACTTTCATTGAATTGCCGTTGGTTGTGTAACGCTGATGATACAAGCACTCCTAAAACTTTTTATTGTTATTAAGAAATCGTGGATATTTTCAGTTGGATTTATTCATGTAACATAACATCATGTTACATGAATAAATCCTACTGAAAATATCCTCGATTTTTTAATAAAAAGAGCAAAAAATACCTATCTCTCACAACTAAAACACAGCTGACAAAATTTAATATATATTTTTCAATTGCCAAATTCATGTGTTATCTTTCAAAAAATCGATATTATTGAAATTCACCGAGATTGTTAATGATTGAATAATTATTGTCTGAAATAAGTACCTAAATTTCGATCAAGTTTTCGTAAAACGAAAACTGAATTCAAAATTCAGGGGTCGGAGTGGGTTCCTTGAGGAACCTCGGATTTCCTCAAGGAACCCACTCCGACCCCTGAATTTTGAATCCAGTTTTCGTAACCTCCGGGGTTTCTCAATACGCGTATTTTCAGGCGTTTCTAAATTTGAAATTTTACTTTACGCGCCACGTGTATAAAACACTGAAATATTGTGAGTTTAAAATATATTCCTTAGAAGTTTACGCTTACTTTTATGAAGAAGTAAACAGTTTTTTTTCATTTTATATTTACATACCTCTTCTGGTTTGTTTACATACAAATAAATAATTTTCTGTGCTATAAAAATTGTAATTTTCTCTCATTAATTACCTTATTGTATTCCTCACAATTAAATTACATTTAGTATTATTTTAGTGAAAACTAAAATAAATGTGTTTTTTTTTAAAATGAACATAAAGTGTGTTCTTTCGAAAATTTGTGAAAAAATCTAAAAAGTCAGATTCTGCTAAAATTACCAGAGATTATTGAGAATTGAATAATCATTTTTTTCTAAAAAGTACCTTAATTTCAAATCCCCACTCTGGCCCAATACTATTCGTATTTTTTGTGATTGAAACTTCTAACAAGTGTTTCCACTCCTTGTTTGAGCACGAAGTGAAATTTCGAGTTTGAAAAGTCTGCAATGCCTAATGCTTAATCAAGGAGTGGAAACACTTGTTAGAAGTTTCAATCACAAAAATACGAATAATATTGGGCCTGAGTGGGTTCCTTGAGGAACCACGGAGGTTACGAAAACTGGATTCGAAACTCAGCTGACCAGAGTGGGTTTCTTGAAGAACCCCGGAGGTTATGAAAACTGGATTCAAAACTCAGGGGGCCAGAGTTACAAAAACTGGCTGCTCAATAGTGTGCGGTGCCAAAAAATAAAAACTGAAATTGATGTAATAATTAATTTTATCTTCCGCCTATCATCATCATTTCGTTTGCATAACGCACACCTCAACTACTACGCTTATTAATCAAATATTTGTCAAACATTTAAGAGATAGTTATTAAACCGTCTTCCGAATCAAAACGAGGCAATTTTCATTCTGGCTACCGGCGATTTCCATGCGCTACTGATCCATGAAGCGAAAAAAAAAAACGAATCACGATCGCCTGGCATTTTTGTAAATGTTTCGATTTTGAAGCCGGCGCAGATTATTCAATAGGCCCCATTCATTGAATGTATAATGAGTAATTAAACGAGAGCCGGATTATGAAACGCTATTGGGAGCACATTAAAATTCGACGATTGGACTCCGCTGAGCCAATTATTAGTAATCAGCCGCAATCAATTGTTATTAAAATCGATTCCACCTTTCCGCGGATTATTCCTAATTGCACTTTTATTTTTATGTAACTGCGATTCGGATTTTGTTTGCCACCATTCATCTTGTTGTAATTATATCTCACATACTACGCTGCCAAGGTCCAATTTTTCCCAACCTGCATTTATTTAGCTTAATGACTACTTAAACTCCTTTTTTTCAATTTTTTATGAAACCACACACCGTTAGATTTGTTATTTATACGCGATGGGCTTATGAAACATCCTTAATTTTAAACGCAGCAATTTTTCCGCGGATAGGAAAAAAAAGACTGCAACTTTCAATCGCAGACTATCCTTGAGTGTGATATGCATCAGCCAGCCAACGGGAATTCCCATCACTGGCTTCTTCTTAAGTGTGTTATTTAATTCAAAATAAGTGTTATTCAATATTTTCACTATAAGCATCCTTGGATCTGGGGGAAGGTCATAGCGACGAACCTTGCGGAACCTAACTGATTGTTTTCGATGCATACGCTACACACTCATTCTGTATTTAAAAATCAATTAGAGTAATTAAAAATCGTGTTTTTTGTCAATTCATTTAATAATGGATGATTTTTACGCTTTATCCGTTACAAGTGCTTAATGGTGATATTTAGACGTGTGCGTCATTTCGACGTAGTTACCCACGTTGGTTCTTTAAGTAAATAACGTCTTTGCCTTATTATTATAAATTATCGCTTTAAAAATATGTATTCGTAGATAATTATTGCCAGAAACAATTTGTTTTTTAAACACTCGCATTTTAAGATTATTGAAATAAGAAGAGAATCATGTTTGTGTTTTGATTCATTTCCAATATAATGTGGATATTTTTATATGCAGGGAGGGTCATGGAAACTTCCTTTTTTGCGCAGTGAAGTTAGTGAGAGTAACAGAAAGTTGACGGAGGACTTAATGGAAGGGCCTGGATGTGTGTCCCTATCCATTTTAGTTGCAAAAATGCTTCGGTCGACAGAGCAGCGCGCTTTTACCGCAGAAACCTATTTTTCAGGCATATTTTTCACGGTAAACGTGAAATAACCTATTGTTCAGGCATATTTTTCACGGTAAACGTGAATTAAGATTGTTATTGAAAAATAATCCAGGGGTTTTGTTGTCTGCTCTCGAAGAACTGGACAGTGTGTGTGTGGTTTCAGCGAGATGGGGCCACAACCCATACTGCTAGGATTTTAACGTCACGTGTTGTCTGAGAGAGTGAGAAGAGAATTTATTTGGGGGGCGGAGCTTACAACCGGCAATAATACGTGTTGTCTGCTGCAGATATAAAGAGATTTCCTGTTTCATTTTTTTTGATAATTCTTAGGTAATTTATTAAAGAAAATTAAAACACAATTCAGTCCATAAAGCAGCGGCGTACATTAGGCAGAAACAATCCTCGTGATCGCAATTTCCACACATCGCGATGTAATTTAATTAAAAGGCGCGACATTTATTTTTTCCGAAAAAAATAGTTACGATAACACTAGCAGCGGAGATATGGTGCAATTTATGTTAATAAAAGCAATAAAGCGCGACGCTTTTGTAGCTCCGACGGGCAGAACGCTTTTAAAACATGAAATTACTACGAACAAAAATGTATACTGAGGTAGAACTAGAACTGTCCGACTGCTGACCCACTTTACAATAAATATGTAACATTATGTAAATTAATAATACCTGTTCAAATTGTCCGCGCTAAGTGTTTTAAAGACTTTACTCGCCGATGAAATGAACAATTATTAAAATGAAAACCAGAAAATCGCGTAAAAAATGAATCGCGCAATTAAGCTGGCCGAATTAATTCCATGTTCGTTTCACAACCAATCAATCGTGTAATATAAATTACTCATTCTGCTTTTTTGTTTAATGTTAAATAATTACATAAACAATTAGTTTTATGAATGGAAATGTTGACCTATTGCAAACATATTAGCAAAAAGTCTATTTGTCTGTGTTTAAAATGTTTAACGTATATTTGTTTAAATCTCAATAAATTCAATACATATTGTATAAAACTGTTAACTGTTGAGGCTTCTACTTCGTTATACATCATTATTAACATAAATAAGACACTTAAACTTTGTTTGTATAACTGAGGTTTTTTTATTGTGACTATAGTTTCGACAACTTTAACTTGTCTGATAATGACAAGTTAAAGTTGTCGAAACTATAGTCACAATAAAAAAACCTCAGTTCTACTTCGTTATACATCATTATTAACATAAATAAGACACTTAAACTTTGTTTGTATAACTGAGGTTTTTTTATTGTGACTATAGTTTCGACAACTTTAACTTGTCATTAGTCTGATAATGACAAGTTAAAGTTGTCGAAACTATAGTCACAATAAAAAAACCTCAGTTCTACTTCGTTATACATCATTATTAACATAAATAAGACACTTAAACTTTGTTTGTATAACTGAGGTTTTTTTATTGTGACTATAGTTTCGACAACTTTAACTTGTCATTAGTCTGATAATGACAAGTTAAAGTTGTCGAAACTATAGTCACAATAAAAAAACCCCAGTTATACAAACAAAGTTTAAGTGTCTTACATATTGTATAGTATATGTATTGAGATTTTAACAAATATACCTTAAACAATAAAAGTGTGATTCTTTAAGCAATTTTCAACAAATTATTCTTGCAAAGACCAAATATTTGAAACAATATATCTTAAGTTTGTGTCTAGTTTTCGTAACCTTCGGGGTTCCTCAAGGAACCCACGTCGGACCGATATTATGGGGTTTCTTATAATAATTCGCAAACAAAATTTAAAAAGTTAGATTATGATTGCTAAGAATTTAATGATATTTTTCTTCCAACGTGATAAAAAAATTACACTAATTTCGAATCTAGTGTACGTAGTCTCCGGGGTTTTTCAAGGATATGAGGAAATGTTGACCTATTGCATACATATTATTAAAAAGTCTATTTGTCTACTTTACAAGATGTATTGAATCTATTAAGATTTAAACAAATATACCTTAAGTTCGCAAAGACATTGAAAAAATGCTTCATCAACATTAAAACAACGTTAAATGTTGCCACAATGTTGATACAACGTTATTTGTTTGTTTTTTGCTCAGTGGGGGGGTTCTTCAAGAAACCGATTTCTGAAATATATTGTAGGGTTTCTCTAAAAAAATTGCAAATGTTAAAAGCCTGACTCTGATAAATTAATGGAGATTGTTGAGAATTTAATAATATTTTTCTTGTAAGTTGGTGAAAAAATTACCTTAATCTTGAATCCAGTTTCCGTAATCTGTAATACATATTTTTGATGAATGAAACTTTTAACGAGGGTTTCTAATCCCAGATTAAGCATGAAGTAAAATTTCGAGTTTAGAAAAGCCTGAAAATTTGGTTTGGTCTTTTCTAAACTCGAAAATTTACTTCATGCGCCACACGTATACAACACTGAAATATTGTGAGTTTTTAAATATACTACCTAGATGTTTTCGTTTACTTTTATGGGAAAGTAAAGTTTATTTATTGTATATTTATATACTACTTCTTTTTTGGTCTTTTTCTTTACATAGATAGATTTATATTTTTTTTTCTTCACTCCACTTTATTTTATTACTTACAATTGAATTATATTTGGTTAAAATGCAAGTGCAAGAAAATCTGAAGAAATTTACGAAGGTTGCTAAGAATTTAATGTTTTATTCCAAAATGATGAAAAAAACACCTTAATTTTAAATCCAGTTTTCGTAATCCCCGTGATTCCTCAAGGAACACGCTTCGGCCCAATATTATTTCTATTTTTCGTGATTGAAACTCTTAACGACTGTTTCTAATTCCAGACTAAGCATGGAGTCAAATTTCGAGTTTAGAAAAGCCTCCAAATTCAGGCTTTTCTAAACTCGAAATTTTACTTCATACGCCACGCGTGTAAAACACTGAAATATTTTAAATTTCAAAATATATTGTTTAGATGTTTACGTTTACTTTGATAGGAAAGTAATGTTTTTTTCTTATATATCTACATATTATTAATAATTTTTTTTTAAAAATACCTCTTCTGTTTTGTTCTTATTTCTTTATATTGGATACTCATAAAATTTAATAGAAATTGTAAGTTTCTTTCTCTCATTGCTTTATTTTATTACTCACAATTAAATTACATTTGATTAAAATAATTGTATTTTTTTAAGTACTAATCGATTTTGGTGAAACTCCATGAGCTTGTTGATGATTGAGTTATCGTTGACTAAAACAAAAATTTCTAATTCAGTTTTCTCAACCTCATAGGTTCTTCAAGGAACCCACTCTGGCCCTGAATTTTGAATCCAGTTTTCGTAACATCCGGTGTTCCTCGCTGCTCCTCAAGGGACCCACTCTGGCCCCTGACTTTTGAATCTAATTTTCGAAACCTTCGGGGTTCCCCAGGGAACTCACTCTGGCCCCCGAATTTTACACCCAGTTTTTGTAACCTTCGAAATTTCTCAAGGAACCCACTCCGGTCCAAAATTATTTGTATTTTGATTAAAAAACACTTAGAACCTTTCTTCAATACTTTATTTTGTAACCAAATGTACATTTCGGACACGAAGTGTCCATTATCAATGGTTTGATACTAATACAAAAAATATACATTTTACACTGATTTATATACACTAAAAAATGAGGGAATTAGAGGGTGTCGGTAGGGGGTGTGGTTATGGTGGTAATAAACTAATTTTAGCCGAAACCTTTTTTCGGCTAAAATTAGTTTATTACCACCATAACCACACCCCCTACCGACACCCTCTAATTCCCTCATTTTTTAGTGTATATAAATCAGTGTAAAATGTATATTTTTTGTATTAGTATCAAACCATTGATAATGGACACTTCGTGTGCGAAATGTACATTTGGTTACAAAATAAAGTATTGAAGAAAGGTTCTAAGTGTTTTTTAATCAAAGTATAATTATCTTCAAGTAACTCAATCAATCCAAATATTTGTATTTTTGTCAGTCGTGTATATTGAGTAGTTCGATAATGTAACACTCGTGTGTTTTGAATTATTTTTTTTGATGAAACTCCATGAGCTTGTTGATGATTGAGTAATCGTTGACTAAAAACAGTAACTGAATTTCTAATTCAGTTTTCTCAACCTTATGGGTTCCTCAAGGAACCCACTCTGGCCCTGAATTTTGAATCCAGTTTTCGTAATATCCGGTGTTTCTTAAGGGACCCACTCTGGCCCCTGACTTTTGAATCTAATTTTCGTAACCTTCGGGGTTCCCCAGGGAACCCACTCTGGCCCCTGAATTTTAAATCCAGTTTTTGTAACCTCCAAAATTTCTCAAGGAACCCACTCCGGTCCAAAATTATTCGTATTTTTGTCAGTCGTGTATATTGAGTTGTCTATGTTTCGATAATGTAACACTCGTGTGTTTTGCGTTGTTTACATTGTATTGTTACTTGTGTATATAGAAAAAACGAAAGGGCGGTCCTGTTTAGAAGTTCCTCTCTCTTTTGAATTATTTAACGTTCTGGTTTTCCATTTTCGATAAAATTATGAAATTAACAATCGTCGAAATAATAAAACACACGTCGATTGCATTCGACCAAGGTCGATCGGATCGGAACCGGGCGAATTCGCAATTATGATTTTATTAATAAATGCATCAATCGCGAATAGTACCAACAACAGAGGCCGATTAATTAAAAATTCCTAATTAGCGATTTGTAGACACTCACCTGTGATTCCTGTTTGTAGAATGAATCTTCGCACCTGCGAATAATACACGGCAATTCAATGGGATTTTATTTGTCGGCCAAGATTGGACACTTCGATGCTCGAAACAAATGATTTTAATTGTTGCTTCTAATATGCAATTGTATGCATTGGATAACGCTTATTATGCTTGGCGTAAATTTCTGTTTTTATTATTTATGGATGTTTTTTGCATATTCATATAAGGTTTGAGATTTTGTATATTTTTTAAACATGCTCAAAAATGCAATTAATCTGTTTATAATAATAATAATATCTTTATTTGTCCAACAGAATAACCCAATCAGATATTTTTATTTATGTTTTATTTATATACATAAATAAAAATATCTATATATTCATAAAACTCACCATATGTTCTATACAGGGTGAGCTTTTTTTAATCGTCTCTATGGAGATCTCGGAAACTATAAAAGATAGAGAAAAATTACTAGCGTCATATTTAAAAAAAAAATGTGCATCTAGGTTGCTGTGATTGCCCTAATATCTTTTGTGTTTTTATCATAGACGTGTACAAAACAAATATTACCAACTTTTGTTTCTTAATTTGCCCAGCAGATGCCTCTAAATTGTAATTCGATCGTTTTTTAAGTAATTCAATTTTTTCAAATGGCAACATTACGGATCATTATGATTTTTTTAAATGTTAATATACTACCTATTTAAATTTATTTATTTGAGACTTATGAAACTAGTGAATAAAGAAAAACTAGGTAAAATGAGCAATTTTATGTAAATTAATAAATCAAGCGAGCTATGATTTATTAATTTATAAATACATTTGGATAGGTGGTATGCTAAGCTTTTAAATAATCATAGTGATTCGCCATGTTGCCATTTGAAAAAATTGAAGTATTTAAAAAAAATGATCGAATTACAATATAAAGGCTTGTATTAGACAAATTAAGTTTGTAATATTTGCCACCTAGATGCAATTTTATTTTTTGACAAAAAATGACACTAGTAATTTTTTTGAAAAATACAATTGATTTATATGTAAAATGAGGTCCTGTATCCGAAAACAAAAAAATATATTAGGTGTTTCATTGAGAATTTCAAAATCGATGTCATTTCCGGTGACACTGGAAGTGCTATTAAAGTTTCCTAATACCCACTGAACTCCGAATTATTTGTAGTATAAATGTAGAAAATTTCAAATTGATTCGTCAGTTAATAAAATAACTAAAGGGGGTGATCCTGTTTTGTGTTACACCCGGTATATACATACACACATAAATGGGCAAAGTAGTACAGTTTTACGAGCTGAATAAAAGGAGGTTTGTAAAATTTTCGAAAAAATCAAGGGTAACTAGATATTTTGTATTAATGTAGTTGTATGAGTTACGTGAAGGTGTTAAGTCACTTAATTAAACACAGTTATATTCCTTTCTTCACTTTTATTCTTCTTGCTAGATGTACATTTCGGGTACTAAGTACCCATTATCAATAGCTAACTGTTAGCTCAGTTAGCTATTGATAATGGGTACTTAGTACCCGAAATGTACATCTAGCAAGAAAAATAAAAGTGAAGAATGTTATGTTCTGTTATGGGGTCGGTGGGTCGTATGGCCTCTGGGCCTTTCGAAGTTACCTCGACCTAAAAGATCTTTTGTAACTATCCCTGACCTACTTGAGTCCCTCAATGTCTAGACTTCTTATGAAGTCTACTGTAACTTGAGGGTTAATGTGTACCAATTCCTCGGTGTTTAAAGTGGCCGATGACAGGTAGTTCCTTCTTTGAAGGGACAAGGCAGGGCATTCACAAAGTAGATGCTCTGCTGTTTTTTGTGCCTCGTTGCAGAACCTGCAGTTGGCATCAGTTGTCTGACCCATCTTGGTGAGGTGGTACTTCAGAGGACAGTGTCCAGTTAGAAGGCCAGTTATGAGCCTTAGGTTGCCCTTGCTTAATCTGAGAAACTGTCCGGCTCTTACGGCAGAGAAGGCGATGAACCTTTTCGCCTGCCGCAGACCAGGTGTGTTTCTCAGGTGAGCACTTTTGGCAGCATCCTCCCATTCCCGGATCATCCCCTTGATGCGGACTTTAGTTATTCCACTGTAAGGTTCTGGTCCGACAAATGGAGTTTTGGACCCTTCCTTGGCAAGGTTGTCGGCAATTTCATTGCCTTTGATCCCAGCGTGTCCCGGAACCCAGACCAGTTTGACTCTGTTATTCCTAGCCAGCTGCTTTAGGGATAGCTTGCACTCCCAGACAGATTTAGACTTGCATGTAGACGATTTTATTGCCTTTAATGCAGCTTGACTGTCTGAGCAGATGCAAACCCTCTGTTTGTTGTATCCCCTGTCTAAACATATGTGGGCGCATATGTTCAGGGCCTCGATTTCTGCCTGAAATATCGATGGGGATCGTCCCAAGGCCTTTGATAACTCGAATCGAGGGCCAGTGATACCGATTCCGACTCTGTTCTCAGTTTTGGATCCGTCAGTGAACCAAACTATCGAGGAGCCTTGTAACTGCTTGACCTTCGCTCCAATATCATGGCGGCCATGGATGGCCACTTCAATCGTTGTGTCGAAGTCATAGTCAGTTGACATGTAGTCTTTGGGCATGTATATCGCTCTTTCAAACAAAGTGTTGAGGATTTTTAGGTGCCCGTTAAAGTATCCATGTTTTAGTATGTCTGTCTGGAATATTCTTAATGCGTCTAGTGCTGCTTCCCTTTTCACGTGCAGATGCAGAGGTGTGAGATTTAGCATAGCCTCCATTGCTCCAGTAGGGCAGGTGTTCATAGCCCCTGTGATGCCCAAACATGCCAGCCGTTGAACCTTGCTGAGCCTTGCTTGGGTTGTGATCTCCGTTGTCTTTGTCCACCAGACAACGGAACCATAGGTGATTATTGGTCTTATCACCGTAATGAAAAGCCAGTATATCATCTTGGGGTGTAAACCCCATCTTTTGCCAAATAGCCTGCGGCAAGCCCATGTTGCCCTTACTGCTTTGGCAGTGATGTTATCTACATGGGTTTTCCAGTTTAGCCTCTGGTCAAAGGTGAGGCCGAGATATTTAACTGTTTTGGAAAGCCCAAAAGTGAAGAAAGGAATATAACTGTGTTTAATTAAGATATTTTGTATTTGAATTAATTTTTTTAAATAAATGTTTTTCGGTTATTGAAAAAGATAGAAAAAAAATGTAAAGAGAAAAATTTTAGATAATTTTACACTAAATAATAAAATTTTATCAGTCTCTTTATTCAGCTTATAAAACTGTACTACTTTGCCCATTTAATCATTTCTCTATCTCTTATAGTTTTCGAGATCCCCATAGTGAACATGATAAAAACTCCCCTTACATCGTCTTATAAATCGACGAAAATCTCGAAATATTGAAAATCGAGAAAAACCTCGATATGTTGAAATCTCATCAAAATTTTATAAATCGACAAAACGAGTGTCGTCCACTCCCAGACTAAGCATGAAGTAAAATTTCGAGTTTAGAAAAGCCCCAAGAGAAAATTTGTCGAGGGTCGCGCAGCGACCCGAGACAAATTTTCGGGGCTTTTCTAAACTCGAAATTTTACTTCATGCGCCACCCGTATAAAACAATAATTTCACATTTGACATTTGATATAGACATTTCATATTTTACATTTAACATATGCGGTATTTTGACAGATAGACTTTTTTTACATTTTATTGAAAATTTTTATTGAATTTCCAAAATTTTCGGGGCTTTTCTAAACTCGAAATTTTCTTTCATGCGCCACCCGTATAAAACAATAATTTCACATTTGACATTTGATATTGACATTTCATATTTCACATTTAACATTTGTGGTGTTTTGACAGATAGACTTTTTCTTACATTTTATTGAAAATGTTTATTGAATTTTCAAAGTTTTAGTTCGCTTTTCGTAACTTTTCCAAGATTTCCTATAATTTTTAAAATTCCTGAGCTGTTTAGATTTTCGTTTATTTTATAAATGTTGACACATTTTGTCAATTTTCCAGTTTTTGTGAATTTTTCCAAGATTTTTATTAATTTTTAAAACGTTAATGCGTTTCATGAGATTCCAAGATTTTCGTTAATTTTTAAAATTCTGACGGTTTTCGTGAATTTCGTAAATTTTTAAAATGTTGATGCTCTTCATACATTTTTGTCAGATTTTGAAACGTAAACAATTTTCGTGTATTTCCTAAACTTTCGTTAATTTTAATAAATTTCTACGATTTTAGTTAATTTACAAAATCTAATTTTTCGTGAATTTTCAACGTTTTAGTCAATTTTAAAAATCTAAACGCTTTTTGTAAATTTCCAAGATTTCCGTTAATTTTCAAAATTCCGATGGTTTTCGTGAAATTCAAAGATTTTCGATAATTTCATCAAAATTTGAGAAATCGACAAAAATCTCGAAATATCGAAAATCTGATGAAAATGTCGAAATATTAAAAATCTCATGGAATTTTTATAAATCGACGAAAATCTCGAAATATTGAACAAAAATCGCAATAAGTTGAAATCTCATCAAAATTTTATAACTCGACAAAACGCGTGTCGTCCACTCCCAGACTAAGCATGAAGTAAAATTTCGAGTTTAGAAAAGCCCCGATAGAAAATTTGTCGAGGGTCGCGCAGCGACCCTCGACAAATTTTCGGGGCTTTTCTAAACTCGCAATTTTACTTCATGCGCCACCCGTATAAAACAATAATTTCACATTTGACATTTGATATTGACATTTCATATTTCACATTTAACATTTGCGGTATTTTGACAGATAGATTTTTTTTACATTTTATTGTTGATGCTCTTCATACTGTTTTGTCAGTTTTTGAAACGTAAACAATTTTCGTGAATTTCCTAAACTTTCGTTAATTTTAATAAATTTCTACGATTTTAGTTAATTTACAAAATCTCATTTTTCGTGAATTTTCAACGTTTTAGTCAATTTTAAAAATCTAAACGCTTTTTGTAAATTTCCAAGATTTCCGTTAATTTTCAAAATTCCGATGGTTTTCGTGAAATTCAAAGATTTTCGATAATTTCATCAAAATTTGAGAAATCGACAAAAATCTCGAAATATCGAAAATCTGATGAAAATGTCGAAATATTAAAAATCTCATGGAATTTTTATAAATCGACGAAAATCTCGAAATATTGAAAAAAAATCGCAATAAGTTGAAATCTCATCAAAATTTTATAACTCGACAAAACGCGTGTCGTCCACTCCCAGACTAAGCATGAAGTAAAATTTCGAGTTTAGAAAAGCCCCGATAGAAAATTTGTCGAGGGTCGCGCAGCGACCCTCGACAAATTTTCGGGGCTTTTCTAAACTCGCAATTTTACTTCATGCGCCACCCGTATAAAACAATAATTTCACATTTGACATTTGATATTGACATTTCATATTTCACATTTAACAGATAGATTTTTTTTACATTTTATTGAAAATTTTTTATTGAATTTCTAAAATTTTAGTTCGCTTTTCGTAACTTTTCCCAAATTTCCTTTAATTTTTAAAATTCCTGAGCTGTTTAGATTTTCGTATATTTTAAAAATTTTGACACATTTTGTCAATTTTCCAGTTTGTATGAATTTTCCCAAGATTTTTATTAATTTTTAAAATGTTGATCCGTTTTATGAGCTTCCAAGTTTTTCGTTAATTTTTAAAATTCTGACGGTTTTCGTGAATTACGTAAATTTTTAAAATGTTGATGCTCTTCATACATTTTTGTCAGATTTTGAAACGTAAACAATTTTCGTGAATTTCCTAAACTTTCGATAATTTTAATAAATTTCTATGATTTTAGTTAATTTACAAAATCTCATTTTTCGTGAATTTTCAACGTTTTAGTCAATTTTAAAAATCTAAACGCTTTTTGTAAATTTCCAAGATTTCCGTTAATTTTCAAAACTCTGATGGTTTTCGTGAAATTCAAAGATTTTCAATAATTTCATCAAAATTTGATAAACCTAAAAAACGACAAAAATCTCGAAATATCGAAAATCTGATGAAATTCTCAAAATATTAAAAATCTCATGAAATTTTTATAAATCGACGAAAATCTCGAAATATTGAACAAAAATCGCAATATGTTGAAATCTCATCAAAATTTTATAACTTGACAAAACGCGTGTCGTCCACTCCCAGACTAAGCATGAAGTAAAATTTCGAGTTTAGAAAAGCCCCGATAGAAAATTTGTCGAGGGTCGCGCAGCGACCCGAGACAAATTTTCGGGGCTTTTCTAAACTCGAAATTTTACTTCATGCGCCACCCGTATAAAACAATAATTTCACATTTGACATTGGATATTGACAGTTCATATTTCACATTTAACATTTGCGTTATTTTGACAGATAGACTTTTTCTTGAAAATGTTTATTAAATTTTCTAAGTTATAGTTCGCTTTTCGTAACTTTTTGTTGATGCGTTTCATGAGATTCCAAGATTTTCGTTAATTTTTAAAATTCTGACGGTTTTCGTGAATTTCGTAAATTTTTAAAATGTTGATGCTCTTCATACATTTTTGTCAGATTTTGAAACAAACAATTTTCGTGAATTTCCTAAACTTTCGATAATTTTAATAAATTTCTACGATTTTAGTTAATTTACAAAATCTCATTTTTCGTGAATTTACAACGTTTTAGTCAATTTTAAAAATCTAAACGCTTTTTCGTGAAATTCAAAGATTTTCAATAATTTCATCAAAATTTGATAAATCGACAAAAATCTCGAAATATCGAAAATCTGATGAATTTCCTAAACTTTCGATAATTTTAATAAATTTCTACGATTTCAGTTAATTTACAAAATCTCATTTTTCGTGAATTTACAACGTTTTAGTCAATTTTAAAAATCTAAACGCTTTTTCGTGAAATTCAAAGATTTTCAATAATTTCATCAAAATTTGATAAATCGACAAAAATCTCGAAATATCGAAAATCTGATGAATTTCCTAAACTTTCGATAATTTTAATAAATCTCTACGATTTCAGTTAATTTACAAAATCTCATTTTTCGTGAATTTACAACGTTTTAGTCAATTTTAAAAATCTAAACGATTTTTGTAGATTTCCAAGATTTCCGTTGATTTTCAAAATTCCGATGGTTTTCCTGAAATTCAAAGATTTTCGATAATTTCATCAAAATTTGATACATCGACAAAAATCTGGAAAATCTGATGAAAATCTCGAAATATTAAAAATCTCATGAAATTTTTATAAATCGACGAAAATCTCGATATATTGAAAATCGAAAAAATCGCAATATGTTGAAATCTCATCAAAATTTTATAACTCGACAAAACGCGTGTCGTCCACTTCCAGACTAAGCATGAAGTAAAATTTCGAGTTTAGAAAAGCCCCGATAGAAAATTTGTCGAGGTTCGCGCAGCGACCCGAGACAAATTTTCGGGGCTTTTCTAAACTCGAAATTTTACTTCATGCGCCACCCGTATAAAACAATTTCACATTTGACATTTGATATTGACATTTGATATTGACATTTCATATTTTACATTTAACATATGCGGTATTTTGACAGATAGACTTTTTTTACATTTTATTGAAAATTTTTATTGAATTTCCAAAATTTTAGTTCGCTTTTTGTATCTTTTCCAAAATTTGATTTTGTATATGCTTTAAACATACTCAAAAATGCAATTAATCTATATAATATAATAATAATAATGTCTTTATTTGTCCAACAGGATAACTTAATCAATATATATATACATAAAACATAAATAAAAATATCTGCATATTCGTAAAATTCACCTGTATATTCTATATACACTCTTGGACGCCTGGAGCAATTTCAACCAAACCTATGGGTGGTAGGGATGGGCTGCAAAGAGTGAACGTGTTGAATGCAATGGGCAGGCATAAATTCATGTCTAATAGAAGAAAGAGGCTAATAATTTCCTGGGTTAACTTTGTTAAATAATTATAAATGTTTGATAATGTCAAGCTAAATTTGCCGAAACTGCAGTCACATAAAAATAAATTGTGTTATGCAAACAAAGTTAAACCGTTTTTTATTAATTATAAATTATTTAAATAATTATAAATTAATCACAGCCATGGGTGTAGCCACTTGACCCCCCCCCCCTCCGGCATCAATATTTTGTCTTTAGCCCCCCTATGATATTGATCCTAGCTACGCCGATGATTACAATAATATTGTTATTAAATACTATTTTTATACTGGCATAAATTAACTGATTGTATTAACGTTTATTTTTTTATCTGTAATTTGGCAGTTTATAAGAATGAAATAAGGTTGGAAAAGTGCTAATTCGGAATTCAATCAAAATGTGTGTGTACAAGCATTTAAACTGGTTGGCGATTTATGACGGAAGCGAAATTGTTGGTAGTTTTATGTGGCGCCTGAATTATTGTTTCCCCACTTTGTGTAAATCGCTCGGTGTTTATCCTATTGAGTAATGGCCGTGTTTGCCGACCGGTATTTGTTTTATTGTAGCAACTTTTCCATGATTTATTTATATTTTGCGTCCTACTGGTAGTGCTAGGTTATCTCGGCCTTATCTCTGCCCGCCTGAAGTATTAATTTTACACAATTGCAAACATTTATTTACGAGATTGCTAATGTCGTTTACTTTTTTTTATTACACCGAAGAAATACTTTTTTTGAGCATCACTTTAAATCGCCTGGCACGATTACCCAATTTTATTTGCGAGATTGGTAATAATATATTTTACTTTTTTAACGTGAATGTATATTCGGTTGTCTACAGTCATTTATATATTCAATTAAACAAGATGGCGTATTTTAAATTATTTTATTATAACACATTGGCTGTCGTGTGAATCAATTACGATTCATATTAAATAAAAATCTCTATATGGAAAAAAATGTAGCAGTGAACGTGTTAAATTGCTAGCGTCATTTACTTTTTCTTATTACACCAATGAAATTATTTGTTAAGCATCACTTTAAACCGCCTGGCACAATTACATAATTTTATTTGCGAGATTTGTAATAATATATTTCACTTTTTTAACGTGGATGTATATTGGATTGTCTATAGTAAGTTGTATAAACAATTAAACAAGATGGCATATTTCAAATCAAAGTTTTATACGTTTGTATGGTACAATTGCACACATTTATTTACGTCATCTTGTTTAATTGCTTATGTTTTTTTTTTTTGGGGGTTTTGGCTTTTGTCTGGCCTTGAGAACCTGCCCATTAGCCAACATCTTTTATTTTTATTTGTATTAATTGTTAGGATTACAATTTGTAGTATGCTATTGTTTCATACGGACAAACACTCACATTCATACCACACCCAGGGTCACGACGAGAAATTATTTTTAAATAAAGTCTCGCCGTGCACGGGAATCGAACCCGAATTTGTGGCTCGCCGAGCGATACAGCCCGGCGACGTTACCGCTCGGCCACCACCTGCCCAATTGCTTATGTAAATGATTATAGACGACAACCCGATATACATTAACCGCAAAAAATGAAACATTTTACCATTTTTATCTGGTAATGTATATTATTACGTTATCTATAATCATTTATATCAACAATTAAACAAGATGAAGTGTGTGTTTTTGAACTTCACTTTATATCCGTGTTTTATACGCGTGGCGCATGAAGTAAAATTTCGACTTTAGAAAAGCCCCGTGTAGAAAATTTGTCGACTGCAATCACTGTTGTATACGCCTCGCTCATGAAGTAACATTTCGAGTTTAGAACAGCCTGAAAATTGGGTTTGGTCGCGTAGCGCGTAACACTACGCGACCAAAGTACATTTTCGGGCTTTTCTAAACTCAAAATTTTACTTCATGCTTAATTTGGGAGTGGGAACACTCATAAGAAGTTTAAAATTTAACGATTTTCAAAAGCCGACAAATACCTGGAAATCTACGGGCAACGGGCAAAAATTGAAATATTACTCAATTTTTTAAATCATATGTCAAAAAGCAGTCCAGGGTCGACCAAGGGGCCCAACGTAATTATACAATAATAGTAAAAAGCACACATAGCCAAAGCCGAATAACTGGTCTATAGCAAAGTGTTCGAAAAGTATGATTTAGCTACGTTTTGAACATTTTGCCATGGAGCAGTTATTTGGCTTTGACTATGTGTGTTTTTGACTATTATGGTATTTTTAAAAGAGTGACTAATATGTCCATTTTGCACTCGACCTTAAAATGTAACAGTAGTCAAAAGACAGTCGACTAAGTGACTTACAGATAATATGCCATAATAGTCAATATACTGTCGACATCGTGATTCAATGACAAAATACAATGATTGAATATACAAATGTCACAATAATCAATGACAGTTGATTAACCCTTTAGGTCCTGACGGTGGCGTTTGCCAACACCAGAATTTGGTAAACATACTGGGAATTTTTCTTTTAAATATACGTATAAGCATAAGCTGTAACTTTTCCAATAATCGTTTATTTTTTTAAATAGTTTTATTTGAAGTCTTAAACGAGTGTTTTTCACTCCCAGATTAAGCATAAAGTAAAATTTCGAGTTTAGAAAATCCTAAAAATTTAGTTTGGTCGCGTGGCGCTACGCGAACAAACTAAATTTTTAGGCTTTTCTTAGCTAAACATTTTACTTCGAGTTTAAAAAAGCCTGAAAATTTGGTTTAGTCGCGTAGCGCGTGGCGCTACGCGGCCAAACCAAATGTTCAGGCTTTTCTAAACTCTAAATTATACTTCATGCGCCTCTCGTATAACACACTGATTTTAGGTGAAATTCAAAATATTCTTCTAAAGCAGTATGCAAAAACGTGTATTCTATATATCACATCATATCAGTGTTCAGTACGCGCGGCGCATGAAGTAAAATTTCGAGTTTAGAAAAGCCTGAAAATTTGGTTTGGTCGCTTCGCTTCGCTACGCGACCAAACCAAATTTTCAGGCTTTTCTAAACTCGAAATTTTACTTCATGCTTAATCTGGGAGTGGAAAACATTCGTTTAAAAGTTCAATTTGAAATACAGGGTGCGGCAAAACAGACAGTGCAGTTTGGGACGCCCAGTACATCCCGTGTGGTGGGGATACCTACCTGGGAGGGATATCATTGTGTCGGGGGGGTCGTGCCGTTTTTAGTAGTTACCATGGTTTGATCTAGAGAACATCGGGGCTTCGCAGTCCACACGTTTCTTGAAAATGGCCGTCCTGCCGTCGCCACCCAGCGGGTCTTCCGGCTGCAATTCAATCTTGCGCGTCGTGATCCCGTCCCTCATCGTAATTTAATCGCGAGTTGGGTGCGTACATTAGAAGAAACTGGTTTTACACAAAGACGTAGGGGTTTAGGAAGACCTAGAATGGTAAGAACACCCGAAAATGTAGCAAGAGTAAGAGAAGCCTACGCGCTCTGCCCGGAAGCATGCAACTGCATTGGCCATTGCTGATCGCTCTCTAAGACGGATATTACATGAAGACTCATTCCACCCCTACAAGATGATGCTTGTTCAAAAGTTGAACCGGATCCATGCTAGGCCAACTTTTTTCAGTAGTGACGAGGTCCACTGCCATCTCTGTGGAGGGGTGAATAAACAAAATTTTCGATACTGGGCTGTAAATAACCCAAGGCAACTTCACGAGAGACCACTTCACTCCACAAAAGTCAACGTGTGGTGTGCGATTTCCAAATTTGAGGTGATTGGGCCTTATTTTTTTGAAGAGGACGGACGAACCGTAACTGTCACTGCTCAACGTTATGCTTTCACGTTGGAATTTTTTTTTCAACCTCGATTGGAAGAACTGATGGAGGAAGCAGATCTGGGAGACATCTGGTTTCAGCAGGACGGGGCTACGGCAGATACTGCTCGAGTTTCAATGACGAAACTGCGACAGGTGTTCCCTGGGCGCCTTGTTTCTCTGAGAGGTGATGTGGAGTGGCCCGCACGCTCCCCTGATCTGAGCATTTGCGACTACTTCCTGTGGGGCTACCTGAAGGAAAAGGTTTTTAAGCATCGACCTCGCACCTTGGAAGAACTCAGGGATCGAATTCGGGAAGAAATCGCCGCTATACCCATCGAGATGTGCCAAAATGCGGCCGAAAATTTCAGAAAGCGCCTTCATCAATGTATCGCTGCTGGGGGTCATCATCTTTCTGATGTCATTTTTAAGACTTAATGCATAAAACGGCATGATGTACCGATTAAGATAAAATAAACCCCATTTCTTTAAATTGCGCCGTTTTTTTAATAGCCCTTCAAAACTGCACTGTCTGTTTTGCCGCACCCTGTATTTTTAAAAACAACGAATATCTGAAGATTTATAGCGCATACAGTATATTGAGACATGTATACCAAAAAGAAAAACGCTCTGTATATCTGAGATAGTAATAAATAATATTCAATGTACAAAACATTTTTTTTGGTACCAGAAAAAATCCAGGCTGAAAGGGGGATTGTCAAAATACGGTTCATTATAGTGTTTTTATTAAGTGACTTAATAAAGACAGTCGATTGAGTCAATTATAATCAAAATGTCATGATGATCAAAAGATCCGTTAAAATGATTTTATAAGTGACTTAATATTTAAGTGTCATAATAATTAAAAGACAGTCCATTTTGTAAATCATTAAATAAAGTCATAATAGTTAAAATACAATCGACTATATAACATCATGTCAAAATACAGTCAACTAGGTGAGTTAAAGTGAAAATACAGTCGACTGTGAGAACTAACTTAGACTGTGTTTTGACTTCAACTTCACTTAGTCGACTATGTTCTGGATTGACCTAACTTAGTCGAATAAGTTAAAATAAAAAGTATAAACAAACATTCCCACTGAACAAACACATTTAAATAATGTTTCATCAACATTAAAATAACGTTTGACGTTACTATAATGTTGATATAAAATTATTTATTTGTTTTTTGCTCAGTGGGTTATTATATTATTACTTTCTAATTGCACTTCGTTGACTCAATAAATAAATACATTTAATATAATCAGAGTTTTATACGACTGGCACTCTTAAACACACACTTGTTTAAGAGATTAGTAATATGTTTCACTTTTTTGTATATTGGGTTGTCTATAATCATTTACATAAACAAATAAACAAGATAGCGTATGTGTTTCTGAACTTCACTTTAAATCAGTGTTTTATACGCGTGGCGCATGAAGTAAGATTTCGAGTTTAGAAAAGCCTAATTTGGCGTGGTCGCTCCGCTTCGCTACGCGACCAAGCCAAATTTTAGACTTTTCTAAACTCGAAATTTTACTTCATGCTTAATCAAGGAGTGTAAGACGTGTCGTTAATATGCAGACAACTCAAAATACAAGATCAACATGTAGACGTTTCAATACACACGAGTTACACTACTTTACGTGGTAGTGTCACTCGTATATATTGTGTTGTCTATATTTTGATCTTGTACTTCAAAAGGTAAGCCATTGAATGCTATTAATGTATTATGTTTTTAATAGCGTTTGTCCCTGAAACAGCGACATTGTGATTTACCGGTAAATTACCAAAAAATTGGTTTTGATTCACAAATTTTCGGAATTACTCGTAGTAATTGAAAATGTCGGGAAATGTTCAATTGGCCCTAAAACAACGATATTGTGATTTACCGGTAATTAGCGATAAACTGGTTTTCATTTGCAAATTGACGGAATTACTTGTGGTAATTAAAAATGTCGATAAACTGGTAGTGTCACTCGTGTATATTGAGTTGTCTACATTTTAAACTTGTACTCCAAAAGATAAGCCATTGAATGCTATTAATCTATTATGTCTTTAATAACGTAAACAACGACATTGTGATTTACCGGTAAATTATCGGGAAATCGTTTTAGATTCACTAATTTACGGAATTACTGGTAGTAATTGAAAATGTCGGTAAATGTTCAATTGGCCCCTAAAACAACGATATTGTAATTTACCGGTAAATTATCGATAAACTGGTTTTCATTTGCAAATTGACGGAATTACCGGTGGTAATTAAAAATGTCGATAAACTGGTAGTGTCACTCGTGTATATTGAGTTGTCTACATTTTTATCTTGTACTCCAAAAGGTAAGCCATTGAATGCTATTAATTTATGATGTCTTTAATAACGTAAACAACGACATTGTGATTTACCGGTAAACTATCGGGAAATCGTTTTAGATTCACAAATTTACGGAATTACTGGTAGTATTTGAAAATGTCGGTAAATGTTCAATTTGCCCCTAAAACAACGATATTGTGATTTACCGGTAAATTATCGATAAATTGGTTTTGATTTGCAAATTTACGGAATTATTGATGGTAATTAAAAATTTCGGTAAACTGGTAGTGTCACTCGTGTATATTGAGTTGTCTACATTTTGATTTTGTACTCTAAAAGGTAAGCCATTGAATGCTATTAATGTATTATGTCTTTAATAATGTTTGTCCCTAAACAACGACATTGTGATTTACCGGTAAATTTTCAGGTAATCGGTTTTGATTCACAAATTTACGGAATTACTGGTGGTAACTGAAAATGTCGGTAAATGTTTAATTTACTCTTAAAACAACGATATTGTGATTTACAGGTAAATTATCGATAAACTGGTTTTAATTTGTAAATTTACGGAATTACTGGTGGTAATTAAAAATGTCGGTAAATGTTTAATTGCTACTTTTATGCCCGGTATTATAAAATGTTTTATTCCCTAAATAAAATTTACTTTAGGAATAAATCAATTTATTCGCAAGATTTCGGTATTATAAACACAAAATAGCTTTATTTGGCTAATACATCTCCTCAGTAAATTATTTGTTTGTTTTTCTACCAAGTAAATTTTATTCGCTAAATAATTTGACAGTTAAAAGTCAAAAGTCTATTATATTATTATAATTACTTTAGATTCTACTACTTGTATTTATTAATTTCATTACGGTTATCATGTGTACCCTATCATGCATGTCAGATTTAAGTTCGCTCATAGTATCTTCCCTGACAGTGATTAATTCGAACCACAAGACATTCTAAGCGCGAGGGTAACGCCTATATTTAAAAAAGGTGATAGAACTGACGTGGGGAATTATAGACCCATTTCTGTACTTCCAGTTCTATCGAAAATTTTTGAGAAAGTAATCCTAAGACAAATTTAGACATTTCTTGAAAATGAAAATATTCTAACGAACCAACAGTATGGCTTTCGGAAAAACAGATCGACAATTGATGCAGTCAACGTCCTGCTTCAAGATATCCTTGAAGGTTTTGATGCTGATATGCACACTTCGGCTTCTTTTCTGGACCTCAGCAAGGCGTTTGACTGCGTCAGTCACGAAATTCTCATACGCAAGTTATATTTCTATAATTTCCACCCCTCAGTATGTCGGCTGATAAATTCATACCTAAATAGACAGGAAGCAAACAGTAGTGATCAACCCAAAATCATCCCACGAAAGCGACATAAGACATGGTGTTCCACAAGGCTCCATTCTCGCTATTCATATTGTTCATTAATGACTTACCGTTAATAACATCTAACTCCACATTTCTTCTATATGCCGACGACACCTATATTTATACAGAGGGACCTGATATCAACGACTGCACACACCAGAATAATGCTGCTAAATATGAAGCGAGTATTTGGTTCAAGCGTAATAAATTATCATTAAACGAAAATAAAACAGTAAACATCAACTTCTCACTAAAATCGATACATGAAAATAATCAAATTTCTAGGAGTACACATCAACAGCAAACTTACTTGGCACACGCATGGCCAGGAAACCGCTACAAAAATTTGCAGAAATATATATTTACTGCGCCAACTAAGTACCTGCTTACCAAAAAAGGCATTACTAGTTGCATATTTTTCTCTGTGTGGCTCCCACTTATCCTATGGCATTACAGCCTGGGGCCACTCAACAATTATGCACAGACTATTTGGTCTCCAAAGACGAGCAGTTAGGATCCTAGATGGCTTGGGATACAGAGATGACTGTAGGGAGGCATTTGCCAAGCTCGGCGTGCTTACGCTACGTTCATTTTATGCACTAAACTGCCTAACGTATATCTCTCAAAATATAGAGTCGTATCGCCTCCATAGTAGCGTTCACATGTACGACACTAGAAACAAACAAAATATACACATGTATCGGTCTCGCCTTACGAAGACATTTTTATGGTCCCAAAATGTATAACATGCTGCCCGAAAAGATAAGGTCATTGGGGTGTAAAGAGTTTAAAAAAATTATAAAAACGTACCTCATTAAGAAAGTATTTTATAGCATAGAGGAATTATTGGCAGATGAATTTGAATTGTAAAATCCTCATCTAATTATATGTATTTCATATTGATACTTCATCTTAATGTATCTTATTTTATTATGTCATGTATTTGTATTTTATACTTATTTTTATATTTTATACTTCTTGTATTGTTTTGACCTGTGTAAACTGATGTATATTGCACCAATAAATTATTATTTATTTATTATTTATAAGGAGTCGAAGACCTTGAGTTTTTCAAGTCAGACATAACCAGGAATTTGTATACTTATGCATACGCTTTTTTTAAATTAGTTCCATTTAAAGTTTTAAACGAGTGTTTTCCACTCCAAGACTAAGCATGAAGTAAAATTTCGAGTTTAGAAAAGCCTGAAAATTTGGTTTGGTCGCGTAGCGCGAAGCGCGGAGCGACCAAACCAAATTTTCAGGCTTTTCTAAACTCGAAATTTTACTTCATGCGCCACGCGTAATAAACACTGAAGACACTGAAGTATTGTGAACAAGTGAACTTCACTTGAAATCAGTGTCTTATACGCGTGGCGCATGAAGTAAAATTTCGAGTTTAGAAAAGCCTGAAAATTTGGTTTGGTCGCTCCGCGCTTCGCGCTACGCGACCAAACCAAATTTTCAGGCTTTTCTAAACTCGAAATTTTACTTCATGCTTAGCCTGGGAGTGGAAAACACTCGTTGAAGTCTTTTCTAATTTGTAATAAGCTTTATTTTTCTTGTTCTGTGTAATTCTTACCCATTTCACGGTTATTCTCCACAATTATAAGAAATTATACTAAATTTTCAATTTGATTAACAATTCAATTTGAAAGATTGACAATTCAATTTTAAAAATTGGTGGTTCCATCTATTGCAACAATGAAAATGTATAATTGCGGTCGGTAATTTATTTCTCGAATTGCTATTTATTTGGTAGGTTTGCTTTATAATACGCAATTTTATTTGCCTATTAGTTTACTACGTAAATAAATTTACTCCACAAATAGTTATCTAATGATTTATTAATCGTTTATAATACCGGGCAGTAATGTAATAATTTTTTGCTTTAATTTAATTAATTAGGTTGAGTGGATCTCTATCAGAATTTCAATTATTTTCATGAAAACGCACAGTGTATTCAATTTATCAAATAACTCACATTAAGGACCTTATCTTTTTTTTTTCGCAATGTTTTCAATACCACTGATATTGACCCGCAGATGTTAATCTCGGCGCCGATAATTGAAATAATTGTGGCGAATCGTAAAAAGCGCGCATTTTTTATAATTTCATGGGCAAACATTGAAAACCGCCCGAATGTGGTTCGAAACGGATCGCAGACAGTGATGGTGCGAAAAGCTCCGAATTTTATCGCCGAACTGTGTATGCCGTAGGAATGTAAATTGTATTTTTTTGAAATAAAACCTTGAAACTTATCGGAAACGGAGCCGTGTACGAATGGCATGAAATTTTGTTTAAACTCGATTATTGGAAATCTCGGGCGTGTAGTTTTTAATAATGCTCGGAGTATTGTGTCGAGAATGCCCTCTGTTAAAAAATGGTTTGGCACAAATGCGTTTTTGGATTGATTCAAATTAAGCGCCGTTGAATAAATGGTGAAAATTGCTTGTACATTTTGTGCGTACGCGCCGTTCGTATGGTAATTTATCATTAATTTAATAGGTAGGGACCATTGGTGAATATTTAATTTATAATAATGCCTGTCGTGAATCTAAATTAGCTAAAAAGAATAGAAAGTGGTACAAATACGAATTCGCAATTTCGTCTTTGTGTCTGGAACCTGTTGAAGATCAATGGCATTTAATTTATAAAAATGTTAATGAGAGCAATTTCGTCTTTGGGTGTGGAACCTTTTGAAGATCAATGGCATTTAATTTATAAAAATTGATTTAAATATTGAGTTACATACGCCTGGCGCATTTTAGACAGAAAACAAGATTATGTTCCCTACTTCTCAACCTACGTTGTAAGTTTAGAAAGCCGGGAAATCACGACTTCCACTTTGTGGAATTAACAGGTACTGTAAATACCAAAACGTACCTCTAGTAAAAAAAATCAATTTATTTACAACCCACTGAGCAAAAAACAAACAAATATCGTTATATCAACATTGTAGTAACATTAAACGTTGTTTTAATGTTGATGAAACATTATTTAATTGTATCTTCAATTTGGTTCTCATTAATCACTTGATGAAACATGTTTACAATATTGATAATTAAATAAAAGTCACTTGGTTTGTTTCACTACTATTTTTTGTTATTCTCTCCGACTAGTTTCGACTTATCGTCATTCTTTCTGTATTACTCCTTGAGAATGACGATAAGTCGAAACTAGTCTGGTTTTCTAATCAAAGACATATCACGAATAATAGCGGGCCCTTTAGTACACTTAATAAACCTGGCTTATGAAAAAGGAATTTCAGCTGTATTGAAAGAAGCGATTGTTGTACCGATTTATAAGAAGAATGATCGAAGCAATGTAGAGAATTATAGGCCCGTGTCAATCCTTTCCTTTTTTGCGAAAATTTTCGAAAAAAGTATTCTTGACCGCCTAATGTCATACTTCTTAAAATTCAATCTACTCAACTCTTCCCAATCTGGGTTTTTAAAAGGTAAATCTACAATAGATTCAATTTTTGATTCACTTACATCTATCTACAAAGCCTTGGATAAAATAGAAGTGACATTAGGCATTTACTTCGACCTCACAAGGGCTTTCGATCTAATAAACCATTCTCTACTTTTAAAAAAACTCTCAGCATACGGCATAAGTGGAAATGCGCACAGCCTAATTAAGTCATTCCTAACCGAACGAACGCAATCAGTAGTTAAATGGTACCAGGGTGGTCTTCGAGGGTGAGACTTTAAGTCCTTCTCTAGCACACCATTTGCTCACCACGTTCAGTGCACGTTGCATACGCTCTCTGATCGTGTTGTTAAATTTTCCCTCAACGAGTATGACTAGGTCATCCGCGTATCCTAGGGAAGAGTATCCCTCGTTGCTGAGATCCACTAGCAGGCCATCCATGACCAGGTTCCACAGCAGGGGTGAGAGAACTCCTCCCTGCGGACAACCACCGGCCACCCTGGATGCTAGTGTCTGGTCAGCGAACGTTGTGTAGATCATCCTTTTTGTGAAGATGATTATCAGAAGAATTATGCACGCCAAGTATAGAGACAGTTGTCGCACTTTTTTTGTCGAACTGGAAATAATGACGGTATATTCGCTTTATATTTATAAATGTTGTCTGTACGTTTTTATGAACAAAGCTAAGTTTGCCTCAAATTCAGCTTATAACAAATCTGCAGAAACTCGCTACCGGAACGATTTGTCTGTACCATCCCATTCCACATCTCTGTATGAGAAAAGCCCGTATTATATGTGTGTGACGTTATTCAATAATCTACCGACAAATATTAAACAGATTACTGTTTTAAAAGAATTTAAAAATAAACTAAAAGAAATGCTAGTAAAGAAGGAATATTATTCAATAACTGAATTTTTAACCAATTAATTTATTGTTCTGTTTTCTGTCATGTTGGTATATTTTATTTAAGTTATTATTTTTTAAGTTCTAAATGTTATTTTAGCTAAACTGGTTCTTATTATATTATTGACAATTGTTAAACACTTTTACTGTGTCTATGTACAAGTATTTAAATAAATAAAAATAAAAAATAAAAGAATAAAAAAAATAGTAGTGAAACAAACCAAGTGACTTTTATTTAATTATCAATATTACTTAATTGTGTTTGCTCAGTGGGAACTTAAAACTGTTTTTTATAGATTGAGTCGTATTCACTTACCCTCTCTATTTTTTGTTATTGTATATTAAAAATCTAGAACTAAGCAATTAAATTTTTGCAACTAACCACACCCCCAGCGTATTGATCGATCAAAGATCGTATCATAGATCTGTTAAGTATGATAATTATAAGGTTCTAATAGATTTGGAATCAAGAGAGCCTCATTTGACTACAATAATGAGCTCTAATTAGTGAAAGTCGTCAGTGCGCATTATTATCGAGTCTGGATCATTTTGGAAATCGATCCTTCCGTAATGGAATTGCGCAACGCGCTGGAAATACCCGCGAATTTGGAGCTCGAAAATGGACACGAGCGGTAGTTATTATCTGAGATGATGATGATTTGATCATTTTGTTGATCACCCGATAATGATTTAATCGGTGTCTCCGCAGCGAGTGCTTGTAGCGATCTTGGTCATTGTTTTGTTTGGCCTCATGTCATTTCGTGCAACGCTGATAAAGCGTACCTTTGAACAAGATATACGAGAGTGAATATGTTGTTCGGAATTTTTTGATAAAATATTGTTGATAATGTACGAAACACGATGTTGTTATTTATTTCTGAGCGTTGGTCACTTGAACAACAATTATTTTTTATGAAGCATGTTTAAATGAATTCAAAAAATTATGCATAACTGCATGTATACCAACTGTAACATGGATTTTCACCTAAAAATACGAAACTTAAAAAAATAAGCTTGCATTGCAGCATGGAGTTGATGTTCTCAATCGCAATAACAATATTTATTTAATAAAACATGTTATTTATTAATTAATTAATTAACAGATAATGATTTGTTATATTTATCAATGCACTTATGTTCTATTAAGAACTCGTTATATACACGTAGTAAGTTATAATTGCAGTTTACCGATAAATCGTAAATTAATGCTCTCCAAAACTTACCGGTAATTTGCCGATTGTTTGCTGGTATTTTGATAAATTACCAATTAATCCCTTATGAATACCTGAATAAAACGAGAGTTAAGTGTATCTAACCAATTGTCTAAAAACAATATTATAGGCAACCCTATAGACCAGTGGTCTCCAAACTACGGCCCGCGGGCCAAATCCGGCCCGCGACTTGCATGAATCCGGCCCGCGATTGTTTATAATTTTTTTTGTAAATGTCATAATTTGAAATATTGTAACAATTGTTCCTTAAATTTTTCATAATTTTAAAAAATTAATCGGATCTTGCCCGACTTTATTATGTAGAATTGTATTTGTGGCCCGCGAAGAAGATAGTTTGGAGACCCAGGCTATAGACCGTCAGTGTATACTGGGTTGCCTATAATCGTCGTTGTATGTGTGTTTGAACTTAACTTAAAATCAGTGTTAAATACGCGTAGCGCATACAGTAAAATGTTGAGTTTAGAAAAGCCTGATTTGGCTTTTCTGAACTCGAAATTTGACTTCATGCTTAACCCTTTTAGCACTAGAATTTTTCTGGTGCCCAAAAAAATGTTTTGTACACTGCATTTTATTTATGACTATGTCAGATACACAGAGAGTTTTTTTTTTTGAGTATACATATTTTAATATACTGTATACGCTGTAAATCTTCCGATATTCGTTGTTTTTACAAATATTTTAAATTGAACTTTCAAACGAGTGTTTTCCACTCCCAGATTAAGCATGAAGTAAAATTTCGAGTTTAGAAAAGCCTGAAAATTTGGTTTGGTCGCGTAGCGCGTAGCGCTACGCGACCAAACCAAATTTTCAGGCTTTTTTAAACTCGAAATTTTACTTCATGCGCCACGCGTACTAAACACTGATGTGATGTGATGTTAAAAACACACGTTTTCAGCATACTGCTTTAGTAGAATATTTTGAACTTTACCTAAAATCAGTGTTTTATACGCGTGGCGCATGAAGTAAAATTTCGAGTTTAGAAAAGCCTGAAAATTTGGTTTGGTCGCGTAGCGCGTAGCGCTACGCGACCAAACCAAATTTTCAGGCTTTTTTAAACTCGAAATTTTACTTCATGCGCCACGCGTACTAAACACTGATGTGATGTGATGTTAAAAACACACGTTTTCAGCATACTGCTTTAGTAGAATATTTTGAACTTTACCTAAAATCAGTGTTTTATACGCGTGGCGCATGAAGTAAAATTTCGAGTTTAGAAAAGCCTGAAAATTTGGTTTGGTCGCGTAGCGCGTAGCGCTACGCGACCAAACCAAATTTTCAGGCTTTCCTAAACTCGAAATTTTACTTCATGCTTAATCTGGGAGTGGAAAACACCCGTTTAAGACTTCAAATTTAACTATTTTAAAAAACAAACGATTATCGGAAAAGGCACAGCTCATGGATGCTCATGTAACCGGGTGTTTGATTAAGCGTGGCCACCGGCTGTTTCTCAAAAACTATGTAGCGTAGCGTGTTAGGGTAAAAAATTGCAAAGTGAAAGTGGCCGAAAGAAATCACTGGAAATTAGGTTTAAGTCCCTACCTCCGCCGCTAGAGGGTGTAACATCTATCGCCAAATACAAAAACAGATTTTTATCAAAAAACTACTAAATTCAGCTAGGTTAAAAATATACGAATCATAATCTACGCTGAATTTAACACAATTTTAACTACTGACTTGTTTCTTTATGTCGCACATATGAAGCAGGGGAGAGCGGCAAAGTGTTATCATTAAACTTCGTGTAACTCTTTTTAGGATTAATTTACAAAAATCTGGTATATATAAGATTAATTGTTGCAACTGCGAAAAACTGTACATAGGACAAACTCAAAGATCATTAGCTATTAGATTTAAAGAACATAATTATCACATAAAGAACCTTAACCCTGAAAAATCAGCAGTTGCACATCACACTATAACTACTGGTCATAAGTTTTCGGAAAACAATATACAATTATTAAAACATTCTTCAAATAAAAAATTAAATATGTTGGAAGAATTTCGATTTAAGTCCCCTGAATAATCCCTTATTAGAGGTAATTCCGACAAATAACTGCGACAGACACAAGTCTTAACCTCACCCACGGTTTTTCCCATAATCCCTTTAGGTATGAGTATCCCGCCCTTTATTCTTATTTACTGAGTAAGCTATTGATAATGAACACGTAGTGTTCGAAATGTACATTTAGCGTAAATAAATGTTTTTAGTGAAGAAAGTGTTAGTCTTTTACTAGTTGGTCTCATTTGATAGGTAATTGAAACCACTTTCACTGTTTACTCTCGTTTACTTTAGTTTTTATAGAAAGCGCCAGAGGGCGTTTTTTGAACAACCTCCATATTTTCTAGATTTTCTTAAAAATTTCAAACTATAACCTATTCTAACCTAATTTTTCTGCGCTAGATTATTACACGAAGGAATACTGAGAAAGTGGTGATAACCTCATCCCGATATCTTTATCCTAACCAAAGATATAGTAAAAAGTCTGGACGATTTGCCCATTTTTAACCGCGTACTATATAAAAATATATTTTAAAATCTAGTAGGCCTTTAGACTTTTTTGTTTTATGTTCAAGAAGTCAAAAACAATAATTTAAAGAATAACGGACATCACTTTTTCCCATTTGTAAAGCGAATATCTAAGTAAATCCAAGATTTATTAAACATTAAAATTACGATTCAACAAGTTAGTCTTACAAAGACTATATCAAACACTCATTGAAACAACTACTTTCCCAGCTAATACCCCGACGGACATTGAATTATACAACAAGTGTTTGCTGTTACATACAGTAACCTAATGCAAATGTAACAATTTGGGTCAAATTATTCAGGCTATCTATAGACGCGTTTCGAGATTTATCTCTCATCAGTATAGCTTTGCCATTCCCTCTAAACAATTTGAGAATCGCACTTTTAATGTTTGAAGTATTCTGCAACCAAAAATTGGCAATTTCATTTATACAAATCCAAGATTATTTAAAATCTCAAAATATAGTAGGCTATGAGATGAGTAGAATGTTTAAAGCAGCGTATATTTACTACAATTAAAAACACTTATTACAATACTTTATTGAAACAATACCAAACAAAACAAAAGAAAATAAAACGAAAACAATAATTAAATCTAGTTTCGCTGGTAGAGGGCGCAACCTCTACCGCAAAAGATAAAAATACGATGTTATTCAAAATGCCAAATTAAGCTGCATATGTTAAAAATATGTAAATCTTAATCTACTGTAAATTTTTTTCCATTGCAATTACTTTCTCGTTTCTTTTGCTTTTACATACGATGCAAATGAAAATGGAAAAGTCTAATCATTAAGCTGGTTGTAACTTTAGTTAGGTTTAATTAACCCAATTTAATAAAATTTAACTTAATTGATAAATAACTGAATGTACTTTTAAACACTATGTATTCTGATTTAATTTAGTGTCTATAGTAAGGATCAGAGGGCGCTATTAGTACAAAATACTCCATTGTGCACAATTTTCAATATATCTCCGGTTAGGATAAAAATATCTGGATGCGGTTTTCAGCAGTTTTCACAGTATTTCATATTTTAATTATGTATTGTAACTTACGTATACCTTCCAATTTAAAAATTTAAAGAAAATGAAGAAAATACGTTGATTGTCTCAATCGCACCCTTTATGGTTTAATATCGAAACTAAATTTGGTAGGTAGGTAACATTGAATTATAACCTTTAATTTTTGCAGTCAGTTCGTTCATGTGTCGTTTTATAAAACACTTGTTTGGTTATATAGGAAATTTTTCTTTTAGGTAAACATATGCATAACCTGTAAATTTTCCGACATTCGTTGTTTTTCAAAAGACCTTAATTTGAAACTTGAAACGAGTGTTTTCCACTCCCAGGCTAAGCATGAAGTCACATTTCGGGTTTAGAAAAGCCCCGTGAAAATTTGTCGAAGAGTTCAATTTGAAGCTATAATCGAGTGTTTTCCACTCCCAGACTAAGACTGAATTTGGTTTTAAAGTGCATTCAATTATCTATCAAATAAGCCACGTTTATTAAATTCAGTGGAACCTAACAAAAGTTACAGGCATTTAAATAGTTAGACATTTACGTTCTCCCGTGCATCTTATCTGAGACTTAAAAAAACTAGAAGATAGTTAAAATTAGGTAAAATTTACCGTAGATTAAGATTTTCTTATTTTTCTTATCGCCTAATGTGGCATTTATTTGATAAACATTGTTTTAATCTTTTACTATAGAGATAGTGCCCTCTTGCGACGAAGCTATGTACTTAAAAATAATTTCCAGCGATTTCTCTTAGCTACTTTTACTATGATTTTTTTTACCGCAACATGCTACGATGTATAGTTTCTGAGATACAGCCGATGGCCACGCTTAACCAAACACCCGGTATGTATATTTAAAGGAAAAATTCCCAGCATGTTTACTAAATTTTAGTGGTGACAAATACCACCGTCAGGGCCGAAAGGGTTAATCTAGGATAGGAAACCCTTGTTTAGTAACAGATAGAATAAATTATAGGTACCACTTTTACTTCAGATAATATCAAACAAAACTCAATTATTTGTTATTAAATCACTTTTAATTATGATTTTTTGTCACAAATTAAGAAAATATATTAAGGTCTCATTGATTGTCAGAAACGTTTGAATAATCACCCTCTCCTTGATGCCAGAACCATCAAAGGGTGATTATATGAACGTATTTGACAATCTAATAGACCTTAATAAAGATATTTGCTTCATTTGTGGACACTTTTTGGAAAAATAATATACTAGGGCTGAGGTGTAATATTGATATAGGCATAAGATAAAAAAATCAAACTTTGGGGTTGTTGTATATCGATTTACCTTGATTTTTGAGATTCTGAAAACGGAATCGAGGTAATCGTGTATTGGACGCACGAATCTAAAGTTCGTTGGCTAAGGCGACTTACCGTTTGGCCACAAAATAAATTGTAAGTTCCACTTTTGAGGTTATATATGGTCGTATTTTCGGCTAAATGAGCACATTAGGGATACCTATTACACACATCATGAAATTATCTAAAAAAAGATGACGTAAATTATCCCATTTGTAGTGTTACCTTCATTAATTCAGTCAATATCACGATATTAATTTTACACTAAAATTGACGTCTACTTACGTTTATTTAAAATAATGGATATATAAATCAAGATTGATTAGTGAATCATAGTTATTCTAATTTACGATATAAATAAATAGATGGCGCTAGATGTATTATAATGTAATAAATATTAACTGTTTACGAAAACTGTCATCGACATCTTTGGGAATGATGTAAAATATTAATGTTAATATTTAAATATTCAGGGGCTATTCCGTACACGCAAAGAGACTTACTCATTTTATTCTATTGCAAACTTTTCTCCTAACTTAACCTAACAGTATGTAGAATAATGAATGTGCGCAAAGAGATTTAAGCAATTTATTCTATTGCAAACCTTTCTCCTAACATAACTTAACCTACAAGTATGTGGAATAGTCATCGTGCGCAAAGAGACTTACGCAGTTTATTCTATTGAACACCTTTCTCCTAACTTAATCTAGAAGTATGTGGAATAGTTATCGTCTGCAAAGAGACATACGCAATTTATTCTATTGCAGACCTTTCTCCTAACCTAACCTAACCTAGAAGTATGTGAAATATTTAATTTGCGCAAAAAGACTTCCGTAATTTATTCTATTGCAAACCTTTCTCCTAACCTAACCTAACCTAACCTAGAAGTATGTGAAATATTTAACTTGCGCAAAAAGACTTCCGCAATTTATTCTATTGCAAACCTTTCTACTAACCTAACTTAAAAACATGTAAAATCACCTAAGTATAATAAAATGTTTATCTGCATCTTATTATTTTATAGAAAAATGTGTGGCTATACTAAGCCTTAAATCAGATAATTTTGCTTGGTTATGTGGTCCTATTAAATTATTTTAATTGTATTTAAATTTAGCTACTAACCAATATGCCGTACAAATTTAATTTTAGTAAAAACAGTGAATTAAATATAAAAGTAATATTTGTAGGTGTTCTTATATATTGTTATATTATTTGTTATTATTTTATTATTGCAGTAAATATCCTAGTTATCATACGAAGGTGCCATATATATTATTTATATCGTAAATTGAAATAACTATGATTTAATAATCAATCTCGATTTATATATCCATTATTTTAAACAAACGTCAGTAGACGTCAATTCTAGCGTAAAACGAATATCGTGATATTGGCTAAATTAATGAAGATAACACTACAAATTGGATGAATTACGTCCTCATTTTGGAGATAATTTCATCATGTGTGTAATTTGTATCTGTAATGTGCTTATTTAGCCGAAAATACGACCATATATAACCTCAAAAGTGGAACATAAAATTCGATTTGCGGCCAAGCGGTAAGTCGCCTTAACCAACGAACTTTAGATTCGTGCCTCCCATACACTTTTACCCTGATTCCATTTTCAGAATTTCAAAAATCATAGTATAATAATATATAATATATAGTATTTTTCAAGCTCTAGTGCTAAGCAATAAAAAATAATCTCGAGTACCGACAATACAAAATACAATGCCTCTTTAAAATTGTAGCCGCTACTGCACTAGGCATTATTTATAGGGGGTTGGTTTCAGAGTGTTTCTACCTGCGAAAAATGTTTCCATATTTTTGGTATTCTGACAGGAAATATCTCAAGTAATTTAAACAAAATATAATTCTAAAAAAGGCAATGTGTCCGTCACAGCTTTTTCCCTAATATTTAATAAGTAAATTCATCTTTACAATTAGCTATTCAAGGATGTTTGCGCGTAACTTCCTTGCAATGCTTTTTAGTTCATCTCATTTTAAATTTTATGCAATCAACATGAAACTCATAGAATTTATTTGGAATGTATTTAACTCACATCTTATAGAAAGAAAATTGAATCATCTTGACGTATTTTCCTAAAATATTTAGCCAAAGTTGATATTATGCAATTACATTTACAATTTTGTTAAAAATTTAAAATTTTATACCATCAACATGAAATTCACAGAATTTACTTACAATTGTTTGCACTTACATCTTGTAGAAAGAAAATTAACTTATATTATCACATTTTCTTATAATATTTAGCCAAAGTTGTAATTTTGAAATAAAATCAACGATTTTTGAGAGTGTTTTCATTTAAACAATTGTAAAAAATTAACAGATTATCAAAACAACTTAAAATTCAAAGAATCTGCACATAAATGAATAAACTTTGATTGGTTATAATTGAAAAATATCTTTACTAGATATTCCAAAATATCAAATCAAAGTTAAAATTTGAATTGATTTATATTTATTATATAAAATTAAATTCCATTCAACTTGAATAAATTCTGATCATTTTGAACTTTTACAATTTTGTTTCTGATTGATCGCCTAACGAGGGTTTCCACTATCAGGTTAAGCATGAAGTAAAATTTCGAGTTTAGAAAAGCGTGAAAATTTGGATTTGCCGGGGCGCGCGAGCGAAGCGAGTCGCGCCTCGGCAAATTCAAATTTTCACGCTTTTCTAAACTCGAAATTTTACTTCATGCGCCACGCGTACTAAAGACTGACCTATAGTGGAATCTTCAACCAATTGGTAGGAGTGAAATAAATTTAGTATGTTAATTATCAACTGTCTAATTGACGGGGAAAGACACATCACCACCTTTTTTAAATATTTGGGTTACAATTTTTGTTTCACGCCCTAAAACAATTATACTTTTTTTTACTACTTGTGTAACAGAAAAACCAACAGTGTTGAATATTTATGTTTGGGTTTTATTTGTATAAAAATTTAATATCTAAATTTAGACCAGAACTATCATTTTACACCCTAAAATAAAAATGACGTTTATCTTTATTATAAAAAATACTTAGAAAGAAATTAAAAACATTGTATATTTTCTTCCTTTAAAAATTACTGAACGAAATTGAATAAACTGCCTTTTTCCTTTCATTAAATATAAAATAAAACGAAACTTTCTATTTTCCTTTGTTCATTTTTTCACAATTTTTTTTTCATTTTTTAGACGGCATAATTTGTTAATTACATAAACATACATAAAAAGCCAATATTTATATTATCTACAACTTTTATTAAAGAGATTTTTTTATATGATCATTTTATAGGAAAATTTAAAAAAAATGCCAAGAGTAAACTACCAGTTCCGGTTCCCGCATTTTCACCAAAAGCTTTTCCTATCCTAGGATTGTAATAAAAAGCTTAAGTTTATAATGTCATCTTAACATCTTGATTGGTTTGGGCTGTACAATGGTGACGGACACACTTTTTTTTTTTAAATGGTCTTAGTTAACAACTATCTGGGAAACAAATCTCAAAATGTCATGTTGACTATCATGATGACATGACAGCATCATTGTTTGAAAATTGGTTCATAAATAATTTAATACCAAACTTAGCTGCAAAATCAGTAATAGTTTTAGATAACGCTTCTTATCATAGTCGCCAAATTGACAAAGCACCCACAGCGGCAAATAAAAAAGATGAAATAGCTAAATATTTATATGAAAATAATTTGTTTTTTGAAGAACATTATACCAAATCCCAATTGATTGAAGTTCTAAATAGTCGTAGTAAAAAAAGAAAAACATATTATATCGATCAATTGGCAGAAGAACATGGACATACAGTGGTACGTTTACCTCCGTACCACTGTATTTTTAATCCAATTGAGTTAATATGGGCCCAATTAAAAGGAAATGTGCGGAAGAATAATGTAACTCCAAATTTAAATAAATCAGTAATAGATTTTGTCAAAAAAGAAATAAAAAATATATCTGCCGACCAGTGGTCAAGATGTGTTAAACATACAATACGTATTGAAAAAGAGTATAATACGTTTGATTCAAATTATCAATTTTTTATAAATACACAAGACTCTGACAGTGATGACTCAGATATAGATATAGACAATTAAAATATTATTTTACACAATTTTTAAAAATGTTATAAAACAACGTTGTAGACAATAATAAAGTAATGTTTTTCGTTATTTGACATATAATATTTTTTAACCCTTTGTCTCTGTGATCTAGTTATTTTGTTTAAATTTAAAATGAGATGAACTAAAAAGCATTGCAAAGAAGTTACGCGCAAACATCCTTGAATAGCTAATTGTAAAGTTGAATTTCATTATTAAATATTAGGAAAAATGCTGTGACGGACACATTGCCATTTTTAGAATTCTATTTTGTTTATATTACTTGAGATATTTCCTGTCAGAATACCAAAAATATGGAAACATTTTTCGCAGGTAGAAACCCTCTGAAACCAATCATGCCTAGTGCAGTAGCGGCTACAATTTTAAAGGGGCATTGTATTTTTTATTGGCGGTACTCGAGATTATTATTTATTGCTCAGCACTAGAGCTTGAAAAATACTATAAATCGAAATGCAATGAATCCCAGACTTTTCTTGAAGTTTGTAAATCCTTAGGACACTTTTTCTTCGGTATTGTTTGATTCAGATTTTCTACAGCTAGGACGATATTGCCCCAATCTACCTGCCCTGGATTACCCCATTTAGAAAAGTTTTGTTAATCCAAAAATAACAACAAACTATAGGGCATGTATGAAACATTTAAATAGGAGAAAGAGCATAACAATAAATCGTATCTTACATATGCTCTTGAACTTTTATCAGTTTAATGAAAATCAAAAAATCTTTTTCTCTATGGACATCAACACAAGCTAGTAAGCAGGGTTGTTAAAAAAAACGTTTTTTCATTTTAATTAAAACAAACAGTTTTTTTTTTAATAAAACGTGTTTTTTATTCATTGAAACAGCGTTTTAAACATTAACAATTAAAAACATGTTTAAAACGTGTTCAAAACAGAACATACAGGGCATTTTTCTTTTGGGTATACATATCCCGATAATTACAGCGTTTTTTAAATTTGCGGGAATTCGTTGTTTAAAAGCGGTTAAATTGAGGCTTTTAACGAGTGTTTTCCACTCCCAGACTAAGCATGAAGTAAAATTTCGAGTTTAGAAAAGCCTAAAAATTTGGATTGGCCGCGTAGCGAAGCGGAGCGGCCAATCCAAATTAGGCTTTTCTAAACTCGAAATTTTACTTCATGCGCCACGCTTAAAAGCACTGATTTACAGTGAAGTTCAAAAAACACACACATACAACAACGATTATAGGCAACCTAATATACGTTACAGTTATTGGGTTGCCTATAATCACTGTTTTAAACAATTTGTTCAGCGTAGAATTTGACTCACGTTTTATTTACATCTACATATTGGATTGCTAAAACCGTATCTTTTAAACTTTTTGATATTTCAGTGTTTTATACGTGTGGCGCATGAAGTAAAATTTCGAGTTTAGAAAAGCCTAATTTGGATTGGCCGCTCCGCTTCGCTACGCGGCCAAACCAAATTTTCAGGCTTTTCTAAACTCGAAATTTTACTTCATGCTTTCTCTGGGAGTGGAAAACCCTCGTTTAAAAATTTAAATTAATTTTTTTTGAAAAAACGAATGTCGTAAAATTTACAGTGTATGCATATGTATTACCTGAAACAAAAATTTCTTGTATTTAAAAATCACATTGTGGAAACTTTTTGGAAAAATAATATACTAGGGCTGAGGCGTAATATTGATACATAAGATAAAAAAATTCAAACATTTTTTGAAGTTTGATAATCAGTAGGACACTTTTTCTTCGGTATTGTTTGATTTAGATAATTAATTTGCGGGAATTCGTTGTTTCAAAGCGGTTAATTTGAGGCTTTTAACGAGTGTTTTCCACTCCCAGGCTAAGCATGAAGTAAAATTTCGAGTTTAGAAAAGCCTAAGAATTTGGATTGGCCGCGTAGCGAAGCGGAGCGGCCAATCCAAATTAGGCTTTTCTAAACTCGAAATTTTACTTCATGCGCCACGCTTAAAAGCACTGATTTACAGTGAAGTTCAAAAAACACACACATACAACAACGATTATAGGCAACCTAATATACATTAGAGTTATTGGGTTGCCTATAATCACTGTTTTAAACAATTTGTTCAGCGCAGAATTTGACTCACGTTTTATTTACATCTACATATTGGATTGCTAAAACCGTATTTTTTAAACTTTGTGATATTTCAGTGTTTTATACGTGTGGCGCATGAAGTAAAATTTCGAGTTTAGAAAAGCCTAATTTGGATTGGCCGCTCCGCTTCGCTACGCGGCCAATCCAAATTTTCAGGCTTTTCTAAACTCGAAATTTTACTTCATGCTTAGTCTGGGAGTGGAAAACCCTCGTTTGAAAATTTGAATTAATTTTTTTTTTAAAACAAAGAATGTCGTAAAATTTAAAGTGTATGCATATGTATTACCTGAAACAAAAATTCCCTGTATTTAAAAATCACATTGTGGAAACTTTTTGGAAAAATAATATACTAGGGCTGAGGTGTAATATTGATATAGACATAAGATAAAAAAATTCAAACTTTTTTTGGAGTTTGATAATCAGTAGGACACTTTTTCTTCGGTATTGTTTGATTTAGATAATTACAGCGTTCTTTAAATTTGCGGGAATTCGTTGTTTCAAAGCGGTTAATTTGAGGCTTTTAACGAGTGTTTTCCACTCCCAGACTAAGCATGAAGTAAAATTTCGAGTTTAGAAAAGCCTAAGAATTTGGATTGGCCGCGTAGCGAAGCGGAGCGGCCAATCCAAATTAGGCTTTTCTAAACTCGAAATTTTACTTCATGCGCCACGCTTAAAAGCACTGATTTACAGTGAAGTTAAAAAAACACACACACAACAACGATTATAGGCAACCTAATATACGTTAGAGTTATTGGGTTGCCTATAATCACTGTTTTCAACAATTTGTTCAGCGCAGAATTTGACTCACGTTTTATTTACATCTACATATTGGATTGCTAAAACCGTATCTTTTAAACTTTGTGATATTTCAGTGTTTTATACGTGTGGCGCATGAAGTAAAATTTCGAGTTTAGAAAAGCCTAATTTGGATTGGCCGCTCCGCTTCGCTACGCGGCCAATCCAAATTTTCAGGCTTTTCTAAACTCGAAATTTTACTTAATGCTTAGTCTGGGAGTGGAAAACCCTCGTTTAAAAATCCGAATTATTTTTTTTTTAAAAACAACGAATGTCGTAAAATTTACAGTGTATGCATATGTAGTAGTTGAAACAAAAATTCCCTGTATTTAAAAATCACATTTATGCACACATATTTGATATTTTCTTGTAATAAAATGTAATGTTTAATAATGTAATTTGAAATACCTTTAACAATGTAGCTAAAATTTAAAAATGTAAACAAAAAATCCTAATAAAGTAGTATAAAATATAATTTAGAAACTTTAAAATAATAAAAAAACGTTGAATTTAACGTTTAAAACATGTTTTAAACAAATTTAAGATTTGAAACATGTTTAAAACAAAACCGTTTAAAACCCGACAACTGTTTGTAAACATGTTTAAAACACAGTTTTAATAACACTTTGTATTAAACATAACAACAACTAGTCGTGGATGTAACCATTAGTAAGTCCTTTGTCTAAGATTAAAGTAAATTACCAGAATTTAAATTACAAAAATTAAAAATCACCTGGCCAGTATTACCTCCGTGGCCGGTATTCCAAAACTTTCCTCTACATATGAACTTAAATTGATGTCTTTAGAAATCGCAAATTGCGATTTCACAGGAAGATGGGGGGCCAACAATTTTAGACTGCCTATAAACTCGTCCGTCAAGAGATTTAACATTTCGGACTACCTGCAAAGTCTGTAAGGGTAAACCTTGAACGTTAGTTTCTTCTGAAACTCAACAACGACTGTGTTTACATAAGAACTTAGTCATAATGATGGTTGCGACCGTAACTACGTGGTAATTCATGATCACTGAATCAAACACTTACTATGTTTTTACCACAAAATATAATAAATATTTTGTGGTAAAAACATAGTAAGTGTTTGATTCAGTAAGAACTTAGTCTTTAGAAATCGTAAATTGCAATTTCACAGGAAGATGGGAGATCAACAATTATGTACTTTTTCAATTCACTCCTGATAATGCTGTAAAACGCGAAACTAGTCGAGTAAATAGTAAAGTAAAAAATTGTGAAACAAACCAAGTGTAATTTAATTTAAACCTTCATTATCAATATTTAAAAATGTTTCACCAAGTGATAAGTGAGAAAATTATTCAAGAAAAAATTATGTACTGCCTACAAACTCAAAGAGAAAGAAACCAAAAACTTTGGACTACCTACAAAGTCTGTAAGGTTAACCTGTGAGTTTTAATTTCTTCTCATACTCAACATAGATTCTGTTTATCTATGGACTTAAATTGATTCACAAGCCCGTATGCAGGGTGTGAATCTCTGGGGACCCCCATGCGTGTGCTGGTTGTCCGGCTTTTTCAGCCCAGATTAATCGCCAGAAGAGCGAACGAAAAAAAAAAAACAATCCCGTATTGACAGTTGGCGGTTTGCATCCGAAGTAAACAGTTGCATACAGGAAAGGGGGCGGACCGTATTACATAACGATGCCCTCCCCCCCCACCGCGCCGGCGTCGGTCTAAGGCATCTTAAATTGCCACTCATTGAGTAATTATCTTCTTATCTCATATCGGCCGTAGAAGTAGAGGAGTAGAAGTAGAAGTAGTGGTCTGGCTCGACTCGACTCGGCTCACGGTGCGTCGTCGAGTAGTGGGTATACCGTAAATCGTTCGGGCGCGAATCGAATCGAATCGCATCGCACCGCCGAATGTTGGCGCGTTGCATCGGTACGAAGTTGGCCACTTTTACGCGAACCACCTGTAAACCGAATGGAACGAACAATGTGCGCGCGCGATAAATCATACATTCGTTGCCGCTGTTAGTACAATAACGGTCTTAGTCGGAACGTTGGACACGCGGCTGGTTCAAATACTGCCGCCGCGCGTGTTGTTAAATTTAAGTGCAGGTACTCTGAAATAATAAAATAGACAGTAAATAAAATCCAAGCCGCCCGGGACACTTTTAAAACAGTTTGGACAGTTCTAGTGCAGTGGGTTCCCCGGTATCCGAGACTTTTTGGCGCGCGTGTAAAACAAATACTCAAACAAAAATGCCAGTCTACAATATTATAACTAGAAGACGTAAGGTATTTAATTACTCATTTACTTTTATTACCGCACTAATGAAAAAAAAAATGAAAGAAAAACTAGCAATCACAGCGAAATCCACGCGGAGCGGCGAAATGTGTCAGCACATTAATTTTTGTTTGTACACATTTGGAGCAACAACCTTGGCAGGGATCAACACTATCAATTAAGAATTACATAAGGAACCGCGGCTCAGCCGCCAATGTTTGTAAATAACGGACGAAGGCGCGCGCGCGCCGCCGCCGCTGATCCGAAAAAATTCCGCCGTAAACAAACCAAAATTTCCACAACGACCAAAAAATCACTTTCATTCATGCGGCTTGGCTCGCGCTAATGCGATTCTCAAGGCGACCAATTAGAAATCGATTCGGTTTTTTTTCTTCTGGGATTTTAAATCAGGCCGAGTGAGACTGTCTGGCGGTGTTCTCTATTGGAAGGTATTGCCGTAACTCGATTATCCGCAGCATGCGTGCAAACTTTACTCCGAGCTGTTGGTTTTATGGGATTGGAAATATACCGACTTTTTCGAATACTAAAAGAGTACCTTCAAAATTTTATATACCTAAATTTGGGCTACGATTTTAAATAGAGTTTTAGAACGAACAAAATGGTTTTCTTTTTCTTTTCAATAGGTCTGTTCGTTACATGAAGTGCAGCACTTTTTGCACTTCTTGCACTTAATCTGGGCCCATATTTCAAAGATTGGTGGTACGATTCGGTCGTAAAAAATCTGTCATTTAAATAAGGATTTAACATGTAAACTTGACAGTGCCCTGTTTGCAAGCGCATTCAAAACCACCACAGGGGTGCTACGGATGTCTAATCACCCTGTGTTTGTTTAGATGTCAAATGCGATATGTGTTCACTGTTTGTTTTGAGTTATGTCAAGTAATAAATTAGTAATAAAATACGGTTTGATTTCCTTTCTTCACTAATTTATATAAATTAGTAATATGTGTATCAATTTTTGTAGATATTACTCCAGGCGTTCAAGAATTTATTAAAAATGCACAAACATACGCACATACGTTAACTGTTATAGATTTTGATTGAGATTACTTTTAATACTAAAAAAACGATTATTTTATTAACTATGGAGCACATTTTTCGCCCCAAATCGGGATATTTCTGTTTAGGAATGCATGACAAAGTACAAAATATACCGATTATTGATGACATTAACAGAATGGATTTGCGCTATTGTACCATACCAAGGACTTGGATAGCGATGCGAATGTGAAATCCGATGTTTTGAAAATACATAATTTGCCTTAGTCCGAAACGCGGCTTCCTGATTCATAACTGACATCGAACGGACAATTACATTGAATTATTTTTACAAGCGCTTTATCAATTAGCGAATAATTTACATAGAATACTAATAACAAATTATTTTAAGAAATAATAATTGTTAGACTTTCTTCTCAGCTACAAATAAATCTAATTAAATGTATGTGTTATTATCTTTAATTAATTTCTCACTTAACCCGTGGTGAAACATTTTTGAATATAATACTGGATATTTAATTAAAACACTTGGTTTGTTTCACTAATTTATATTTTCTCCGACTAGTTTCGACCATTGGTCATCTTCGGGGAGGAATGTACTCCCCGAAGATGACCAATGGTCGAAACTAGTCGGAGAAAATATAAATTAGTGAAACAAACCAAGTGTTTTAGTTAAATATCCAGTATTGTATGTGTTATTATTGTAATATTCTGTGGTAGACCATCGTTAAATAAATAAATAAGACACTTCATTGTTTTTAAACAGTTAACAGTTTTCAATTTACGGATACTAAAATTGCCTCACCCTTTATTAAGTTCGTTGTTGATTACTGTAATATCTGGCACTCAATACAACTAGAGTAACTAGTAAATAATATACGAAATTAACCTAAAAGTGGTTGCTGGAGACACAACCTAACTTTACAAATTAGCTGGTGGCTAGTTACATTAGTTGCGGATTACTTAATTTGCCTAACTCTAGGTTCAATGGCCTATGAGCTAATTTTAACCTCTTGGATTGAAATTCTGTTATACATTTTTTTTTATCAACAGGTGGGAAATACCAGAATCAACACGTTAGTTTCTAACGATGGACAAAACATAAGAAGTTAGATTGGTTACTTTAGTAACTGAAAAAATTAGCCCAAATTCACTGTTCGTAATCTCGCCATCTTAACTGCTAAATAGGTAAATCAGTAGCTGAATACTTAGTTGGCTGAACCCAAAGTTAGGCTGGTTGCGAGTTACTTGGATTAGTTGTTCTTTAGGTTATAACTGGTAATCAACCCGTTATAAATAGCTAAACCTATAAAATTGCTATCTAACATAACTTAGACCCAGTTGCACCAAAAACATTGAACTCGAGTTATTTTAGTAACTGGCAAAATTAGCCAAGATTTACTATGTGTAATCTCTCCATCTCAACTGCTAGATAGCTAAATCACTGGCTGAATATTTTGTTCGCTGAATTCAAAGTTAGGCTGGTTGCGAATTACTTGGATTAGTTGTTCTTTAGGTTATAACGGGTAATAAACGCATTCTAAATAGCTAAACCTATAAAATTGCTATCTAACATAACTTAGGCCCAGTTGCACCAAAATCATTGAACTCGAGTTGAAGAAGACAGTTCCTATTGTTCTAATGTCACTTTAAACTCGAGTTCAGAGTTAAAACAGTTCAGCGTGTTTGGTGCAACTGGGCCCAAGTTAGATTAGTTGGCAATTTCATAGGTTTGGCTATTTTGAATTGGTTAATTACCAGTTATAACCTAAAGAACTCAATTGGCTGAACCCAAAGTTAGGCTGGTTGCCAGTTACTTAGGTTAGTTAAGTAACTGGCAACCAGCCTAACTTTGGGTTCAGCCAATTGAGTATTTAGCTACTGATTTAACTATGTGGCAGTTAACATGAAGAGATAGCAGACAGTGAAATTAGGCTAGGTCATGATTAACTATTTTTAAGTTACATTAATTGCCAGTTACTAAAGTGACCAATCCGATTTCTTATGTTTTGCCCATCGTTAGAAGCCAACGTAGCGATTGCGATATTTCCCACCTGTTAGCAAACACCCTAATTTTAGTAAATCATCTAAGCTAGCAATGAAGTTGGTCCCTATAGATTAGGTTTCTAAAAAGTTAGTTGCAATACTTAAAAGTTTGGGAACCAATAAGTTCGCATTTAAAGCAACGACCGTTTTTCCTTTTCTTTCAGGTAAGTCAATTTGTTTTAAATGAGTTTGGGTGAGTTACGTGAAGATGATAATAACTTGAAATAAAACACTTTTTCTCCTTTCTTCACAAGTTTATTTTATACCAGATGTACATTTCGGTCACCATGTGACCATTATCAATGGTTTGATACAGTATCAAACCATTGATAATGGTCACATGGTGACCGAAATGTACATCTGGTATAAAATAAACTTGTGAAGAAAGGAGAAAAAGTGTTTTATTTCAAGTCAATTTGTTTTCATTATTGATAAAATAATGAACAAACAAAATAATGAAAGTTCTTATCAAATGACCTGTACCGACTCATTTTTAAAGAATTTTGTCAAGGAAACAAAAAAACCTGTATTTTTCCATCGAACAATAACAAAAGATTATTGGTATATACGTAAATCAATAGGGATTAGAGTACCGGTAAACGGGAACACCGGTTAATCGCCAAAAATGTTTTCCAAAATTTACCGGTATTTTGTCTATTGTATTACCGGTAATTCGGTAAATTATTTAAAGCAATTTAGATGCGTTTCCTGCACTTTCTTAATTAATTGGTATACACGTAACAAAACAATAAAAAAATTCCGATTAAAATATGCGAACATTTGCCCGTGCTAAATCTAAATTTATTAAGGAATTAAGAAAGTGCAGAAAGTGCGTCTAAATTGCTTTAAATAATTTACCGAATTACCGGTAATAAAATAGGCAAAATAACAGTAAAATTTGAAGAACATTTTTAGCGAATAACCGGTGTTTCCGTTTACTGGTATTTCAATCCCTATTGATTCACGTATATACCAATAATCGTACATACGTAAATCAATAGGGATTGAAATACCAGTAAACGGAAACACCGGTTATTCGCCAAAAATGTTTTTCAAATTTTACTGTTATTTTGCCTATTTTATTACCGGTAATTCGGTAAATTATTTAAAGCAATTTAGACGCGTTTTCTGCACTTTCTTAATTCCTTAATAAATTTAGATTTAGCACGGGCAAATGTTCGCATATTTTAATCGGGATTTTTTTTCATGCGCGAGAGAGGATATGATTTTAAATGGATACGTAATACTTTTAGAGTATACTAGGTATGAAGTTGGTCTTGGTATTCTAAATAATTACGTAAAATAAAAGAAAATAATTTTTGTTTAGCCGGAAATTCTCAAATTAAATGCTTTAATGCGCTAATATTACTTTGTACAAAAATAAAATGAATGTTTGGCATACAAAGAACCTTTTTGAACCTTATAAATCTTGTGTTATTTTAGTTAAATCTAAAGTGTGTGTTTGTTAACTTCACATCGAGTCGCTGTTTTATACGCGTGGTGCATGAAGTAAAATTTTGAGTTTAGAAAAGCCTGAAAATTTGGATTTGCCGGGGCGCGACTCGCTTCGCTCGCGCGCCCCGGCAAATCCAAATTTTCAGGCTTTTCTAACTTCGAAATTTTATGTCAAGCCTAATCCAGGAGTGGAAAATCTTCGTTAAACAAACATTTGAAGCTTATTGTGTAATTTCCAGGCTTGTTAAAAAAAAAACGTTTTTTTCACTTTAATAATAATAATGATAATAATATTTTTATTTGTCCAACAGGATAGATAACCCAATTACAGAACAAAAATTTGAACACCAGAAAAAAAATCAAAAATAATAAAAAACAAACTGTTTTTTTGACAATACGTGTTTATTAACAATTAAAATCATGTTTAAAACGTGTTAATAACATGTTTAAAACACAACATGTTCAAAACACGTGTCAAATTTTATTGTGATAAAGTTTATGTTTAATAATGTATATCAAAATATCTTTAACAATTTAGCTAACATTTAAAAACGTAATAAATGATATAATAAAGTAATATAAATATAGTTAAGCTAATTGAAGATAACAAAAAAAAAAACGTTTTAAACAAATTTAACGTTTAAACATGTTTTAAACAAATTTAACGTTTAAAACATGTTTAAAACAAATTTAACGTTTAAAACATGTTTTAAACTAATTTAAAATTTAATACATGTTTAAAACAAAACCATTTAAAACACAACGGCTGTTTTTAAACATGTTTAAAACACTGTTTTAAACACAACCCTGGTAATTTCCTTTGTTTGATAATTAAAATCAATAATTTCTATTGTTTTGTAGAAACATAATCTTTTAAGTATGACACTCCTGGGGGTAAGGGAAAGTGGTGAATGCGTCGGGCAGGCATAAGTTCCTGTGTCATACTCTTAATTTTTTTAATCTACATTTTTCAGATATTTTGTTTTTCACACAAACAAACGCACACACATCATCATCACTCAGAGATGAATTTATAATAAGATAAAAAAAATTCATATTTAAAATTAGCCGTTGCTGTAACGCAGTATGACGAATACATGTGGTTTTTAAATATTAGTTTTTTTGTTATAATTGTAAATAAAGTAACTCTTTATAGTGATTTTTTAAATTCTTAAAGCATTAATAATACATAGAGATTTTTATAGAAACAATTAGTTTGATGGCCCGTCGTGGCAGAGCGGTTGAGCCGCTGGTTTCGCCAATCGTTCACGGCGGTTATCAGGGTTCGATTCCCAGCCGGGGCGAGTAATTTTTCTAACGAAAAATATTCGTCCCGGAGTTCATGGGTGTGTGTGAATGTGTTGTGACGTCCAAATATACAGTTATAGGTAATTAGCAATAAGTTAAAGAAATAAAACAAATACAAATATAAATAAAATGATGTTGGCTAATGGGCAAGTTCCCAAGGCCAGGCAAAAGCCAAAACCCAATTAAAAAAAAAAAAATTAGTTTGATGATTTTATCACTATCTTTATTTCAAATACTCTGTTTCTTAAAATGTATTTTTTTGAAGATTGTTAATGTTGTCACAATAATGTTCTTCATTCAATATTTATATATTGCTACGATTTTTCAATGTACATTTTTAGACATTCGCGAGCTTATTAAAAACGTATAATTCAATAACATTAACGAGTATTTTCCACTCCCAGACTAAGCATGAAGTAAAATTTCGAGTTTAGAAAAGCCTAAGAATTTGGATTGGCCGCGCAGCGAAGCGGAGCGGCCAATCCAAATTAGGCTTTTCTAAACTCGAAATTTTACTTCATGCGCCACGCGTATAAATCACTTATATATTGTGAAGTTTAAAATATACTTGTTTATATTTACATTTTTGATTTATTGCGTAACAAAAAATTATTAATATATTTATATGTAAAATTTAGATTTCATACGTTATGTAGCAGATATATAGATACATTCATATAACGAATATATTGCAAATATTACATCACAAAGCACTCCTGGTTTATTTGAAGCTTCTAACATTGCATTTTCACGAATAGTTTTTTCGTAATTTTATATATTATGTTTAAAGTGTGCGTAAGCTTATTTTCTCGAATTCAAATAGTTTTGAATTTGAATTTATCTTGTTCTTCTAACAAGTCTTTCAAATTATGGATTATTTGTAATCTTGATTATAAATGCATCTTTGAGTGATGATGTGCTTGTGATATGGTGTGTGTGTCTGTATAAATTAACACACATAAAATTACACACACACACACACACACATCATCATCACTCAGAGATGAATTTATAATTAAGATTAAAAAAAATCCATATTCAAAATTATTTGTTGTTATATAACACAATGCCAATCACTTGGCTAGTTAAAAAATTCCAACAAGAATTACGATAATATACGAAAATGACGATAATGTTCGAGGATTAGGATTTTTATTATTTAAACAATTGGCTTTTTTATTACATAATGCGAGCACATCACAAAACACAAACATTGCTGAATGTACTGAACAAATCCTCAAGCTAATAAATTCAAACAATACCCTCTTGAAATTACATGCAGGTATGACAGTTCACGGAGGCGATATTTCTAATGTTCACCGCGGGCGTAACTAATCGTTAATAAGTATGGTTTTGCACGCAAAAACATGAGCTCCGTGATTTTAGCGTGCGAAATTTACAATGTCACATAAAGTGGGCGTAAATTCGGTTGTAATTTATTGCGAGGTACACAAGCGCGGGCTACTTGTTTTCATTGTTTGTGTATTTTTTTTTTAATTGTACTTTTGCTAATCGAATGTCGAACTATATCGCATTAACTTCGTTTTGAAATAATTATAAAAAAATAAATAAATATGTATCGTGCTTATCGTGTTATCGGTTTATCTAAGTCGTATTTGTTATGAGTGATTTGATTAAAGTTTGTGTCTGGAGAAATAATAATAATAATAATAATTTATTTCATGTTTTAATAATTATATTAATCAAACAAAATTATTATAATAATTAAATCAAAATCTAAATGTACTAAACCAGTGATGGGGAAACTACGGCCCGCGGGCCAAGTCCGGCCCGTTTAAGAGTGCCGTCGTGAGAATGTTTGAACGAGTTCTTACTTCGTAATGTGACGACCCGCATAAAAACTACCTACCTACGATTAAGCATTATTCTTTGGCCCGCTACGATTGTCTGGTTATTACAAATGGCCCGTCTTAAAAAAAGTTTCCCCACCACTGTACTAAACATACTAAACATACAGACGACAATGTACAAAGAGCTGTGTTACTGGCAACACTTTCCTTAACAAGAGCATTTCTGCAATAGATGAAAAGGTAACTTGGCTTAGCCCTTTACTTTTTTAAAAAGCCAGGGCAAATACATCCCCAAGAAACCCGCAAAATAATAATAAAAATAACTGTATTTCTCAATAGATATAGATCCAGAAACTTAAACGGTTACCCACTGTAGAATTTTCAATATAGTCGTTTTTATTATTGTCTTATAAGATACTCTGAACCATCTAGAATAAAATGAAAACAGTTTTATACCTGCTCGAAATCGTTTTCATTAAAGTTTCGAGCTCACGCTTGATAATTAAAATGGAAATATCTCTTTAACCGTTTTCTTTTTCCAAATAATTCTTGCATGTTCTGTCTGCGCTAGCTCTAAGCTGCATCAAAAAATACTAAGTGGGGGCTGTGGTTCAAACTAATTTAGTATTTTTAAGGGGTTGTTGGGGTTGTGCTTGCTCTAAAATGGGTTTAGACTGTTCCTAAAGGACTAGTCAAATCTATAATCGCGTTTTTCTCAAAAAACGTTTCTATTATAAACGGCACGCAGCATAACTCAAACAAATTTAATTTTCTTCAATCCAAATGTTTACCATATCTTTAAAACAGCATTCCGCAGGAAAATACCTACAGGATTTTCGAGAAGTTAAGTTTTAAATGTCATATCTACAATTAATGCCCTTTTTTTAGGTAAAACATTAAATTTCAAATGTTTGCTAATTACACAACAATTATTATTTTAAATATCCCGTACGTATTTCTCTAGCTATACTCATGTAGGTTAAAAATATTTTTTTTATTTTGTTCCAAATTCAATTTTACGGTACTTATACTGCGAGCCGCGGAGCGCCTCAAACCAAACCTGGCTCGCCGGAACCTCTTCAGCGCCACCATTTTGTAAGTTTGTGTAATCAAAAAAAAAAAATTTCTGAACACTTCAAGGCATGGTTGAATATTATTATCCTTTTATTTTTCCTTCTATCAAAGAAAAAAAAATGAAAAAAAATATTTGTCACAGGTGTAACCCCTTAATATTAACTTAAACTAAAAAATAATGAACTAAAAAAGGAGGTAAAAAGTACAAGTACAAGGTTTTACACATGTGAGAGATACTTTGACAATAAGAGCATGTACAAAAAGCAACGGTGTGACGATTGTATTGTAAAATGAAATAACAAATGTATGTCCATAAAAATAGTTAATTAATTTTAAAGTTGATAAAAGTGAGCAAACTCAGTATGATGATTACATGTGGCTTTTGAATATTTGTTTTTTTGTTTTAATTGTAAATAAAGTAACTCCTAACAGTGATTTTTAAATTTCTTGAAATTTTAATAATTCGCAGAGATTTTTATAGAAACAGTCAGTTTGATGATTTTCTCACTATCTTCATTTAAAACACTGTGTTTCCTAAAACGTATTTTTTAAATGATTGTTAATGTTGTCACAATAATGTTCTTTATTCAATATTCAATATTCTAACGAGTGTTTCCACTCCTAGACTAAGCATGAAGTAAAATTTCGAGTTTAGAAAAGCCTTAAAATTTGGTTTGGTCGCGTAGCGCTACGCGCTACGCGACCAAACCAAATTTTAAGGCTTTTCTAAACTCGAAATTTTACTTCATGCGCCACGCGTACAAAACACTCAAATGTTGCGAAGTTCAAAATATACTTTTTTAAATATAAATTTTTGATTCATTGCGTTATAACTAAATTAATACAATTAACAAAATGTATGTAAAATTTAGATGTCATTTGTTATGTAGCAGATATCTTGATAAATTCATATATCGGATATATTGCAAATGTTACGTATATGTTACATCACGAAACATTCACTCCAGAATAATTTAAAGTTTCTAACAAATGTTTCAAACCCTGGGTTAGGCATGAAATAAAATCAAAAAGTTTACTTCATGCGTTACGCTTATAAAACACGATTTAAGGTAAAGTCCATAGTATACTTTGGTATCCTACTTTAGCAGAATATTTTTTTAAAATAACTTTATATTAGTGTTTTATACTCGTGGCGCATGAAGTAAAATTTCGAGTTTAGAAAAGCCTGAAAATTTGGTTTGGTCGCGTAGCGCTACGCGCTACGCGACCAAACCAAATTTTAAGGCTTTTCTAAACTCGAAATTTTACTTCATGCTTAGTCTGGGAGTGGAAACACTCGTTAGAAGCTTCGAATTGAACACTTTCCAAAAACCGACAAATGCCTGATAATTCACAACGTATAAATCGTGATATTTAAAAATTCCCTGTATGTCCAAAAATATCTGTACGAAACCATGTACTGATGATTTGTGCATTGATTTTTACCGATATTCTTGGACATACATCAAGCAGTGATTATTTGTTTTAGGCGAAGTCAATCATCAATCAATCTCTTTAATAAAAAACCTAACGATTGCGCGTGGACTGATTTGTCGAAATTTCCGAAGAGAAAAAAGCGGCGAAATTGGTTGTGCAATGCAACCCCGCGCTCCGGACAGAGGAGTGCAACTCCACCAGTCGTCCTTCAAGGATCATTCAAACCAATTCACTTTTTTGGCAGCGACAGTTGTTAATGTAACAGTTCGATTTGGTTTTGAAATTTATGAATTCTACGCGTGAACAACACTAGGAATCAGGCCCGCGTTTAGTTTATGTTAATTTCGACACTTTCCTATTGCCATCGCGTCAATATCGATTCTTCGGGTTTTCGAATCACTGCAGAGGTCTTCAATAATTCAATGGTTTCATCGATTTGTGTTGCTGTCTGTTTCTTGGGCGTGTTATTCGAGGCAATTAATATTATCGATCAGGGCTTGCCGTTGAATAATACAAAAGTGTTGGTTCCAGTGAAGCACCAACGAATCCTGCTCTTTTGACATTTTGGCTGCTAGGAAGCAATAATCATGCCGAATTATGGATCTGCGGATATACTACCAAATATCAATTTTGATTGGATAGCTCAGGTTTGTATAAAGTTAATTCAGATTACACATTTCTAAAGCAGTTTGATTAGTTTGACCACAAAACAAGAGAATTGCCATTTTTGCAATAACATATTCTTGAAGTTTTACAAAACAGCTCCTAATACTAGTGATTCCAGAAAATTATAGATCAAATTTTCTGGAGTCTCCTATCAAAAAAGATATAAGGAAATTTTTAAGACTAATAATTCACAAGTTGAAGTTTCTCGAATCTTAAAGGAAGGTGAGAGGAAGACTTCTAGATCAGGGGACCTGATGGTAAAAAAACTATCCCATAGGTAAACAATAAGAATCTTCGGGGAAGGTGAGATGAAGTTTTCTAGGCCAAATTATTTTCTCAAATTTCCAATTAAGGAAGATGTGAGGACATCTTCTAGACCCTGGGTCTCCAAACTATCTTCTTCGCGGTCCACAAATACAATTCTACATAATAAAGTCGGCCAAGATCCGATTAATTTTATAAAATTATGAAAAATTTAAGGAACAATTGTTACAATATTTCAAAATATGACATTTACAAAAAAAAATACAAACAATCGCGAGCCGGATTCATGTAAGTCGCGGGCCGTAGTTTGGAGACCACTGTTCTAGACCAAAAAATTATAGGTTAACCAAGGCAGATGTATAAAGATCTTCTAGACCAACAAAATTATAGGTTAAGTCTTCAGTCAAGAAAGATGTGTTGAGATCTAGATAAATAAAATTATAGGTCGAATCTCCAATCAAAGAAGATATGTACAGATCTTCTAGACTAACAATATTATAGGTCGAATCTCCAATTAAGGAAGATAAAATTGTAAAAAATGCATTTTAATAAAAAATTTAGAACCTTTAGATAAGATAAAATCTTCGTGACCAAAATAGGGGTCAAACTTCTCAAATCTTCAAGGAAGATGGGAGAATATCTTCTAGACCAGCGAACAAGTTTCTGAAAACATTATTCATTAATGATATTTAAAAACACTTACATGTGTATTCATTAAAAAAAATATATTGTAACACAATTTTGAAAGCTAGTGTATAACCACAGTGAGCAATCCGTCGAAAAACTTGTTAATACCGATTAACACGTTCTGAGGTCTTGATTATTCAGATGCATGCTTTTTTAAATCATTTAAACCGTTTTGCGCATAGGTACTAATGTTTATAATAAACAACGCTACTTGGCACAACCGCGCAGCGTTAGTTGCATCACTTTAGAAATCGTGCACATTGTTTTCTTGGACCGCTACGAATCGTGGTCCTGGCAAAATACGGACTGCCGAATTTCACTTTTCACCGGCTATTATTGATGCATGTTTCGGGTGACACCTCGCTCCGTTCTGCCGGTGCAGGCTGTAAATCTTTAAGGCAATGTTATCATTGTTTGTTGCTCTAATTTTGGAAATCCCGAAATAGAGAGCGGCGTGCGTGTCCAAAAATATTACTTGGGATTAATTGTGACAGGTCTGAGATAATGCATCTGAAATACATTTTGAAAATTGTTTTTGTTTAAACAAATAAAATTAAACCAGTTTTTATTAAACGATAGTTTGCGGTAAAAACAGATCATCTCCTAATCTAAGAGATTTCGTCATATCTTTCTTGAAGATTTGTTACTTTTGACTAAAGGATACCTTTTTACTACTAGGTCCACTGATTTAGAATAATTACTCTTATATTTGAAATATCGAGAACATTTTATCTTGATTTTTTCGGGGCCAGAAGAATTTCTCACAATCGCTAAATTAAAAAAAATGAACTGCTAAAGCATGATTAAAAATGCACTGCTAAACAAGAATATTTTGAATTTCACAATATTTCAGTGGTATATACGCGTGGCGTATGAAGTAAAATTGAGAGTTTTGCAAAGCCTGAATTTGAAAATCCAAACGTTAAGGGATTTCTAAACTTGAAATTTTATTTCATACCTAATCTGGGATTGGAAACACTCGTTCATAACTTCAAATTGAATTGTTTTAATAGCATTGACTTTGGAGCTCACCGGTCTATCATAGGATTTGAAGGCTATGAACTTTGGAAAACTATGGATACTATTGGTCTATCATAGGACAGATCAGTGGTCTTTAATCTTTTCTTTGGAGACTTTGAAAACTTTGGTCTATTGAAACCTTTAGAGATCTACTATATCCTATGAAAAGTTTGGAAACTTGCGATATCTTACGAAACTTTGAATACCACTGGTCTATCATAGAATTTGAAGGCTTGAGTATTTGGGAAACTTTGAATACAATTGGTCTATCAAAGGAGAGGCTAGCGACCTTCAACATTTTCTTATCAAACTTTGAAAACCTTTGAATTTTGGAAACTCAGTCTATTGAAAACTTTGGAGATCTATGATATCCCACGATATAGATAGTAGGGATCACTTGTCTATCACAAAATTTGAAGACTTTTGACTTTTGGAAACTTTTGATACCCACTAGTCGTATCATAGGACTGATCAGTGGTTTTCAAACATTTCTTTGGAAATGTTGGTATTTTAAAAACTATCGAACCCTGAGATATCTGTTTTGGTCTGGTCTGGTCTGGTCTATCATAGGATTTGAAGGCTTTAGTCTTTTGGAAACTATGGATACCACTGGCCTATTATATAAAGGACCTTTTTCTTCCTGTGCTTTGATCGTTGGCTTGCATATTGGCGACCATATTGGCTATTATAACTTTGTCTATCACTTTGCTGCTCAAAAAAGCTGTACTGTTGTCTGGTTGAACCACTGCTTCAGATTCTTCAACTATGAGGTACGTCTTCTTCCGGGGCCTCGTCTGCTATCTATTTTTCCCTGTATTATAAGATGGAGTATACCACATCTCTCGATATGTCTCATAATATGACCAAAGTATTCTAGTTTCCGTGTTTTTATTACCTTGGACATTTCTATTTCATTGTCCATCCAGCTGATTCTCAGCAAACGTCTGTACACGCACATCTCAAATGCATTTAGATGGTTTAACAATGCTTCAATGAGTGTCTAGGCTTCCACACCGTATAAAAGAACTAAGAAGACATAGCATCTAACCACACGTACTCGGGAACTTAACGTAAGGTCGTGGCAACAAAAGATCTTTCTCATGCGTATGAATGTAGCCCTGGCTTTTTCTATTCGAATCTTAATTTCCACGGACGGGTCCCAATTTTCGTTAATTTGGCATCCGAGATAGGCAGTAACCTTTAAATTGTCTTTGGAGACTTTGGAAACCTCTGAATTTTGAAAACTTTTTTCTATTGAAAACATTGGAGATCTACGATATCCTACGAAAAGTTTGGATACTCTAGGGACCACTAGTCTATAATAAGATTTAAAACTTTGGATACTACTAATCTATTATAGTACAGGTCTTCGCACTTTTCTTTGGAGACTTTGGAAACTGCTCTATTGAAAACATTGGAGATTTACGATATCCTACGAAAAGTTTGGATACTTTAAGGACCACTAGTCTATAATAGGATGAAGACTTTCTTCTTCTTCTTCTTAAGGTCCCTATCCGTTCCTGATGTTGGTAACCATATTAGCTATCATCACCTTGTTTACTGCAGCTCTAAATACCTATGTTGTGTTCAATAAAAACCAGATTCTTAGATTTTTGAGGAAGGAAATTCGTCTCCGTTTCACTCCTCTCTTTCCAAACACTTTGCCCTACAGTATATTTTGCAGTAAATGTTTTCTATTTTCGTTCCTCGTAACATGATTAAGATACTGGAGTTTTCGTGCTTTAATAGCGGTTCAATTTCTTTTTCCTTATTCACTCTTTGCAGAATAGATTTATTTGTCTGTCCACGACAGTCTCAACATTCGGCGATAAAGCCCTATTTCAAAGGCTTTTAATATCTTACTTGCTATATACTCTGGGTCCTCTTGTACGATGTGGAGTCACTCGCACGGAACCAATGCGTGAGGGTTAAATACTATACACCGTACAAGAGGACCGAGAGTACATAGCAACGTAGGAATCTCATTTTAGTATTTAATGTTAGGTTGTGGTTTTTAAATACCGTGCTCATTTTCTTAAACACTGCTCTGGTGTTCTCAATACGGATTCGTATTTCTTGTGAATGGTCCCATTGGTCATTGATGTTGGTGCCAAGATATGTGTACCTACTGGCTCTCTCGATTGGCCTTTGGTTACTTTCGATATCACAGTCTGGTACGTAGGATTAACTTATGACCATGAATTTTGTTTTATTTGACTTAAAGACTTTGGACTTTTGGCAACTTTGGATACCACTGATCTATCATAGGATAGATCGGTATTCTTCGAATTTTTTTTAGAGACTGGATACCTTTGAATTTTGAAAACTTTAGAGATTTACGATATCAAACGAAAAGTTTGGATACTTTGGAGACTACTAGTCTATTATAGGATTTGAAGACTTTGGACTTTTGGAAACTTTGGATACCACTGGTACAGTTCAGTGATCTTCAAACTTTTCTTTAAAAACTTTGGTATTTTGAAAATTTGCGATATCTTACGCAGTTTTGAAGACCACTGGTCTATCATAAGATTTGAAGGTTTTTAACTTTGAGAAACTATGGATACCACTTGATTATCATAGGACAGACCAATGTCCTTTAAAATTGTTTTGGGAGACTTTGGAAACCTTTGAATTTTGGAAACTTTGGTCTATTGAAAATTTTAGAGATCTACGATATCCTACCACACGTTTGGATACTTTGGAGTTTGGAAACTTTGGATACCAGTGGTCTATCATAGGACAAATTAGTGGCCTTCGAACTTTTCTTTAGAGACTTCGGAAACTTTGGAGACATTTTAAACATCAGTCTTTTGAAAACTTGGAGACCTTGGATATCCTACGATAGACGAGTGGTCTTTAAAACTATTCTCTTTGAATAGACACAATAGTATAGTAAAATACTTTTTACAATCATTACATTTCAAATATCAAATTAGAAATATTCATTTTTTATTAAACGATTTGTTTACATGTTATCTAGATATGAAATTATACCATAAATTAATTAATCATATCAATTTAGATATCTTTATATATTAATAATAAAAAAGTGGCAATAATATATAAGCTATTGCTTTAGAAATTGATCTCGGTGAATCACATTTCTGAATAATGCATATATTCAAATTGAAAATAACACTTACTACAATTTTACAAAATTTATGCAATTTCCCAAAGCGGGTCATTAGTCATTCGCTCTGTATAACGCTAGATTAAAAGCGCTGACATTTTATAAATTAATTAATAATACTTTTAATGTTTGAAGTATTCTGCAATCAAGTATTAGCAATTTTATTTATACTTCTAATTTTATATTTTTAGTTGTAGTATATTGTGTATTTTTTAAATGTACTCCGTTGACTAAATACATAATATAAAATAAATAGTTACAAATCGCCGTTATTTTTCCTAATAAACTGTTATTCGTTTAAATGTAAACCATGCCTTAAGAGATGTTAAAATTAAATCAGCATAACTAGTAGCAGTAGGGACCGGTAATTAACGCAATTAAAGAGCCGGAAAATACCGACAAATCATCAAGCGCGTTCCAATTCCACCCAAGAGAGCCGAAACAGAATGAAATGTTAAGGAGTCCTCAATTATGGCCCACTCACGCGAACACGCACACAAACGGAAAAAGTCCCGGCACCATGCGTGCTCTCGAATAAGTCAATATGTCAATGTCGTTTTCGAAATATTATTTCTTTCTTCACGTTTTTTTTTTCCATTTGAAACCTTTAAATTATTGTTTCATTCCTATTATTTAGAAATTAAATAATAATTATGATGGAAAGATTAGTTACAATCATTTCTTGAAATAAAAATGTTTATCCTTAAATTGACAAAATTCAAGGATTACAAAAAATAATTTTAATCAATTTATTATGTAGTTATATATACATATATCCACTCCCAGACTAAGCATGAAGTAAAATTTCGAGTTTAGAAAAGCCTGAAAATTTGGTTTGGTCGCGTAGCGCGAAGCGCGGAGCGGCCAAACCCAATGTTCAGGCTTTTCTAAACTCGAAATTTTACTTCATGCGCTACCGGTACAAAACACTGACATATTACGAAGATTTAAACATACCGCTAAACTTTACATTGCATGAGTGTTTTGTACCGGTGGCGCATGAAGTAAAATTTCGAGTTTAGAAAAGCCTGAAAATTTGGTTTGGCCGCTCCGCGCTTCGCGCTACGCGACCAAACCAAATTTTCAGGCTTTTCTAAACTCGAAATTTTACTTCATGCTTAACCTGGGAGTGGAAAACACTCGTTTAAAGCTTCAAATTAAATTCTTTTAATAAACCGAGCATCGGCAAATGTACAACGTATGTTTATGTATACTTAAAAGAAAAATTCTTGTTATGAAAATGTTCGGTGTTACAAAAAACATATATATATATATATATATATATATATATATATATATATATATATATATATATATATGTATATATATATATATGTATATATATATGTATATATATATGTATATATATATATGTATATATATACAAGGTTTCCAAACTTAAAGTCGGCACTATTGCTAACTTCGTTATTATTGGAGCTACAGAGTCAGTTAAATGGGCAAACTAGTAGAATTTTTTCCGCTGATTACGATGGTGAACACGGAATAATTAAACTAACACAGCCACAATAATTAATTTGAAAAATTATCAATAGCTTTGTCATTTTTGACCATAGAATAAAATGTCATAGGGCAATTTTTGTTCAGAATTCAATTTCCTATCAATTGGGAATATGGTATACTGGGTCTCCCATTTGAAAAAATGAAACATTTTGACATAGTTGGCGAACGCGGTGTTCAATGTTCATTTCGTTTTTACCATCGTAAAAATTATGTTATAAAGTGAGTGTGCAAGGAGGATAGAAGACTACGACGACCGTTTCGCTCTTTTTATGAGCTCCTTAGGCCGCCACATCCATCATCCCATACACAATACACACTCACTTGATATGTAGAACTTGTATATATATTGACCTCGCCAACCATACGCCGGTTTTAACGTCCGTATTTATTATTGCTACTGCATTGATACCGGCATTGATCTCATTTTGTTTCTACAGTTAGTGTCAGTTTTTAGTTCAAACCCTCGACTAGCATCGAAGCGGCGAGATACCGAACCAATGCGATGAACATGTTCAGAACGCAGAATTAAATTAAACAAATTAGAAATAACGACCCACTTATAAGTACTAAATAAGAAGTAACAGCGAATTAAGTCATGTTGTAAAATTATTTTATCAAGTTAGTGTGCTAGGTCAGAAGAGGACGACGATCGTTTCGCTCTTTTTATGAGCTCCTCAGTCCGCCACATCCATCATCCCATACACACTCACTTGATGTGCATATGGCGGCCTGAGGAGCTCATAAAAAGAGCAAAACGATCGTCGTCGTCTTCTATCCTCCTTGCACACTCACTTGATAAAATATTTTTTTCAACGTGACCTAATTCGCTGTTATTTCGTTATATCTAATTTATATATATATATACATATATATATATATATATATATATATATATATATATATATATATATATATATATATATATATATATATATATACATATATATATATATATATATATATACATATATATATATATATATATACATATATATATATATATATATATATATACATATATATATATATATATATATATTCACATGATACCACTGCTGCATCATCTGCTCTCCTCGTGGGATAGAAAAATAGGAATAAAGTTTAAGGAAAGGAATTTAGGAAAAGGTAATGATATAAACTTCGACTAAATTCTATGTCTATGTAAATAAAAGTGTTATAAAAAAGTTTGGTGTTTTCTTTATATCTAAATTGTATGTTTATATAATAGAGTTACATTTAGTATATACCTTTTTATGTACCTACTGTCGACAAACATTTATCTACGTGCAACCCCAATGAACCTTTAAACGAGTGTTTTTCACTCCCAGATTAAGCATGAAGTAAAATTTTGCCTCGTGAAAATTTTCTGGACTTTAGGTTTATAGGAATTGCGGGTAGATAAATCTTTGTCCACAGTGCGTACATAAAAGGGTAAATACCAAATGTAACTCTATTCTATAAACATAATTTAGATATAAAAAAAGCACTGAACTTTTTTTTACCACTTTTATTTACATAGACATAGAATTTAGTCGAAGTTAATTCATTTTTCCTTTTCCTGAATTCTTTTCCTTGACCCTTGTTCCTATTTTCCTATCCTTCGAGGAGCGCAGACGATGCAGCAGTGGCTAATAAGTCAGGTAATATTTTATGTGAATATATATATATATATATATATATATATATATATATATATATATATTCAACGGACCCAGTATTTACTAATCCCCTTAACATAATAGGCTTAATGCAGGTATGTGCAGTAGCCACCTACATAACAAGACATACTATATAATACAATAATGACGCCGGAACGTTTTACCTAATCAGGGCGGTACGCAGTCAATTGTTAAAAAAAAGAAACCTGAAAAAGGACCCCGATATATCCGAATCACGGTATCTCGAGGCCCGGTATAGCGAGGTTCTACTGTATATATATATATATATATGCCTGTATGAATATATATATATATATATATATATATATATATATATATATATATATATATATATATATATATATATATATAAACAAATTAGAAATAAATAAATAATAAGTATTAATATTTCATGTGAATACAGAGAGTTTTATGTCACCCCGAACATTTTCATAACGAGAATTTTTCTTTGAAGTATCCATATGCATACGTTGCAGATTTTCCGATGCTGAGTTTATTAAAAGAATTCAATTTGAAGTTTTAAACGAGTGTTCTCCACTCCCAGGCTAAGCATGAAGTAAAATTTCGAGTTTAGAAAAGCCTGAAAATTTGGTTTGGTCGCGTAGCGCGAAGCGCGGAGCGGCCAAACCAAATTTTCAGGCTTTTCTAAACTCGAAATTTTACTTCATGCGCCACCGGTACAAAACACTGATTCAATGTAAAGTTTAGCCGTGTGTTTTAAACTTCGTAATATGTCAGTGTTTTGTACCGGTGGCGCATGAAGTAAAATTTTGAGTTTAGAAAAGCCTGAAAATTTGGTTTGGCCGCTCCGCGCTTCGCGCTACGCGACCAAACCAAATTTTACCAAAATTTTACTTCATGCTTAGCCTGGGAGTGAAAAACACTCGCATGAAGCTTCAGATTAAATTCTTTTAATAAACCGAGCATCGAAAATTGTGCTTCCTATGCATATGGATACTTAAAAGATACATTCTCGTTAAGAAAATATTCGGTGTTACATAAAACTCTCTGTATGTATCTTTTTATTAATTATAAATGCTTTTCTAAACTCGAAATTTTACTTCATGTTTAGTCTGGGAGTGGAACACACTCATGTTAAGTTCAAATTGAACTCTTTTAAAAAAAGAATGATTATCTTAAGATTTACGGCATATACGCTGTAATTGGGACATGTATACTTGAAAGAAAAACTCCCTGTATGTACAAGTTGATGCATTAATTGCGATTGATTGGCTACAATTCGTAATGGTCATATAGGCAACTCAACTTACACATAACCTAAAAATTAAAGGTGTCAACTCGGATTTGATGCTTTGGTTTGATAAATAGAACATACAAAAATGAACATTGAAAATGTTCGGTGTTACATAAAACTCTCTGTATATGTTTTTACTGTGTAAGATTTAATACGGTAAAAAAAGTAGGCACTGTTCTCCAATAGATTTTCTCCTATACTGATAAAAACAGACCTACAGCTCTCGCTATCGAAGTTTATTTACGTTTGCAGACAGGCTGGAAAAAACCTCGTATATTTTGAATTTTACATAAAATCAAGGTTTTATACGCGTGGCGCATGAAGTAAAATTTCGAGTTTAGAAAAGCCCAGAAAATGTTCACAGGGCTTTTCTAAACTCGAAATTTGACTTCATGCTTAGTCTGGGAGTGGAAAACATTCCTTTAAAGGTTTATGGGGATTGCACGTAGATAAATGTTTATCCACAGTACGTACATAAAAAGCTATACACCAAATGTAACTCTATTCTAGGCAATAGATGGCGTTTTTGTGTCTTTGTACGTCCATAGTACGTACTTGTGCTATATAAGCCCTTTGGCCGTACCAAAAAATAAAACAAAAAACACTTAACCTACCCACATACATATAAATTAACACCGTATGTAAATATGCATACAATTGTTTCTGATTATAATTTTCTGGTAATTTAAAAGCAATATTTTGTAAATTCGTCCGCGTAGTTACCGTATATTTTTGTTTTTAAGTGAAAGCGAAACAGAGCCATTATAAATATTCAAACGTTAATTGTAAAGATGGCAATAAGCCGTTTAGATTGGGCGCCTAAAAAAAAGCAACAAAATTAGTCCCATTTTCCGACTAGAGCGATTATTTTACAAAATATAATCGTAAATTTTTTCGTGAACATTATCTTATCGCGAATAAGCGGTCGCCGGTAATGAGTCCTTCAATGCAAACGCGGCCGTCAACTATAAGAAGCCGAAACTTTTCGCCGAAGCCATTATTTCCCAAATTCGAAATTCAAATGCAGAAATTTTCGGAACCCCTGAATCCGCCGCCATTTAACACAAGGATCCCTTCGTCTTTGCCGTCGCCGTAATTTCAGTTATTAGTTATGGAAATCGTTTACGGCGAACGGTTGTTTCCGGTATTTTCGGGTAATCTTTGCTCCTCGGGGCCTCGATCGTTTTGTTTTTGTAATTAAAACATTGATTAATGATCGCAGCGTCGTCGCGTCGGTTTGTGAAATTCAGGCTCAGCCTTGAATCTTCACTTGAAATCACTTTCGATTATCATATTCGTTTCGGACCTCCACTGTTTGTTTTGGGTTTTTGTTATAAAATTAACTTGCTACGGGCGATTTTATCGTTGCTATTAAGTCATAAAAGTCTTCTTTGATTGCAATCATTTAAATATCAAAACTTATTATTACCGGTATTTTATAAAAAAAAATCAAACATTGGAAAACTACCATAATCGTGTCTTAAGTTTTATTTGTTTCTGCAATATCTACAAAAAAGTGAAAACTAAATCAGTCACATTGTAAAAGATTCCTTTGCAAAGGTTTATAATTTTTTACCATTCATTTCTATCCTAGAATAAAACAGTGTTTAAAACACTTTGTTTCAAAACAGTGTTTCAAACATGTTTAAAAACAACGGTTTTGTTCTAAACATGTTTTAAATCTTAAATTTGTTTAAAACATGTTTTAAATGTTAAATTTGTCTAAAACCTTTTTTCATTATCCTAAATTTGCTAAATTATGTTTTATACTACTTCATTGAGATTTTTTGTTTACAATTTTTAATTTGAACTAATAAAAATGTAATATTTCAAATTACATTATTAAACTTAACATTTTATTACAATAAAATATCACAACTGTGTTTGCATTAATGTGATATTTAAATACAGGGAATTTTCCTTTCAGCTATACGTATGCATACACTGTAAATTTTACAACATTCGTTGCTTTTTTAAAAGATTTCAGTTTGAATCTTTAAACGAGGGTTTTCCACTCCCAGACTAAGCATGAAGTAAAATTTCGAGTTTAGAAAAGCCTGAAAATTTGGATTGGCCGCGTAGCGAAGCGGAGCGGCCAATCCAAATTAGGCTTTTCTAAACTCGAAATTTTACTTCATGCGCCACACGTATAAAACACTGAAATATCGTAAAGTTTAAAATATACGGCTTTAGCAATCTAATATGTAGATGTGAATAAAACGTAAGTGAAATTCTGCGCTGAACAAATTGTTTAAAACAGTGATTATAGGCAACCCAATAACTCTAACGTATATTAGGTTGCCTATAATTGTTGTTGTATGTGTGTGTTTTTTAAACTTCACTGTAAATCAGTGTTTTTAAGCGTGGCGCGTGAAGTAAAATTTCGAGTTTAGAAAAGCCTAATTTGGATTGGCCGCTCCGCTTCGCTACGCGGCCAATCCAAATTCTTAGGCTTTTCTAAACTCGAAATTTTACTTCATGCTTAGTCTGGGAGTGGAAAACACTCGTGAAAATCCCCAAATAAACCACTTTGAAAAAACGCTTTAATTAACGGGATATGTATACTCAAAAGAAAAATGCGTCTTAAATTTTATTTCTTTCTGCAATATCTACAAAAAAAAGTGAAAACTAAATCAGTCACATTGTAAAAAATTCCTTTGCAGAGATTTGTAATTTTGTTCCATTTATTTCTATCCTAAAATAAACTCACTGGGATATCGCACGCGATTGAATTTTCTAACGATTTGAAAAACTGTTTTACGCGTAATCGCGTCTTAAATTTTATTTGTTTCTGCAATATCTACAAAAAAAAGTGAAAACTAAATCAGTCACATCGTAAAAGATTCCTTTGCAAAGATTTGTAATTTTTTTCCATTTATTTCTATCCTAAAATAAACTCACTGAGATATCGCGCGCGATTGAATTTTCTAACGATTCGAAAAACTGTTTTACGCGTAATCGCGTCTTATGTTTTATTTGTTTCTGCAATATCTACAAAAATAGTGAAAACTAAATCAGTCACATTGAAAATGATTCTTTTGCAAGGATTTGCAATTGTTTTCCATTTATTTCTATCCTAAAATAAACTCACTGGGATATCGCGCGCGATTTAATTTTCTAACGATTTGAAACACTGTTTCACGCGTAATCGCGTCTTAGGATTTATTTGTTTCTGCCATATCTACAAAAAAAGTGAAAACTAAATCAGTCACATTGTAAAAGATTTCTTTGCAAAGATTTGTATTTTTTTTCCATTTAATTCTATCCTAGAATAAACTCACTGGGATATCGCGCGCGATTGAATTTTCTAACGATTTGAAAAACTGTTTTACGCGTAATAGCGACTTAAGTTTTATTTGTTTCTGCAATATCTACAAAAAAGTGAAAACTAAATCAGTCACATTGTAAAAGATTCCTTTGCAAGGATTTGTAATTGTTTTCCATTTATTTCTATCCTAAAGTAAACTCACTGGGATATCGCGCGCGATTGAATTTTCTTACGATTTAAAAAACTGTTTCACGCGTAATCGCGTCTTAGGTTTTATTTGTTTCTGCAATATCTACAAAAAAAGTGAAAACTAAATCAGTCACATTGTAAAAGATTCATTTGCAAAGGTTTGTAATTTTTTTCCATTTATTTCTATCCTAGAATAAACTCACTGGGATATCGCGCGCGATTGAATTTTGTAACGATTTGAAAAACTGTTTTACGCGTAATCGCGTCTTAGGTTTTATTTGTTTCTGTAATATCTACAAAAAAAGTTAAAACTAAATCAGTCACATCGTAAAAGATTCCTTTGCAAAGATTTGTAATTTTTTCCATTTATTTCTATCCTAGAATAAAATCACTGGGATATCGCGCGCGATTGAATTTTCTGAGTATTTGAAAAACTGTTTTACGCGCGATATCCCAGTTAGTTTATTTTAGTAAATAAATAAATGAAATAAATCACAAATCATCGCAAAATAATCTTTTACAATATGACCGAATTCGTTTTTTTTATTAATGTTGTGGGACTGCAGAAAAAAAATAATTTAAGACATTATTATGCTAACTTAGCGATGTTTAATGTTTTTTTAATATATATTTTAATGATACACTTACAATGTTTGTACTTTCTTTTAAAGTATATCTATAGTATACAGGGTGCCCCATTTTACATTATTTTCTTGAATATCTTGAAATTAAAGCATTTTACCGAAAAGTATGCCGAATCATAATCGACATGGTTTTGAGAGGGAAATTGGATTTTGACAAAATCGTCCCCCTAGCCCCTCAAGGGGGCCGGGAGGGGGGTCAACTTGAAAATGTTAAGTAGGAACACCTATTTTTTATTGCAGATTCTGAAAGAGCGTTAAAAAGTATGTAGGGTTTATACAGACATTTTTTTAAAATTTCTACCAGGTGGCGCTGTAATCGTGAAAGTATGATTTTTCTGTAAAATGTTCGTGTCCACGACCAATCCAGCGTTCCGGGTAAACGTCGTTGAGATGAGCACGAACTTGATTGGCATAATGCGCCGGTGCTCCGTCTTGCTGAAACCACATGGTCGTCCTCAACTGCAGCTCGACGTCTTCTAATAACTGTGGCAGGTCTTCGCGCAAGAACTGGAGATAGCGCGCGCCTTTCAATACCTCTTCGAAAAAATGTCTATCCAAAATCCCACACCAAACATTTAGGCTCCAACGGTGCTGCGATTTCAGTTCTTGCGTGCAGTGGGGATTTTCAGCGCTCCAATAATGACAGTTGTGCCTGTTCACCATTCCTGTGTTGTGGAATGTCGCTTCATCCGAAAACATTACACGGCGAAAAAAATCTGGATCCCTGGTCTTCTCCTGTTCAGCCCAATTGCAGAACCCAAGCCTGATTCGAAAAGAAATGTAAAGGCTCGATATTTCTGTTTAGATAAAAATGTTTCAAATAAAACTTGTAGCTACTAGTTTAAGCTACTTACTGATAATATGTTTTAATATACAGAGTGATTCATTTTCTAGATAAATATCAAACTTGTCTTTTTTAAACAAAACACCCTATATATTTCGTTGGTATTTGATACCTTGGTAAAATGAAAACATACTAGTGAAAACTGCACGTTTTTAAGCCACTTAGATTAAAAGTTATAAGAAAAAAACTAACTAAAAGACGAACGAATCATAATCAAGTGTACGTGTCTCAAAATGTTGAAATAATTGTTATTGACAGTTGTTATTAATGAATTAACTATTATTGCTGTTTTTTTCGAAATACATAAAAAGTATGTTTACCGAACATGAAACAATACCAATTTGAATAATGAGAGGTTACGGCGATCGCATAAGTAGTTTCAAGATCGAGAGCCACTTACAAAAACAGCAGTTTGAAGAGTAGTAAAGAATTTTGAATATGATTTAAAGAATTTTGAAGTTGTATGTTCCATTAAAAATCGTTCAAGAGCTGGTAGACCAAAAACTGCCAAAAACAGCGAAAAGGCTTTGGATGTCATGCAAACAATTATCGAAACAACATGAGAATTTTTCTCTGTAAATAGAATTTATTCTGCTGAGAAATAAACGATTATTATTATTATTATTATTATTATTATTATTATTATTATTATTATTATTATTATTATATGAGATAAGTGTTATTATCTATCCATACCATCTTTAGACATAATACTGTTTATCCTTTTAAAAAACATTTGGTTCAAGAATTATTAGAAGATGATTATAATCGTCGAGTAATAGCTTAGAGTAAACTACGTTTATGCTAAATGTCATAATAGCAGATACTGGACACCAATCCCAGATTGATGCGTGAACATAATACGCAGAAACCTTTGAAACTAAACGTCTGGGCGGGTATTGTCGGGGCAGCTGTTATTTGTCCATTTATTATAGACGGCAATTTAAACGGACATAAATATTTAGAATTAGTCCAAAATGAAATTGTTCCTGCAATAAGAAATGCTTTTGGTGAAAATTATAACACAATCTGGTTTTAACAAGATGGTGCTGGGTCACATTATGATCTTCGTGTTATACATTATTACGATGAAATATTTGAAAACAGGTGGACAGAAAGAAAAGGTATAATTGAATGGCCAGCACGTTTACCAAATTTATCACCGTTAGATTATTTTTTGTGAGGACGCCTAAAAAATGTTGTTTATAGTACAAAGCCAGTAAATTTAGAAGAACTTAAAAATCAAATTATGGCCTTTTATGATAAATTGGGATATTGTCAAATTGAAGGAGAAAGGCAGTTCGAGCATCTGCTTTAATAAAACAGTTAAATACATTATCTTGTTACACTAAAAAAGACTGTTATTCCTTACCTCAACAAACTGTTATGTTATTGATAATGAGCACCTTGTGTCTCGAAATGTACATCTAACGATACAAATAAAAAGTGAAGTAAGGAATAACAGTCTTTTTTAATATAATAATCACTTAACGTAAATTCAAAAACATACAGTTATTATCTTGTTAATGTTTTAGTTCTTTTCAATAAAATATGTGTTCATTAATGTGTAACTTTTAAACGAATAAACTAAAAAACATGCGGTTTTCACAGGCAACTTTCTATTTTAACAAGGTATCGAAAATCAACGAAATATATATATACGGTGTTCCGTTTAAAAAAAGGTAAGTTTGATATTTATCTAGAAAATAAATCACCCTAAAACATATTATTAATAAGTAGCTTAAATTAGTAGCTACAATTTGTATTTGAAACATTTTTTTAAACTCATCATAAACAGAAATATCGAGCCGTTTCATTACTTTTCGAACACCCTGTATAGCGATGTTTAATGTATTTTTTAATTTAACAACCACATTTTTTTCAGGCTTTTCTAAACTCGAAATTTTACTTCATGCGCCACGCGTACAAAGCACTGATTTAAGGTGAATATTTTAATAATACACTCACAATGTTTGTACTTTCTTTAAAGTATATCTATTTTTTTCACAATATTTCATCCCAAAATGTAATGGAGACGACAATTTTCTACATTTAGATTGTGGTGACCTCCTCTTAAAAGCAAAATTCCTTGTATGTAGATTTTACAAGAACTTCTTAACGAAATATTAGAAAAAAAAAACTAATGGGGTGACTGATTTTCCTTCCAAATTTCTTAACGCGTTACGTAAAAATGTCACTAAATCTTGGGTCAATTACACGTCCCTCATCCCATTTTTGTTTTTTTACAAAACCACCAATTGATGGTTTCGCTTTCCTCAGCAGCATTGCAAACAAATCAGCATTGCATAACGCGCGCGATGGTTGATTTGTCCTCACCTTGAAACAGCGTTGTTTTAAGACGAATTATTTAACATAATCCATTTTTTCGAACCAGTTCCACGCGACCATTTTTTTTTCCAGCGACAATTGCTGATCTACTTTCCTCCCGGCCGTAATTTACTACGCGCAGTAATTTATGACAATATTAAAATATATACACTTAAACATGTAGGTTACAAAAATGTCAAGAGTTGTTATCTTTAATAACAACCGGCGATGTGAAGATATGACGGTTTTATTTACAAGTACACCTGAAAAACCAAAGCGTTTTACGCATTGCGCTAAAAGTTTCACGCGATATTTCTACAAGTCATTCCTCAATTTTTATCAAGCGCTATTTATAGCAGTGAGGGTTTGTGTTGTGTATTATGTTAATTCCTTTGAGTAGGAATGCTCACTTATCTTCTTGATTCATAATGCAAATAGTGTAATATGCTTTTATCGAAATTAAACCAAGCACCGGTAAAAAAACAGAATTGAAATGCTTCACAAAGTTATTATATACGGACTATCGGTTCAGTCACTTGCGCAGAACAAACGAGTTGTACATTGGGTTGAATTTTTTCGCCATTCAACGTAATTAGTCACTAACTTGTTACAAGTAATATAAGTTAACTTGTAATAAGTTAGTGACTAATGCGTTTTAAATGACGAAAAAATGCAAGCCAATGTACAACTCGTTTGAATCAGAATTTTTGTTTTACCCCTTTCGGCCCTCACGGTGGCAATTGTCACTACTAAAATTTGGTAAACATATTGGGAATGCATGAGCTGTGACTTTTCCGATAATTGTTTGTTTTTTGAAATAGTTAAATTTGAAGTCTTAAACGAGTGTTTTCCACTCCCAGATTAAGCATGAAGTAAAATTTCGAGTTTAGAAAAGCCTGAAAATTTGGTTTGGTTGCGTAGCGCGTAGCGCTACGCGACCAAACCAAATTTTGAGGCTTTTCTAAACTCGAAATTTTACTTCATGCGCCACGCGTATAAAACACTGATTTAAGGTAAAGTTCAAAATATTCTACTAAAGCAGTATGCTAAACAAGTGTATTCTAAACATCACATCACATCAGTGTGTAATACGCGTGGCGCATGAAGTAAAATTTCGAGTTTTGAAAAGCCTGAAAATTTGGTTTGGTCGCCTAGCGCTATGCGCTACGCAACCAAACCAAATTTTCAGGCTTTGCTAAACTCGAAATTTTACGCGAAGCATCCAAATCCACATTCAAGCTTTTCCAAACTTCATGCACCACGCGTACAAAACGCTTATTTGAAGTGAAGTTCAAAATATACGTATCTTTTTTTAACGAGAGTATTATCTATTGCCTATAATAGAGTTACATGTATTTATGTGTCTACTGTGGACCTACATTTATATACATACAATAATGGACGTACCATAGACGTACAGTGACGGACGTACCATGGAAGTACAGTGATAGACCATGGACGTACAGTGATGGACGTACCATAGAAATACAGTGATGGACGTACCGTACCGTGAACTTCCAGGTTAAGCATGAAGTAAAACAAAACGCTGGTTTAAAGTGAAGTACTCCCAGAAATCCACTAGGAATCCATCTTGAAGTTGATACTTTTCAGCTTACACTTCTTTCCGGGAATTTATTGACACACAGCTCTTTAACTCCAGGAATTCCACGTACCATAGACGTACATTGACGGACGTACCATGGAAGTACAGTGATAGACTTACCAGTGATGGACTTCCAGGTCAAGCATGAAGTAAAACAAAACGCTGATTTAAAGTGAAGTACTCCCAGAAATCCACTAGGAATCCAACTTGAAGTTGATACTTGTCAGCTTACACTTCTTTCCGGGAATTTATTGACACACAGCGCTTTAACTCCAGAAATTCCACGTACCATAGACGTACATTGACGGACGTACCATGGAAGTACAGTGATAGACTTACCATGGACGTACAGTGATGGACGTACCATGGAAATACTGTGATGAACGCTCTATAGATTTACAGTGATGGAAATACCATGGACGTACAGTAGTGGACGTACCATAGAAATACAGTGATGGACGTGCCATGGACGTACCATGGACGTACAGTGATGGACTCCCAGGTTAAGCACGAAGTAAAACAAAAAGCTGATTTAAAGTGAAGTACTCCCAGAAATCCACTAGGAATTCAACTTGAAGTTGATACTTGTCAGCTTACACTTTTTTCCGGGAATTTATTGATACACAGCGCTTTAACTCCAGGAATTCCACGAACATAACCTCCAAAGAATAATTGAACTCCCCCCGGACTATTATTCTATTAAATCCAGGATTGTGAGCCACCCACACACTTTAACTCCAATACAGAAAACTCCAATAATAAGACTTCCATTAGGAAAAGAACTTCCGATAATAAACTTTTGCTTGGGAATAATGTCTACTATGGACGTATATTTATGTACGTACAATAATGGACGTACCATAGACGTACAGTGACGGACGTACCATGGAAGTACAGTGATAGACTTACCATGGACTTACAGTAATGAACGTACCATGGAAATACTGTGATAGGCGCTCTATAGATGTACAGTGATGGAAGTACCATGGACGTACAGTAGTGGACGTACCAAAGAAATGCAGTGATGGACGTGCCATGGATGTACCATGGACGTACAGTGATGGACTCCCAGGTTAAGCATGAAGTAAAACAAAAAGCTGATTTAAAGTGAAGTACTCCCAGAAATCTACTAGGGATCCAACTTAAAGTTGATACTTGACAGCTTACACCTCTCTCCAGGAATTCATTGACACACAGCGCTTTAACTCCAGGAATTCCACGAACATAACCTCTAAAGAATAAGTGAACTCCCCCCCGGACTATTATTCCATTAAATCCAGGATTGTGAGCCACCCACACACATGAACTCCAATACAGAAAACTCCAATAATAAGACTAAGGCTAATTTGAATTGGAAAGGAACTTCCAATAATAAACTCTTTCTTGGAAATAAAATCCAGCCCAGAAAAAGAAGCCAGGCTGAAAAACCTGTGTAAAAAAAAATCAAAGAAATAGAAATTTTGCACGGCTAATTTGAATTGGAAAAGAGTTAGTAATTAACCCACTGAGCAAAAAACAAACAAATAACGTTATATCAACATTGTAGCAACATTAAACGCTGTTTTAATGTTGATGAAACATTACTTAAATGGATTTGCTCAGTGGGAGGGCCTACCTCTGCTGAATTCTACTCCGATCAAACAAGAACAATGTTTGCACGTGGTTTAAGATCCGCCAACGGCGATAAACTTCTTAGCAAGTTCCAATTTCCAGAACACCACTAAAAGTAACACTCAAACACTGACAAAGTTAATACACCCGTGTTACCACAAAACTAGCTGGTAACTATGGATGTATATTGTAATATTTTAATACAGGGTGTCCCGGGAGGAATATGCCAAACTTTAGGGGTCTGGATCTGGATCTGGATCATAAAGGGGGTGTGTACCTAGACACAGCAATTAGACCCCAATGGGCCCTTTTTGCATCTCCCCCTAGGGTTGTGTCACTCCTCAGCTCAGCCATGCCACTGTGTCGAGAAAGGCCAGCAGAGCAGCGGTTGACTCTTCCCTAATGTCGGCCATCTGGACGCCAGAATTTCCTCCCTTTGCGAGGCGAGTGCTGGGCAATCACAAAGGATGTGCTCGGCAGTCTCGTCCTCCTCATGACAGTCTCTACAATCTGGCGAGTCAACGACTCCCATTTTGTAGAGATGCCCATTTAGTCCACAATGGCCCGTGAGAATGGCCGTTATGCGTCTCAGATTATTTCTGCTCATTTGCAGGTAGTGTAGTGCCGTCTTTTTGTTCGGATACCCTAAGGTTTCCCTAGACATCCTACAGTCCTTAATGTCATCCCAGCGTTCCCTGAATTTCTTCAGGATTTCGTTGTGGATCAATTCGTTTAGGGTCGAGATGGTGGGTTTTACTAGCGGCTGTGGCGAGGAAATAGTTTCCCCAGCCGCTGCTCTAGCCAGTTTATCCGCCTTTCGATTGCCTATATTAATGTCATGGGCCTTCACCCATGATATCTCGATTCTGTTTTCTGCAGCAGCAAGCCTGATTTTGCTGTGGCAGTCCAGAACTGTCTCCGATGTCGTTACTCTGTTTTTCAGAGCCATCAGAGCCTGCCTGCTATCTGTTAGGATGAGTAGCTTTCTGTTCCTCACGTTGCGGTTCTGTATGGTTTCAGCCGCAAGTGCTATTCCCATCACTTCTAGTTGTGCGATGGTCGTGTTCTCTCCCATTAGAGTCTTTAGGTTGATGCCCAGGTTCCTGGAGTATATCCCCAGTCCCGAGCGTCCTTCTTTACATGATGCGACTTTAGGGGTGTATTACTTAGGTCATTTTAAGCAAAAAAGTTATATCAACTTAGGTCCGATTCGGAAAGGTTAGTGAATTATGGCTTGTTGAAGCAAACTGTTCAAAACTGTGACGAGTAGGCATTGGAAAACATTGCTTCGCAGTTATTTGTTTTGCTGTTACTTATAAGTTAACCTGACTGGTAAATGTGATTATTTTAAATATGGTTTTAAAGGTAGAATTCCTAAGCGACGACTGAAACGACTGTAGTAGCGCGACTAGGGCCGCGCGGCTCGAGTCACGCGGCCCAAATGGCTTGGTCGGATTCCTATGCAACAACTATTACTGCAATTTCTACAAGATCGTTATTGTTAACACACTTTCTTTAAAGATGAATTTAATAAGAAAACATATTTTTAATGACGAAATCATTCTAAATATCGAATAAGAGACGAGAGACTAACTTGAGTATATTTAATTAAACAAAAAATAAGTTGTTTATTCTATGACTTTATTTGGTTTGCTTCACTGCACTACAAATTTGATAGAAACGAGATAGCTTGTTAGAAATATATTTTTTAATCAATGTTATAATTTTAAAATTATGAAATAGACTCGATTTATGTTAAAAGCCGCGCGGCTCTTACGACTCTACTGCTCTCTGTACCAGTAGCTCCCGAGTCGCCGCACTAGAGTCGTTACAGTCGCGCGGCTACCGTCGCGTCTTAGCAAAGGCTTCATTTATTTACATGCAAAGCAGTCGGGCGCGGCTGCAGGCGTTTCAGTGGTCGCTTAGGAATCCCACCTTAACGCTTACCAATGAAGAATATGCAGATATTCATTTTATCTACGGCTTTTGTAATGGTACCGCCAGAGCTGCCGTGCTGGAATATCATCGGCGTTTCTCACATCGTATACACTACCAAATCGACAGATATTTATCGATACACCATCACAAATGCTGCAAATAAAATGAATGTCTGCATATTCTTTATTGGTAAACGTTAAAGGCCTGTTTAAAATAATTACATTTACCAGTTAGGTTAACTTAAAAGTGACAGCAAAATAAATATCTGCGCAGTAATGCTTTCCAAAACCTACTCCGTACAATTTTAAACAGTTTTCTTTAACAAACCATAATTCACTAACCTTTCCGAATCGGACCTATGCTGATATAACTTTTTTTGCTTAAAATAATCTAAGTAATATATCCCTGTAGATTGGCAGATTCCTCACTGGACACCCTGTATATACAGTATACATACACTGTGATGTGAAATTCAAAAAATACTGCATCGGTTTGTTATAGCCGACAATATTTTGAATAATGTGAAATTATTATACAATTCTCAAATTATTTGCATTATTTCTTTACAAGCACAGAATATGTATCATAATTTTAAAATATTCATGCAATGTTTGTAATTTATGTATGTAATTTAATTTAGCGGTAGAAATGTCAATGATTAAAATCCAATAATTTGGTATGCCTGATCAAATTACCGAAAAATATATTACTTTTTTTTAAGATGAGTCCGTTTTATAAAATTGTATAGTATAAATATTTTTTCGATAAAAAAAACTCCAATTTTGTGCTGTCCTTGTTATGTGTTACATCAATGAAACAATATGACTGTGTCCAAGGAAAGCGGAAAACCGATTTAATGCCCCCTTCGTGACCAATTTACCAGTTTAATCGCAAAGAAAATTATCGAAGTGATTAAATTTCAGATGTATTTTCGAAATTGTTTTATTTGCTATTTTCTTACACCACGCGTAGTTTTCTTACTCCATTCCTCATACAAGGCCGTAGCCAGAAAAAACATTTCGGAGGGGGTTATAAACATTTTTTGGGGGAGGGGGGCTTAATAGTAAAAATGTTGTTTTTGCTCTTACATACAAAAATGTAAGATTTTGAAAATAGCTACGGCCTTGTCCTCACATTTAATTCGAATGCATTGTTATTTATGTATTGCAGCGTCAGCTAACGTATTTTATGTTTTTTACTATATGGGTTTATTTGTATACTATATTGACGATTGTAAACATTTTTTTGAAGCAGCACTTATAAACGATAATAAAAAAAAAACAATTACGTGTGCAATTTTCTTGGCATAACTAAATTAATTTCAAAATAACTCTCTTAAAAAAATTACGTGTGCAATTTTCTTGATATAACTAATTTGATTTCCAAATAGCTCTCTTAACGAAGAACGGAAAACGGTAGAATTCGGCGCTTTATAATAATTTTCAGTCATTTCTAATTGGTAAATATTGATAATACTAATTAGATTAAAATAAATATAAATAAGTTATATACAGGGTGAGTCACTAAGCGGAAATCGGTCTATAGTGGGCGTATCGTTGAAAATAGCAAAAAAAGTTTCAAATAAAAGTTGTTCAGAATCAAGTTTTTCATAACCTAAAATTATTGCTAAATATGGCGGCCTTGCGGTTATACCGGAAGTAAACACCAACTTCCTAATTTTAAATAGAACACCCTAAATATTTTTACATTTTTGGATTGCTCGTTAAAAATAAACATGAGTTTATGCACACAACATTCGGTCTCAGTTGAACCGTTTTCGAGTTATTTCATTTTTTTTGATAAATTTGACGATTTTAGAGCTCGACGCCATTAACAATATCTTCAAAACGAAATAAGTCAGAGTTGTGCGGCTTACGGTTTTGGATTCGGGAAGAAATGTAGTATTTGTTTAGGTTTTTGCCATTAGATTTTTAAATTGAACCGAGTCCGTCGACGGTATTCTTCAGTATTTCAAACATGCATAACTCCATTTTTTTAAATGGAACCATCTATCTTGATATACTTTATCTGATGCGAAATTAAATATCCTTTTTATTGATACCAGGTTGTTGCCATATCCTTCCAACAGTTTTTGAGAAATTTGCGATTTTGTAAAAATTTTAATACATTTCGTATTATCGCGTTAGCCCTAGATACTGATGATGTTTGGTGATTTTGTTTTGACATTTAGTTAGTCATTGAGATATTCCCTGTTTTTTTTTTAAGTTCATTTTAAAGCTTTATACAAGTGATTTCCACTCCCAGACTAAGCATGAAGTAAAATTTCGAGTTTAGAAAAGCCCCGTGAAAATTTGTCGAGGGTCGCGCAGCGACCCGAGACAAATTTTCTGGGCTTTTCTAAACTCGAAATTTTACTTCATGCGCCACGCGTATAAAACACAGATTTTAAGCGAAGTTCGAATATACATAAATTTCACAATATTTGAGTGATTTATACGAGTGGCGCATGAAGTAAAATTTCGAGTTTAGAAAAGCCCAGAAAATTTGTCTCGGGTCGCTGCGCGACCCTCGACAAATTTTCACGGGGCTTTTCTAAACTCGAAATTTTACTTCATGCTTAGTCTGGGAGTGGAAATCACTTGTTTAAAGCTTTAAAATGAACTAAAAAAAAACAGGAAATATCTCAATGACTAACTAAATGTCAAAACTAAATCACCAAACATCATCAGTATCTAGGGCTAACGCGATAATACGAAATGTATTAAAATTTTTACAAAATCGCAAATTTCTCAAAAACTGTTGGAAGGATATGGCAACAACCCGGTATCAATAAAAAGGAAATTTAATTTCTCATCAGATAAAGTATCTCAAAATAGATTGTTCCATTTAAAAAAATGAAGTTATGGATGTTTGAAGTACTGAAGAATACCGTTCGACGGACTCGGTTCAATTTAGAAAATCTGACTAATGGCAAAAACCTAAACAAATACTACATTTCTTTCCGAATCCAAAACCGTAAGCCGCACAACTCTGACTTATTTCGTTTTGAAGATATTGTTAATGGCGTCGAGCTCTAAAATCGTCAAATTTATAAAAAAAAATGAAATTACTCGAAAACGGTTCGACTGAGACCCAATGTTGTGTGCATAAACTCATGTTTATTTTTAACGAGCAGTCCAAAAATATAAAAATATATAGGGTGTTCTATTTAAAATAAGGAAGTTGGTGTTTACTTCCGGTATAACCGCAAGGCCGCCATATTTAGCAATAATTTTAGGTTATGAAAAACTTGATTGTGAACAACTTTTATTTGAAACTTTTTTTGCTATTTTTAACGATACGCCCACTATAGACCGATTTCCGCTTAATGACTCACCCTGTATATACATATATCCTTATTTATGAATTTTGTACATAACATAATACATAATAAAATATTACACAAAACTCATAAATAGGCTATCGACCAGGAGTCTTTCAGCCTGCCTTTGTTAAGTACATGTCGGTTTTTTAAAAGTCATGATCACTAACGTCGTTGTCCAAGTCCGGGTAATTAGATGAGATAAATTGGTGAATTGTCGTTACTGGGAATTTATATTTTGGTTTGATGTTGGGGTTGCGGGGAAGACAGAGGTGTTGAATAATAATAATAGGAATGTTAGGATTAGTGGCAAATTTTTAGGATAGAATTTCAAGGCGTTGGCTAATAAGTTATATTTGTTTGTAAAAAACACATTTATAAAACAGAAAAACTGTTAGCTTTGTGCAAATTTTATCAAAGTATACAATAAATAAAAAGTTATTTAACTAAAAAAATAGATGAGAATAGTACAGGGTGGTTGTTTTTCGTAGATATTATAGGGTATAGGCTAAACGGTAAGAGATACAAAAAAACTAAGATCTCTTTTTTAGTATTTAGTTTAATGCCGCAATCAAATCTACGCTAACTAGATTGGTTTAGAAAATACAGGGTGATTCTTAAAATCTGCTGGTTTTTATTATCTCTTACAACTTTATGGAGATACAAACAAAATTTAAATAGGAAAGTTTTATGACTTTTTACGTAGAATCCAGTGGTGTGCTTAAAAAAATATAGATAATTTAATTTTTGAGATATTATCAAAATTAGTATTTTCTTAAATGGGACACCCTGTATCTGAGTATCTTAAAAAATTGCATTTTTTTCTTGGGATTGCAACAATATGTAACACTTGATATTTTGTTTTGTCCTAAATAGCTAAAATACTAAAAAACAATAAAAAAAGATTTTTTAGATGGCCATGAATTAAATTCTGTAAGCTTTTGTTTTTGTTAGTTTACATGTCATAAAATTCAATATTAATTACGTATTGGTTTTGATATTCCCTTGTTGTCATCAGACGGTCGCCAGGGTGCAACAAGGACGGTTTGGGTTCCATGTATGGGTGGCGCTTTATCAAAACAGAGTCCTTAACTACAGGATTTTTAATGAAAATTTAAATGCTGAAGGATAAATCCAAATTTTGGAAGTACACGTTCTTAATCGAGTTGGATAACATGCCATTGGCTATAAGAAATAATGTTTATTTACAACAAGACGGTGTTCCAGCACACAATAGCCATATGGTAGGGCGCTTACTAACTGCCAATTTTGGCAAAAACGTTTAATTTACTTGTGCCAATGTATTTCTCAATATTACAGCTAGATACCGTCGGATCTTTATTTTTGTTTTTGTAAATCTAACCTCTTGGTTTTGATCCACAATCACTTAAATTGTGGTATAATCTTTGAAATATTTCTTGTTCTGGCTGTCGTCGGTCCGGATAACGCTCAAAATATAGGTGTAAAGCTGCGTCTTTATTTTCATAACGGCTATATTGAGGGTAATGAAAATAAAGATCTCAAATGTTTAATTTTCCATAGTTTTAAAAAATATTCATTTTGGACTTCTTTTTTAAAGAAGTATAATCAAAAATATCAAAACCAATACGTAATTAATCTTGAATTTTGTGACATGTAAACAAACAAAAACGAACGCTTAAAGAATTCAATTCATGGCCATCTAGAAAATATTTTTTTTGTTTTTTGGTATTTTAGCTATCTAGGACAAAACAAAATATTGAGTGTTACATATTGTTGCAATCACAAGAAAAAATGCATTTTTTTGAGGTACTCAGATACCCTGTTTCCCATTTAAGAAAATAGTAGTTTTGATAATATCTCAAAAATTAAAACATCTATATTTTTTTTAAGTACGCCACTGGATTCTACGTAAAAAGGCATAAAACTTTCGTATTTAAATTTTGTTTGTATCTCCATAAATAACCGAGTCATAAGAGATAATAAAAATCGGCAGATTTCGAGAATCACCCTGTATCTTCTAAACCAATCTAGTTAGCGTAGATCTGATTGCGGCATTAAACTGAACACTAAAAAAGAGAACGGGACATACATCTTAGTTTTTTGTATCTCGTACCGTTTAGCCTATACCCTATAATAACAACGAAAAACAACCACCCTGTACAGCGGAGGGCATAAAGAATTTTAATCTATTTTTATATGTAAATATTGCTAAAATTAAATAATTTATTTTGATTTCGTCTGCATTCACAATGTTTTGTCTATTTTTGAGATACTCTTAAAAAAATATATATAATTTTTATTAGTTGATTTTCGACATACATAGTTTTCTTGCTACTTTATTTAACAATAACCCTCTTATCATATTTCCCCGTTGATTAGTTACTTAACTGTAATTAGAATCGATGCATTTATCCCAAAGAACAATTGGATCGTAAATAATGCACATGCAACTTTAATTGATTTCTGATTTATGAGTTTGTGGAACAAGTGGAAGATTACGTTTTCATACAATTTACGGATTGCGTAAACCGAGGAACGCGAAATCAAAGTCAGATTAGATCATATCGGGAATTCAATTTGTGACACAATTACTGAAGTGTATTGGCCCCGTTTTCCAATTAAATAATTGATTTGGAAAGTAATTACTTATATTATTATATTACTTTGTTTTTGTATCAAGAATATGAATTTGTGTTCAGTACTCATTCATTCACCGGATAACCATATACGCGTTACAGACGTATTTTTATAATAACAATAATAACCTTTATTACTCAACAGGCAAACAACCCAATTGCAGAGTGACAAATATAAACTAAAAATAGCATTCTAGTTTTATGTTTATATAGAATATATACACATTCCAGCAACAAAACACATACGGGGATTTTTTGTAATATTTTAGTCCAGAAATGTATTTCTTTATTTATTTATTTACTTATCTAGTCAAAGGAGTTGACATTGGTTTTGAAAAAAATCAGGCATAAATTCAAAGATTGAAATAAGAGGCTTAGTCATGAATGACTTCAGATATGTTAATAATAATAATAATACTTTATTTACGGAATAAACCTTTTTACATGATTTCAATTATAATTTTACACACTTATAATATATAATAAACAATTAATATTTAAACATACATATTCGATATAATTAATACAATATACTCCCAAACCCTGTAGACCCTGGGTCTCCAAACTATCTTCTTCGCGGGCCACAAATACAATTCTACATAATAAAGTCGGCCAAGATCCGATTAATTTTATAAAATTATGAAAAATTTAAGGAACAATTGTTACAATATTTCAAAATATGACATTTACAAAAAAAATTACAAACAATCGCGGGCCGGATTCATGCAAGTCGCGAGCCGGTTTTGGCCCGCGGACCGTAGTTTGGAGACCACTGCTGTAGACAAAAACAATTAAACATGGTTGCATAAAGACGGATCAATCAGCTTTAATCGTTTCATAAATGATTTGAAAGATATACCGTACAGCTCAAAATGTGGTGCTACACAAACCAAATTGCATAATTTTGTCATACGACAAAGTGCATTATTGCTTGTGTAGTTGTTACGATGAACTGTTTCTCTAAAAATTAATTGTGAACGTGTATTAGATGGGATTAGAAACTTTAAACCAGTCAGTAATGCAAGAATTCCCAAATCAGATAGAACACGTCTCTCTTTTAAAGATGTCAAGTTTAAGAAAGTTAGCGTAAAACTGCGACTGTAATTAATTCTAGAAATTCCCAATCTAAAGGATATTGACAACAAAAATTTGTTTTGTACCCTCTCTATTTGATCAATTTTCTTCTTCTTATTGCGTTATTAATGGCCTCAGCTAAACAGCTCTGTCGACCAGCCACAGCTACTTGATTTGAAGGTACTTTTCAAGGTTGAAACAGTGAAAGGAAATTATTAGTGGAGAGATAACCCTTAAATAGACTAATAACAAACATAGAATTAGATAAACATGTTAGTATCAGATAAAAAGGAGAAGAGGATAGAATATGTTTTAACAGAGGGGAAAGACAGAACAGATAGAATTGAGAGAGGGGCATAGTGACCAGCTAAAATAAGATCCGAATACAGAATTTGACACTTATGAATTTCTTTATTGCAGGAAAATAAAATATGATTTAAATCTCCAAATTCTCCACAAGAACAATTTGGGGAGGATATCGCACCTATTTTAAATAAATGACTCGGTGATGAATTATGACCCATCTTTAAACGTATCATAGAAGTAACAAACCTTCGCCCTTTGACCTTCGGGTCAAAGAACCAAGTGTAAACGGGAATTTTTGGGTGTATCGAATAATATTTAAGGTGATGAGATGATGTAGACCAAATATCCTGCCATTTTAATCTGAGACTGGTTTTAAGCACGTTAAAGTAATCTTTACAGGGGGAAGAATGTTCGAGAAGAGGAAGAACTGCTGTAGATTTAGCTAAGTAATCTGCCGTTTCATTTCCTTGAATCCCTGAATGACTGGGGATCCAACAAAAAATGACTTTAAACCCTACAGTATACATTTTATATATCAACGAACGAATATTCGAAGATATTGGATGTCTGTTAGGTAATATTCCCTTTTTATAGATAGAAAAGAGAGCAGATTTAGAGTCTGTAAAAATTACAGATTTCTTAAGATTAAGCTCTTGAATAAGTTTTACGCATTCAAGGATAGCTGAGAGTTCCGCTGTATGGATTGAGGAGGTATGCGGAATTCTAAATGAGTAGGATATTTTATTTTCAATATAAATCCCACACCCAGTAATTGCAGATAAATCCGAAAATGAACCGTCAGTGAAGCAATATGTATAACCAGGCCACCTCTCTGAAGCAATCTCCTTAAACCTATGATCTATATCAGACTGACAACTATTTGCGATATTTATGTTATAAATAATATCAATAGGAAAAAAATTTGAAAAATAGGAAGAGTCATAACATGGGATTTTAGGAGAAATAAAGGTATTAAATGAGGAGACAAGGACGTAATTTTCTACTATTGAACATAATGGTTTATGCTTTTTCTGATATAATTCTAATAAATGGTTAAGGGAATCATTTACCATGTAATTATTGTTTGAGATAGATTTAAGAAAATATTTTCTGGCCAAATAATCAGCTCGAACAAAGATAGGAGGAACCCCACTTTCTACCTCCAAAGCTCTCGAAGGAGCAGACTTCATGCAACCCAAAATAATGCGAAGGGAGGATGTTTGGAGTCTATCTATGATTTTAGAAAGGGTAATATTTAAGGAGGAGAGAGCAAATATACAATATTCTAACTGTGATCTAATTATCAATTTTATTGTTATAAAATGTTGACCAAACAGAGGAAGCATACTCTAGTTGAGTTCTTACAAGAGAAATAAATAAATGCTTGTACGTGTTCATTGAGAAATTCTTACCAAATCTGTTTATAAAACCAAGCACTTGCAATGCTTTGCAGCACATGCTGTCAATGTGCTTCGTAAATGACAAGGTACAGTCAAAAATTACTCCTAAATCTTTGACATGTGGAACTGTAGATAGCTGGTATCCATTGATTTCATAATTTGATTTAATGACATGACCACGACCAAAGGAAATAGATACGCACTTGTCATTATTAAAATAGAGACGGTTATTCAAGCACCATTGATAAATGTTATTCAAATCTTGTTACAAGACTGTGATGTCGTTAGTGTTTTTGATTTTACGAAAAATTTTAAGATCGTCTGCAAAAAGAAGAAATTTACAATGCTTGATATAAAACTTCAGATTATTAATGAAGAGTAAAAACAGTATTGGTCCTCAATGCGACCCCTGCGGTACACCTGATGTGACATTAATTTCTTTTGAAATAAAATTATTGATTTTCACATACTGTAACCTGTCTGACAAAAAGCTCTGTATCCATTTAGTGATTTTTACTCCAAAGCCCATTCTCTGCAATTTATGCATTAAAATATCCTGCGAAACGCGATCAAAGGCTTTGGAGAAATCGGTGTACACCGCATCAACTTGGCAATTACATTCAAAGGCATTTAAGATGTACGATTGGTATACAAGCAAATTTGATATTGTGGATCTCCCGGAGGAAAATGCATGTTGCTCTTCACAAATAACATGTTTGCAATAAAACGATAATTGATCAGCTATCAATTTGTCAAACATTTTTGGTATAACAGATTAAATGGATATTCCTCTGTAGTTAGCAATATTTTCCCTATTTCCACTTTTAAAGATAGATCTTATAAAGCTTCGTTTCCAGACGGAGGGGAAATTTCCCTGATTTATTGATAAATTGAATATTGTGTGCAGGGGTGTACATAATGAATAAATACATTGTTGTGTAAAAAACGATTATATGCCATCGGGGCCAGGTTTACATGAGTTTTCTAATGAATTGATTGCACTAAAGACATCACTAATATTGCGAACAAACTCGGATAAGTTAACAAACTGATCATTCACAAAATTGTTACACGCCCCATCGATAAACTATTGTCTTTCTAAATATGCAGGTAAAGATTTCAAACTAATCCAGCTATAGTTTTTGGGTTATTTTAACTGGGTTAGAATAAATAATATATTTTTAATCAACTTTAGTTCAGTGTTTTATACGCGTGGCGCGTGAAGTAAAATTTCGAGTTTAGAAAAGCCTGAAATTTGGTTTGGCCGCTCCGCTACGCGGAGCGGCCCAACCAAATTTCAGGCTTTTCTAAACTCGAAATTTTACTTCACGCTTAATCTGGGATTGGCAACACTCGCTCGAAATAAATTATAATTATAAAAACAACGAATTCTTATTAGTTCATAAGAGGCTTCGTCATAAAACTGCATTGATGCACGTTTTATGAGAATTTTGAAGAAACGGTCAAAGCTCTATAGAGTTCTTCTAGTTTTTGAAATAAAAAATATAAAAAGAAACAAAAGTTTGATATTTTTTTATTTCAAAAACCAGAAGAAATATGGGGCAGGTGGTGGCCGAGTGGTAACGTCGCCGGGCTGTATCGTTCGGCGAACCACAAACTCGGGTTCGATTCCCGTGCACGGGGAGACTTTCTTTGAAAAATAATGTTTCGTCGTGACCCTGGGTGCGGAATAAATGTGTGTTTGTCCGAATGAGAGAATAATTAGCATAAAAATACATAAGAGATTGCAAATTGTTTGCTAAGCATCTTCGTGAATCTATCACCAATTACTGACACCCCAGGTTAAAATATACTTGCCTATTTTTGATTACTATTTTTCTTGCCCAACCACCATAGTATTCATTGTAACGGTTGTATGTGTGTATATGTGTCATGTTGTACTTAAATTTAGTCTTGCATTGGCCTAAAGGCAGAACAGTGCTATTAATCACCAAGAAATTGGAATTAATTTCACTGATTTAGGTCCATTTGACGATATTAGAATGTATTATTGTGTACCTATATACCTTATAATATGTATATTATCGGTCAATAAATGATTTATTATTATTATTATTATATGGCTATGGCGAGAGTCTATGCCAGGATCATCGATCCAAATTTAAAAAAAATAAATAAGAAATATGAATATACTAAAAGTGTCATATCGTAGTAAAGTATAATAAGATACTACAGGAAAAAAAATATCCAATTATATTCATAAATACACTCTGTAGAGCTTCGCCCGTTTGTTAAGGATTTCCGTAAGACATGCTTCAATGCAATTTTATGACGAAGCCTCTTATAAACTAATGAAATCTATTCTTTGTTCAAGCATACAGTACATTTTACTTTTAAGGTAGGAAATTTACATGTTATTTGGCTATAAGAACGAACAACGATTAATCTTCCACAATTATGAAAATAGAGCGTTGAAACTTATACATATTGTACATTGAAGCTTTATGAATAAATTGACAGTATTTGTTTTTCAATAAAATATTTCTTGAATTAAATAAATAATAAATAATAAATCAATAATGGAACACTCTCAAATGATTACATAAATCCGTGTATTACTTCTATAGGAAACATTATTTCTTCTTCATATTGCTTTAATTTATTGAGGTAATTATTATAAGCATGTTGTATTAAATAGATTGATCTAAAATAAATGATAAATAAAATTAATCGTTGCTTAGAAATTGTCATAAGAGCAATGTAAATTTTGATTGTACTTTCAATAAATAGGAGGCAGCGTCGTGCCTTTTTAGTAATATTTCAAAAATATACTGTAATTTCTAAAAACATGTGAAAAGAAATTAGGATTGATATGTAAAATTCATATACGACATTTGTCGCGGCACGGGCTCCTGGCTCCCGGCTCCCGACCTTGAGTTGCGAATGTATTTTTTCTGACGCGGACCGTTCATTCAATTATTATGTTATTGATACACAAGAAAGAAAGACATTGTTAAAATATTTCCCAATACATTTTGTAAATATAATAGTATTTCTGGATTCATGTTTTGAATAAAAATGTGGAATGCCAGTAAATGTTGATTCAAGTACTGAGTCGGAAAAAATCCTATTTTATTTATAAATTACTAAATTGAATGTGCGGCACTCGGCAATAATTAATATTTAATTTTTGATAGTAATCATTCAAATTACCTATGCAGTTGTAAATTACTTGAATTTCTATTTTGTTGCTAGAATTTAATTTAGAATTTAACATAGGCATTCATTTCAAATGCTGAATGGTCTAATAATTGTAGATTAACTGGACACGGTTTTAAATTTTATACAAAATAAATGAGAAATCGTAAGTGCAATCTTATTCTGTTTAGATTTACAAACAGAAAAAAAAATGTAACATTTTAAAAATTTTCGGGAGGGTGGTTAAACCCTATACCCCCCCCCCCCCCTGTTTAGGGTTTAACCACCCACCCGAAAATTTTTAAAATGTTACATTTTTGTATGTAAAAGCTTTTACATACAAAAATTTAACATTTTTAACATTTCGAGGGGGGGGGGGCTTGAACGATTTGGTTACCGAGGCACAGAGTCAGCTTCGCGTTTTTTAGGTGCCGAGTTCGAATTGGATTATTGTAATTTCCCTTTTTTACTGCGCGTGGCGGTTTAGACTACTCAGCTTGGAGTGTCGCCTAGAGATAGGCGAAATGGCTCTTTTCGGTGAGCCGGTTCACAAGATCCGACTCACATTAAAGAGCTGGTTCAGTGAGCCGGCTCAAAACAATTACATGACTCAGTTACGAGCTAGCGATCCGCTAAGAGTTCTGACTCTTAGAGATCCATCTGATTGAGCGACACACAGTGGTCTGAAACCGACCAAAATGCGTCAAAACACCACAGTTTTTTTTTTATTTTGTGAGATATCAATTTAAAATTTGGTATGCTTATACTAAACACAAATTCAAGCGTACAGATTTAAATATTGATCATCATCACATCTAATCGTTATATATTTTTAAATTCACTGTAAATCAGTGTTTTATACGTGTGGCGCATAAAGTAAAATTTCGAGTTTAGAAAAGCCCAGAAAATTTGTCTCGGGTCGCTGCGCGACCCTCGACAAATTTTCACGGGGCTTTTCTAAACTCGAAATTTTACTTCATGCTTAGTCTGGGAGTGGAAAACACTCGTTACTTTAAAGGGGGTGCCCCTCTAAATACCAAAAAATCAGACATTTAAAATTGTTGCAGGCAAGTTTTTACCAAAATTAATATAAATAATTAATTATCTAACGATTAGAAAATAAAATGTTTTTAACTAAGGTAACTATCTACTTAAAAATTAACAAAAAGCTGTCAAAATTTATAAATAGAATTAGTATGTATAATTAGCTCAGAAGTTTCAACACAATCTGTCAACCAACCAAACAAAATAAAAGCTAGTATTTTGTAAACTTTACAATATTTTAATGTTTTATACGCGTGGCGCATGAAGTAAAATTTCGAGTTTAGAAAAGCCCCGTGAAAATTTGTCTCGGGTCGCTGCGCGACCCTCGAAAAATTTTCTACGCGGGGCTTTTCTAAACTCGAAATTTTACTTCATGCTCAGTCTGGGAGTGGACGATATTCGTTTAATTTACGTTAGATTTTTAATATATCCCGATTTTAATTATTTTCATGAATTTTTCAACATCGATTAATTAATTTAGACTTTATATTAATCGTTAACGATTAATAATCGTTTTGAAATTTGCGAGGCCGATAAGTAACGAAATTCTATAAAATTCATGTTTTTTTTTTTAGATTATCGAAAATCTAGGAAATACATGAAAGGTGTCAAAGTTTTAAAAAGTAACGAACGGAGTCAAGAATTTAAAAATTTTAAACTTTTTTCATGTAAATTTTCGTGAATTTCCAAAATTTTTATTATTTTTCAATACGTTTGTTAATTTTTAAACTTATTTTAATTTCCAAGATTTATAACAATTTTTAAAATTTTGACAAAAATCATGCGTTTTTCAAAACAATAATCTTGAAAAATGTATGATTTTTGTCAAAATTTTAAAAATTGTTATAAATCTTGGAAATTAAAATAAGTTTAAAAATTAACAAACGTATTGAAAAATTCACTAGTCGCAAAGTTTTGAAAATAATAAAAATTTTGGAAATTCACGAAAATTTACATGATTTTAAAAATTGGACAAAAACTTAAAAACCCTCAAGATTTTGTAAACTAATTCAAATATTGTAAAACGCCATTGATTATTTTTTAACGAATGTTTTCCACTCCCAGACTAAGCATGAAGTAAAATTTCGAGTTGAGAAAAGCCGTAAGAATTTGGATTTGGACGCTACGCGTCCAAATCCAAATTCTTACGGCTTTTCTCAACTCGAAATTTTACTTCATGCTCCCCGCGCATAAAAACACTGATTAATTGTTAAGTTTAAAATATTTAAAACATTGTTTCATTACAGATTATTTCTTTACACATATTTTGACAAAAATCATGCATTTTTCAAGATTATTGTTTTGAAAAACGCATGATTTTTGTCAAAATTTTAAAAATTGTTATAAATCTTGGAAATTAAAATAAGTTTAAAAATTAACAAACGTATTGAAAAATTCACTAGTCGTCAAGTTTTGAAAATAATAAAAATTTTGGAAATTCACGAAAATTTACATGATTTTAAAAGTTGGACAAAAACTTAAAAACCGTCAAGATTTTGTAAACTAATTCAAATATTGTAAAACGCCATTGATTATTTTTTAACGAATGTTTTCCACTCCCAGACTAAGCATGAAGTAAAATTTCGAGTTGAGAAAAGCCGTAAGAATTTGGATTTGGACGCGTAGCGTCCAAATCCAAATTCTGGCTTTTCTCAACTCGAAATTTTACTTCATGCGCCCCGCGCATAAAAACACTGATTAATTGTTAAGTTTAAAATATTTAAAACATTGTTTCATTACAGATTATTTCTTTACACATATTTTGACAAAAATCATGCATTTTTCAAGATTATTGTTTTAAAAAACGCATGATTTTTGTCAAAATTTTAAAAATTGTTATAAATCTTGGAAATTAAAATAAGTTTAAAAATTAACAAACGTATTGAAAAATTCACTAGTCGTCAAGTTTTGAAAATAATAAAAATTTTGGAAATTCACGAAAATTTACATGATTTTAAAAGTTGGACAAAAACTTAAAAACCGTCAAGATTTTGTAAACTAATTCAAATATTGTAAAACGCCATTGATTATTTTTTAACGAATGTTTTCCACTCCCAGACTAAGCATGAAGTAAAATTTCGAGTTGAGAAAAGCCAGAATTTGGATTTGGACGCTACGCGTCCAAATCCAAATTCTGGCTTTTCTCAACTCGAAATTTTACTTCATGCGCCCCGCGCATAAAAACACTGATTAATTGTTAAGTTTAAAATATTTAAAACATTGTTTCATTACAGATTATTTCTTTACACATACTTCAAATTGTTGTCAAATTTCAATATTTCTTGGCATTTCATCATTTTTTACATTGCTCTCACATTTAAACATTTCAAGGATTATCGACAGTTTTCGATTTTTTTTAAATTCTGGCAAATTTAAACATTTTTGCCATGACATTTCATCACTTTTTCATGATTTTCGCACCACGAACAGAGCATAAAATTCAAAATAAAGACATTAAACTCTATGAATGGGGCAGGTGGTGGCCGAGCGGTAACGTCGTCGGGCTGTATCGCTCGGCGAGCCACAAACTCGGGTTCGATTCCCGTGCACGGGGAGACTTTATTTAAAAATAATTTCTCGTCGTGTCTCTGGGTGTGGTGTGAATGTGTCGTGACGTCCAAATATATGTTAAATTAATTAATACAATCATCGTTAATGGCTAGAACCTATGCCAAACAAACAAACAAACAAACAAAAAAAAAACTCTATTAATATTATTATTATATCTACACATAAATAAATGTTTCTATGTAATATATTTTTATAATGATTGTAATTTATAATTATATAACAAAAATAAGTACTGTAAATGAGACAAGCAAAAACAGTTGAATGTTTGTCGATTGAAATTAAAATCGTGAATATTTATTTACCCAGTTTGCTTGTCTACTGAAACGTAATACCCATTCATTCGCCCGGCGCTATCGAAACAAACGAACAACGCGCTCCTCACTCATAACTTTTATTATTCGTTGTGATAAAATTCGTCAGGCACTATGAACCAATACATAGTCAAAACTACTTTCAGCAATTTGGCTATCTCTGCGCCATCTCATACCCCAGAAACACACTACCAGCAAAAATTGGCCCTCTTAAGTGTAGATATCCCGATGATTACAGCCTTTGGTAAATTTGCAAGAATTCTTTTTTTTTACAATTTTAATTTATTTCGAGCGAGTGTTTCCAATCCTAGATTAAGCATGAAGTAATATTTCGATCTTAGATAAGCCCGTGAAAATTTGGTTTGATCGCCGCCGCCAAACCAAATTTCTGGCTTTTCTAAACTCGAATTTTTACTTCACGCGCCACGCGTATAAAACACTGAATTAAAGTTGATTAAAAATATATTATTTCTTGTAAAATAGTAAAAATAACTCAAAAACTACAGTAAATTTTACGTTTAAGTGTAGATATCCCGATGATTACAGCCTTTGGTAAATTTGCATGAGTTCGTTGTTTTTACAATTTCAATTTATTTCGAGCGAGTCTTTCCAATCCCAGACAAAGTATGAAGTAAAATTTTGAATTTAGAAAAGCGCGTGAAATTTGGTTTGTTCGCTCGGCCAAACCAAATTTCAGGCTTCTCTAAACTCGAAATTTTACTTCATGCGTCACGCGTATAAAACACTGAGTTGATTAAAAATATAATATTGTTTGTAACCCAGTGAAAATAACTCAAAAACTAAAGCTGGATTAATTTGAAATCTGTACCTACATATTCTGAAGATGACCAATGGTCGAAACTAGTCAGAGAAAATATAAATAAGTGAAACAAACCAAGTGTTTTAATTTAAATTTAATTTAAATCATCCATGTATTAGATTCAAAAATGTTTCACTTAAGTGAGAAATTAATTAAAGATAGAGGATAGTTTATCTAATATATCTGAAAATTTCATGAAAATCCAGTAAATAGTGTTTGAGTTATGAAGTTTTTAAACTAAGTCACTCTCTTTATCCATAGACAATTTATTATTAAAATTATTATTATTATTACGTTGATAATTGATATCTTAATTAACTGGTTTTAAAAAAAACTTAATGAATTACTTTCATATGGTCCTCCGTTATAGATATTACATAAATATTTGCATATTTGAGATGTAAAATCGTAAAGAAAGAATGATAATTTGCGTGGCAACTTTTTCATTCACAAAACCCAAACATTAATTTATTCGCGGTTATGCAACGCGATTGTAGTATGTTTATATTTTTTTCTGATTATAATCTATTACAAAGAAAAATTATTCATACGACTGACAAAATTGTGCCAAGTGATTGTGACTCCGAAAAAATGCACTTTCTACTTTCAAAAATTTTCGGCCTTTAAACCAAATTCATGATACGAATGGAAGGGACGGACCAGTTAGTCATATCTTTGCCAACGGACTGCCTTAATCGTTCAAATCTATACAAACATCATTCTAATATTGAAGAACTTTGTTTTTATGTTGAAAAATTAATGAAAATGGAGACAGGGGAATTCTTTTATCCTCTACTTTCAAAATCTTCACTCAGCTTTAAGATTCAGTAAACTAAAAGCGTAAACTAATTTTATGAATTCAAAATGGGTTTTTTAAATGAGCCCAAGTTCGTTGAACCCAGCGTAAATGCTATTGTGGGCGAGTCAAAGTAGAAGTGCAGCAGACACGCCCACAATAGCATTTACGCTGAGTTCAATGAACTTAGGCTTAGTGATGATGTAGAAGTAACGCTGTAAAAAAAAGGAATTCGGCGCATATTACCTTTCCTAAAAAAAAATAATTGTAAATTAAAAAAGGAGAATGAGTTCAATTAGTTAAAAATGACCCAGCGTAAATGCTATTGTGGACGTGTCTAAGTAGAAGTGCCGCAGACACGCCCACAATAGCATTTACGCTGAGTTCAATGAACTTAGGCTTAGTGATGATGTAGAAGTAACGCTGTAAAAAAAAAGGAATTCGGCGCATATTACCTTTCCTAAAAAAAAAATAATTGTAAATTAAAAAAGGAGAATGAATTCAATTAGTTAAAAATGACCCAGCGTAAATACTATTGTGGGCCTGTCTAAGTAGAAGTGCCGCAGACACGCCTACAATAGCATTTACGCTGAGTTCAATGAACTTAGGCTTTGTGATGATGTAGAAGTAACGCTGTAAAAGTAGAAATAACGCTGTAAAAAAAATTAAATCGGCGCATATTACCTTTCCTAAAAAAAAATAATTGTAAATTAAAAAAGGAGAATGAATTCAATTACTTAAAAATGACCCAGCGTAAATGCTATTGTGGGCGTGTCTAAGTAGAAGTGCCGCAGACACGCCCACAATAGCATTTACGCTGAGTTCAATGAACTTAGGCTTAGTGATGATGTAGAAGTAACGTTGTAAAAGTAGAAGTAACGCTGTAAAAAAAGGAATTCGACGCATATTACCTTCCCTAAATAAAATAATTGTAAATTAAGAAAGGAGAATGAATTCAATTAGTTATAGAAACACTCTCTACTTTGTATGATAAACTGTGATTTTTACATATACAGTGTGTTTTACCTAAAACTCCCCAGACAAATGAACAAGAAACTAAAAATGTTATTAAAGTTTTGTTTCTTGTAATCAATAGATGTAATTTAAGGCTACATCTTGAAAATATTCACTATTTTAGACATGTGTGTCAATGTTCACAAGAACTGTCGGCTATAATTAAGTAATATTATTGTTATTATTAGTGTATTTTTCTGCTTAACAATATTTTTATTTTTAGATATGGTAGTTTTAAAAAGTTGTACCACTTTAAATGTTTGTATTGAAAGTTAGTGAAAATATTAAAATTAGTTATAACTTAAAAATGGCCAATGCAATTTAAAACATGCAAATGATAAAAATGTCTTAAAATTCTTAAAATTCTATGCTGTTTCAAGCTTTGGAAAAAATCACTTCCAAAGTTCTGATCATCGAATGATATTTTCTCACTTCTCTGACAGCGAAACCGTAATTATGAGTGATACCAATTCCATATTCATGATCTTAAATAACAACTATTGATTACAACAAAGAAAACTTTAATAACATCTTTAGTTTCTTGTTAATTAGTCTGGGGAGTTTTAGGTGAAACACCCTGTAGAGAAAATGTGACGGCTAAAACGTTAAAACAGTATTTTAATTAATGAAATCGTTAGTTTTTCATGCTTGAGATTTGATATAGAAAGACGGTTTGTAACGTATCATTCAAATTTCAGCCGACCCCTCGTATTTTGATTTATTTTAAAATCCATTACACAATTCCTCCATGAATTGTTACTTCGGCGAATTTTATTACACTATGTTGTTTCAAGCTCGAGGGCAATTTATCTTACTTTAGGGACGCAACCTTGGATATATTTTATCCCGCCCGTTCCCTCCTCCTAACCCCCGTATCGAGGACTATTATCCCTTAAGTTATTTACCCTTCCGCCCCCAAGAATGTTGGGCCGCGCAATTTCCCCCGGAAATTCGTGAAATGTTTGATTGCCCGCCCTAATTGAATTGCTCGTATACATTTTCCCGCCGCATATTTCAGTAAATATATATTTTTTTCTCTAAATTGGCGCTGTTTCAAATTAACAGGTGCTTTTATAAGCGTGCGATGCTTTGTTTCCTGCTTTTCTGGCAATCCCGGCCTCTCGGCATTCTCCACGTCTCATCAATTTGTAGATTAAATGGCACATCATACTCAATCCAACAATAATATAAGTTCTAGTGGTTTGTAGCGCTATTTAGGAACTTGAGATCTTAACAATGCTTCAGATCTTTGCCAACATATTTAACGTTAATGGTGATTTAGCTGTGAATCATATAAAGTTTTAACAAGTGTTTCCAGTCATGAAGTAAAATTTCGAGTTTGTAAAAGCCTGAAAATGTATATATTTTTATGTAAAATTAAATGTTATGTAGTAGATACATAGATGAATTTATATATCGAATATATTGCAAATTTTACGTATAAATTACATCACGGAATATGCACTCCAGATTTATTTTATAAGATGTAAATAAAGATAACGTATGTGTTTTGAAACTTCACTTTAAATCAGTGTATACGCGTGGCGCATGAAGTAAAATTTCGAGTTTAGAGAAGCCTTAAAATTTGGTTATATTTTTATATAAAATTCAATGTTATGTAGCAGATACAAAGATGAATTTATATATCGAATATATTGCAAATTTTGCGTATATATTACATCACGAAAGATGCACTCCAGATTTATTTTGTAAGATGTAATTAAAGATAACGTATATGTTTTTAAACTTAACTTTAAATCAGTGTTTTGTACGCGTGGCGCATGAAGTAAAACTTCGAGTTTAGAAAAGCCTGAAAATTTGGTTATATTTTTATATAAAATTCAATATTATGTAGCAGATACAAAGATGAATTTATATATCGAATATATTGCAAACTTTGCGTATATATTACATCACAAAAGATGCACTCCAGATTTATTTTAAAAGATGTAATTAAAGATAACGTATATGTTTTTAAACTTAACTTTAAATCAGTGCTTTATACGCGTGGCGCTTTTCTAAACTCGAAATTTTACTTCATGCTTAGTCTGGGAGTGGAAACACTCGTTTGAATATTAAAGATTGAATGAAGAACATTATTATGACATCATTACTATTCATAAAAAAAATACGTTCTAGAAAACACAGTATTTTAAATGAAGATAGTGAGAAAATCATTAAAGGGACTATTTCTATAAACATCTCTGTGAATTATTAAAATTTCAAGGAACCACATTTTCAGGCTTTTCTAAACCCGACATTTTACTTCATGCTTAATCAACACATTCGTTAGAAGCTTCAAATTGAATGCTTTTAAAAAAACAACAAATTTATTATTATTAATTTGTTTTTTTTTTCAGTAAATATTTAGAAATTATGAAGTTTATTATTTTTATTTATTTGCTAAATTCTTAATTTTTGTTAATTTTAACAGTTTTAAAGATTTTTGTCAATTTTAAAAATTGTTTGTTGCTTTTATTTGTTGTTGCTTTACTTATTTTGTTCTGCTTTGTTGTTATATTTAGTTAACCTGACACAATTTTCATTTTGTACAAATTTTGACACTTTGAAAATGAAGACATATTATTATTATTATAGATTTTTTTAAAATTCTTTATTAGTGTATTAGAAACAGATTTACACAGGTCAAATAAACATACAAGATAAATAATAATAAGTAAATAGTAATAATAAAATAATAAAACCTGAGAATGTTTGTATAGTTGGGTGTATAGTATTTGTCAATAAATAAACAAGCATCAATTAAATATATAAAAAGAATCTAATGTTTTTATATATTCCTACTACTTTACTAAACCATTCCTCTAAACGTCAAAAAGTCTTTAATGCTATACGGGGACAATTTTATATAAAATATAAATTATTATTTGAAATTATTTAAACTTTGTAATTTTTAGAATAGCCTGAAAATTTGGTTCCTTGAAATTTTAATAATTCACAGAGATGTTTATAGAAATAGTCCCTTTAATGATTTTCATTTAAAATACTGTATTTTATAAAACGTATTTTTTTAAGAATAGTAATGTTGTCATAATAATGTTCTTCATTCAATATTTAATATTCAAACGAGTGTTTCCACTCCCAGACTAAGCATGAAGAAAAATTTCGAGTTTAGATAAGCCTTAAAATTTGGTTTGGTAATTTTTAAGATATTAGTTTTTATATAAAATAAAAAATATTACTTATTTAAAATTTCTCATTTATAAAATATGGGTTTTTACATTTTATTTAATTTAGATGTTTTATTTGGATACAATTGAATTAAATTATTCATTTTATTCGAAAAAAAATATACAGGAATCGAAAAAATATAATTATATTTTTTTGTTGAAATTGTAATTTTTGTTCGTTTTCAAGATTTTGAAAGTTATTAATTTTGATTTCTTTGACTATTTTTTGTTTTATTAATTTTAACGGGAAGTAGTTGTTTCATTGGGTATTTATTGTCTTAAATTGTCTTATTAATTAGGACTTATTGTTTGCATTTTACACGAACTTTGTATATTATGTTTAATGTGGTCGGTATTTTTCACTCATTCCATTTCTGTGTACTTGTTCATTCCACATACAATACTTTTTCCAAGTAAGTTTATTTTAATTTTATTCCTAAATTTTTTTATAACGTCATAAGCAAAGCTATACTGAAGAGAGATAAATCTCAAAACGCGTCTATAGATGGCCTAAGATATTAGTTTTAATTCAAGTCCTTTCACTTCTAATTTTTTGTTATTTCTCCTTTCATTTTAAATTTGTATTTGTTAGTTGGTTTGAAGAGAATTTTACCTAAACGTTACATATACTTTATTAGAGCGTTGTAATAAATCAAATTAAATAAGATTTTAAATATTTCATTGTATAATTCAATATCCGGAGATGTATTTGCTTCAATGGATATTTATCGTCTTAAGTTGTCTTATTAATTAAGATATTGTTTGCATTTTCACGAATAGTTTTTTCGTAATTTTATATATTATTATTTATTTATGTTTATTTATTTATAAAAATCACAATTCCATTGACTTAGAAAGAGCGGCAAATTGGAGACCGCCCCGGGCGGCCAAAGTTCTAGGTACGCCACTGAATGGATCGTATTTATTATGTTATGTTTAATGATTTGTTTTTTTTATTTATTAGTGTTTATTACATACAAATGTGTTACACAGGTCAAATTATACTATTACAATGAAAAGCTTAAAACTAAAAATATTAACAATAATAAAGGACTCCCACCGACACAGCCGGAATAATAAAATATTTTGTTCTTAAATTACAAGGAATGTTATCACAGTCATTTATAAAATAAAATTAAAATAAATACGTACAAAAACATATAAAAGTCACGGTGAAATAAATAATAAAATTTTAAAAATAAATAAATAATAACGATAACGAATTACATTACAAATAAACACAAATAATAATAAAATGTTTGTAATCATTTTGATGAGTTCTATGAAAAAATATAAATTAAAAATACATAGTTTTTAACTTATGTTAAATTTAACTGTAACTTTATTAACGGAAACTCCTTTATAATCAATTAACACTTAATTTACATATTTGTATATAACAATTTAATTTACATATTTGTATATAACAAGCATGGAAATATTCGTACACTAATTATTTTACACTAATTAATAAATATCTTAGATCATTCCTGTAATAGTTTAGTCATTTACTTTTGTAATTAAATTAAGTGCTTAGATCTAATCATCTATATTGACAAGTGTAAAGCTAATTGCTCTAAACACAATAAAGAAAATAAAAATGTTGACGTATTTTACCTTGTTGATATCTTTTGCCAATTTTGCTCCGTTTTTTGATTTCAACATTTTTTTCTAAATTTTGTTTGTTGATTATAATTGATTATTAATTGCGATGTTGTATTATTCTTAAATTTGTAAATATCGAGAATTTTTTATTGATTAAGTTAATTGGAATGATTTTTGAAAATTAAAGTTTTTTTCTTTAATGAATATTATATAATGTTTAATTTTAAAGATTTCTGTCATTTCTAGTTTATTGTATCAATTAGTGCTAGTTACTTTTCATTAGCATTGACACAACTTATTGTTGTGATTATTTATTTTAAATGTTGACAATTATCATTATTATTCCCGTTATAAATTATATAAATAATAACGAATTCTATAAATAAAACTGTCCTACGTTTATTTCTTAATTTTTTGTTGTTGACTGTAATACATTTTATAATTTTAGATTTTTTGTCATGTAAACAATTTGTGGTTAAGTAATAATAATAATAATAATAGCTTTATTTACGTATGCTACATAATGCAATGATACAATACATTGTATATGATAGATGTGAAGCGTCAAAACAATATCAAAACAAATTTTGTATAGTATGTACAGGTGCACTTTTGCCACCGATCGAGATTAAAACTTGAAGTCATTAATTGTATATACAACTCTACTTAGTAGCATATTTTTTATGACCTTTTTAAATTGTGGAAAACGAAGATTTTTAATGTCGTTATCTAATGTGTTGTAAACTTTTTTACCTTCGTTTATAAATGATTTATTATATAGAGTAGTAGTGTGTTTATCAATTCGTATTAAGTCATAGTGTCTTGTTTTGTAATTATGATTTTCGCTATGGGTAGCGAACTGACTTAAATTAGATTTAATGTAACAAACCATATCGTAGATGTAGATTGCTGGAAACGTTAATATTTTATAAGTTAAGAAGGCATTTTTACATGATTCTGCTCTGTTTAGATTGAACATAGTCCTGATAATTTTCTTTTGGGCTATAAATACTTTATTTAAATCAGAGCTCCTGCCCCAAGCCAGGATATTGAATGACATATAGTAGGCCATAGCATAGTGGATAGACAAAAGAGTATCAATATCTGTTTGTTTTTTCATTTGAAGAATCCCATAGTGGGCTTGACTTAGCTTTTTACATACATGATCTATTTGAGTTTTCCATGAGAGGCTATGATCCACATAAGTACCCAAATATTTTACACAACCGCTCATAATATATTCCACATTATCAACATTGATTGTGAAGTTGGTTGGTAATTGTTTTCTTTTGCTTACATGCATACACATAGTCTTTGCAGAATTGAGCAGCAGTTTGTTGCGTTTACACCATGAGTTTATTTCAATTATCACCTTTTCAATGTTAGCTTTCAGGTTAATAGGATTATCAGATGATACTATGACAGCAGTGTCGTCTGCAAACAATGAAATATTGCCTGAGACGAATTTGGTAAATCATTGATGAATAGTAAAAATAAAAGTGGCCCAAGGACCGATCCTTGGGGTACCCCGTAATATGCATATTTAACTGAGGACTTTTGTTGGTTGACTTCAACATAAAAACTCCTTTTAGTTAAGTACGATAGTAGCCAATTCGATATGTGGCCCCTGAAACCGTATGCATTGAGTTTTTCTAATAATATGGTTGGGTCAACACTATCAAATGCACGAGTTAAGTCAAAGAGCAAAACAACTACCAACTTAGCTTTGTCTATTTCGGATATAATATGGCCAACAAAAGAGCAGATTGCAGTCTCAACTGATTTTCGAGGCATGAATCCATGTTGACTTTCATTTACTATTCGATTTTGTTTTAGGTATGCATACATTTTATTGAATACTATCTTTTTAAGTAATTTTGAGAGAAGAGAAAGCATATATAGACGTCTGTAGTTACTAGTATCTTCATTATTTTCTTTTTTAAAAACTGGTAATATGCGTCCTATTTTAAGACACTGTGGGAATACCCCAGTAATAATCGATTCGTTAAAAATATGTTCTAAGTGTGGTAGCAAAATATTGATGATTGATTTTAAGATTTTTAGAGAAATGCCGTCGGGTCCAGAGGCATTTTTTTTGAACCCTTGAACAGCGTTGAAGATATCACAGTCAGTTATAGGTGTAAAGTAAAATGTTTTAGATATAACTTCGTTTGAGTTAGTACAGCTTTCAGATTGTTTATTACTAAATGCATTGTCCAATAGTTCTGGAACAATGGTAGAGAAATAATTCGCGAAGCACTCGGAAACTTCAGTAGGATTATTAATTTCTGTGTCTTTCACTATAAGCAATTGAGGAACTTCATGTTTAGTTTTACGACCTAAGTTAGAATTAATTATGTCCCATGTTGTTTTTGTAATATTTGGCGAGCTGTTTATTATGTTGGAATAATATCTTTTTTTTGGAATATAAAATTTCATTTTTAAGTTCTTTTTTTGCAATTTTATATTTGTTAAGAGTGCTAATATCGTTTGTTTGCTTAGTAAGCCAAAACAGGTTTCTAAGATTAGCACTTCTATTTTTAATTTCGTTGGTTATCCATTGTTTGTTGTTTTTGTTTTGTAATTTTAGACATATCAGAGGACAGCAGGCATCTAAACAATGTGATGTATAATCCAAAGTAAGATTAAATTTACAATTCAATATAGTTAACGAAAAAAATATTGTTTATCATAAAAATACATAGTTTTTAACTTATGTTAACTTTAACTGTAACTTTATTAACGGAAACTCCTTTATAGTCAAAAATCAAATTGTACAGGTTTTTACAGTCAACAATAAAAACATGAGAAATGGACTTGGGCCACTTTCAAAATAAACGGTTCAAATATTATATAATATATAAAATTACGAAAAAACTATTCGTGAAAATGCAAACAATGTCTTAATTAATAAGACAACTTAAGACGATAAATATCCATTGAAACAACTACTTCCCGTGCAAATACACCTCCGGATATTGAATTATACAATGAAATATTTAAAATCTTATTTAATTTGATTTGTTACAACGCTCTATTTGCACGAATGGTTTTTTCGTAATTTTATATATTATGTTTAAAGTGTGCAAACTATAAGAAGCGTAAGCTTATTTTCTCGAATTCAAATAGTTTTGAATTTGAATTTATCTTGGTTCAAATATTATTGAATTTTATTGACTTTTTTCATGATTTCTTTTTTAATTTTAATTTACTTTGCCAATATTGATAATTTATTTATGTATTTTTATTATTCATTGTTAACAGTCATCAATTTTAATAGTTTTTATAAATTTTGTATATTTTTTTATTTTTCACGATTGATTGAAAAATAATGTTTAGTGTTTTTGTCAATTTAAAGAAAATATGGTTGACATAAATAAAGTTCCCTGACTTTCCCGGTTTTATTGATATACTGAGAATTGTTCTGTTACGTAGTTTTAAGACAGTCGTTGTATTTGAAAATCATTCAATTTGAATTATTTGCAATATACAAATTGTATTCTGCATTAACAAATATATACCGAGAATTTTTATTTTAATTATAAATATCCCGATGCACTCGCTTCTAAAATTTTATATAAATTTCTAGCGAGTGTTTCCACTCCCAGATTAAGCATGAAGTAAAATTTCGAGTTTAGAAAAGCCTTAAAATTTGGTTTGGTCGCGTAGCGCTACGCGCTACGCGACCAAACCAAATTTTAAGGCTTTTCTAAACTCGAAATTTTACTTCATGCGCCACGCGTACAAAACACTGATTTCAAGTGAATTTTAAAAACATATACGTTATCTTTAATTACATCTTATAAAATAAATCTGGAGTGCATCTGTCGTGATGTAATATATACGCAAAATTTGCAATATATTCGATATATAAATTCATCTTTGTATCTGCTAGATAACATTGAATTTTATATAAAAATATAACCAAATTTTCAGGATTACAATCTTTGATTCCATATTTTTCTCTTACGAATCCTGTATTCCAGTATTCGTGATTCAAATTATATTAGGTGATTCGGATTCGTGATTCGAATCCTTTTCTAACGATTATGCCAGCTCTGCTTCGTAACTGGGATTATTATTATTATTTTAACTAATTTTGTAATAACACATACTAACTTAGCCTTTATTGTAAGTGCGTGGATTTTTTAAAAAATGTAAATTTATGCAAAACTATCCCCATCATTACCAGATTTTTTTTAAGAATACATAAAAACTGAACGCAAATGTCCATAATTTATTTTTTTAATACTGCTTTTCACGGAATTCGTACAAGACATTTGTGAGCTCATTACAGTTATGATAATGCTCATTTATTTATCGAAATTGGCTGTAGTTACAATTTATTCAAGGTTTCGCTATAGTCCCAATGAATTTAATGTGTATGCGAATTTTATTTGACTTTGCGACTCGAATTGTTACTTTTAACTGTAACGAGGAAAATATTTTAAACGCGGTATATTTAAACATACAATTTATTCAACAATGGCATTCAAATATAAAAGAGTGTTTTACACATGCATTTGTTTTAAATGCAATAAATAAACCGAAATCGAAAGGAAATAAAATTCTGTCAGCTCGGGGTTAATAATCAGTTGACAACAAATGTTGTGTCGAGATGAATTACTGAACGGTAATTTGATAATTCATCTAAGCTCGCAATATATTTGGGTAGATAATTTACCAAATGAAATAATAATAAGGAACAGGAAAAGTTATGCTTTATTAAACGTTGATACGATGGGCCTGGGGTAGCATTGGCGTTGACAGTGAATTTTTGTCACAGTTATCTATTATTTTTTGGTGTTGTAAGAGATCATAAGCTACGTCTCCTTTTATTCTTAACCTTTTGCAGTAGTATTCTTTTACATGTTTTTTATTCAATATCTTTAAATATATTAAAACTACGGTGATGTTCTTCATAATATTTTTATTGTAACATTTTGGCAGTAACGTTCCATATTGTTTCCACCGAATACTACATATACAGGGTGGGCCATCTAGTGGTTTCTTTTTAAATCATAGGTTATTTTGACACTGACATCTTTTTCCCGCTCGAAATCTTGACAGAAGGTCGGTATCATTCCTCCGCGATACGAAATGAGTCGCTTTACGCTTGAACAACGTTGGGAAATATTGCAAACTTATTTCCAAAGTGAGTGCTGTGTAGCCCAAACAGTGCGTTTGTTAAAAAGAAGTTTTGGCCGAAATGAATCACCCATCGCGCCTGCTGTACGCAAGTTTGTGCAAACAGTTCGTGAGACTGGCATGCTAGTGGACAACACTCATGGTCCTCGTTCTCGTAACCGAGAGTGTGAGACTCAATCCACGAACATCAACTCGCCGTCGATCTCAACAGCTCAACATTGCACGCACTAGCCTGAGGAAAATTCTGCACAAAGATCTCGGATTAATCGCTTACAAGGTCCAATTGACTCAATAATTGAAGGCGCATGACCTTCCGATTCGTTATCGCTTCGCAGTTTGGGCCTTAGAGCAGCTTGAATTGGACAACGATTTTGGGCGAAAAATCATCTTTTCTGACGAGGCTCATTTTCATCTTGGCGGCTACGTTAACAAACAAAATTGCCGCATCTGGGGCTCGAAAAACGCGCACGTTATTGTCGAGAAGCCAATGCATCCCCGGAGAGTGACAGTTTGGTGCGGATTGTGGAGTGGTGGCATCATTGGACTATTTTTCTTCGAAAATGAGGCTGGAAAGAACGTTTCGGTCAACGGTGAGCGTTACAGAGCCATGTTATCCGACTTTTTTTTTATGAAATTGAAGACATGGATTTGGACGACCACTGGTTCATGCAGGATGGTGCGCCATGCCACACAGCCCATGCCACAATCGATCTTTTGCGCACCAAATTCCCAAATCGTGTTATCAGTCGTCTTGGCGATGTCAATTGGCCGCCTCTGAGCTGCGATTTAACCCCTTTGGATTTTTTTTGTGGGGAACCGTGAAGGGCCGATGTTATGCCAACAATCCAGAAACGATTCAAACACTTCAGGCCAATATCATCCAAGCAATCCGTGAGCTACAGCTCAAAACCATCAACAAGGTCTTGAAAAATTAGAGTGAAAGAATGCGCTACTGCCAGCCGAGGCAGCCACTTGAACGAAGTTGTGTTCCATAATTAATGGGAATGTTTGCTCTTACTAATAAAGCCATAATACATAGTTTTTGGTGAATGCCAAACACTCCGTCTTCTCGTATATGACGTTAAATGCATGTAGGACCCGTGTACTGCCTGGATGTTGCGTGCACGTTAAAGATCCCTACCGGTGGGTTGGAGCTCCCACCGGGTTCGGCAAAATTCCCGGGTAGCTGTAGACCTAATCTCCGGCGTCATGATTGGCCTTAGCAGCGGAAATAGATGACGTAAAACCCAAAATAAAAAAAATACATGGAAAAAGAAAATCATTTTGTTCATTTTATTGCATTTTTAAAAAGAAACCACTAGATGGCCCACCCGTTACTCACTGCGATCCGCTTTCCTCATATTGTTTGCCTAATCTTTTAGTATATCAGCAAGCGACGTATTTTCATCCATAATTTCTTTCGTGGCAAAACACGTTAAACATCTTGGTGACATACGTTCTACTATACATCGTATTTTTTTAACTTGTATGTATTATCAGCTCATCAATATCTTCGGAAGTTTTGGACAAAAAACGAGACATTTTTTATTCAAAAATTTGATGACAGTGTCATAATATCATGACCTTCATGTTTTTATAATTTTTAAAGCTACTCGCTTAATTACCGTTTTTCTGTTATCGATTTTGACATTACAACAATGCAAAACATTGTTATAATGTCAAGCTACTTGACTAATTATCGATTTTCTGTTATCGCTTCTATTATTATGTAGTAAATTATCGTTCATATTTTTCCTTGTAACTTTTGATCCAAGTAACTTAATAACATGCAGTTTTCAATAAAAAAAAAAAGACCCTTTACTGGCATAATACATTACATCCATATCTACACTAATCGCTGCCCCCTCTCTTCCTTCTGCTTTCCCTCTCTTCCCCCAACTTCTCCAGCGTCCTTACTCAGGCCCCATCCTCTCTCATTCTATCCGTCACTCTTCTATTCCCTCTTATTCCTACCCATTCCTCCTTCACCCCCTCGTACTCCTCTGCCAGATGACTCCACGTATCCCTCCCTCGCTCACACATTACACACCTCCCATACTCTTCCCCCATCCACACCTTCCTTCCTCTCTCCCCTGTACCACACCTCGCCCTCGCCAGCACCACCATTTCCTCCCTACTCAATCCCCCCTCCACCAAATACCTCGGCATTCTCCTATGCACCTGCCACCTCCCGTACCTATCGTTGTATTCACTCCTCTCTATACACCCCTGCCTTTCCTCTGCTTCCACCTCCTTCTCCTTCTTTTTCACCCACGCATCCATCTTTACCCCATTCCCCAGCCACTCCATCACCTTCGCCTCCGACAAACCCACCCTCTCATACATTCTCCTTCTCTCGCTCTTCCATTTACCCTCTCTCCCATTCACGCACGCCACCCACACCGCCTTCACCAGTCTCTCTTCCTCCAGGTCCCATAACTTTATCTCATACCTAGCCATTCTCACCATTTCCTCACACTCTAGTTTCTCTCTATTCGTTTCCTGTAGTACTATGTATCCGGGTGTCGACCTTTCCAGCCCCAACATACGCTTCAAGAACCACAACTGCTCCCTCTCTAGACACTCATACCCTCTCGTCCCCCATACTTCCACTATTCAATACTATGATTCTATTTTAACATTTTATGAAATAAAAATGAAATATATAGGGCGTTCCATTTAAAAAAAACCTAAGTTGCTTTCGTATCTCCAAAATGAATCACCCTGTATATTAATAATTATTATTTATTAGTAACTTATATCGTATGTTTAATAAAAAAAATCTCTAGAGTGCCATGGAAAATATTCTAGGTTGGCAATTCTGAAAATATAGATTATAATTATTATGTCTGACGTTTTATACAGCGAGTTTTTCTTTAAAGTATACGTATTCCAAATTCAGCTTATTTTTAAATCTTTAGATATTCGTTGTTTTTTTAAGAGTTCAATTTTAACCTTTGAACGAGTGTTTTCCACTCCCAGACTAAGCATGAAGTAAAATTTCGAGTTTAGAAAAGCCCCGTGAAAATATGTCGAAATTAAACTTAATTCTTAATCAAACAGTGGACACACTTTTTAGAACGTTCAATTATTCAGCTTAGTTTTATGTTTAGTAAATTTAAAAAGAAGTTTATTTTGTCTCACTTAATTTCATGTTTGTACGGAAAAGTATTTATTAAAATTCATTTTTTTCCGAATTTGACATTGATAACGTTTAAATGATCAAAAGTACATTTCTTACTTCGCGTTCTAATTGCAGGTTCGGATTTTGGGTATCTATGTCAATTATTAAAATGTAATTAGGTTCCGTACTAAGGAGAGAAAAAAAGAGCTCAAGGTTTTCAAAAGTTTCGTTATTATTTTGTTATTATCGGTGCAGCTAGCTCACCTGCGAGTGTAATATATTTTTAATCGTATCAAATACAATAATTATGTCATTAGCATATGAATGCATATTGCGAAATCAATAATTGCCGTTTTTCCTATCAAGGAATTCATCGTCAATTGTTGTTTAAGGTCAGAAATCATCAATATTTATCTTAAATTATATCTGTACAATTTATTTACTAATAATACTAATCCAGAGACGAATTGAAACTCAAAACAATACACATTAAGAAGAATTTATAAAATAATCAATGGGATTTGTGTTTTTTAAACAAGATAAATTCAAAACTATTTGAATTCGAGAAAATTAGCTTACGCTTCTTATAGTTTTCACACTTTAAACATAATATAAAAAATTACGACAATGTTATTCGTGAAAATGCAAACAATGTCTTAGTTAATTTTTTATTTATTTATTTCAATCAATCAATACATTCCTCCTTGAAGATGACCAATGGTCGAAACTAGTCGGAGAAATAAATCAGTGAAACCAAGTGTCTTAATTAAATATCCAGAATTATATTAAAAAATGTTGTGAGAAATTAATTAAAGAATCGAAACATGTTAAATTATTTAATTATTTATTTCAAACACAGTTTTCTCGAAATAATTTAAAAACTAAGAGGGCTACGATAAGAGGTAAGAATACAAAACATGTGCATCTTTTAAATCTATACAAATATTTTTCCCTATTATCAATATTTACTAAAATATCAAGAAAAATCTGAAAAACGCTAGGTAAAGTACCACTTCTGGTTTCTAGATTATGACCAAAACTTTGTAATAAAGAGTTTAAGTTTATTGTGTCATTTTAATATCTCAATTGGTTTAGTCTGTACGGCACAATCGGCCAGACATTAACAAATGGTTGGCCTGTGTTATATTTGAAGGGCTCGATTGCTAACTTATTATCTATTCGAAATAATTTCATTTTTATAGGTAACTAGTTGTCTATTGGTTTCATTTGATTGCTGGTTAATTAGGTTGGATATTATATCAAATGTTTAAGTTTAACTCTATAAACTTAACCATTTGATATAATATCCAACCTAATTCTAAATTACTTTAAACACTGATTACTGAATCTAAACCATTTCTCCTTATTTAGTATAAAAACGAACATTTTGGTTAGATTACCTAACCTAACCTAACCGTAGGGTTCAATAATAGTGCCTGAAGCCACTGTAAGGCAAAACTTGTTACAGTGTTCAATAATAAAGTGAAACCCTCCCAACTTAGATTTTATTTTACTTAATTATAGTGTAACCTAACCTAAAATCATAATTTAATCTCAATCTTTTATCTAACCTAAAAGAATTCATACATTCAGGGTGTACAAAAAGTAATATAACGGCTTGATATCTCGCTTTGTGATGAATTTAGAAAAAAAATGTTTCAAATAAAACTTGTAGCTACTAATATCATGTGTTCAACAAAAAAAAACCTCAAGAGTGCCATGATTTAATCTTTTTTTAAATTTAAGTTAGCTACACACTTCAGGAATTGACATACAGGGAATTTTTCTTTCAGGTAAACACATGCATAAACTGTAAAATTTCCGACATCCGTTATTTTTTTAAAAAAAGGTCAATTTAAGGCTTTAAACGAGTGGTTTCTACTCCCAGACTAAGCATGAAGTAAAATTTCGAGTTTAGTTTTAGGCTTTTCTAAACTCGAAATTTTACTCCATGCGCCACGCGTATAAAACAATAATATATTGTGAAATGTATGTATAAAATATAAATAAGGAATTTAAATTAATATTAATATTCGTTTTTATATTTTGTAAATATTTTGCAAACTATTGACAAACTCAATTTTTCTTTATGTTAAATTTTTCTCCATGTTAAAATGTAAACATAAGCAGTATATTTTTTTCTTTATGTTAAAATATAAACATAAGCAGTATATTTTAAACTTTACTTTAAATCAGTGTTTTATACGCGTGGCGCATGAAGTAAAATTTCGAGTTTAGAAAAGCCTGAAAATTTGGTTTGGTCGCGTAGCGCTACGCGACTAAACCAAATTTTAAGGCTTTTCTAAACACGAAATTTTACTTCATGCTTAGTCTGAGAGTGGAAACACTCGTTGGTAGCTTCAAATTGAACGCATTTTAAAAACAGCGAAGATTAAAATCTAATTAAGTCGTTTTGCACAATGTTCGAAAAAATCCCTGACAAGATTTTTCTGAGAGACCTTTTTATTTGCTTCGGCAAAAAAACGAATTATTTGAAAATCGAACGCCAATTTAAACAAAAGCAAATGGAAAGTTAAGGGTTGGGTAAACTCCCCTTACCACTTGCATTTAAATATTAGTAAATTAACTGTTTTTTTTATATAAAGAAACTGATTAATTGAAATCGAATCGCTCGCTTTTATTTTTTTTTTTGAAGTAGATCTACTCAAACGTTTACAATGTTATTTTGCACGGGTCCGTGTTTGTACAGGAAAAAAAAAACTGGTAAGGTTAATAATATTATGTAAGTGGCGCTTATTAAATTTAACGACGCGGTTATACGTATTATGTCAGAACAATCGTAATCCACGAGAAGAAAAACCAAATCGAATCTAAAATTGACAATAAAATAAATCTAATATTGTATAACATATATTAGCAATTTAACACTTAGCTGTAGAATTTTGTTTTTTTCAATTTTTATTTTGTTTTGTATATTTGTAGCCAGGGTTCGGTGATATATATCATCGGATATATATCATATTTATCATGATACACATCGTTATTTATAACCTCTAATATGTATCATGGATAAATATCCATTATATATATATATATAATATATATATATATATATATATATATATATATATATATATATATATATATATAATATATATTCATGATAAATATCCATAATACATAACTTTATTCATATCCATGATGTATTAGAGTTTATAAATATCGATATATATATCACCGTTTATATTATCTTTGAGATTACAAATAAAACTGTTTATTATTATTATTATTGGGAAGAGTCCATAAATATTGATATGTGAGCCGCTTATTTTGAAAGTGACTATGTCCATTTCTCAATTTTTTGTTGTTGATTGTAATAATCTTTCTAATTTAAGGTTTTATGACACAAATAACAACTTGTGGTTAAGTATATTCAAAATATATATTTTGAATATACTCAACAACAAAAAATATAAAAATGGAGTTAGTCCATTTTAAAAATAAACGGATATATCATAATAAATATGATGATAATATATAAAATGCGAATAAAACGCAGGGTAAAATGCTCCCAAAGATTGCAATTTAAACTGGATTTTGGAACCTAATACTGAGTAAAACTTAATGGATTCTTCTTCAGGAAGTTAATATATATCGAATAAATATTGATATATATCAGATATTTTGATAAATATCATGGAATTTCCGAACCCTGTTTGTAGTAGCACAGCATGATTTACTTCTAGTATATGTAAATAGATCTAGAAGAAAATTTCGGCAATGGTAATGTTAATAATTTGCATTTACCTACTTTCGAATGTTATGACCGAGCATACAGTAAAAATCTTTGGATCTGCAGATCTAATCGACGCGATTATATAAAATGCGAATAAAACGCAGGATAAAATGCTCCTAATGATTGTAATTTTAACAGGATTTTGAAACCTAATACTGAGTCAAACTTGATGGATTCTTCTTCAGGAAGTTGATATATATCGGATAAATATCGATATATATCAGATATTTAGATAAATATTAGGAAATTTCCGAACCCTGTTTGTAGTAGCACAGCATGGTTTACTTCTAGTATATGTAAATAGATCTAGAAGAAAATTTCGGCAATGGTAATGTTAATAATTTGCATTTACCTACTTTCGAATGTTATGACCGAGCATACAATAAAAATCTTTCGATCTAATCGACGCGATTATATAAAATTTGAATAAAATGCAGGGTAAAATGCTCCTAAAGATTGCAATTTAAACTGGATTTTGGAACCTAATACTGAGTCAAACTTGATGGATTCTTCTTCATCAGGAAGTTGATATATATCGGATAAATATCGATATATATCAGATATTTTAATAATTATCCCGAAATTTCCGAACCCTGTTTGTAGTAGCACAGCATGGTTTACTTCGAGTATATGTAAATAGATCTAGAAGAAAATTTCGGCAATGGTACTGTTAATAATTTGCATTTACCTACTTTCGAATGTTGTGGCCGAGCATACAATAAAAATCTTTCGATCTGCAGATCTAATCGAAACTGGTTTTTCTTCTCGGCGTTATCAGCCGTCCTTGGCCGGTCGAAATTTTTGCCCAAACCGTTTCGGTTAAAGCCGTTTTGCCATTTACCCAAAAAAACGCCTGATTAATTTATAGCCACCATACACATACACGAATTTGTTACATCACGCATTGTGTTATAAATCAAGATAGTTGTTTTTATCTCTGTGTACTTTTTTAGATTGCTCTTTGTTTATATAAGACTTGACAATCCTGGCTGGATTTTTCTAGTATTTGTACCAGATTACATCTAAACGCTTTTTCAAATATTTGTTTTTCTTTATTATTTTAGAAAATTACACATTTTGTCACAATTTATTTCAAACGCTATTTCTGCTAAAATTAAAAATCAAACTTCTAACGAGTGTTTCCACTCCTTAATGAAGCATGAAGTAAAATTTCGAGTTTAGAAAAGCGTGAAAATTTGGTTTGGTCGCGTAGCGAAGCGAAGCGACCAAACCAAATTTTCACGCTTTTCTAAACTCGAAATTTTACTTCATGCGCCACGCGTATAAAACATTAAAGTATTGTGAAACTTATAATATTCCAGTTTAACAATATTATTTCTATTCCTGCTTTAGCAATATATTATTAATACTGATTTAGCAATATATTTTGAAATTCACAATAATTCAGTGTTTAATACGCGTGGCGCATGAAGTAAAATTTCGAGTTTAGAAAAGCCGGAAAATTTGGTTTGGTCGCGTTGCGCTACGCGCGACGCGACCAAACCAAATTTTAAGGCTTTTCTAAACTCGAAATTTTACTTCATGCTTAATCTGGGAGTGGAAACAATCGTTCGAAACTTCACATTGAAGGCTTTTAAAAAAAGCAACAAATGGCTGAATTTTTTCAGCGAGTGTATCGGAATATGTACACTTAAAGAAAATCCTATATGTATAAAAAAATTAACTTCGTACCAAGATGTCTCAAGATAGAGGGCTTACACCCTCCTCACCTGAAATTTTGAAAACGTTAAATGTTTGCATATAAAAGTGGCCCCGCTAGAGCAAAATCATTATTTTTACCATTAATCAATTTTTTTTAATTACATACCTTAATTTTTTTTAAGAATTTGGAATTTATAGGTCTAATTAATGTCTAGTGTCCTAATCACATTTTGTCTTGGGTGTGCGCTCTTGTTCAAGTTCATGAGCGTGTAAACAAGTTTGCTTCGAGAGTGAGGAGGATGCGTCACTTTACAATTCAACATATTAGGTTAATAAGCAGTTTAATTAAGAAAATCAAGCGGAAACGATGAAGGTTGTAGTTTAAAAAAATAATAATAACCGTTTTGGAAAAAGTGTTTCCTTTTATGGCAGAATTTTTTACTTTCCAAAAATTGTATCTCCTTTCTTATAATATAGGATTAGTATCACTTTAATAAAACACTTAATGTGTTTAGGTTTCAAAATTATATTTATTGTACTACAATAATTGTTTCACCACACTGTGGCTTCATCAGGTAGGTTCATCTACCGGATGAAGCCACAGTGTGGTGAAACAATTGTTGTAGTACAATAAATATAATTTTGAAACCTAAACAAATTAAGTGTTTTATTAAAGTAATATTATGAAGTTTCAACTACTAACAGCCTCAACTATACAGTATATAGGACTAGTCCTGTTATTATCCAACTGTGTTGTTTTCTGAGATCCAGATGTCCAGCCATCTATCCATCTTTTAGGTGGACGTCTAGGTGGACTCATTGTGGTTGGTTTGGATCTAAAAGCTTCTTTTGCCAGTCTTCTGTCAACTTCTGCCATCAACACGTGTTGATTCCATTGCCGTCGTCTTGATCTTGTTTAGGTGAATTTCCTCGCTTCGCACTCTGTCTCTGAGGCTGAGGCCAAATCTGAGTTTTCAGTTCTGTCGCCCTAATCCGCCCTTTTGTCTTTTGTGTATCTGCACGGGATTCGACTGCATATCTCATAACTGGTCTGACGCAGGTTTTATAAATACCCATTTTGCTGTCCTTCCTCCTGAATTTATTCCAAATGAGGTCTCGTAGGCACCCAGAGATTTTTGCTGCTTTATTTATTTGATTTTAGGAATCCTTTTTTATGTCTCCATTGCTAGATAGTTCGAAATCGAGGTAATTGAAGCGCATTACTTGTTCTATAGGACTTCCTTCGATACTGAGTTTTCATCTTACGGAGTCTTCTGATATAACCATTGATTTAGTTTTCGGTATTTAGATCTGCATATTTAGTTTTTTGCTGTTATATTAAACAAGTGATGTAACGCTGTAAGTCATTATGATTTTCTGCTAGGAGTACTGCATCATTCGCGTAGCATATTATATTAAATTTTGCCCATTCTGTAGCCGATGTCCGTGGATTTTGCGGGTTCAATTATCTCTTGATAAACAGTGTTGGACTCAGACTGTCCTCTTGCCTTGCCCCCACACTGACCGGTATTTTATCAGTTAGTTTTGATTTACCATTACAGAAAAGACCTTTATTGGCATAATAATACATGACATCTACCCCCTCTCTTCCTTCTGATTTCCCTCTCTTCCCCCAACTTCTCCAGCGTCCTTACCCCGGCCTCATCCTCTCTCATCCATTTCGTCACTCTTCTATTCCCTCTTATTCCCATCCATTCCTCCTTCACCCCCTTGCACTCCTCCGCCAAATGACTCCACGTATCCCTCCCCGGATCACACATTACACGCTTCCCATACTCTTCCCCCATCCACACCTTCCTTCCTCTCTCCCCTGACCCACACCTCGCCGTCGCCAGCACCACTCTTTCCTGTACTTCCACCTCCTTCTCCTTCACCCACGCATCTACCTTTACCCCATTCCCCAGCCATTCCATCACCTTCGTCTCCGACAAACCCAACCTCTCATACATTCTCCTTCTCTCGCTCCTCTATCTACCCTGTGTCCCATTTACGCGCGTCACCCACACCGCCTTCACTAATCTCTCTTCCTCCAGATCCCATAACTTCATCTCATACCTAGCCATTCTCACCATTTCCTCACACTTTAGTTTCTCTCTATTCGTCTCCTAAAGCACTATGTATCTGGGTGTTGACCTTTCTACCCCCAGCATACGCTTCAGGAACCACAACTGCTCCCTCTCCATACACTCATACCCTCTCGTACCCCACACTTTACTATTATTTTTATTTTAATTTTATTTTCTGTGTTTAGAGCTTTGATTGCATTCATAATCTTTGGGTTGACGCCTCTGGTTTTTAAAAATTTCTCAGTATCAGATAATTGCATTCTGTGAAGCGCTTGTGTAAGTCTACGAGGCATAAGAAAGCTAGTTTGTTGTATTCGATGGACTTTTCAGTAATTTGTCGCAAGATGAATATTGCATCAATTGCAGATATTTTCCAAAGCCTTGTTGCTCTTCTTCCTTATGTGTCCTGTCCTCCAAGAGCATTGACGACCAATTTCATGATTTCTATTTTATCTGCAGCTTTTCGAAATAGTGATCTTGTAGTTTGTCCATACCGTTGGCAGATGTTCTTCAGCTATGATGTTTTGTGGCGCTCTATATTTTACCCTGTATTATAGTCTGCAGTTATCTGTTTTTATTATTTCGGACAATATGACCAAGGTATACCAATTTCCTTCTTTTTATTGTGTTGAGAACTTTTTTTACTTATTGATATTTTGCAAAACCTCGACGTGATCTACCCAGGAAATGTTCAGCATCTTGCGGTAAGTCCACATCTCAATCTTACACATAGCCTCCGTAAGTTTCCAAGCCTCGACGGCGTAGTAGAGCAAACTAAACACGTAGCACCGCAGCAATCTGATTCTAAGGGGCATTTTCAAGTGCCTGTTGTTCAGCACTTTTTTTCATTTTAGTGAAAGCTCCTCTCGCCTGTTTGATGCAGCTATTAATTTCTGATGTCATGTCTGATTTGTCGTTTACGTTGCCACCAAGGTACTTATAGGAGTTAATACGTTCCACCACCTTATTTTTAACTGTCAGGTTTAGCTGGGTATTTACATCAGTTTTATTTACGATGAGGCATTTTATTTTTTTGACGTTGAGTTTAAGACCCCTGGACTGTGCTCTGTAACCGTTGTCTTTAGTTCTTGTAGGGCTTCTATGTTGGTAGCTAATAGTACCGTGTCGTCGGCATATCTCAGGTTATTAATCGCTATGCCTCCTACGACTACTCCCATGCCCGTGCTGTTCCTCTTCGGCCACTCCACTTTGTTTAACAATCTCATCTGAAAGAATCTTTGCGAATAGTTGTATGGCTGCGCCTAAGACATATTCCTCAGTAATTTTTAGGGTCGCTCTTTGATCCGTATTTAAACAGTGGGATGGTTACACTTTCTCTTCACTGTCCAGGAATAAAAAATTTAGTATTGATATTAATTTTAATACGTTGGTTGAGACTTATCCTGTTTGTATTACTTTTGAATCTAAATAAATACAAATCTACAAGATTTATTTTACCCACTAGGAAAGTAACGCCTTAAAATTTAACGAGGATAAAGTTTGTGTAATAATATTGTAGATATGAGTCGTGTAGATGCGAAATCGGTTACATCCAAATAAGTTTCTTTTTTCAGGAGAGCCAAAAAGACGGTTTATTCGCTAAGCCTTGATAATATATACATTTGGCATTGGTGCATTCTATAGCTTTAAAGGACACAAGCTACAACCTCAAAACTAATTTTGCAAAAATATCGTGGTTTTGGAGATAATCAGCAATTTAGTTTAGTTTGGCTATTACAAAACAATGGATCTAACTGCTTTTCCATCTAGATGGCTCATATTGACGAACACAAACATTTTAAAAACTATTTTTATCACGTGTTTAAAACTTTTATCACCATTCCATTCTAGGTTAAGTATTGTGTGAGCGCGACTACCAACAATTCCTGGTGCCACGAACGACTGGCAAACCTGCTTCCCCCGTGTTGACACTACGAACAGTTGATAGTCGCGCTCACGCAATACTTAACCTAGAATAGAATAGTTATAAAGGTTTTAAACACATGACAAAAGTAGTCTCTAAATGTTTGTGATCATCAATTTCATCAATATCTACAAATCAAATAGCAAAATAATTAAATATAAATCTGTGTACAATTACGCCTGTATAAAAACTAAAAATTTTAAAGTATAAAAGAATTATAAATGTGAGATTCTGATGCTGTTCAATAAAAAAAACATTTCAGTTCCCTGAAGAAGTCGTCAATGCCAGCGATATATTGAAATCAAATAAAATAGTTTAATTTTATTAAGCCCAAGCACTTACACAAACTTTATTCTCGTTGATTTATTTTAGACACTACAAATTAAAGAAAAGTTTGTAACCCTAACATTAGTTTATAGTATGCGTTTTATTATGCAGATTATATAGAATGGGCCATTAGTCATTTAATACTAGAGGGGGACAAAACATTCTCGTAATCTTTAACTGCAGAAAAATATGTAGGATTTTATATTAAACGGATACTTAAATTGGCCCGTTTATATACATTTACAAGTAATAATTGTTTTTCGATGATTATACAATATTAATTCAATATAGAAAATAGATATTGTATCAATATGTATGTAATATAATATATTATTATATTATTAAATCCATCATGTATAATAATTGTTCAAATTGTTATTTTATATATAATAGTTTTAACAATTGTTACACAGATATTATATACAGAGAGTTTTATGTAACACCGAACATTTTCATAACGAGAATATTTCTTTTAAGTATACATATGAATACGTTGTACATTTTTCGACGCTCGGTTTATTAAGAGAATTCAATTTGAAGATTTAAACAAGTGTTTTCCACTCCCAGGCTAAGCATGAAGTAAAATTTCGAGTTTAGAAAAGCCTGAAACCAAATTTTCAGGCTTTTCTAAACTCGAAATTTTACTTCATGCGCCACCGGTACAAAACACTAATTCAATGTAAAGTTTAGCGGTGTGTTTTAAGCTTCGTAATATGTCAGTGTTTTGTATCGGTGGCGCATGAAGTAAAATTTAGAGTTTAGAAAAGCCTGAAAATTTTGTTTGGCCGCTCCGCGCTTCGCGCTACGCGACCAAGCCAAATTTTCAGGCTTTTCTAAACTCGAAATTTTACTTCATGCGCCACCGGTACAAAACACTAATTCAATGTAAAGTTTAGCCGTGTGTTTTAAGCTTCGTAATATGTCAGTGTTTTGTACCGGTGGCGCATGAAGTAAAATTTCGAGTTTAGAAATGACTGAAAATTTGGTTTGGCCGCTCCGCGCTTCGCGCTACGCGACCAAACCAAATTTTCAGGCTTTTCTAAACTCGAAATTTTACTTCATGCGCCACCGGTACAAAACACTAATTCAATGTAAAGTTTAGCCGTGTGTTTTAAGCTTCGTAATATGTCAGTGTTTTGTACCGGTGGCGCATGAAGTAAAATTTCGAGTTTAGAAATGCCTGAAAATTTGGTTTGGCCGCTCCGCGCTTCGCGCTACGCGACCAAACCTAATTTTCAGGCTTTTCTAAACTCGAAATTTTACTTCATGCGCCACCGGTACAAAACACTAATTCAATGTAAAGTTTAGCCGTGTGTTTTAAGCTTCGTAATATGTCAGTGTTTTGTACCGGTGGCGCATGAAGTAAAATTTCGAGTTTAGAAATGACTGAAAATTTGGTTTGGCCGCTCCGCGCTTCGCGCTACGCGACCAAACCAAATTTTCAGGCTTTTCTAAACTCGAAATTTTACTTCATGCGCCACCGGTACAAAACACTAATTCAATGTAAAGTTTAGCGGTGTGTTTTAAGCTTCGTAATATGTCAGTGTTTTGTATCGGTGGCGCATGAAGTAAAATTTAGAGTTTAGAAAAGCCTGAAAATTTTGTTTGGCCGCTCCGCGCTTCGCGCTACGCGACCAAGCCAAATTTTCAGGCTTTTCTAAACTCGAAATTTTACTTCATGCGCCACCGGTACAAAACACTAATTCAATGTAAAGTTTAGCCGTGTGTTTTAAGCTTCGTAATATGTCAGTGTTTTGTACCGGTGGCGCATGAAGTAAAATTTCGAGTTTAGAAATGACTGAAAATTTGGTTTGGCCGCTCCGCGCTTCGCGCTACGCGACCAAACCAAATTTTCAGGCTTTTCTAAACTCGAAATTTTACTTCATGCTTAGCCTGGAAGTGAAAAACACTCGTTAAAAGTTCAAATTGAATTCTCTTAATAAACCGAGCATCGGAAAATGTACAACGAAATGCATATGTATATTTAAAAGAAATATTCTCGTTATGAAAATGTTCGGTGTTACATAAAACTCTCTGTATGTATATATATATATATATATATATATATATATATAGATATATATATGTGTATATATATATATATATATATATATATATATACATACAGAGAGTTTTATGTAACACCGAACATTTTCATAACGAGAATATTTCTTTTAAATATACATATGCATTTCGTTGTACATTTTATATATATATATATATATATATATATATATATATATAAATAAATTAGAATTAACGACCTGCTTATAAGTACCAAATAAGAAATAACAGCGCATAAGGTCATGATGTAAAAGTTATTTTTTTATCAAGTGAGTGTGCAAGGAGGACAGAAGACGACGACGATCGTTTCGCTCTTTTTATGAGCTCCTCAGGCCGCCACATCCATCATCCCATACACACTCACTTGATATGTAGAAGTTGTATATATACTGACTTCGCTAACCATAAGCCGGTATTGACGTCAGTATTTATATATATATATATACCAGGACAAGAAGTAACGGTCGTACTACGTTAAGAACAGAGACGTTCGGAAGACGGATCCTAACAGGACATTCTGCCTCCTTTTTTGGTCGAATGCCCTGTTAGGATCCGTCTTCCGAACGTCTCTGTTCTATATATATATATATATATATATATATATATATATATATATATATATATATATATATATATATATATATATGTATATATATATATATATATATATATATATATATATATATATATATATATATATTCAATTTTGCAAAGATAAATATTTATTTCTATCAGATATACATATCCTAATTCATCGTATGCATTTTGAGGCATTTTAATGAGTTCAATCTGAAGTTTTGAGCTAGTGTTTTCACTCCCAGGCTTAGCATGAAGTAAAATTTCGAGTTTAGTACAGCCTTAAAATTTGTTTTGGTCGCGTAGCACTACAACAAACCAAATTTTCAGGCTTTTCTAAACTCGAAATTTTACTTCATGCACCACGCGTACCAAACAGTAATTTCAAGTGAAATTAAAAATATACTGCATATGATCAAATTTTTATCACAGACAAGGAAGACAGCCCATCTAATGTAATAGTACTAAGGGTCATACACAGGAAACGAATCGATTGCGTTTCATTTCCTATTGCTCGGCATATTTCGACTCATTCGAAAAACAGCAGTTATTTATTATAATAATCTATTTGCCGATAGAGGAAGTTTAAACTTTAAACCAAACCAAATTTTAAGGCTTTAGTTTAGAAAAGCCTGAGTTTGGATTTGGACGCTAAGCGTCTAAATCGAAACGTTTAGGCTCTTCTAAACACGAAATTTTACTTCTGCTTAGTCTGGGAGTAGAAACACCTGCTTGAAACTTGAAGGCATTTAAAAAAGCAACGCTTGATCTTTTTCAGCGAGTGCATCAGAATATGTACACTTAATAGAAAAAAATCCTGTATGTATAAATAATTTAAATATGTACCCAAATTACAAACCTTTTATTTTAATTTTTCAATTATTTCGCAATATCTTACATTTTAATAACGAAATATTATTTGCAATAATCAAGGAGTAGAAATACTCGATAGAAGTTACTTGATATTTTACCATTTTTAATTTTAGCCCTTTGAGCACTTTTAACTTTTATTAATTTCAAAAATGGTTTAAATTTAAGTTTGGTGATTTTTTTAAATAATAAGTTAAATCACTAAAAATCTCAAACATGTAAATGTCTCATGTTTTCAACCTCACATCAAATCAGTGGTTTATACGCTTGGCGCATGAAGTAAAATTTCGAGTTTAGAGAAGCCCAGAAAATTTGCCTCGGGTCGCTGCGCAACCCTCGACACATTTTCACGGGGCTTTTCTAAACTCGAAATTTTACTTCATGCCTAAGCTGTGAGTGGAAAACACTCGTTCAAAAATGTAAATAGAACACCTAATCAAGGAGTGGAAAGTTTCATTTTTATTGCATTTTGATTTTTTTGCTATTTCTTCCATTTTAATAAGTAAAAATTATTTTTTAAGCAGCACATTTCTTAATCATAACTTTATCTAAAGCTACTTAACAAATCAGCTTTTCAATACGAAAAACCACATTTTCATACTACACCCAAATTCCACACTTCCAACTCTTTATCGTACAAAACTTATCTTTCAATTTACATATTCGCTAAATTTACATGTACATACACCTTGTAAATGCAACAATGGCCTACATAGAGCAACACACTTTACACTAATTTCCCTAATAATCCCTAAATACGCACTCATGCATAAACATCAACCAATTAATCAGGAATCAATGTTGAGATAGGTTTGTCAACGAAAAAAACGCGCATTTTTCGAATTGAAGTGCGAGATCCGTATCAAAAGTGAGATTGGCAATCCGATTCAAGTTTGTTGCTACATTAACCACAGATAGTATCTTAATAGTTCGCGTTTGTGTTAATCAAGTGTTGCTCGGTAGTAAATAAACAACGCTATCTCCAAGTTACATAAGATCGAAATTGTAGATTTCGATGAAAGTTTTTTAATCGCGATTTATTTAAATTCGGGCCGCCATTGAATTTCGATGTTGTGTTACAATGTAGCGTTCAAAAATGTTATCAGATTTCGTGATTACGCTGCACTAGTAGCGTGAAATATTTGTTGTTATCAGCTAAAGATGGTTATTTGCATTTTTTTTTTCGTGTGATTTGCATTGGGTGTTTCCTAAAAATGTGCCAAAATTTGGTGATAAGCGAGTTTTCTTTTGTAAATGGACTCAGATATTTGAATAAGTACCGTATTTTAATGTTTTAAACATGCGTGTGTGTGAATTTACAGAACACACGACGCCAGTTTGGTTCAAAAAAATAATATTAAGGCATGCGAACTACGTACACAGCCGACGGTTAATTTTAAAAGTAATAGTGAAATCAGTTTTTTAATAATAAATACGGTTGTTTCACAAAAAACAAATAGCAATAACAAAATTATGACTTTAATTATTGAAAACTGAAATACAAACAAAAGTTGCCGTTCTATAATTCTGCCGTTGAGGTTAGGTTAGGTTCGGTTTTAGTGGCTGCACTGCCTATGGAGGTGCACACTTAGGCCTGAAAGGCCCATTGTAATACCACGTTGAGGTTATGTTTGTATACAAACTTACGTGAATCAAAGTGCGAATGCTTTCATACTAAAATATGGTGAAAATAAAATATTTCATACAAAAATTGGATTCAATTATTTATTGCAAGAGCCTATATGCTGTAAATCTTCAGATATTCGTTGTTTATTTAAAAGAGTTCAATTTAAAGCTTTAAACGAGTGTTTTCTACTCCCAGACTAAGCATGAAGTAAAATTTCAAGTTTAGAAAAGCCCCGCGTAGAAAATTTGTCGAGGGTCGCGCAGCGATCCGAGACAAATTTTCACGGGGCTTTTCTAAACTTGAAATTTTACTTCAAGCGCCACGCGTATAAAACACTGATGTCAAGTCAAGTTAAAAATGTACTAAATTGGTATGTACATTTATAAATCAAATAAATCATAGCATTAAAATTAAATATATTCTACTATTTTGGGACTTATCCTGTCTGTAACTTATGATTTTCTCAAATAAATAAATAAAATAACCTTATTTTGCTATGCCCATTGAGGTTATGTGTCACACGGATCTTATGCTTCAAATTAGGGATACCACGTTATTAAATTATTATTTATAAACTAAGAATAGTAATGGCGTTAGCTATCGAAATCATTAAAAATGTTTAATACGAAAATTGTTTTTAGAACAGTGTTAAATTTGTATGCTAACTTCTATTAATATCGCTGTTAATTGTTATTTATTAATTTTAATTGAGTCAACAAAATATCTAAGTGTTGGCAATACAAAGGAACAGTTATGCAGCGAACTGTCAGATTTGCAGTGAACTGTCAGATTTGCACTGAACTGTCAGATTTGCAGTGAACTGTTAGTATGATGAATTCATTTCTCACTTAACCCGTGGTGAAACATATTTAATTAATAGTAGAACTTTGATTAAAACACTTGATTTGTTTCACTGATTTTTATTTTTACTCCAACTAGGTTCGACCTTAGGTCTTTATCAAGTAGATATGTTCAGAGTTTGGAGTGAACTGTCAGAACTAGTTGGAGTGAACTGTCAGAATTGCAGTCAACTTAACCTCACTTTCATATCTTGTCTAGATGTACATATCACCTTAATAATGACCTAAGGTTTTGACCTTAGGTCGACATAAGGCTATTATCAAGGAGATATGTACAGAATTTGGAGTGAACTGTCAAAACTAGTTGGAGTGAACTGTCAGATTTGCAGTGAACTCCATTGTGAACCCCACTTTCACATCTCGTCAAGGAGTCGTGTTAAATGCACCGATATCGATACGTTTGTAAAATGATGTACATATCTCCTTAATAATCACCTAAGGTTTTGATCTTAGGTCATTATTAAGGAGATATGTACAGAATTTGGAGTAAACTGTCCGAAGTAGTTGGAGTGAACTGTCAGATTTGCAGTCAACATAACCTCACTTTCATATCTTGTCTAAGAGTCGTGTTAAATGCACCTATATCGGTACGTTTGTAAAATTATGTATATATCTCCTTAATAATGACCTAAGGTTTTGATCTTAGGTCGACCTTAGGTCATTATTAAAGATGTATGTACAGAATTTGGTGTGAACTGTCAGAACTAATTGGAGTGAACTGTCGGGTTTGCAGTGAACTCCACTGTGAACCCCACTTTCACATCTCGTCGAGAAGCCGTGTTCAATGCACCGATATCGGTACGTTTGTAAAATTATGCGCATATCTCCTTGATAATGACCTATGGTTTTGACCTTAGGTCATTATCAAAGAGATATGTACAGAATTTGGAGTGAACTATCAGAACTAGTTGGAGTGAACTGTCAGAACTAGTTGGAGTGAACTTTCAGATTTGCAGTGAACTCCACCGTGAACCCCACATTCACATCTCGTCGAGGAGTTGTGTTAAATGGACCGATATCGGTACGTTTGTAAAATTATGCACATATTTCCTTGATAATGACCTAAGGTTTCGACCTAAGGTCGACCTTAGATCATTATTAAGGAGATATGTACAGAATTTTGAGTGAACTATCAGAACTAGTTGGAGTGAACTGTCAGATTTGCAGTGAACTCCACTGTGAACCCCACTTTGACATCTCGTCGAGGCGTCGTATCAAATGCACCGATATCGGTACGTTTGTAAAATTATTCACATATCTTCTTGATAATGACCTAAGGTTTTGACCTTAGGTCATTATCAAAGAGATATGTACAGAATTTGAAGTGAACTGTCAGAACAAGTTGTAGTGAACTGTCAGATTTGCAGTAAACTCCATTGTGAACCCCACTTTCAAATTTTGTCGAGAAGTCGTGTTAAATGCACCTATGCAATTGTTGTCCTATATTTTTCTACAATCATTTTAATTTCGTCAATTTAATATTAGATTAATTTTGCAACGGCTTCGTGCTCCATTTCTTCTGAAGGTGAAAGTCACAAAATGTAATGTGGTTTTAATGGCCGTTCCATTCGATCCATTCAATATCGCCAAAATATAATCGCAACGAAAATTGAGATCTATTTTAGCTGATTATTAAATTGCGGTTCAAAATGCAGCTTCGGCAACAGGAAATATCGAAAATAGTTTTGGGTTTTTTATTGCTTTGACATAGATCCTAAATTTATTGCGATGTATTGGTATAAATCATTTTTAAATTACCACATTCAGTTCATTAGAAAATGTTTCTAGTCTAATATTTTATATAAAATATATGCGTGTAAGTAGAATACTTGATTTGGTCGGCACCACACGCAAACTGCTTTAGGCGCTCGAATTCTGATAGTGCAAAATTAGGAGAGAGGGGTAAGGTAGGTAAATAATGTTGAAGGCGCAACATATAGGTATACGGTAGGGTAGGAAAATAAGTTTGAAGGCGCAAAATTAGGGTAGAGGGTAAGGTACAACACATTGCCTTGTAAGATATAATTATCTGTTGGAAATAAATATTGTTATTATTATTAAAAAGTTAAGATGAAGTAGGTAAATTAGGGTAGGTAAATAATTCCAAACGCGCAAAATTAAGTAGGTAAATAATATTATAGGCGCAACATTTGGGCTCATCGGCTCCAAAAGGTTCTCGCGAGGAAAGGAGCAACCGTGGCATCACAATGGGTCCTATGTGGGCCTAAGTCTGCACTTCCTCGTTGGGTGCAACCACCAGAACCTAACTCGTTGGGTGCAACCACCAGAACCTAACTCGTTGGGTGCAACCACCAGAACCTAACCTTACCTTTGGGTAGTGGGTAGGGTAGATTATAAGTTTTAAAGGTGCAAAATTAGGATGGGATAGGTAAATAATTTTGAAAGCGAAAAATGTAATGTAGGGTATGTTAGGTAAATTAGCGCAAGTAAAAAAAACTTGAAGGCGCAATATTAGGACAGAGGGTAGGATAAGTAAATTATGGTAGGATAGGTAAATTTTGTTAGGGAACTAATTTTTAAAGGGAAAAATTTAGATAGAGGGTAGGGTAGGTAAATAATTTTGAAGGCGCAAAATTAGGGTAAAAGGTAAGGTAGGTAAATAATATTGAAGGCGCAACATTTAGGTGGAGTAGGTAAACAATTTTGAAAGCACAAAATTAGGGTAGAGGGTAGGGTAGGTAAATAATTTTGAAAGCAAAATATTAGGGAAGACGGTAGGGAAGGTAAATAATTTTGAAAACACAAAATTAGGGTAGAGAGTAGGGTAGGTAAATTTTGAAGGCGCAAAATTGAGGTAGGTAAATAATATTAATCGCGCAAAATTATGATAGGGTAGGTAAATAATTTCAAAGTGGCAAAATTAGGGTTGGAGTGTAGTGCAAGTAAATAGTTTTGAAGCCGCAAAATTTAAGGTAGGGTAGGGTAGAAGAAGAGGAATTCTGAAATAATAAATCAACAATTAGCCACTATTAAATAAACAGCAGCTGTCACAATTCGCGTTTCGAAATAATTCAGTGTCCATATACCAGTTTGGTTGCAAATTAATTCCCATTCTTCTGAAACCGTGCTCTCCAGAATAATTCATGCCGTGGGAGATGATTTTTCATTTTCTTCACCGTTAACAGCCGATCAAAGAAAGGCAAGCACCGAAGATTTATTATTCAATATTATCAAGACGAGGTGGGAGAAGTTCAGGTAGGGCTGCTCTAACCTTAACCCACTCAGAAGAACACATTCAGGACGCCCAAGGACATTTTCACACACACACACAATCTCACACGCCATCACACAAAATACGCGTGGAATAATTAAACCGGAATGCACTAGCCGCATAATGAAAAGTGCAATTTCGCCCGACCAGCCCGCAGCAGAGCGAAATTGCCCAACGGCCGCAAAATTCGGAACGCATTGTCGCAATTTTTCCGAAATGCCGCAAAATGGCATTTAGAGTCCGCCTGAGCGAGACCCGCAATCGCAAACCGCTTTTTTTCCGCGTGTTTATGTACTAGTTTAGTTTGCCGGTGCTGATGCTGAATTCAATGGGGAAATTTCGCGTACGTCACGGCAAAACCCATTCACCGTGCAAGGTGCAGCTTCTGGGAACCCTTTCGTAATTAAAATTAATATTCAAGAGACGAGATTATTTAACTGGGTAATCGAATATTGTTTGTTTGTGTGGCGTGTGTTCAATTGGTTCGCGCGCTGTTTGAATTTAAATAGCGGCCTGAGCATGAGCTGCGCGAAGAGGATGCGCATCACTTCATTAATTCTAAACTTACAGGAAATTTCTTTTAAGTATACATATGCATTCGATGTAATTTTTCAAACATTCGTTGCTTTTTAAAAGAGTCCAAATTGAAGCTTTAAATGAGTGTTACACACTTTTAGATTAAGCATGAAGTAAAATTTCGAGTTTAGAAAAGCCCATAAAAATTTGGTTTGGTCGCTTTGGTCGCATCCTTTTATTTGAATTAGCAAATGTACATTTTTGGACATTGGACAAAGTGACCACTCGTCACTTTGTGTCCGAAAATTACATTCACCAAATGTTCAGCCTTTTCTAAACTCGAAAGTTTACTTCATGCGCCACGCGTATAAAACACTGTTTTAAAGTGAAATTCAAAATATACTACTTATAAACCAATTGTTCAAATTTTTATCACAGACAAGGCAGACAGTCCAGCTAATGCAATAATACTGAGGCTCATAAACAGGAAACGAATCGGTTGGGTTTAATTTCCTTTTACTCAGCATATTTCGACTCATTTGAAAAATTGCAGTTATATTAACTAATTTATTCGGCGATAGAGGGATTTAAAACTTTACAATATATCAGTGTTATATACGTGTGGCGCATGAAGTAAAATTTCCGAGTTTAGAAAATCCTGAAAATTTAGTTTGATCGCGTTTTATTTTAGGACTTTTCTAAACTCGAAATTTTACTTCATGCTTAACCTGGGAATGGAAAACACTCGTCTAAAGCTTCAAAATAAACTTTTAAAAAAAGAGAACGAATATCTGAAGAGTTACAGCAAATACCCTGTAATTAAGATATGTGTACTTAAAAGAAAAACTCCCTGTATTTTGAATTGATTGAGTTACGTAAAGAGCAAATTAAATTAATGAATGTAATTTTCGGGCACAAAGTGACGAGTAGTCACTTTGTGTCCGAAATGTACATTTGCTAATTCAAATAAAAGTATGATGAAAGGTTATTAGTGCGTTATTCGTTAATTCCCTGTATTTTGTATTTGGTAAGCGGTTTGAGCGTGAACTGCGTAAAAAATTCGCGTAAACTGCGCAAAGAATTGATAGCGCATACTCTTCAACGCTTGGAGTTTTTTCAACCAATCTTGGTACACATACCACTTCTGACTTTAAAACAAACAGAGAGGGGGTTAGACACCCCTAGCTCCTTTGGGGGTGAGGGTGGGCTGCAAAAAGCGAACGTGGTGGATGCGCCGGGCTGTTATAAATATCTAATAGAAAATTGAGGTAAATAAAATATAAAAACGAATTAAAATAATTATATTAGAGTAAATAACTACATCGTCAACACTAAACTAACTACGTTCATAAATGGAAATGGGTAAATACGTTGATTATTTTTTAGCAGATATGTTTCTATTCCACTTAGAAGTATGAAATAAATATTTTCAGTTCAGAACAATCTGAAATTTTGGATTTTCCAGCGCGTGCGAAAAAAATAAATAAGCATTCGTCAGACATTTGTACTAGTGTCCTATATCAATATTTTTAACATGTGTTTATGTTGAGCAAACAAGATTATATTGGAATCAACATTTGATAGAACACTGGAACACTTACTTTATTTTATTTGCTTCTTTGGGGTTAGCCACCTCTGAATTCTAAGAAGTTTTATTACAACTATAATTTTCGGTTTTGTTAGCTAAGAAAACTAATTTGATAATGATACACTTTAATTGTCTTAAATATCCAATACAAAAACAAAAACGAGATTCTAGAATAATCACTGTGTTTTTGTACCCCAATGATTGTTGTACATTCTTCCCCTTTTTTAGGGGTCCTCATAGAGGCAGTTTCCCTTCCTCCGAAGGGGCCCCACGTTGGGCGCCTAAAATTCGTAACCTTCCCTCGCTAACACCTTTAAGGCGATGGGCGGGCCGTGGTCATTTTAATCATAAAATAAACAAAATTAGGCGCCACTTCATTTAAAGAAAACTCTGACAATAAAAAATCGAGAAACCGGGGAAGAACAATAAACTTTAACAAATGTTTATTTAGTCAATATAAATGAATAATTGGAATTCAAATATTAGATATATTCTGTAATTTTTTACACGTGTACAACTTTGCAGTAAATAAACTTCACTCCCAATAAGAATTTAAAATTTAAATTTTAAATAAAACACAGTTTTTTGATTTTGTTGAGAAAATACCGAAATTTTGATTTAGTCATAAAGTAGATATGTGGGAATTATGTATGAAACAACATGTCTGATAAATGCCCTCTCCGGCTGTGCTGACACTTTTGCGTTCTTTTGACAGTGATACAGTGTCTAATCTCCTCTTTCCTAGGCTTGTTGACATAAACTTGCGACTTTGGTTTTTTAAAGTCAAAAGTTACTGTCAACAAGCCCAGAACCACCCAAGCCTTGTAAGAGGAGATTAGACACTGTATCACTGAAATCCAGAGAAAAAAGTCCAAAGGCGTTAATTCTTTCGCTACGAGGAGCGTATCCATACGTTTAATTTTTATGCGCTCCATGTACGAAGAGCGTATATTTTTAAAAGCTTGTTAATCGTGAGCGGAGAGTGCACGAAGTTTGTGTACCTCTTCAATGGGCAGTCTATACAGTATAATTTAAAAAAAATCCATGGCCAACTTTTCTTTGATTTGTTTTTTGCATTTTCCTCAAAGAGAAGGTAATGCAAGCCTATGAAATGATTATACACGGTATATGCCGGTATGAGCGCGTGGTACAAAATAATGTCTCGTGCAATAATGCCATTGTTTCACTTGATGTGTGGCATGTGGCGCCGTCCTGTTAGAACCACATGTCTTCGAGATCCATACCATTCATTTGAGGCACAAAAAAAATGGGTTATCATGCCTCGATGTCGTTCGCCATTGACTGTTTTTGCATTCTCGGCAGCGTCTTCGGAGAAAAAATGATCCAATAATGCCTCCAGTCCAAAATCTATACCAAACAGTAACACGTTTGGAATGAATTTCCTTCTCATAACACACGTGGGTTTTCCTCAGTCCAAATGCTACAGTTTTGCCCACCAAAAATTGGACGCAATTTGCGAATGGTGCCAGTAAAACTTTCACCATTTTTGAAATAATGTTTAGCAATAAGAATGCATTTTTGTGTTGAATAACGATCCATTTTTAATATTGACAGACTATCTACCATCGAACTGTCATAAGGGTTTGACTGTAAAAGCACAAAAGACAAAATTGAACAAAATTCAAATTTCCACTCTTATTAGGGCACCTTTTAGAAAGCCAAAACATTTCTTTCGCAGCGCCCAGATTTCCGGGCGCTGCGAAATAAATATTTGGGCTTTCTAAAATATATATATTAAATAATTTATTGAAAATATTGCATCTCCAAAAAAGGTTAAAATTACCAACAATCATTGAGGTTTGTTACATGAGAGTTTCGATTAATTTTTAATAATGGTGGACTATCTACCATCAAAGTGTCATACGGGGTTGACTGTGAAAGCGAAACAGAAAAAATTGAGTCAAGTTTAAATTTTCCACTCTTGTTGGGACACCCTTCAGAAAGCCCAAACATTTGTTTCGCGGTGCCCAGATTTGCAGTCGCTGCGAAACAAATTGTTAGGTTTTCTAAAATCAAAATATTAGATTCCCAAAAAATGAACAACAATAATTAGGGTTTGTGGCATGAGTGTTTCGACTAGTTTTATTAATAATTCTATGAAATTTTCATCCTTGTCGCGGTGCCCAGATTTGCAGGCGCTGCGAAACAAATTGTTAGGTTTTCTAAAATCAAAATATTGAACACTTTAATGAAAATATTGGATTCCCAAAAAATGAACAACAATTATTGGGGTTAGTGGCATGGGTGCTTCGACTAATTTTATTATTAATTCTATGAAATGTTCATCCTTGTCGCGGTGCCCAGATTTGCAGGCGCTGCGAAACAAATTGTTGGGTTTTCTAAAATTAAAATATTGAACACTTTAATGAAAATATTGGATTCCCAGAAAATGAACAACAATCATTGGAGTTTGTGGCATGGGTGTTTCGACTAATTTTATTAATAATTCTATGAAATGTCCATCCTTGTCGCGGTGCCCAGATTTGCAGGCTCTGCGAAACAAATTATTGGGTTTTCTAAAATCAAAATTCTGAACACTTTAATGAAAATTTTGGATTCCCAAAAAATGAACAACAATCATTGGGGTTTGTGGCATGGGTGTTTCGAATAATTTTATTAATAATTCTATGCAATGTTCATTCTTTTCGCGGTGCCCAGATTTGCAGGCGCTGCGAAACAAATTGTTAGGTTTTCTAAAATGAAAATATTGAACACTTTAATGAAAATATTGAATTCCCAAAAAATGAACAACAATCATTGGGGTTTGTGTCATGAGTGTTTGGACTAATTTTATTAATAATTCTATGAAATGTTCATCCTTGTCGCGGTGCCCAGATTTGCAGGCGCTGCGAAACAAACTGTTAGGTTTTCTAAAATCAAGATATTGAACACTTTAATGAAAATATTGGATTCCCAAAAAATGAACAACAATCATTGGGGTTTGTGGCATGGGTGTTTCGACTAATTTTATTATTAATTCTATGAAATGTTCATCCTTGTCGCGGTGCCAAGATTTGCAGGCGCTGCGAAGCAAATTGTTGGGTTTTCTAAAATTAAAATATTGAACACTTTAATGAAAATATTGGATTCCCAGAAAATAAAGAACAATCATTGGAGTTTGTGGCATGGGTGTTTCGACTAATTTTATTAATAATTCTATGAAATGTCCATCCTTGTCGCGGTGCCCAGATTTGCAGGCTCTGCGAAACAAATTATTGGGTTTTCTAAAATCAAAATTCTGAACACTTTAATGAAAATATTGGATTCCCAAAAAATGAACAACAATCATTGGGGTTTATGGCATGGGTGTTTCGAATAATTTTATTAATAATTCTATGCAATGTTCATTCTTTTCGCGGTGCCCAGATTTGCAGGCGCTGGGAAACAGATTGTTAGGTTTTCTAAAATCAAAATATTGAACACTTTAATGAAAATATTGAATTCCCAAAAAATGAACAACAATCATTGGGGTTTGTGGCATGAGTGTTTTGACTAATTTTATTAATAATTCTATGAAATGTTCATCCTTGTCGCGGTGCCCAGATTTGCAGGCTCTGCGAAACAAATTATTGGGTTTTCTAAAATCAAAATTCTGAACACTTTAATGAAAATATTGGATTCCCCAAAAATGAACAACAATCATTGGGGTTTATGGCATGGGTGTTTCGAATAATTTTATTAATAATTCTATGCAATGTTCATTTTTTTCGCGGTGCCCAGATTTGCAGGCGCTGCGAAACAAATTGTTAGGTTTTCTAAAATCAAAATATTGAACACTTTAATGAAAATATTGAATTCCCAAAAAATGAACAACAATCATTGGGGTTTGTGGCATGAGTGTTTTGACTAATTTTATTAATAATTCTATGAAATGTTCATCCTTGTCGCGGTGCCCAGATTTGCAGGCGCTGCGAAACAAATTGTTGGGTTTTCTAAAATCAAAATATGGAACACTTATATGAAAATATTGGATTCCCAAAAAATTTACAACAATTATTAGGCTTTGTAGCATGAATTGTGAATGTGAATTTTATTAATAATTCTATGAAATGTTCATCCTTTGTCAAAGTTGTAGTTAACAAAATGTCATTGAGAATATTTGTAATGGATTGTGCATTACATATCATCTATATTGATAAATAATACGAATCAAAACAATTGACATAATTACAGCGGAACGCGTGTACCTAGCAGTACAATAATGTAAAATGTGAACGTTTTTTTTCCTGCAGATAATCCTTGACCGAATTGAGAAAAAAATACGATGAACGTTATGCATATATGAACGCGAATGAATAATTATTTTAATTCGCTTTGAAAATAATATAAACAAAACCGATTGTACACGCCACCGTTAACAATGGCCGAAAAAATTGCACCACCGAAATAATAGCGCCGGATGACAATGGGAATGCACAAAAATGACGCAATTAGTGTGGTTAGCGTGCGAGCCGCGGATTTTACGAGTTTTTTGGAAGCCCCTTAACAAACCGAAAATAATTCCCCCGAATCAAATTTAATGAATGGAGATGACTATTAATTATAATTTGAGAGGACATGTGTAATCATTCCAGTTTATTTTAAATTGCAGGTGTTCGAAAACCCCACAATCTCAATAACATACAAAAGTCAACGTATGTTTTTTTGTATATGGTAACTCAACGAGACTTGGTACATATACAGTGCGAACGTTTAAAACATGATTTAGATTGGCACTACTGACTGTTAACACATAGTTTAACATAACCTCAAATTTATTCGATCATTTAATTAGCAGTCTAAATCATAATTTAAATGATCGCACGGTACTATTTATGACCTTTAAACCAACATAGAGAAGCTTATACATCCCTATCACTCCCGGGGTGGGCTGAAAGGAGTCAGTGCATTGGGTAGACATAAATTCCTGCCTAATAGAAAATTGAGTAATTAATTGTCTGGCTACTTCTACTACTAAACAAAGTTAGTTAACAGTTTCAGGCATTCAGTTTAGAGTTCATTTGAAGCTTCTAATGAGAGTTCCCACTCCTTAATTAAGCATAAAGTAAAATTTCGAGTTTAAAGAAGCCTAAACGTTTGGATTTATATATATTTTGTGATATATTTTAAACTAACGAATGTCTTCCACTCCCAGACTAAGCATGAAGTAAAATTTCGAGTTTAGAAAAGCCTGAAAATTTGGTTTGGTCGCGTAGCGCGAAGCGCGGAGCGACCAAACCAAATTTTCAGGCTTTTCTAAACTCGAAATTTTACTTCATGCGCCACGCGTTTAAAACACCGATTTATAGTAAAGTTTAACATATACTACTCATGTTTTATCTCCCGATAATAACTTCTACAAATGGTCTAACTGAATGCGTTTTCAAAATCAGAGCGCAATTTGTTTTAAGATTGCATACTTGAAAGAAAAAATCCCTGTATATGTAAGAATGTATGTTTGGTTGTATATTTTTTATACACTCTTGAACGCCTGAAGCAATACACATAGTAGTTATGACCGCCAAACCAACATAGGGAAGGGTAGACACCCTTAGCTCCCCTGGAAGTGACAGTGGGTGGTTTTGAATGCACTGGGCAGGGATAATAAATGCTTGTCAAATTGATAATGATATAAATAGTATACAAATTATTACCGATAAAACACAGAATTTTATGTTTTTGAATGTCGCAATAAGTCAGTGTTTTATACGCGTGGCGCATGAAGTAAAATTTCGAGTTTAGAAAAGCCCCGTGAAAATTTGTCGAGGGTCGCTGCGCGACCCTCGACAAATTTTCTACGCGGGGCTTTTCTAAACTCGAAATTTTACTTCATGCTTAATCTGGGAGTGGAAAACACTCGTTAAACACACATTGTAAGCTTATTGTGTAATCTCTTTTTTTTTCCTAATTAAATACCTTTAGCACGGGGGCTACGGTACAAAAAACGAAAGTGATGCGTTAAGCGGGCATAAATTCCTGTCTAATAGAAGATTGAGGTGAATAATTGCCCGGGTTTCGCTATTATTTAATATAATTTCCAGAAAATTAATATTTTTCACTGCAAACATCCAATATTTACATTACACACTAATTAATTAAGTATCGCAAGTGGTCCACTCTTACATATCTAATCAATCTGGAGAAAAATTCTCAACCACTTAACCACCTGATTTCGCGCATGCATTCCCGGTATCTGGTCGAAAATCTTATCGCGATCGAATCTCGGGTAGCGATTTTGTTTGCCCGATATCCAGATAAACACGCTAATCGGGCGATTTCTTTATTTCCAGCCCGAAGATCTTCTCGACGATCTCCTGTCCCTGGAGTCGAGCTCTTTGGCTTCGGATAGCTTCAAGACTTCCGACAACTCGCTGACCAGCGCCGAAATTAGTATTAAAAATGAACCCTTTACCTACACCGAGGCTGAACTCCACGCTCTCGCGAAGGATAGGCAGAAGAAAGATAATCACAATATGAGTAAGTTTGAAATGTTCAAAATCGAAATAATTAACAAGTTAAAAGCATTAAAAACGCAATTCTTTACGCACTCTACAACAAATTTGTCTTAAAAACATTAAAAGTGCAATTCTTTGCGCAATCTACAACAAATTTGACTAAATCAAACACTCATTGAAACAACAACCTCCCGAGCTAATATCCCGATAGACATTGGATTATACAACAAGTGTTTGCTTGATTTAGTCTTTGCAAAACAAATTTGTTGTAGATTGCATAAAGAATTGCGCTTTTAATGTTTTAAAGTATTCTACAACCAAGTACTGACAATTTCATTCATAGTTATAATTAATAAGTCGGCTGAATAGGTTCGAAGACATGTGACATTAAAAATGAAAATGGTACAATGTATTGTCAAATTATATGCATATTATATTCTGGCAAAAAAATATTCTGATAAAAGTACGATTTTTTTGATTATTTACAGATTGCGAAAAGAATTACACTTTTATTTACCAGTATGTTTATATGCAAATCATAGTTATTTGAATTGGTAGTACGACACACTTCACGTCATAATATAAAAGTCCAATATTCTTGCACTTTATAGTAATAAAATCGTCAGTATATGAATGCAATATGAATTTGGAGAATGTTCTTGTTGATTTTTAATATTGCCAGTACCGATAAAATAACGCGAATTTTTAACGCTTCGCTAAAGCGGATCTACAACTGTTAAGGAATTTCTCTTAGGATTTCAGCAAATACTTTTAAACAACTCTTTCATAATTAAATGTAATTTTCTTTTCTAGATAAGTATTTAAAATAAAATATCTAGAATGAAAATATAATTTATTGAATATTCCAACTATTAATAATTGTATTAAGGACAAAAAAGCTAGACTTGCTGTTAGGTTTTTTTTCCGTGGAGAAGAGGGTTAATTGGTAACTTTCTAGAAATATAGCATTAGCTCAATATTACCCTATCTTACCCTATTCAAGCCTATCGTATCTTAGCATACCTAAGTCTATAATATCCTATCATATCTTGGTCTACCATAGTCTCTTACCCTGATCTATTTCAGTTTCAAGTTTTTCCTAGAATACCCTAGCCCATCTTAAGATTATTATCCTTTCTCGTAAAATATATTAATCTATCCAAACCTATCTTAGCATACGAATCCTACTCTAGTAGGATGCCATATAAAATTATAGACTAAGATAATCTAGGACAGGACAAGCTATGGCTCGAATAAGCCAAAATAGGTTTGAGGAGGGTAAAATACCTACTCAAGCCTATTTTAGCGTATTCAAGCTTATAGCTTATCTCATCTTACCCTATACTATGCTAGCATAGCTTGGCCTATCCTAGATTGTCTTAGTGTATTATTTATTATCTTCTTCTACTATAGCTTATCTTATCCTGATCTACATCGGCTTCTTCAGGCGTGTCCAAGACTGTACCCAAGCGTATTTTAATCTACTCGAGCCTATCTTAGTATATCCGAGCCTATTGTATCTTTCTCTATCCTAGCATAGCTTAGCCTAGCCTATCCTAATATACTTTAGTATATAATATCCTATTACATCTTGGCCTACTATTGCCTATCTTATCCTGATCTATACGAACCTATTTAAATCTGTAAAAGAATATCCTATCCCATATCAGACAATCATTTATTATCGTAGCCTACCCCATCTTAACCTACCCAATCTAAACCTACCCAAGTTATGTTAGCCTATCATATCTTCCCCATTTTAGCATAGATAAGCCTAGCCTACCTTAAAGTACTTTGACCTACATTAGCCTATTTGATCCTGGTCGATATTAGACTATTCAAGCTTGTTCAAGAATATCCTGGCCCATTTATCATTCGTTCTCATAGCCTATCTTCACCTGTCTAAACCTATCTAAGCCTACCAAAGCGTATCTTAACCTACAGAAGCCTATCTTATCCTACCATAGTAGAGCATATTTGTAGCTATTGGGCCTATATTATATACTATATCTTGGCCTATTATATACTACCTTAGGTTGTCATAGCTTACCACAGCTTATCTTATTATGTCCAATATTAGTCTATTCTAGTTCATCCTGGAATATCCTGTTCTATTTTGGTATGGTATGGTATGGTATGGGGTCGGTGGGTCGTGTGGCCTCTGGGCCTTTCGAAGTTACCTCGACCTAAAAGATCTTTTGTAACTATCCCTGACCTACTTGAGTCCCTCAATGTCTAGACTTCTTATGAAGTCTACTATAACTTGAGGGTTAATGTGTACCAGTTCCTCGGTGTTTAAAGTGGCCGATGACAGGTAGTTCCCTCTTTGAAGGGACAAGGCAGGGCATTCACAAAGTAGGTGCTCTGCTGTTTCTTGTGCCTCGTTGCAGAACCTGCAGTTGGCATCAGTTGTCTGACCCATCTTGGTGAGGTGGTACTTCAGAGGACAGTGTCCAGTTAGAGCCTTAGGTTGCCCTTGCTTAACCTGAGAAACTGTCCGGCTCTTACGGCAGAGAAGGCGATGAACCTTTTCGCCTGCCGCAGACCAGGTGTGTCTCTCAGGTGAGCACTTTTGGCAGCATCTTCCCATTCCCGGATCATCCCCTTGATGCGGACTTTAGTTATTCCACTGTAAGGTTCTGGTTCGACAAATGGAGTCTTGGACCCTTCCTTGGCAAGGTTGTCGGCAATTTCATTGCCTTTGATCCCTGCGTGTCCCGGAACCCAGACCAGTTTGACTCTGTTGTTCCTAGCCAGCTGCTTTAGGGATAGCTTGCACTCCCAGACAGATTTAGACTTGCATGTAGGCGATTTTATTGCCTTTAATGCAGCTTGACTGTCTGAGCAGATGCAAACCCTCTGTTTGTTGTATCCCCTGTATAAACATATGTGGGCGCATGTGTTCAGGGCCTCGATTTCTGCCTGAAATATCGATGGGGATCGTCCCAAGGCCCTTGATAACTCGCATCGTTCTATTTTAGTCCATTTGTCTATAACCGAGCATATCCTATTTTAGCCTACAGTAACGTATCTTAGTCTATATTATATGCTATATTTACCTGTCATAGCCTATTACAGCCTATCTTGTCACATGAGATGGTTTTGCTTAGCGTCCCTGCACTGCGGTCTCCGTAGTCCTTTTGTGCGCCATAGCCTGTCTTACTTACCCTAACATATTTTATTCTGTTTGAGTCCATCTTACTATAACCGAATAATCGTAGCCAATCTTAACACATTGATTGCCGCGCAAGTTAAATATAACTCGCATTAACTCTAAGCTACGGCGCCGCTCGAGTTTTATATGATCCTGCGGTAGATTTGGTTCTAAGGCATGAAAAAGTAGTGCTGCATTACGACCTTTGCAAATTTCTGGTGCGGCAGTTAACGTGTTAACCTTCCCAAGCCTAACTTATTTCCTTCATACCCGAGCATATCTTAGCCTACATTATACTGTCATAGCCTGCCCTAGGATATTAACGTATATTATTCTATCATAACCTACTGTAGCATATCTTGTCCTTTCGTATATTACCGTATCAAAGAATTTCCTAGAATATTTCGCACTATCTTAGGTAATCTTGTTCTACCTAAGGGTGATACACGGTAGCTCCTGACATTAAGCCAGTTGCGTGTCTCAATATCGTGTATAGCCCCCTTAACATGACCCAACACAAAATAAAACAACAGATTATAACCTTTGGACACACAGGATCGTGCTTGGCTTCAATTCGGGCATCAATCCAATCGCGTCGTTCCAACTATGCATTGCAATTGCTGGCATCATGCTGGCATTAGGCAGGATTTAATCCAGCCCGATGCTGGATTAAATCCTGTCTTCAAGCCGCAATCGGCACGATTCAATCCCCGATAATGCGATCATGATAAGAACGAACGTGGATTGAAGCCGTCTTCACTGGATTGAGGCCAGGATTGAGGTCAGGATTAAGGCCAGGATTGAGGCGAAGATTAGGGCCAGCATTGAGGCTAGTCTTCAGGCCAATCGTGATTGTGTGTGCCCACCCAAGGCCGTAGCTAGAAAAAAAATCGGAGGGGTGTTATACAAATACTGGTACAAATATTGTTTTTGCTCATTTACCTACAAAAATTTAACATTGAACCCCTATATCGCCCCCCCCCCCCCCCCCTTGCTACGGCCTCGTGTCCTTGTGCCTATATAGAAAAAGAAGACAAAATAGAAGAACACAAATAAACTGAATGCAAATTATAGTGATTGTGGAAGTGATTTTTGCTGCTGTGTTATTTATTCGGGATTACTTTTAATTATTGCAGTCGAACGCCGAAGACGATTCAACATAAACGATAGGATAAAAGAACTGGGGACGCTGTTGCCGAAAAACAACGACCCGTATTTCGAAATCGTCAGAGACGTCCGGCCCAACAAAGGCACGATCCTCAAATCTTCCGTAGAATACATCAAGTGTCTTAAAAACGAAGTACAAAGGCTGAAACAGAACGAAATTCGACAGAAACAAATTGAGCACATCAATAGGAGGCTACAACTACGAATACAGGTACTTCATTTTTGTTTGTACTTTTTTTAAGATTTGGCCACCTTCTGGCTCTGCCTGTGTTTCTTGCATAACTATTTGATTTTTGTTTGTACTTTTTTAAGATTTGGCCCCCTTCTGGCTCTGTCCTGTGTCTCTTCCATAACTACTTCATTTTTGTTTGTACCTTTTTTAAGACTTAGCTCCCCTTCTGGCTCTGTCCTGTGTTTCTTACATAACTACTTCTTTTTGTTTGTACTTTTTCAAGACCTGGCCTCTTCTGGCTCTGTCCTGTGTTTTTTGCATAACTACTTAATTTTTGTTCAGTACTTTTTTTAAGACCTGGTCCCTTCTGGGTCTGTCCTGTGTTTCCTGCATAACTACTTAATTTTTGTTTGTACTTTTTTTAAGACCTGGCTCCCTTCTGCCTCTGCCTTGTGTTTCTTGCATAATTCTATAGTCAAAATCAATTACTTACAATATTTGTGATTTTTTCTTCAGGAGCTAGAAAGACAAGCGAAATCTCACGGACTACAAGTCTCAGACTTCAACTGGCAACACGGTTCAACAAGTTCCTTGTACAACACTTATTCGAAAACCCACAACCAGCCACCAACAGCCTCAGTGATGCCTTCGTTACTTCTCCCAGACCCCGTAAGACAAGTAAGTTATTTCAAGCGGACCGGAGTTGAGACTAACCCGCTGATGCGACTTAACCTTGAAGTAAGGCGATTTTTATTAATTTAATAAATCCAATAGATAACGTAACCTGTCGATGTTTGCTAATTGTGATCATATACCAGCTATATATAGTCTAAAAGATTCAGTATTTCTCAGCACCAAGTCATTTAATAAACCCAATAGATCGTTTAATCTGTCAATTTTTACTAATCGTGGTTACATAAAAGCTAGATATAGTCTGAAGTATTCAGTATTTCTCAGTACCAGGTCGTGACCACACTGACGAGGACCTTAAAGTCCGAAATGCGTGTGTGGGTATCCGGAATACCGAACGTAAATTCAATTAATTTCATAATTAAATTGCGCGGACTCGGATTTTCGCGGCTTAAATTAATCCCAACCGTGCAAAACAATTACAAAAACAGTTAATTATGCAAATGCGGAATTTCTCCTTATTCATTTTTTTCCATCGCTAATGAGCCGGATTTTGCATGGGTAACCTTTGGACGGTTCAATGGAGCCTAATAAGATGTGCATGTGTAGATATTAGCTGGTAAATTACTAAGAAGAATCTTGACTATTAAAGTCATATTTGCGGTATTTATACAAGGCTACTGTCGGTTTCCTTGAGTGAGTATTTAAGGCCGCGATGTGTGTGCATTAGGCACGATTAAACCAATTTATTTTTATATACTTTTATAGAAACGAATAAATAAATCTTCAAACGTTTCATTTAAAGACTATTAGAGCAGTTGTTTTTTTCCTGAATGAATCGATATTCGTGGAAATTATTATTTATTAATTACAATATTTCTTGTAACTATGGATTGTATTTTTAAGTGTATTTTAAAATGGCGCATAAAGTAAAATTTCGAGTTTAGCCTGAAACGTTTAGGATTTTCTAAACTTGAAATTTTACTTCATGCTTAATCTGGGATGAAAACACTAGTTCGAAACCTTAAATTTAACGCTTTTATAAAATCACCGAATGACTGAAAATTTACAGCGATAACGTATACGCTGTGAATTTTCAGGCATTTATCGGCTTACGTTACACAGACTGAATGGGGACCCCGGATGGATCAATTCTGAGGCCAATCAGCACCCCTGATAGGTTAAGACCAGTGATGGGATTATTTAAATTAAAATAAATAATGATTTCAATGAATGCCTAATTATATTACCTTTTGAGATTTTTTCTTTTAAATACAGGTATTTTTAAGTGTATTTTAAACTTCGAAATATTTCAGTGATTTAACGCGTGGCGCATGAAGTAAAATGTCGAGTTTAGAAAAGCCTGAATTTGGATTTGGACGCTTCGCATCCAAATCCAAACGTTCAGGCTTTTCTAAACTCGAGATTTAACTTCATGCTTAGTCTGAGAGGGGAAACACTCGTTCGAAACTTTAAACTGAACGCTTTTATAAAATATACTATTTATGAAAATTCACAGCTATACATTAGTGCTGTACATTTTTAGGCCTTCGTTGATTTCATAAAAGCGTTAAATTTGAAGTTTTGAACGAGTGCTTCGACTCCCAGACTAAGCATGAAGTAAAATTTTGAGCTTAAAATAGCCTGAACGTTTAGATTTGGACGCGAAGCGTTCAAATCTAAATTCAGGCTTTTCTTAACTCGAAATTTTCCTTCATGCGCCACGCGTATAAAACACTAAAGTATTGCGACTTTTAAAATACACTTAAAAATACATGTATTTAAAAGAAAAAATCCCGGTATGTAATATAAGAAGTCATTCATAAAAACAATCATTTATTTTCATTCAAATAATCCCATTAGTGGTCTTAACCTATCAGGGGTGCTGATTGACCACGGAATTAACCAATCCGGCGGACCTAGTCGGTCTGTGTAACGCAAACCGAGCGTATAAAATCGACAAAAGTCTGAAAATGATAGATATATTTTAATCAAGTTCCGGACTTTCTGGTTCACATTAGTGTGAACTAATCCTACGCAATTTTATAAGTACTAAGAATTCTAAATAGAGACATAATCAGTTGTTTGTTGTTAAAAACCACTGCTCTAGTTGTAACTGTTGAATGTTTAATTTTTGTTTCAGATGCCAGACGTAATCTCCGATGCGACTTTAAGCATATCAGCAATGGAAGAGTTGATGGACGACGATGAGCCGGTGAACGGTTGCAACGGGGACCCGATGCTGTCATCCCCGCACGCCCTCCCGGGGGAAACGCTCCTACCATCACCGTCCCACCCCGTTCACTCCATAGATCCACTCCTCTGCGAACCAAGGCTACCAACCCCCACCAGCCACATTGACCCCGTAGACGGCGACACCCTGGACATCGACATGATCGCATGATATAAATGTTCACAATTGTTTTAACTCAACCGAAACAATTGTCCAACGAACCACCCACTGTCCTCTAAGTTATTACCAATTCAACCGCAGAAATAACTTCATTCATTTTCAGTTTAAAAATATTTCTAGTTGAATTAAATAGACGATTTCTAGCAAATGTTAGGGTCAAATCATAGTGAAGTGTCAAGGCTGGCGTCGAGGCTAGCGTCGCGGATGTCGCCGAGACCAGTGTCGAGACTAGTGTCGAGACTAGCGTCGAGACTAGTCTCGAGGTTAGAGTCGAGACTAGCGTCGAAGCTAACGTCGAGGCTTATGTCGAGGCTAGCGGTGAGCCTAGCGTTTTGACTCTTATTAGTCGTTAAGCCTGTTTGTATTTTAAACGAGTATTAGATGAAATATATTCAGCATTTAGTGAACCTCACCTGAGTTTAAAGGCGTAAAAATAATACAGGGAGCGTGTGGCAACCCTAGAACATATAAATATGTTAGTTAAATGATGTGTAAGTGCAAAATACTATTTTATCTATAGTTATATTCATGAGTACTATAAGATTGTTCGGGCCATCCCCAGAGTTTTTATTTTAGATATGCATATTATTATAACTAAACTTTTGTAAATTGTTATCTCATACCTAAGGAAGAGTTTTATCGTCAGTATTATTCACAAACAAGAAATTACGTGCCTTCCAAAAAAATTGTATGTGAATAGTAATTTCTTATAAAAAGAATTGTACAATTTACACAATATTACATACCTACTACAATTGTTACAAATATTGTTTTTATTTATCTAACATCTCAAACCATTCCAATACCCCAATCTACAATATTCTGCGCTGTGGAGTGAGCTGGAAGACGTGAATCCAACAAAACATTAAAAATTTCAAATTTTATACGCTCGGCTTGCTTTACACAGACCGAATACGGCCTCTGGATAGATGGATTCCAAGGCAAATCAGCACCCCCGACAGGTTAAGACCAGTAATGGGATTATTTAAATCAAAATAATCGATTCGGTAGATTATGAAAATAATCGAACACCTCGAGATCTTCCGGCGATTGCTCAAGAGATCGAGAGAGCACCACAGAAAGGTTAAGACCAGTGATGGGATTATTTGAGTAAAAATAATCGATACGTTCGATTATAAAAATAATTAAATATCTCGAGATCTTCCGGCAATTGCTCGAGAGATCTCTCGTAAGATTTTTCGAGAGATCACTCGAATGATTGCACGAGAGATTATTTGAATGATTGCTGGAATGGTAATTCGTATGCTTATTTCATATTCCAATTGAATTTGTTTAAATCTTTATGCCATATATTTATTTACCGGTAGATTTTTTTTATTGCTATTATTTTATTGCGATAGATGACTTATCAATCGAATGATCGTACGAGCAGCCATTCGAGCGATCATTCGAGCAATCATTTCAGTGCTCTCGAGCGATCATTCAAACAATATCTTGAATAATATTTCGAACAATCAAATTAATAATCGAACGATCGCCCGAATTATTTGAGCAATCGTTCAATTATCAATTTAATTCGAATCAAAATAATCGATTATAGATATCATTCGATTATGAACATCTAATTAGTGACGCTAAAAAGTACGAATAAAAAAGTTAAGTATTAATCGAAAATTAAATCCCCTCCCCTCCCCTTGCAGTAGAGTAGTTTAAGGATTGTGACACATCTTAAAATATTCTACGCTCGCCTTGCGTTACACAGAGCGAATGGGGCCCCTGGACGGGTCAATTTTGACGTAAATCAGTGCCCCCGACAAGTTAAGATTCACGATGCTCAAAAATGCCAAATAAAAAAGGTAAGTATAAAACATTTCCTATTTCTAATCGAGCGCCGTTGTGCGGTTCATTGTATGAGAACGGAATATTGGAGCATCGGCGGAGCAGCATGAAATTAGATTAGGTTGGATGATAACCTAACGTAGGTAATATTTTCTGGAATATATGAAATAAAATAATAAATTGAGCTAAATCTCAGTTATTATAGTTCTCACTTAAATTATCAATTACAAGAATTATGTTTTTAATTATTATAGATGAAATACACAAAAACCACGAAAACACACATAGATAACGCGAACTGCGCACCAAAGTATTATGTCAGTAGATTTTATTTACCTAACAATTTAGACACATCCGATTCTCAAGAAACAATCGCTCGTTTTTGTCAACAAGAAATGTTATCTGAAGGTAACCCATAATTTTATTGTTACGTGAACTTGGATTAATTATAAAAAAGCGAGTAGGTAAGCACATTCTTCACTAATGACTGAAAAATCCCACGGGTGTAATCTTAATCTTGACACAATCGTCATGAATGAAAAATCAATGTTTTGATAACAATGCAAAAGAAAGTACTATTACATCAATATTTAATTGTTGGATTTTAAATTCTATGAGAAATAAGATTTTTTATATACTAATTACCAACTAAGGATTGTAACATTACCGATTCTATTTTAACTATAGTTAATTCGGTAAAATTGTCATTCAAAATCGATACCGATAATTTACTGGTAAATCACAATATGGTTGATTCTGGGGTAAAGGATTAAAGCATGAAGTAAAATGTTGAGTTTAGAATAGCTTGAAAATTTGGTTAAGTTGCTCCACTTCGCGATGCGACCAAACCAAATTTTCAGGCTTTTCCAAACTCGAAATTTTACTTCATGCTTAATTATGGGTTGGAAACCCACCCGTATATATATATATATATATATATATATATATATATATATATATATATATACAGGGTCGCTACAAAGTATGGAAACACGGCTCTCACGTGAAAACGGCTAAAAACAGAACCACCAATATTGGGATTTCTAAATGGGATATTTTCTTGAACAATTTGGCGTGAAAAAATCAAAAATGATTCTCAGGATTTTCACATACGGACGCCATCTTGAATTTTTTTAAATGGAATTCGATTTTTTTTTATTTTACAACTTTTATAGACCTTATAATTCTGATTACAACCATATACCTTTTTTTAAAAATACTTGTCTTTTCATCGATAAACCGGACTTTGAAAAGTATGGAAACAGCCAAACGAGTACTTTTTCTAAATGCTGCAATACCACAAATGCATGCTCTATTTTTGATAAAAACTTAAAAAAATATTAAACAGTCAAATGAAAAAATAAAATATTAAACAATAAATGATTTTTTATTTTATAATATATGTTCAAAGTGCTCTCCATTAACTTCTTGGCAGTAATGAATACGCTGGACAAAGTGTTGTAATGAACTAGTTAAAATATTAGGACGAATATTTGCAATTTCGGTTCTTATGCGTTCTTCTAATTCTTGTATATTGTGTGGCCTGTTGTTATAAACTCGATTTTTCAAATGTCCCCACAGGAAAAAATCAAGTGGAGTTAAATCGGGCGACCTAGCAGGCCATTCAATTGTTCCTCTCCTGCCTATCCATTTGCCGGGAAAAGTTACGTCTAAATATTCACGTACTATTAGTCCGAAATGAGCTGGTGCTCCGTCTTGCTGAAACCATATGTTTTCAGCTGGATTAGCCTGAGTTTCATAATTTGGGAATATTTGTCTAAGTCTGGGAACAACCTGTTCTTGCAAAAGCTGTAAATATGTTTCAGATGTCAAATTGCCATTAATAACAAAAGGGCCGATAATATGCTGCCCAATTATACCACACCAAACATTATTTTTTTGTGGACGCTGCGTATGAATCTGCTCCATCCAATGTGGATTTTTGTTTGACCAGTATCTACAGTTATGGCGGTTAACTTGTCCATTTAAGCAGAAAGTTGATTCATCGGAAAAGAGCACACGGTTAATAAAATTGGCGTCCTGGTTTATCCTATTCATCATTGTTTCGCAAAATTCAATTCTGCGATCAAAGTCATCTTCATTCAATTCTTGTAGCAGCTGAATTTTGTAGGGATGATACTTTTCAATTTTCATTATTATTTGAACTGATCTCCTGTGCATGTTGTTATTGAAAGCCAATTGCTGCACCGAAGTTTTTGGATTTTCAACTACATCTATCATAAGATTAAATGAATTTTATTCATTTGTAACAGTTTTTGGTCGTCCAACTTTTGGACGATTTTTAACAGTTCCAGTTTCATTAAACCTATTCCATGTTTTAAATGCAACTGACCTGGAAATAGGTGCTCGATCTGGATGATTTACGTTGAAAAGATTAGCAGCTTCGGCAAAGCTTCGTTTTCTATCCCCACACCCAATCATCATGAGAATCTCTATGCGATCCGTTTCACTCAAATATGGCATTTTTGCAACAACCAGTTACTTACTAATGTTTTTTACAAGTTTGACAGGCTAATGAAAACTCTTTTCAAAGGCAACTATTTTTACTTTCCCCCGTATGTAATACAAAGGGAAAGTATTGTTTTCGTGAAAATTTTCGAATCAAAAATTTTAGCGGAAATATCCGTTTTGAGGTCCCGTGAGTCGAATAAGACTATTTTTGAAAAATGTCTGTCTGTCTGTCTGTCTGTCTGTGTGTCTGTGTGCGCTGTACCGCAAAAACCGCTAAAGATATCAAGATGAAACTTGAAACTTAAGCTTTTTGTTACAATCGGAAGAACTGAAAAGCTTTTGGTGAAAATCAGAAAACCGGAAGTGGTACTTTACTCTTAGCGTTTTTCAGTTTTTTCAGATTTTTTCAATAAATGTTCATCAACCAAAAAATTCTTTTAAATAAAAGTTGTAGATAATAACAAAATGAAGATGTATTGTTCACTTACTTTTTGTTATAGCACTCTTAGTTTTTCAGATATTTCAAAAGTTGTGTGTTTTATCTAGTTATTGATGTGTGACAGTGTATGTGTCGATACAATTGAAAAATATTTCAAATAAAAGTTGTAGGAAATAAAAAACTAAAGATTTTTTGTGGACTCACTTTTTGTCATAGCACTCTTAGTTTTTGAGATATTTAATAAATAGTGTTTTTTATCTAGTCATTGATTTGTATCAGTGTGTGTGTTGATACAATTGGAAAATGTTTCAAATAAAAGTTGTAGGTAATAAAATATTAAAGATTTTTTGTATCTTCACTTTTTGTCATAGCACTCTTAGTTTTTGAGATATTCAATAAATAGTGTTTTTTATCTAGTCATTGGTTTGGGTCAGTATGTGTTGATCCAATTGAAAAATGTTTCAAATAAAAGTTGTAGTTATCAAAAAGTTGAAGACATTTTGAAAATAATAATGCTACAAATATTTTAAAAGTGATTTAATACGCAATTTACGGGGGAAAGTACTATGATGGACACATCACCATTTTTTTAAGTTGAAATTGTTAATTTTTATTTTTAAGTTTCGAAGAAAAATAGAATATTTACAAAAAAAATGAATATGAAAAAATAAAAAATGCAAGTTGAAGGCCTTAACGTACTCTAAACCTTTGCAAAATTTCAGAACATTCCAATAAACCGTTCTCAAAATATTTCGCTGTTTCCATACTTTTCAAAGTCAGGTTTATCGATGAAAAGACAAGTATTTTTAAAAAAAGGTATATGGTTGTAATCAGAATTATAAGGTCTATAAAAGTTGTAAAATAAAAAAAAATCGAATTCCATTTAAAAAAATTCAAGATGGCGTCCGTATGTGAAAATTCTGAAAATCATTTTTGTTCAAGAAAATATCCCATTTAGAAATCCCAATTTTGGTGGTTCTGTTTTTAGCCGTTTTCACGTGAGAGCCGTGTTTCCATACTTTGTAGCGACCCTGTATATATATATATATATATATATATATATATATATATATATATATATATATATATATATATATATATATATATATATATATATATATATATATATATATATATATATATATATATATATATATATATATATATATATTGATGCAGCGTTTAAACTGTAATTACAGTTTAAACGCTGCATTAAAATGCAGTCTTTTTTAATTTTTACTTTGATATGTTTATTTATTTATATATATACGGGTGGGTTTCCAACCCATAATTAAGCATGAAGTAAAATTTCGAGTTTGGAAAAGCCTGAAAATTTGATTTGGTGGCATCGCGAAGCGGAGCAACTTAACCAAATTTTCAAGCTTTTTTACTTCATGCTTTAATCTAGGAGTGGATACACTCATCCGAAACTTCAAATTGAACGCTTTTATAAAATCGGCGATTGCCTGAAAATTTATAGTGACAATTTATACGCTGTGAATGTTAAGGCATTCGTCGATTTTATAAAAGCGTTCAATTTGAAGTTTCGAATGAGTGTTTTAACTCCCAGATTAAGCATGAAGTAAAATTTCGAGTTTAGAAAAGCCTGAAAATTTGGCTCGGGCGCGTAGCGAAGCGGAGCGGCCGAGCCAAATTAGGCTTTTCTAAACTCGAAATTTTACTTCATGCGCCACGCGTATAAAACGCTTATTTAATGTAAATTGGTCTTAAATTTAACCAATTGACAAGTGAAAAAAGTTTAGTGTGTCAATTATTAATCAATATATTTTTATTATTGTACAAAAATTCCAAATTTTACTTCATGCGCCCAGGCATACAACGCTGATTTGAAGTGAAGTTTAAAATATACACTAATTAGACATGCAGGTTTATGATCATTATATTCCAGAAAATAGACAGAAATAGGTTACGTTATCATCCAACCTAACCCAACTTAATAATTTAGTGAAGCTGGGTTAGATTAGATGACAAGTTGTAAAGTTACGTTAGAAACAATATTTTTATAATTTTGTGTAGTTGGGTTAGGTTAGATGACAAGCTATGAAGTTAGGTTAGTGCTTAATTGTCAGAACCTAACCAACACGCCTCGTGATTAAATTTTAGGTTAGATGACAGTTACAAATCCAAGACTCACTCAGGTCTCGTATTTTGAAAATATGTTAAGAGTTTTTGCATTCAACAGTTTAAATAAATGTCTGATTATAAATAATACAAGTTTTATCATATGGCGCTAACTATGAAACAAAGGCCAACTTTTAATATATCGCTTCTTATTAAAAAGTCATTTACGAGATTATGTTTCTGTAAGAATCTATTGGCGCTATCTATAAAATAGTAGGCCAACTTTTAAAACATCGCTTTTTACTAAAAAGTAATTTTCAGGATTCTGTTTTTGTATACAGAATTCATTGGGATGTTGATAACAGAAATCTGTTTTCAAATGCAGAATACAAGTTGTATTATGTGGCGACATCTATGAAATAACAGGCCAACCTTTAAAACATCGCTTTTCATTAGTTTACAGGTTTCTGTTTTTGTACACAGAAATATTTACATAATCTGGTATAAAGAAAACACTTGACTTTTTCATGCCTCTTTTATTTTGCTTTTGTGAATAGTTTCAATTACACGGTAATCATTGTCAAACTAAGTACTTAAAATACGATATACAGGTATGTATATTAAATCTAGAAAGCTTTGAAGGGAGAGGTGTACATCAGGTCAACCTCGTCGTTAAGAATGAAAATTCCCGGATTAATTTTTGCTTTGTGGATTTCAAGGGCTTTCAGTAAATCTATTTTTCTACCTTTTTCGGCGAGATGGATTACCGAACGTACATCCACATATACTGAGCAAAAAACAAACAAATAACGTTTTATTAACGTTGCATCAACATTAAACGTTGTTTTAATGTTGACGAAATATTACTAAATTGTATACGTACGTACGTATATGCCCTTGCTCAGTGGGCATATACGTACACCAATGCTTCTTTAACTGTTTTTCTAAAGTATTAAGTAAGGTTGGTATTCGAATACAAACAATTAAAATATTCGAATACAAACAATTCAAATATTCATATATTTGAATATTCAAATATGAATATTTTAATCACCAAATTATCCATTGAATTGAATATTGAAATGTTTAGATATATCGAATATTCGAATGTTTGAATATTCGCGTATTTGAATATTTGAATATTTTTTATATTTCAAATGTTAAGACATTAAAGTGAAATCTTCAATCATGTTTATTAACACGTAATGAAGTAATTTGACATTTATATTAAAAATTGACATTTTCGGCATATAACTCTCTCTCTTTATTATAGTGAGATAATTTGCCGTTTATAACACAATTTTTAATTTTTTACATAAATTGATATTTTTAGTGTAACTTGTCACTATTGAAATATATTGTCATTCCGTGTTAAAAATAACGAATTATGCTAAAAACAATTTATGTGAATAAAATAGAAGTTTTTTTTTTCTATCGCATAATTTGATATTTTTAATGTGGAAAACAATTTTGCCCAACTATGACATTTTAGCACAATTTTTTCGTTTAAAACCTAATAAAGTTAGATTAAGTTAGATGACAAGTTGTGAAATTAGTTACAATTAATGTTAAAACCGCCAAGTTAAACAAAAAAAAATATTTTTGTAACCTCACCTGTCTTTTAACTACCATAACATTTTGACATACAGTAGAACCTCGTTATACCGGGATGGCTTTTGGCTATACCTAGCACGATATAAGGAAAACACGGTATATCCGAATATATGTAATTTGTATAATAGTCACATACGCACACGCGCATATATATATATATATATATACATATATATATACATATATATATATATATATATATATATTCAAGGGACCCAATATTTACTAATCCCCTTAACATAATAGGCTTAATGCAGGTATGTGCAGTAGCCACCTACATAACAAGACATACTATATAATACAATAATGACGCCGGAACGTTTTACCTAATCAGGGCGGTACGCAGTCAATTGTTAAAATTAACATCTTTAAAAAAAAAGGAACCTGAAAAATGACCCCGATATATCCGAATCACGGTATCTCGAGGCCCGGTATAGCGAGGTTCTACTGTAATTTAAATAAGCTTGATTATTTAGACCTTAGGACATTAAATCACTGTATCACTTGTTTATTGACTAATAAAATCACTTAGGCTTTTGACTGTGATAGAATTTCATTAATCAATGACTATTGTAATATTTTGACTGTAAGTTTCTTACTTAGACTGTATTTTCACTGTTATGGCATTTTGACGTTAAGTCCCTTGATCGACTCTGAATTGTCGTTTGGCGTCTGACATAAAAAAATAATTTCTTCCTCTTTAACTTGCATCAAAGTTGTCATTCTGTTTTAACGTTATAAAACTTTCTCCGCCAATAAAACAAGAATCAATGTATTATGTCAAATATTAATTGTTTTCATTCTAAAACGAGTGTTTTCTACTCCCAGATTAAGCATGAAGTAAAATTTCGAGTTTAGAAAAGCCTGAAAATTTGGCTCGGGCGCGTAGCGAAGCGGAGCGACCGAGCCAAATTAGGCTTTTCTAAACTCGAAATTTTACTTCATGCGCCACGCGTATAAAATACTAATTTAATGTAAAATGGTCTTAAATTTAACCAATTGGCAAGTGAAATAAGTTTAGTGTGTCAATTATCAATCAATATATTTTCATTGCTGTTAAAAATTCTATATTTTTGACACAAAGAAAGGTAATTTGTTCATTCATGTATTGTCATGATTATAACGATTTATATAAATAATGTGATTCTTTGACTGTAACACATACTCGTTTTCGTCGAATATATTCCAATTTTGACAGTATTGTATTACTGATGTTTATTTGGGCCATTGTGATATTTTTGAACGTATTTGAATATTCAAATATTTGAAAATTTGATTATACAAATATGTAAATATTCGACTATTTGAATATTCACATATTTGAATATACGAATATTCAAATATTCGAATAAGAGCACTTGATAGCTACAAGATCCAATCTAAGCTAAAATTGGAGTGCATTCAAAACCTGACGAAACTGGCGACCGTAAACACCTTAACTCTACGGTGGACGCCGTAACACACAGGGGAGGATGGCAACGAGAAAGCCGATGAATTGTCAAAGATTGGATCACGTAGACCCTACATTGGACCAGAACCGATGCTACCAATCCACAAAAAGTCAATAAGACCAACCGTAAGAGAGTGGACACAGGAAAGACACACCGAGCGCTGGAAAAACCTGACAGCGAACAACACAGTAAACTACTGATGGAAAAATCCTGCTAAGAACTAGCAACTGAGGCCCTCAAACTCAGTAGAAACAACCTTAGAATGGTCACAGGAATGATAACTGGACACTGCACCCTAAGGAAACATCTGCATAACATGAAACTGTTTACAGAAGATTCAATATGCAGAGGATGAAGACGCCTCACATGTACTATTCGAGTGCGAGGCACTTACTACCTGGAGGGAAGCAAACCTTGTCCAAGGGAATTCAACCCACTTCCCGAAGGGAAAGATGACCGAAAAGCTGCTGGAATTAGCTAATGAAACAGAGCTCTTTGATTAACTACGGAAACGGAAGAAGTACAATAAGACACACGCCTGCGGTGCTAGAGCAGAAATAACCCTAACTTGCATCCCGTCCCCACTATATTTTTTTAAGGGCCAAGGAACTGCCTTGGCCCTTAAAAAAATATAGTGGGGACGGGATGCACTAATTGAGCACATAGTGATGCTGTTCCGTTCCAGTCTAGCGCTGGGACCTGTCCCAAAGGTCTGAAAACAAGTTAGGGTTGTATTCATACCGAAGCCTGGTAGAGCAGAGTATGCTGCACCCAAGGCATACAGACCTATCTCACGCTCTTCGTTTCTTTTGAAAAGGCTGGAGAGAATCTCTGAGAGGTATATAAGAACGTCAGCACTTGTAAGTCAACCGCTGATGGCGTCGCAACACGCTTACACACGGGGAAGATCCACCTAATCGGCCCTACATAACGTAGTGAGTAGAATCGAGAGATCAATGGATAACAAAGAATCCTCCATGGGTGTTTTTATTAACTTTGAAGGTGCGTTTGATAAAACAATCATACCGAAGATAAGAAAAGCGCTAAACAAGCGCGGAGGACCATAAAAATGGTGTGACTGGATTGCCAATGCACTTGCCAACCGATTGGTCACAGTGGAAAAATGTGGAGAACGTATCACCTGCAAGATTGACAGAGGCTGTCCACAGGTAGGTGGTAGAACAACTTCAGCTATAAGGCTTCTTCCTAGTAGGTGACGGATTTTAGAGATGGTTCGGTGGGCAGCCCTTTCGCTCACCGAACCATCACTAAAATCCGTCACCCTAACAATCCTCTTCATAATCCATTAAATGAACTATTGCACGAACTAACCAAAATAATCCCTATCACGCAACGTACACTAGACAAAAGCGAAAAATTCTCCAGAAATCCTATTAACATCCTCCACAAGTATTGTATCTCTCGTAACCTAGAAATTCCACCCAAATTTAAATATCCGACAATAAACTTACATCAATTCATTAGTTCGCATCATTTCGACAGCTAGCATAATTTTTTACACATCTTTTTATCATTTTACAAAAGGGCAAAAAGACCAATGGTCGATAGGTCAGACAGGGACGTACTAATACATTAATGGAATTGTAAATATTTATATAAATAAATAATGTAACTGTAAATAGTATGCCTGAATAAAAATTAAGTATATATAGGCTTCTTTGTGGCAGCCTATGCTGACGACTTAGCCATTATAGTACGTGGCAAATTTGAAGACGCTCTCTGCGATCAAATGCAGGAAGCTTTAAATACAATTTCACGGTGGTGCAATGATCACTCCGTGTCGGTAAATCCGGCTAAAATGAAGATGGTCATGTTCACCAAGAAAAGAATGGTGACGAAATAAGCGCCAAAGCTGTTGAATACGATGTTGCAGTACAGCGACAAGGTGAAATACCTGGGCATTACACTCGACAGGAAACTGAACTGGAAAACGCACACCGAAATCAAAACTGACAAAGCTATAAGAGCCTTTTGGCAATGTTGTAGGGTAGTGGGGAAAACCTGGGGGTGAAACCGCGCACGGCGATGTGGATGTACATAGCTGTCATAAAGCATATGCTTTAGCATCAATTTGGTGGCCCAGGACCAAACAAGTAAGGACGATAAAAAGCGCAAGTGCAGCGGACAGTCTGTTCAAGTGTAACAGGCACCAAGCACACAATTCCGACAATTGCGATGGAGGTCATGCTATGCCTTCCGCCAGTTGATATTCACGTGGAAAGGGTGGCCATTGCGACCATACTTCGCCTCCAAAGTAGCGGGATTTGGAACAGTAACAACTGTGGACAAGTCAGAGGTCACCTCTGGAGGAAGTTCTGCAACGATATACCTATATTAGAGGCTGGCACTGACTACTGCATACCGACACTAATACGGAATGCACCCTACACAATTAATATCCAACCCACGAAACACGAGAGAGTTGGCTATAAGAATCTACACCGATGGCTCAAAAAGGTAGGATAAGTCAGGGATTGAAGTTTTCTCTAGAAACCTGAGGATCCATACGAAAATCCCTATGGGTAAGTATGCGAACGTCGTACAACTGGAGATGATGGGAATAACACCTGCGGCCGACATCATTTTAAGCCGTAAAGTGTCAAATGAAGCCATACTGATCCTAACAGAGAGTAGGCAAGCCTTAATGTCTCTGAAGAAGTTATACACTACTTCAGAGGCAACACTAGGTGCCATACAAAAACTACGGCAGGCAGCAATGCATAACAACATTGAAATCTGCTGAGTGAAGGGGCACGATATAAACATAGGTAATAGGAAGGCTGATACACTGGCCAGTGCAGCGCCTGGGATGAACGTTATTTCACCGGAGCCGCTAGTGCGATTGACACCCCTATCACTATGTAACACGTTACATTCCAACATACTTGATAGATGCAGGAAGCGTTGGGATGATACGAAAAGCTGCAAACTCTCGAAGGAGACATTACTGTAACCCAACGAGAGCTCAGCTAAACAGTACCTGCTGGTGTCAGAAGGAACCTTAGGCGGTCAGGCTGTTCTAACCGGTCACTGCGGGCTCAATGGACACTTATACAAGATGGGAATGGTCCCATCTTGTAGAGTGTGTGAAATGGAAGACGAGACTGCCAGGCACATCCTCAGCGAATGACCGACACTCTTATCTACGAGAGGATCCACACTGGGTGAGAGATGGCCGACGATGGACATTATCAGGGATTTGCCCACCTCAGTAATACTGGACTACCTAGACAAGGTGGGATGGTTGAGCTGAGGATGGGTGACCCGTAGTGGGAGGCGGCACAATGGGCCTAATGAGGTCTAAGTGCAATGCAGCAATGCGCACTCCCCGCTATACCATATCCCAGAATCCGAGGTATAGTACGGATACTACCTAGACACCCACTGAGCAAAAAACAAACAAATAACGTTATATCAACATTGTAGCAACATTAAACGTTGTTTTAATATTGATGAAACATTACTTAAATGGATTTGCTCAGTGGGAATGTGGGATGGTTGAGCTGAGGATGGGTGACCCGTAGTAGAAGGCAGCACAATAGGCCTAATGAGGTCTAAGTACAGTGCACAGGGCCGGAACTTATGGGCGCCGTGCCGCACAGTGGCCAATTTGCCAAAAAGCGTAAAAACGTAATATCTTTTGAAGTAATGATTGCATTGACTTGCGGTTAATGTACTTTGGTTCATAAGGAAAAACTGCAACGAGAATCATCAAACCGCGTGGTACACATTTCGTTGTTGTAATAGGCGCCAATTGCCGAGGGCGTCCGCCGAAAGTCGTCGATCCAGGGAAGTTTTGTAGCAATTATGCCACGCAAAGGTGTTGAATAATTACCGTGAAAAAATAGCCCCATTGCGCCCCAAAATACGACCTGCATGATGGAATATAATAACAATAATAGTAACATTTATTTGCGCGACTTTTTGGGTCGCAAAAATAAATGTTACTATTATTGTTATTATATTCATCATGTGATTACTAGGGAAGTTCTGTTCCCAAAAATATATCTATATTGAGTATCAATTATATCGTATATCAAAGTATCGATAGGGTAAAATATCGTAATGAAAAGTACGGATATTCAAAATATCGATACTTCTTGATACCAAATATTTTAGATTTATTATTTATTATTATTTAACACTGTAAATTAATTTTTAAAAGACCTTCACCTAAGATAAATAATATTGTCAGGAATAGCTTAATGACGGTTATGAAATGATCAAAATTCATCTTTTACAAACAAAAAATATAGTAAGTCAATGTTTATTACGCGTGACGCATGAAGTAAAATTTCGAGTTTAGAAAAGCGTGAACATTTGGATTTACCGGAGCGCGACTCGCTTCGTTCGCGCGCCCCGGTAAACCCAAATTTTCACGTTTTTCTAAACTCAAAATTTTACTTCATGCTTAATCTGCGATTGTAAAACACTTGTTAGGATTTCTTAAGAATTTAAAATTGAATTGTCTAGCGAAAATCACAAATAAATGACTGAATAATAAGCGAGTTTACGGCTTGTAATGGGTCAATAGGGGTCATGTGCAAATATCATTTTTGACGAAAATAATTTACAATATTAATTTAAAAATCATCCAAGAAAATAATAAAAGCAAAATCAACATTCAGCAAATACAAGATTTACATCGATTACAATTTTTCATACGAAAGGAATAACTACCGCAGTATCGCCTTAAAATAACAAACAAGGTTGGGCGCGTAGAGAGATTCTGACATTCAAAGAAAATTTGGTTCAAGGTTTAAAGAGCACAAACACAGAGTCGCGAAATCGTGAGAATGAATATGACGTCAGATCTCAAAATCGGGTGGGAAACATAAGTTATAAAAGAGCGCGGAGCGAAAAACAAAAGTCAAGAGACAGTTCGGTAGAAGAACAACTGAGGGAACATCATGTAAAGTAAGACTAGTTCCAAATCAAAGGAGAAAATAAAAATCAGGTCAACACAAAGAAATGGAAAACAATCTTCAATATCACTTTAATCTCAATGGCTGGTATAAAATTATACAACAAAATAACACAACATAAACCAAAATTATACAGCAAAAAAAAAAAACAGTTAACGGGTGAGGTCGAGCTGTGCTTGGAAAACAGAGAAGTGTTCCCGCTAGTTAATTGCTCATCACAATTAACGGGTGAGGTCGTCCCGAGTTAGTACTGCAGAGTTATGTTCCCGCTAGTTAGTAACACAAAAAACAATTGACGGGTGAAGTCGGGCTGTGCGTGGAAAACGAAGGAATGTTTCCGCTAGTTAATTGTCTGAAAACAATTAACGGGTGAGGTCGTTCCAAGTTAGTACTGCAGAGCTATGTTCCCGCTAGTTAATACTACAAAACATTAACGGTAGAAGTCGGGCTGTGCGTGGAAAACGAAGGAGTGTTCCCGCAAGTTAATTGCCTGAAAACAATTAAAGGGTGAGGTCGTCCCAAGTTAGTACTGCAGAGCTATGTTCCCGCTAGTTAATACTACAAAATATTGACTGGTGAGGTCGGGCTGTGCTGGGAAAACGAAGGAGTGTTCCCGCTAGTTTATGGCCTGAAAACAATTAACGGGTGAGGTCGTCCCAAGTTAGTACTGCAGAGTTATGTTTCCGCTAGTTAATGACACAAAACAATCAACGGATGAGGTCGGGATCTGCTTGCAAACAGAGGAGTGTTCCCGCTAGTTGGTTGTCACGTAAGCTCCGGGATGGTTTTTGTAGGTTTCCCATCTCGTAATGCAAATTCAGTGGTTATTTAATTTTGCTCCCACAAGTAGAGTCATATACTTTTTGAGTTTAACTATAATGCACATGGCTTCTAAGTACGAACAAATAATAAAGTATTTTGAGAATATATATAGTTTAAGAAATACAAATTAATTAGAAATGTCATAATTGAGGTCAATAAACTTTGCATCTGTTAAACTCACATCCTGTTTTATTTATTGTCCACACATCATCCTAGTCATTAAAACTGAAGAAAGACACAGTATATATGATAATGCATATTGGCACAAACAACGAATCTGTTAAATAAATTAAAAGGGTTACTACTTACAGAACACAACGTAAATAAAATACAAATTTTAAATTTGTACAATACCTAGGGTCGAATCATTACAGGCTGTTATCATAATCATAATTAAAATCATAATGATATTAAACTCAAAACTGTTGACATTTCATCATAATCATGACAAATCGTTAAGAACTTGAAAATTACAGAAAATCGTGAAAAATTTATGAAAAACGTTGATATTTTTAAATTTATAATTTAGGACAGCGGTTCTCAATCTTTTTTGGTGACGGAACCCTTTTGAAAAGCGAAATATTTGACGGAACCCTACAATAAAACAATAGTTTTTAAAAGTGTATTCTTTATTAATAAGCATAATAAAAGTACCATGTAACAGTTACTTGTTACTTACTTACATAACAATTCATTTTATATTCACTGGTCGCACATCTATATTTGTCTAGGCCCTACCTATTGGGTTCTCTGTCCTCTCCGTGATTTTAGAAAGTGTATAATTGTGACAGAAATCTTTTTAAAGCTCGAGATTGGTGGATTTAAGTTGAGAAACTGACGTATAGATGGCGCTGCGCCGGTTGGTAAATTGATCGAGAATATCTGTATCAGTCGTGCGGGGGCGTTATCAGCAGAGCGAGCAGTCCTCGCGTGAACGGATCGATGCGCGGTCACATCCTTGAGTTTTATAGGAATCTAACCGAACCGAACGTAAGGTTTTGAACGGAACGGGGGGCACTTTGCGCAGTTGTGTAAGAATTTCCAGCCGTCATGGCGCAATGACCAATATCACCAGCATTTGCTTGAACATGGCGAAAGCTGCGCATGTATGTGTCCGCGTTGAGTGAAGTGTTGTGACTTGTATTATGTTCGAAAATGGATAAATCTGTGGACGTGTATATTAAAAACGTGCGATAATTGTGTATATATTTTGGTGTGTAATCGTATATCAGGAATCATGTCGACAGATAAAATTAAAGTTGCTGTAAGGGTTCGTCCTTTCAATCGGAGAGGTAAGTTTCGTGTGTTTACCTAAAATACAAAAAAAAGAGGAGACCAAACAACGGAGATCGAAAATCGCGTTCCGTACACGTAGCCTGCTTTTTATTTATTTATTCCCGAGTTGTTCGCGAAATTGTTAAAACTTCTTGTTTACGATATTGGGTATGTTTATGACGTTATTAGTCATACTGTGTTTGTGTTTTTAATTAAAATAAATTAAATTCATTAGGTGTGGTTTCCACAAAACAGTCTAATCTGTTTCGTTGTAAATTGTTTTCAATGAAACAAAACAAAAAACTATCGCGAAAAACGCGACATTATCATGTCATATCAGTTGCTCGCGTCAAATCAGTGGCGCAGCCAATGGGCTCGATTTTTTTGTGATCACGTTTACACGTATTTATTTCGTCGAAATCTTGCGCTTTCAAAATTCGGTATATGCAAGTATAATTATTTATGTTTCGTAATTTTTAATTGTCTTTTATATTTATAGTTTTAATGTGGAATTTTATTTTTTTAATTGTACTATATTATATATTTCTTAAATTGACTAAATAAATAAATAAATAAAATTAATAATTAATTAAAAGAAAAAAATTACTTCAACGCGCTTGATTGAATTTTTTTTGCACGAAAATAAACATTTCTACTGTTTGCTAACTTACAATCAAAATTGAGCAGCATGTTTTAAACTTCACTTGAGATCAGTGTTTTATACGCGTGGCGCATGAAGTAAAATTTCGAGTTTAGAAAAGCCCAGAAAATTTGTCTCGGGTCGCTGCGCGACCCTCGACAAATTTTCACGGGGCTTTTCTAAACTCGAAATTTTACTTCATGCTTAGTCTGGGACTGGAAAACACTCGTGTGAATACCGGAACTTGCGTAAAAGAAAAATTTAGTCAATACAAGTACTTGTTGCGCTACACTCTTGTTCGAACCGGATAATCAAATTGGTTGAAGAAAACTCCATATGATAGTCAATTAACTGACGTTAGAAAAATAACATTTCTTTCGTTAGGTTAGATAACAAGTTGTTAAGCTAGATTTAAAAAATTGTTAACGTAAGTTGTAGATAAAGTCATCTATAATCTAAATCAAGGCCGTAGCTACAAAAAAATGTACGGGGACGATAATGATTTTAGTTCAATATTATTTATTCTCTTCTCATTTATTTATATGTTATCTAATTACAATTATATATTACAACTTTTAGTTTTAAGTATAAACTAGGCATTATGTATTAGTTATTTTTCTTTACTTTTAATGCAATGGTCCCAATGGAAGATCAAGGGTAGTTATCTACTTATTTGAATTGGCGCCATTTGATTTCACTAAGTAGACTATAGTTACGTCTTATATGTACTAATTTTGTTAATTTTTGTATTCTTTTAGTTATGTGAAATAAAGTTATTATTATTATTATTATTATTATATATACATTTCGGAGGGGGTTTTGCTGATAAAATTATTGTTTTTACTCTTTCAGGGCCGCTTTTACATACAAAAATGTAACATTTTGAAAATTTCGGGGAGGCTTTGAACCCCCTAATCCGGTTCCAACAAGAGTGTTGCGCAACAAGTACTCGTATTAACTATATTTTTCTTTTGAGCAAGTTATTCAAACAAGTGTTTTTCACTCCCAGACAACCATGGAGTAAAATTTCGAGTTTAGAAAAGCCCCGTGACAAATTTTGTTCTTGCGCAACACTTTTGTTGGAACCGGATTATCAAATTGGTTTAAGAAAACATCATATAATAGTCAATTGACTGAGGTTAGAAAAAAAACGTTTCTTTCGTTTGACTCGACGAGTTTGAAATTAACTGAAAGTTAGGTTAGATGACAAGTTCTTAAGCTAGATTTAGAAAATTGTTAATTTAGGTTATAGATGAAGTTATCTATAATCTAAATCAAGGCCGTAGCTAGAAATAAATGTACGGGGACGATATATACATTTCGGAGGGGGTTTTACTGATAAAATTATTGTTTTTACACTTTCAGGGCCGCTTTTACATACAAAAATGTAACATTTAAAAATGTCGGGGAGGCTTTGAACCCCCTAATCCGGTTCCAACAAGAGTGTTGCGCAACAAGTACTCGTATTAACTATATTTTTCTTTTGAGCAAGCTCCGTTATTCAAACAAGTGTTTTCCACTCCCAGACTAAGCATGAAGTAAAATTTCAAGTTTAGAAAAGCCCCCGTGAAAATTTTGTTGTTGCGCAACACTCTTGTTGGAACCGGATTATCAAATTAGTTTAAGAAAACTAGAATGTATCTAGTAAAGCCCGCAGAAAGCGTGAGGGATTGTTCAAATCAAAACTAAAAAATGTTTAATGCATTGAAAATACAATAATAGCAACAATCGAGTGATGACGGGGGGAAAGGAGGAGGGTACGTAAGCCGAATGTTGTGGTTGGAGAATGATGTGTTGTTGAGGTAGTGAGAATGCGGTGGATGGAGAAAGCAGTTCGTATATTAAAAGGACTCTGCTGCTCGCTAACGCCAGAGGTGGGCAGGATTCGAATCATTCAGAATTCGAATCCTGGATTCGAATCCTTTTAGAGGATTCAAAAGAGGCATTCGAATACTTAAGTTCAACTGGATCCGTGATCCGGATTCGTTACACTTTTTTAAAAGGATTCGTATTCGAATCCAAATGCGGGTGATTCGAATCCTCATAAAAGGATTCGAATCCTCATAAAAAGATTCGAATCCTCATAAAAGGATTCGAATCCTCGTAAAAGGATTCGAATCCTCATAAAAGGATTCGAATCCTCATAAAAGGATTAGAATATTTATAAAAGGATTCAAATACTTACAAAAGGATTCGAATAGTTACAAAAGGATTCGGATCGTCAAAAATAATTCGAATTAATCGTAAGGATTAACATGAAATTTAGTTTTGTATGTTTTTAAATTTCTCGTTAAATCACTGTTTTATACGCGTGGCGCATGAAGTAAAATTTCGAGTTTAGAAAAGCCCCGTGAAAATTTGTCGAGACAAATTTTGTTCTTGCGCAACACTCTTGTTGGAACCGGATTATCAAATTGGTTTAAAAAAACATCATATAATAGTCAATTGACTGAGGTAAAATGTACGGGGACGATATATACATTTCGGAGGGGGTTTTACTGATAAAATTATTGTGTTTACTCTTTCAGGGCCGCTTTTACATACAAAAATTTAACATTTTGAAAATTTCGGGGAGGCTTTGAACCCCCTAATCCGGTTCCAACAAGAGTGTTGCGCAACAAGTACTCGTATTAACTATATTTTTCTTTTGAGCAAGTTATTCAAACAAGTGTTTTTCACTCCCAGTCCAACCATGGAGTAAAATTTCGAGTTTAGAAAAGCCCCGTGAAAATTTGTCGAGACAAATTTTGTTCTTGCGCAACACTCTTGTTGGAACCGGATTATCAAATTGGTTTAAGAAAACATCATATAATAGTCAATTGACTGAGGTTAGAAAAAAACGTTTCTTTCGGTTGACTTGAAGAGTTTGAAATTAACTGAAAGTTAGGTTAGATGACAAGTTCTTGAGCTAGATTTAAAAAATTGTTAACTTAGGTTATAGATGAAGTTATCTATAATCTAAATCAAGGCCGTAGCTAGAAATAAATGTACGGGGACGATATATACATTTCGGAGGGGGTTTTACTGATAAAATTATTGTTTTTACACTTTCAGGGCCGCTTTTACATACAAAAATGTAACATTTAAAAATTTCGGGGAGGCTTTGAACCCCCTAATCCGGTTCCAACAAGAGTGTTGCGCAACAAGTACTCGTATTAACTATATTTTTCTTTTGAGCAAGCTCCGTTATTCAAACAAGTGTTTTCTACTCCCAGACTAAGCATGAAGTAAAATTTCAAGTTTAGAAAAGCCCCCGTGAAAATTTTGTTGTTGCGCAACACTCTTGTTGGAACCGGATTATCAAATTATTTTAAGAAAACTAGAATGTATCTAGTACTCCGCTCCGCTGGAACTACCTGCGGGTACCAAGCTAAAGCCCGCAGAAAGCGTGAGGGATTGTTCAAATCAAAACTAAAAAATGTTTAATGCATTGAAAATACAATAATAGCAACAATCGAGTGATGACGGGGGGAAAGGAGGAGGGTACATAAGCCGAATGTTGTGGTTGGAGAATGATGTGTTGTTGAGGTAGTGAGAATGCGGTGGATGGAGAAAGCAGTTCGTATATTAAAAGGACTCTGCTGCACGCTAACGCCAGAGGTGGGCAGGATTCGAATCATTCAGAATTCGAATCCTGAATTCAAATCCTTTTAGAGGATTCAAAAGAGGCATTCGAATACTTAAGTTCAACTGGATCCGTGATCCGGATTCGTTACACTTTTTTAAAAGGATTCGTATTCGAATCCAAATGCGGGTGATTCGAATCCTCATAAAACGATTCGAATCCTCATAAAAAGATTCGAATCCTCATAAAAGGATTCGAATCCTCGTAAAAGGATTCGAATCCTCATAAAAGGATTCGAATCCTCATAAAAGGATTAGAATATTTATAAAAAGATTAAAATACTTACAAAAGGATTCGAATAGTTACAAAAGGATTCGGATCGTCAAAAATAATTCGAATTAATCGTAAGGATTAACATGAAATTTAGTTTTGTATGTTTTTAAATTTCTCGTTAAATCACTGTTTTATACGCGTGGCGCATGAAGTAAAATTTCGAGTTTAGAAAAGCCCCGTGAAAATTTGTCGAGGGTCGCTGCGCGACCCTCTACAAATTTTCTACGCGGGGCTTTTCTAAACTCGAAATTTTACTTCATGCTTAGTCTGGGAGTGGAAGACACTCGTTCGTAAATTTTTGAATTATCATAAAGTTGTGTATTTATTATAATATATTATGACTATTTGATGAATTTTGATGATTTCTGTCAGCTTTGACAATTTGATAAATTTCAATAATTTTTGTCAAATTAGACATTTTTAATTGTATTTTAAATAATTCCCTCAAATATAATATTTTTAATGTTCGACGTATTCAATCGTATTCTGACAATTTTCGCACAAATTAATATTTTTGACGTTAGCAATCATATCATATTTTGACAATTTTCACACGGATTGACATTTATGACGTTTCGAATTATATTTGCACCATTTTCCTATGAATTGACATTCCCAAATAAAATGTTTACACTTAACATGTCGATTTATAACATTTTTATCATCATCATTTCGAGATTTTCGTCGATTCATAAAATTTTCATTAGATTTTGTAATATTTCCTCAATTTATCGAATGTTGATGACATTTTCAATATTTGAGGATTTCTAATTAATTTATGAAAATGTTTATCAGATTTTCAACATACCTTGATTTTTGATATTTTGTCATTTTTATCGATTTTGATGAAATTTTCGATATTTCGAGATTTTCTTTCTTTCTGTTTACATGTAAGATTTTCAATACTTTTATTCAGATTTGTAACGATTTTCAAAAATTATTGACTCATTATTTGAACACACAAATTTGAGATTTTTTTTTTTCTCTAAGACATATTTAATTATTTTTGACATTGAATGACATTTTTGATATTTTTTAGCTTTTGAGATGACATTTTTTGACAATAGATTATATTCTTAATATTAGACTACGTTTCTTGACAATAGATGGCATGTTTCACATTAGATCTTACTTTTGATAAACAATGAAATGTTTACTTTTTTACCATTTCTGATGTTGACATTAAATGATTTATTTGACATTAGATGGCAGTTCTGACAGTTTAAATTTTTTTACTTTTATGACATTAGGCGACAATTTTGACATTTGATATTTTTGATATTACATATTTACTTGTTATACATTAGATGACAATTTTTATATTATTAGATAACTTTTTTGACATTATTACTGATTTTGAGAAAAATTTTAGTTTTTGTAAGAACGTTTTTGTCAAACTGTCACGTACTGACATAAAATGATAATTTTGAGGTAAATCGAGTTTATCAAAACGCCGAATTTTTGACGTTTTTTGATATTTTTTATATTTACGAGATGACATTTTGGTCATTTTGATATTTTGGGCGACCCTCGACAAATTTTCTACGCGGGGCTTTTCTAAACTCGAAATTTTACTTCATGCTTAGTCTGGGAGTGGAAGACACTCGTTCGTAAATTTTTGAATTATCATAAAGTTTTCATAAAGTTGTGTATTTATTTAAAAAAAAATCTTTCTCGGTTTATTAAACAAAAACAAAAGAGCTGAGGTGAAAGGTGTTTAGGTAAAAGAGGTTTATTTTTTCGTTGGCTACAACTTTTGTTTTAAACATTTTTTGACTTAGACGACTAAAGCCATAGTGAAATTCGTTTAATAAAAAAACATCTAATGATTTCTGGTTATTTTTAACACAAGACTTTTAGACATTTGATGGTATAATTAATATTAAATTACTGAAATAAGTATTTATTTTTTAATGTATTCGTAAATATACGGTAAACAATGTAAAATATTTATTTAATTAAAATATTTAGGAAATAACAATACAATAAATTTTATATTATTATTGTTATTATTATAATACAGGGTGTCCGTATTTCAACAGAATGTATAGGGATCTCGGTTATTCGGGTGTTGACTTGGCGGACGCAACATAGGAAATCACATGTAAATTTTATAATGTTCAAATTTTGGCTCCCCTATTTATTTTAGAGCCAAAATGTATTTACCTTTTTTGTATAGGGAAAAATTCTGAATATATTCGCGTTACCGTTTATCACTTTACGTTTCTCTAAGTTAAAATAATTAAGAAAAAGTAATGTGATTTTATAAAAATAATGAGATGCCATAGAATTTCAACAATTGCAGATGTCAAAATTCAAAATGGCAAAAGATATCGCAGTCACTTGAATAAAGTAAATGTTTTCGAAATGATTTATACTATACAAGAAAAAATCCTCCTAAGAAAGTGGTATTATGCAGACCACAGTTATCATGATGTTTGCGTTATGTTTTTTGTCGTTAATTAAGTAACAGCAATATCTTGTGTTATTTTTGATATCCGCAATAGTTGTATCAATTCCATGGTATGTAATAATGTTTATAAAATCACATTACTTTTTCTTAATTATTTTAGCTGTAAATTTTCTGATATTCGTTAATTTTTAAAAGAGTTCAATTTGAAGCTTTAAGCGAGTGGTTTCCACTCCCAGACTAAGCATGAAGTAAAATTTCGAGTTTAGAAAAGCCCCGTGAAAATTTGTCGCGAGTCGCGCAGCGACCCGAGACAAATTTTCTGGGCTTTTCTAAACTCGAAATTTTACTTCATGCGTCACGCGTATAAGACACAGATTTTAAGTGAAGTACGAATATACATAAATTTGCAAATATTATAGTGTTTTATACGCGTGGCGCATGAAGTAAAATTTCGAGTTTAGAAAAGCCCAGAAAATTATCACGGGGCTTTTCTAATCTCGAAATTTTACTTCATGCTTAGTCTGGGAGTGAAAAACACTTGTTTAAAGCTTTCGATTGAACTTTTAAAAAAAACAAGGAATATCCGCAATTGTATCAATTCAATGGTATGTCATTATTTTTATAAAATCACATTACTTTTTCTTAATTATTTTAACTTAGAGAAACGTAAAGTGTTAAATGTGAACATTAATAAATTTAGAATTTATCCCTCTACAAAAAAGTAAAATACATTTTGTCTCTGAAATAAATAGGGAAGCCAATATTTGAACACTTTAAAATTAACATGCGATTCCCTATGTTGCGTCGGCCAAGTCAACACCCGGTATAGCGTCGTTGGTATCTACTTCTATAAATTGTAATCAGTTTGATGCACTTATTTCGCTGTCTTTGTATTGTATAGATATTTTCATCGGGTGTTCCACCTATAGTGCACATAGGTAATTTATTTTTGAAGCGAATACTGAATTTGTATACATTTTTGGACACGTCTAGGCAATACATTTTTTTTAGAAATTAGTTTAATAATGTTAGTTGTAGTTTAAATTTTATAAATATGCTTATTGACGAAACGATAAAAATAAAGAGCAAGCATATTATACATATAATCATTTTAATATTACGTACCATGTATACTCAATGACATTAGACGCGTAACACCAAGAAGGAATGATTATTTTGAATTCATATTTTAGCAACAGAGTGACTATATTTAAAGCATACATTGATAACAATTTCAACCTTGTGCCTTTTATATTTATTGTGAAAAAAAAATATATTTCACTTTTTCTTTTTTGATAAAACTATTTATATGAGCTGTTTAGTACAGATGTTTTTAGTTTTCGTGTTTCCGTTGAGTGTGTTAAGCTTAAATAAAATGCCTCGAGTCCGAAGACGTCCACAATATCACCATTTGAGCGATTTTGACCGGGGTCGAGTTGTTGCTTATCGAGATGTCGGTATGTCCTATCGCCAAATTGCCCGCCGTATTGATTCCACTGCAGCAACTGTAATACGTGTGTATCAGGTATGGACAGAAGAAGGTAGAGGAGCAAGAAGAAGACCAATTGGTGAACCAAGGCGTACCACAGAACGTCAAGATCGGCGCTTAAGACAAATAGCCCTGCGAGACAGTTTCGCTACTACGCGTCTAATCGGTGATCAATGGATTGGAGAAGAAGGTAGGCCCGTTAGTATGGGGAATGGGACGTTTCATCGCCGGGCCAGTTCATCGCCTGGCCAGTTCATCGCCGGGCCAGCTCATCGCCGGCTGTTTCATCGCCAAGCCAGTTAATCGCCAGGCCAGTTCATCGCCAGGCCAATTGCGATAGGATATGCCAGGATAGGTTAGGATAGGTTTGGATGGGTCAGGATAGGTTTGGATGGGTCAGGATAGGTTAAGATAGGTTAGGATAGGTTAGGATATGTTAGGATATGTTAGGATAGGTTAGGATAGGTTAGGATAGGTTAGGATAGGTTAGGATATGTTAGGATAGGTTAGAATAGGTTAGGATAGGACTTACTGTTTTTGTCGAAAATATGCATATGTCCTCCGTGGATAAACTTTTCTTTCCCTCTTTTGGTCAAAATTTGTGTTTCCATACTTGCAAATAGTAAACCTTAATCTGAATTGCACTCAATGACATATATCAAAAAAATGACAGCATTCTCATTCGATTTATATTAAGTTTGAGTAACGATTACTTGGTTGTAAAACCTAATATTAAATTAGTGGACAATTTCCAGAATTGGTAATATTTGAAATTTTATCATTAGATATGATCTTTCTTTCAAAATTTATTATATAAAAATATTGGCGATGAATAGGCCTGGTGATGAAACGGCCGGCGATGAACTGGCCCGGCGATGAAACGGCGGCGATGAATCGGTGGCGATGAATCGGCGGCGATGAAACGTCCTAGACCGGTTAGTATGCGAACCTTATATCGCCGCATTCAATCCTTTGGGCTTCTTTCGTACCGTCCAAGATTAGTGCTTCCTTTAACAGCGAGACACTGTCGCCAAAGGTTGGACTGGTGCAGAGAACGGCAGCATTGGGAGGCAGAATGGCACGATGTCGTATTCAGCGATGAATCACGATTTTGTCTAGGCACGCATGATGGCCGTAGAAGGGTACGACGCTACCGTGGAGAACGACCTGATCTTAGGTTTGCTATTGAGAGGTATGTACACGGGACTGCTGGAGTAATGGTTTGGGGGGCTATTGCTTATGGTAGTCGATCACCTCTTGTATTCATTCGAGGCAGTATGACAGCTGCGCGTTATGTTGAAGACGTCATACGACCGACTTTGTTGCCTTATTTAGATGGCCGCCCAGACGTACTTTTTCAACAAGATAACGCACGTCCCCATATTGCTCGTCGAACTATGAACTTTCTTAATGAAGCTGGTGTTAATGTTTTGGCGTGGCCGCCCCGTTCGCCGGATTTAAATCCCATTGAACATGTGTGGGATATCATGGGAAGAAGAATATTCTCTTTGCCCCATCCTCCACAGACTCTAGCACAGTTGATCGATGAAATTCAAGTTGCTTGGAACGAGATGCGTCAAGAAGACATCGACCATCTCATTTTGTCGATGCCCAGACGTCTACAGGAGTGTATACAGCAAAGGGGTCGCCAAACACATTATTCATTTTTTTTAGATTGTTTTTTAATAAAATTTCTTGAAAATGTAATCATTTTATTCTTGATGTAAGACTACCATCCTGGCAAAAAATCAAGTTAAAATAATAACTCCTTCTGGGTGTTACGCTTCTAATGTCATTGAGTATAAGTTTGGATGGGTCATAAGTTCATTACAATATCTCATTATGCGTCCTAAAAAAACTGTCATAGACAAGATAAAGCGGCCATTATTCACATAAATTGCCGTTTTTCTTTTGTTTGGCATAATTTGATATTATCAACACGGTATGACAGTGTATATCAATAATGACAAGCTACGTTTAAAATATCAATTTACCTTAAAAACGGCAAATTATCTCAATATAATAAAAATATAGTTATTAATTGAAATTAACTGAAACTAACTTCATCCGTAACCCAACTCAACAACTCGTCTAATCTAGCTTGACAAATTGTCATCTAACCTAACCTAACTTTACTAAATTTTAGAAAAAGAAATCGTCCTAGTAAAGCTGTCTTACAATGTCATAAACAAAAAGAAAACGACTATTTTATTTACATAAACTGCCGTTTTTCTTTTGTTTGGCATAATTTGATATTATCCACACGGAAGGACAATGTATGCTAATAATGACAAGCTACGTTGAAACTATCAATTTATCGGAAAAATTACAAATTATGTTAAAAACGGAAAATTATCTCAATATAATCAATATAATGAAATTTTAGTTATATGCAGAGAATGTCCAGTTATACCAAAAAAATATCAAATAACATCGTTACCTGTCAATTAATATTATTGTAGATGTTTAGATTTGATGCAGAGAATGGTAATTTGTCATAAACAAAATAAACGACCATTTTATTCACAAAATTGTCGTTTTTCAAAAGAATAATCATGCTAAGTAAAAGCTAAGCATGATTATTAAATTATGCTAAAAGAGAGAAAAACGACAGTTTATGTAAATTATATGGTCGTTTTGTTTTGTTTGGGACACTTTGGTTTGACATTTTATATATAAATTCACATTTGACATTTTTTTGGTATAACTTGACATTCTCTACCGGTGTGAACCTGGCGCCCAACTTTAAAAAAAATTAAAAACTGATGACGTCATTCGTTTGTACCTTGTTTGTATCACACAAAATCACCCTTTTTTTCGTTTGTACCTAAAGGGTTAAAAAGTTACAAGGGGGTGATTTTTTCGTTAGCGCTCAACTTTAATATTTTTAAAATCTAAAAACACCAATGGAAAGAGCATCGTTTGTACCTGTTTGTACCACTTTTGATTTCGTTTGTACCTCAAAGGGTTCGCCAGAAAAAAATACTTTTGTTTTCAGAAATCGCAATTTTTTCAAGTTTTTTTATTTTTCAAGATATTCGAATGAAACAAATTGCAATCGAAAGAACATCGTTTGTACCCGTTTGTACCACTTTGTACAAACGGGTACAAACGATGCTCTTTCGATTGCAATTTATTTCATTCGAATATCTTGAAAAATAAAAAAACTTGGAAAAATTGCGATTTCTGAAAACAAAAGTATTTTTTTTCTGGCGAACCCTTTGAGGTACAAACGAAATCAAAAGTGGTACAAACAGGTACAAACGATGCTCTTTCCATTGGTGTTTTTAGATTTTAAAAATATTAAAGTTGAGCGCTGACGAAAAAATCACCCTCTTGTACCCTTTTTTTTTCTAAACTCGAAATTTTACTTCATGCGCCACGCGTACAAAACACTGATTTGAAGTGAAGTACAAAAACACACAAATAGATCTTTAATCAGAGTAACACGGAATCAGATATTTAATCTGTTATTAACGATGTTCAGTGTAATTTATAAATAATTAGGTTTTGAATATTTTTGTTAAAACAACTGGTAACAATATTTATATGTTAATGGTTGCAAAAAATAATTAAATCAAATTTATTCTTAAAGGATTTGTATTCTTGATTCGAAAAAAACAGGATTCGAATCTTTGATTCGAATCATATTTATCTCTTACGAATCCTTTAATCAAGTATTCGCGGTTTAAACTATATTAGGTGATTCGGATTTGTGATTCGAATCCTTTGTACGAGGATTTGTCTCAGCTCTGATACGTAATATATACAGGGTGTTCGTACTTCGACAGAATGTATAGAGATGGAGGGATTTGAAGAGATAGAGAGTCGGTTAAATTGGGGCAAAGTAGCATATTTTAGGGCCTACCAATAATCTGAAAACAATTATAAAATGTCATAGGTTATAGCGCTACCCAATTCTGACAAATTTTGATGAATAATTGTGAACCATTTTTGAATTTATGTCTAATTTTTTGATATACGTTACGAATCTAACGTATACATGTTATGTCAAAAAACATTTTTTTAAAATTTTGTATTACTCTATTGAAAAATCTAGTTTTTTATAATTATTAGTAAAACTAACGCATAACTATTACCAGTATTTCGTTTATTAACAAATACATTTTCTATCAGTACAGTAATCAATCAGCTGGATGCCCGTCCTTAGAGGTGATATGTAAGCAAATTATCTGCCCTAGGAGTTGTCAAATGAGTAAGTTACTCAATTGTTTCCAAGGCACTCTATACAAAAAGCAAAAGATTAAAATTTGGCATATCAAATGTACAATAAACTATAAGTGTGATACATCTTTGAATTCAGAAAAAAATACTCTTTCAAATAATATGAAAATCCAAAATGGCGCTCATAAGAAAAACAAAAGTTGGCTGTGGTCCCCGGGTAAATGTTATAGTTATCTTAAAATAATATATGTTACTAGATTTCTCGTTAAAAAGTGTCAACGTTCTAAAAGTCTAGATTCAATAGTTTTTGGATAAAAAAAACAAAATTTTAAATAATCAGTTTTTTACAATATCTCGAAAACAAAAGAATATATTCAAACTTGTTTCTAGATTATTATTCTCTTGAAATAACCGACATCCCCATACATTCTGTTGAAATACGAACACCCTGTCTGTAAAAAATGTATACCTATTATCAATGTAAAAATATATACGTAATATATATGTAAAAATGTATACGTATTATCAATGTCAAAATATATATGTAAAAATATATAAGTATTATTAATGTAAAAATATATCTGTGGCACCTATGAATAGGGAATTAAGTTAGATAAATATTTAATTTGTGACTTTGTTTGAGCCCCCCTCCCAAGATAGAATCCTGGCTGCGCCAGTGGTTGCTCGCGTAAAATATTGATGTTTTCCTCCCGAATACCATCTGTACTTGGCCCATATTTGCTTAACAATGCCCCAGGTACCTTGTACTAATGAGTGCTGTGATTATTTTTTTTGTTTGCAGAACTTGAACTCGGAACGCCATGTGTTGTCGAAATGGACAAACAACAAACAATTTTGCACCAGCCGTCAACAACGCTGGAAAAGATAGACCGGTATGTTAATGTTGATTCAGAATTCCACACACACGCACACACAGAGGCATCACAAACAATCTAAATCTAGGCTAATGTTCAAACAAAATTACGTGTTGTTTTTTTTTTGGTTCACAGCGCGATAAAATCTCGCGTTTTACGCGTTCTCCCTTCGGGGGTAGCTGCCGTCGTTTGAACAAACCATAGTCCGTATATAACTAACATGTGATTCCATGGCATGGACTAAGCATAAAACTTAATCCCGGCCTCCTGTTCCCCGTTCTCCAGCATTAATCTTATTATAATTTAATTTTCCGAGAACTATCCCAAGAATCCGACCCTCATTTTCTCCCCGGATTACACGTTATACCTGGCCCGAACTGAAGGGACGGTGCGCTAGAATTTACTGTGCCATTACGGAATCTCATTGTTTTCTCCATTTTGCAATTACAAGGCTTAATGAATGCATTCGCGTTTTTTTTTTATTGCAACGCGTTAATCGCTAATTAAACGCGTTTGGAAAGTGAAACTCTCTGTGTGTATTCCGCAAAATACCGTATCACCTTTTATGTCAGTTTTTTCTTTGTTTAAATTGCTAATATTAAATTATTATTTGAAGCTTCTAGCGAGTGTTTTCCACTCCCAGGTTAAGCATGAAGTAACATTTTGAGTTTAGAAAAGCCTGAACATTTGGATTTGGACGCGTAGCGTCCAAATCCAAATTCAGGCTATTCTAAACTCAAAATTTTACTTCATGCGCCACGCGTATAAAACGCAGATTTGATATGAAGTTTAAAATATAACGCTTTGAATCACATAATAATTCAGGTTTTTATACGCGTAGCGCATAAAGTAAAATTTCAAGGCTTTTATAAACTCGAAATTTTACTCCATGCGCCACGCGGATAAAACGCGGATTTGATATGAAGTTTAAAATATAACGCTTTAAATCACATAATAATTCAGCTTTTCATACGCTTAGCGCATGAAGTAAAATTTGGATATGGGCGCTACGCGTCCAAATCTAAACGTCCAGGCTTTCTAAACTCGAAATTTTACTTCATGTTTAACCTGGGAGTAGAAAACACCGCTAGAAGTTTCAAATAGAAATTTCGACCATCTTTGAACTTAATCAAGGAGTGAAAAAAGTTTGAAAGATGGTCGAAGTTATTATTTGAAGCTCCTAGCGAGTGTTTTCCACTCTCAGGTTAAGCATGAAGTAAAATTTTGAGTTTAGAAAAGCCTGAACATTTAGATTTGGAGCGTCCAAATTCAAATTCAGGCTTTTCTAAACTCGAAATTTTACTTCATGCGCCACGCGTATATAACGCAGATTTGATATGAAGTTTAAAATAAAACGCTTTGAATCACATAATAATTCAGCTTTTTATACGCGTGGCGCATTTAGATCCAAATCCAAATCCAAACGTTCAGTGTTTTCTAAACTCGAAATTTTACTTCATGCTTAACCTGGGAATGGAAAACACCCGCTAGAAGCTTTAAATAAAAATTTCGACCATTTTTGAGCTTAATCAAGGAGTGCAAAAAAGTTTAAAACGTAGTCGAAATTAGCTCCTAGCGAGTGTTTTCTACTCTCAGGTTAAGCATGAAGTAAAATTTTGAGTTAAGAAAAGCCAGAACTTTTGGATTTGGACGTGTAGCGTCCAAATCCAAATTCAGGCTCTTTTAAACTCGAAATTTTACTTCATAATCCACGCGTATAAAACACTGATTTGATGTGAAGTTAAAAATATGACGCTTTGAATTACACAATAATTTAGCGATTTATACGCGTGGCGCATGAAGTAAAATTTCGAGTTTAGAAAAGCCCAGAAAATTTGTCTCGGGTCGCTGCGCGACCCTCGACAAATTTTCACAGGGCTTTTCTAAACTCGAAATTTTACTTCATGCTTAATCTGGGAGTGGAAAAAACCCGCTAGAAGCCTCAAATAATAATTTCGACCAACTTTAAGCTTAATCAAGGCTAGTAGTTTGAAATTAAACGCTTTTATAAAAACAGCACCCATCTATTTTTTGTTTAGGAACTAGTGCAACACTTTTTGTACTGAAACTGTACGTTACGTGAACTGTACTGTGCTCGTTTGTACGAGTTCAAATTTGGATTTGCCGGTGCTAATTTTTGAAAAAAGTTTCTATTCGTTGATTTGTACAAAAGGAAGACTAATTTAAATTGGCTTTATTTAATTAAAGGTACATTTTGGAGCGAATTGTTATTACAATTTCTAATTAAAACAACTGCTTTCTATGCTAGTACGCGGATGCATTGAAAAGTATTCGCTGTTGCGACATCATTTGTATTTCATGATGTAACCAATTTTTTGGGTCTACCATGAAAATTGCATACGTTAAACAAGCGGTATTTGCAGAATCAGCGGGTGTTCAATTCGCTAATCCGACATACGAACCTTGAACGAACGAATCTGATTAAACGCACACAGCACATTGTCGTAAAAGTCACTTTTAGTTAAAATCGCAGCAGGTAACTTTTATTGACTTAGCATTATTGGCCGAAGCAACCACCTTCAAAAAATGTGTTTTTTGGACACAACTTGCATTTTTCCTTTTCTTTTTCTCCAGGTGCATACACTTTCAATAAACGTTTTTTTTTTTTGAACACAACTTGCATTTTTCCTTCTCTTTTAGATGCATACAGATCTGATTTTATCTGATTATATATCTATAATCAGATTAAAAATTACTTAACATTAAATCTAGCGGTAAATTCGAGCAAACTAAAAAGTTTAAAATTTCCTACCTAGAGGAGAGTAAGGAGTTGTGAGGCCGGTCTTGTTTTTGAGACAGAACTACCATCAAAATCGATGTTTTGCGCATTTGAAAGGTAGAAACTGTAGTACATCTAATTACACAACTGTTCGCTCAAATAATTCCTTTATATTACAACGATTTATATGCAACGAATGATGAGTGGGATCATTCATATTACAGTGCCTCGATTAAACACAGTGGCGACGACTGGTATTCTTTTTGATTGGCTAGTAATTCTGACCCAAAATGGCGGACAAATAGCGGCGTAGCTATGAGGTCTAAAGTTGGTCACAGCAATTCCGTTTAAAGGTTGTGCTTTATTTCACTTACCCCAAAATCGTATCTCGAAAATTCGCAAAGCTAAACAGAATCAACCTAAACACGTTAATTTGCGGTATTAACCATCATATGTTTTTATTTCAAAATTGAGGGAATAGCTCCCGCCTATGGATGACGCTTTAAGTAAAAAATGACAACACTCGTTGTCACCATTGAATATCAGATGTTTGTATTATAACCTATTCTCTAAATAATTAATATTGCCTCATGATGGCAGATGACAGGGGGTTGTTGCCACTGTGTTAAATTAAGTCACTGTAATTTCATATGAGGTAAAGGCCAGGGCTGTTTTTAATATAACAAGTGGTATATTCAAAAGTCATGACTTGACAATAACGTCAAAAATAAGATTCCTGCGATTTTACATGGTTTTGGTTCTCTTTTACGGGGTAGAAGCATGGAACTTGACGGCGGCTACAAATAAAAAATTAGAAGGATTCGAGATGTGGGTCTATCGTACAATGCTGGAGGTGCCATGGACAGACCGGGTCACAAATGTTGACATTCTCCGGAGAATGAAAAAAGAAATAGAAGTACTGTCCAATGTATGCATAGAAAAGATCAATACCTAGGCCATATTATGAGAAACGAAAGTGCTAAACGTAAGAACTTCAGGAGGAAGAAGAATTTCGTGGTTGAAAAACCTAAGAACCTAGCTCAACATGGTTTGGTATTAGCCACTGAGCCATCCGAATTACTTCAACCTGAACGATCTATAGTAATATCCCCCACCTACTCTAGTCCATCAATACCTAGACTTTTTATGTAGTCTATTATGGTTTGAAGAATTAAACGTACCAGTTTATCGGGTTCTAAAGTTGCCGATGTTAGGTGTTGAAAGGGACAAGGTAGAGCATTTGCATAGTATGTGTTCTGCTGTATCCAATGCCTCATTGCAGGATCTGCATTTGGTATAGTTTGTCTGGACCATCTTGTTAAGGTGGTATTTCAAAGGACAGTGTCCAGTAATGAGGTTGGTGATAAGCTTTAGATTGCCTTTACTCAACTCGAGAAACTGGTCGACCTTACGGCAGAGAAGGTGATACACCTTTTTGCCTGCCGCAAGCCTGGTGTGTTTCTCAAGTATGAGCTTTTGGCAGTATCCTCCATTCCCACATAATCCCTTCGATGTGGGCTTTTGTTATTTCTGTAGGTCCTTAGAAGGAAGTTTTGAAGTCTTCTTTTGCTATTCCATCGGCAATTTCATTGCGTTTGATTCCTACATGACCTGAAACCCAGAGCAGCCTAACTCTGTTTTTCCTAGCCAGTTAATTTAAGGATTGTTTGCATTCCCAGACAAATTTAGACTTGCATGTAGGTAATTTTAGAGCTTTTAATAGCTTTTATATGCATGTGACAATGGCTTCAATGTCCGCCTGAAATATCTATGGTGAACCTGGTTCGCTAAGACCACAACCCAATTATTTAGAGCAGCTGTAAACAAATTGATGATGGCTAGGATGGTTGCTAACGTCCGGACAGGGTAGGAACCGCTAAAAGAAGAAGAAGAAAACGAAGTACAACGATTTATAAAATTGACCAACAATGTAGGTATACAATTGAATGTAGTTGAAATCGTTTGTCTGCATTTGGTATCATTTGTCTGGCCCATCTTGTTATTGTGGTATTTCAAAGGACAGTGTCCAGTAACAAAGCTGATGATAAACTGTTCAAGTTTTACGGCTGAGAAGGCGATAAACCTTTTTGCCTGCCGCAAGCCACGTGTGTTTCTCAAGTGTGAGCTTTTGCCAATATCCTCCCATTCCCGGATCATCCCTTTGATGTGGACTTTTGTTATTCCTGTAGGTCCTTAGAAGGGAGTTTTGGAGCCTTCTTTTGCTATTCCGTCGGCTATTTTATTGCGTTTGATTCCTACATGACCTGAAACCCAGAGCACCTTAACTCTGTTTTTCCTAGCCAGTTGGTTTAGGGATTGTTTGCATTCCCAGACAAATTTAGACTTGCATGTAGGTAATTTTAGAGCTTTTAATAGCTTTTTTATGCATACAGCGTGTAAACGAACTACTGTACAGGCTCTCTACCACATATGGGGCAGCGTTTAAATAAACAATACCTGCATTTGAAATTACCATACCTTTAGTAGATAGCTCACAAATAATTATTAAAAATAATTAATAATAATAGGCCACATGTTTGTGGTATCTGGTATACGCGCACATTGCGTATTTTAAGAGAGATTCCACATAGACTGGTAGTTTTTAAACGATTTGGATATCGAATTACACCATCCAGAGAAAAGTGGGTCAGATTATGAAGAATTATGTCTATGTTGTTATTGTGATTTTTTTTATACGTGACCCAGTTTCATCTAGTAATTCTAGACAGTGTGTGTGTGTGTGTAGTGCATGCTAAGTGATTTATACGTCTCGATAGTGCGTGCGAATTGATTTATGCGCCTCGCAGTAGTAAAAGTAAATAAAAAATACAACAACTTACGCATCCACGAAAAATATCACGAACACAGGTAACCAGAAGTTCTCAAAAAGTAAAAAAAATGCATGAAAAATTATGAAAAATCCAATATTTTTTTTCCGATTTTATTTTTGCTGCAATTGGTGTCAAAATATTTTGTGTATACGCTCTTAAGAGGATGTACATTAGTTCGATTACACGCTGTATATGGGCACATGTGACAATGGCTTTAATCTCCGCCTGAAATATCGATAGTGAACCTGCTTCGCTAAGACCACAACCGAATTATTTAAAGCAGCGGTAAACAAATTGATGATAGCTAGGATGGTTGCTAACGTCCAAACCGGGTAGGAACCGCTAGAAGAATAAGAAGAAGAAACGAAGTATAACGATTTATAAAGTTGACTAAAAATGTAGGTATACAATTGAATGTAGTTGAAAATTCCCATACAGCGTAATATATTTATATGACTAATATTGGGTATACATATATTCAAGGGCAATTTAACGTTTCAGAAAGTGAAATTGGTTTGTTGAAATTCCGCAAAACACCGTATTATAACTTATGCGAACGTAATGATCCGTTTTTGTTGATGCACGGCGGAAACCATTGTTTTCAGTCCATTTGCAGCACATTATTTCCCTGGCAAATACCTGCATTAAATTCATACGCCAGTTGAGCTAACAAAGTTCGCGAACACACGGAACTTTCTCGAAAATAAAACATCACAACATGATAAATTTTCATTACTGCGGCATCCATTTATAACACAATAGACTCTACGTTGTTATAAAATCAATATAAAAAAAAAAACACAAAATCAAATGTTTTTATCGTTTTGTAGGTATAGATATCCTTATTTTTCTTTGATTTTATAATCATACATACTATTTATATTAGACAGGAATTTATGCCGGCCCGGCGCACTCCCTACTTTGGCCTTTTGCAACCCACCATCAAATTTGGTACACATACTACCTCTGACCTCTAAACAAACATTTGAAGACACCCCTAGCACCCCTTTGGTATGCTAGGGTATGTGTACCAAGTTTAATTGAAATTGCTCCAAGCGTTCATGAGTGTATAGAGAATATACATACAAATATACGTTGACTTTTGTATATCTACTCTTAAACTTCTGGAGGAATTTCATAAATAGATAGATAATAGGAATCGAAGACTATCGCGACAAACATAATTCTTCGTTATTGTCGTGTTATTGTAATGTTGAAGTGTATGTTTTTGAACTGTACGTAAGGTCAGTGTTTTATACGCGTGGCGCATGAAGTAAAATTTCGAATTTAGAAAAGCCTGAAATTTGGTTTGGCAGCGTAGCCCTACGCGACCAAACCAAATTTTCACGGGCTTTTCTAAACTCGAAATTTTACTTTATGCTTAGTCTGGGAGTGGAAACACTCGTTAAAAGTTTCAAATTGAACGCTATTAACAAAACAACGATTGTCTGCAAATCAGCGTATGCATCCCGGGATATATATACTTAAAAGAAAAATCTATATGAATGTATCTTGTAAATTCTTTAGGTGAAAAAGTCTGAAGTCCATAAATGCGTACTACTTTCAAGAAATTTGACATCGTTTTACTAGATGTCCGTTATTATGCGAAATTCAGACATGGTAATGCAAAAAGGAATAATTTTACTGGCACGAGCCGACTTTCACTGGCCGATGATTTCATCGACACTAAAGCAGAAAATCGCAAAACGCCGACGTGAAATTGAAGTAGCACCAGGTGCGCACTTGAGCGGAATCCATTAGAAGAGGCCATTTCTTCCGAGGGCATCTCGCTGCGGAGCAGAAATTATGGATCTATGTTCAGCGCGATAAAGTTTTCTGCACACGTGCGTCGATTACTGCACCGGGCCATTCCGGACGTTTACTTTTTTATTTATTTATTTTTAAAGCGACCATTAAATATACACACAATGGATGAAAAGATCGAGTTTCCCGCTAACGCAACCCGCGTTTATTTCTGAACGCGGCTCTTCTTTGTGTGATTTTCCCAAATTTACATGCGAGACTCGCGTGCCTCCTCCAGGTGCCCACTATTTGCTCACCGCTAGCATTTAAATGCGATGACGATGACTAATCTAGACATTTTTAATGCATTCGTAAGTCACCGCGTGTTATTTATGACGCGGAAATCGATGACCTAGAACCTAAAAAAAAAGTTTAAATAACTTCTTCTTTGTTGAAAGCATAGCTAATCAATGAAAGGTTTAAACCAGGGTTTTCCAACCTTTTTCCACCATTGACCCCCTTTGCAGGAATGACTAGCTTCATCGACTCCCTAATATTACCCAATCTTTTTTAAAGGTTAGGAATGGATGACATACCCACATGACACGAAATACACATATTTTCATAACGATTGCATTTCTTCTATATACTCTAAATTTCTTTTATATACTTTCTATCTATATTTATTTTGATTTCAAATTAAAATTTACTTAACTCAAAAACTCCTTGGAAACCGCTTACGTTTCATTTTTATGCAAAATAGCAGTTTTTTATATTTTTGGACGGTATATTAGATCCGCTATTTTAAATTTTGATAGCTGGTTCGTAATGGGTGATTAAAATACCCCGAAATACCAAATTTCATGGAAATTGTAAAAAGTTTTTATTCACGGTCCGCCATATTAGATCCGCCATTTTGAATCTTGGCTATGCCAACCATATAATTAACCAAGTTTATGGTTAATTAATTAACGCCCGAACTTACGGTTTAAAACTACATTTAGATACATACAAGGATTAATTTTGATAACTGTTGTCTTATGTAGCTCAAAAACCCCTGAGTGACAAGTTTCAAGCGAATCCGGTTGACTTTAAAAATTCCATCCGCCATATTGGATCCGTCATTTTGAATTTTATATTTTGCACACCGGATTTGTAGTCAGCGACCCCGAAAACCCTCGAGTAATAAGTTTTACAAAATTATATTCACTAGAATGAAACGTGCAACAAAGGGTTAAGAAAGAAAATCTTTACTTTCAAAAATTATATCTCCCGAATACGGTTCTATTTGGTGATTTGAAAAACGGTTTTAGGAAGAGTAGAGTCCCACCTAATATTCAAGTCATATATCGCCTTGTTATTGTTTGTTGATCGGAAGTTCTATGCTCGTTTGCACCCAAGTCGATTAACTTAATCAGTGTTTAGTACTTCTTAAAAACTCAACAATTTTATTTACAAATTGTTAACGCAGTCGTATATTGATGAAAGAGACATGTTTAGGTTATCTTACAAATTTATAACGTTCTTATATTCAAGAAATTTGACTTAATCAAACATTTTAATCAACTTAATGAATGATTAAAGTTAATCAGGCTGGGTGCAAATGAGCCTTAGTCTTTTACATATCAGAAACTGATAAAATCAACACTTTTCTGTAATTCAAGTTTCATGTTCTCTCTACTAGAATGGCCAAAGCTTAATTTATTGTTATTATTTTCAAGCATTAACCAATGCTAAAAAAAGTATTTCAAGCAGTGGTACGTCTTTACATATGAGGAGAAAAAAAAATCTAGGAAACAATAATCTTTCGTGATTTCTAGGTACATTTTAACACACTTTCGAACACAAAATACGACAGAAAAAATACTTTGCGTGCAACAAATGGTCTTAAATTTTTCCTCAGGTCTCACTAATGTTTATAGAAACTTTTCCACTCGTTAAACATTACGAACTTTGACTTTGATTTTTGCTATTTTTGGTCAGAAAATAGGCGAAACGTCCCACAGTGCGATGCCGGACATATTCTGCCAATCCGTCACGAAATTGTCTGTATAATTTAAATTTATAAAAAATATATTGTTAGCTAAATATTGTTTCTTTTAATTTGTTATTGTTTTTCTTTGTCACACTTGCGACACACATTTTGATAGCTGTGACATATTTTAAACTAGCGAGTGTCTTCCACTCCCAGACTAAGCATGAAGTAAAATTTCGAGTTTAGAAAAGCCCCGTGAAAATTTGTCGAGGGTCGCGCAGCGACCCGAGACAAATTTTCTGGGCTTTTCTAAACTCGAAATTTTACTTCATGCGCCACGCATATAAAACACAGATTTCAAGTGAAATTCGAATTTACATAAATTTCACAATATTTTAGTGTTTTAACGCGTGGCGCATGAAGTAAAATTTCGAGTTTAGAAAAGCCCAGAAAATTTGTCTCGGGTCGCTGCGCGACCCGAGACAAATTTTCACAGGGCTTTTCTAAACTCGAAATTTTACTTCATGCTTAGTCTGGGAGTGGAAAACACTCGTTTAAAGCTTCAAATTGAACTCTTTTAAACGGGTGTTTTCCACTCCCAGACTAAGCATGAAGTAAAATTTCGAGTTTAGAAAAGCCCCGCGTAGAAAATTTGTCGAGGGTCGCGCAGCGACCCGAGACAAATTTTCACGGGGCTTTTCTAAACTCGAAATTTTACTTCATGCGCCATGCGTATAAACCACTGATTTAAAGTAAAGCTGAAAATACATACTGCTGAGATGTGATAGATCTTTACTAAGATAAAGCGAAAAGATGCAAACAATATTTATTTTGTAAATGTGATAATAATAATAAAAGTAGAACAAATTTAGTTTGAGACACTTTTCCATATTTTTTTGGTAAAATTTGCAGTTTGTTGTTATTGGCTATCCTAATGGGTCTTTTTTTTAAAACTTGAATAATATGATATCTTACTCAACTGTTTCAGTAAAGTATCTAATCCATCTAGCGGTTTCTTTTTAAAAACGCTTTAAAATAAACTCGAATAAAATATTTTTGAAAATATTAATGCTTTGTTGGCAGGAGCAATCCTTTTTATTAATAATGGAATACAATTTCATTCATGTGGCTGCCTTAACAGCAGAGCTGGGATGAATCCTCAAAAACAGGATTCGAATCACGAATCCGAATCACCTAATATGATTCGAATCACGAATACTCGAATAAAGGATTCGTAAGTGAAAAATATGATTCGAATCCTCATTTTTGAATCACGGATACAAATCCTTTAAAAATAAATTTGATTCTATTACTTGCAACCAGTAACATTTTATTCCATCAGTTTCTATTAACAAAAATGTTCATTTACCGACTAAATATCTGATTAAATGATGATTTTAAATAATGAAGATATATGTGTTATTGAACTTCATTTTAAATCAGTGTTGTATACGCATGGCGCATGAAGTAAAATTTCGAGTTTAGAAAAGCCCCGTGAAAATTTGTCTCGGGTCGCTGCGCGACCCGAGACAAATTTTCTACGCGGGGCTTTTCTAAACTCGAAATTTTACTTCATGCTTAGTCTGGGAGTGGACAACACTCGTTCTTAGGAGTTTTAAATTAAAGGATCACTCTAGATTACTAAGTTTATTACCATTTTACCAAGGCTACAGCTCGAAGGACCATAAATGGTCTTTGGAAACCGAAGGACTACAGGGAATCGAAGTTTTTTTACAAGAAAACAAGGAATATCTGGAGGTTTACAGCATAGATAGGAAAGAAAACATCCAATTTTGAAAAATATTGAAGTTGGGTTTGTTTTCAGTGAGTTTTTAACTTCACTTTAAATCAGTGTTATATACGCGTGGCGCATGAAGTAAAATTTCGAGTTTAGAAAGCGCCTGTGAAAATTTTCTACGCGGGGCTTTTCTAAACTCGAAATTTTACTTCATGCTTAGTCTGGAAGTGGACCGTCAAGATTTTCTACATGTCGAGATTTTCGATATTTCTAGATTTTTGTCGATTTATTCACAGTTTGTTATTATAGTAGTAGTAGTAGTACATCTTTATTCAGACAATTACTGTAGTATAGTATAATACATATATATATATTATTACACTATGGGGTTAGTCTGTCTGGGCTATCGACCAGAGGTCTTTCTGCCCTGTCTTGAATTAATTTTATTTGAAAAATGTTATCGTATGCTAGGCTTGTGAACTGTCTTGATGAACGGTACAGATGAATTGATGTATTGTGAGAGGAGGTTGTTTATATTTGGGATGGATATTTAGGTTTCTAGGAATACAGAATTTGTTTAGGAGTTCTAGGTTATGGGTGTTTACAGCGAATTTTTCGCTGAGGGTTAATATGCGTTGGGAAATTGAAGTTTCGTAGAGGATGATGTTTGAGGGATTATGAAGAGGATTTATTGGGTGCCTGAGTTTTGATAGAATTCGTAGGGCTGATCTTTCGGCGACTTGGATATGGTGTGAAATTGAAGAACGGATATGAAGGAATAAAATTGCACCATAGTCTAACAAGGGCCGGCATATCGATTCGTAAATCCTAACTGCTGTTTTTGTGGAAATTCCTTGTTGTTTATAAGTTGAAGATCTGAAATGCCCTTGTTTTCATTTTGGTTTTAATGGATTTGGTATGTGGGAGGAAGGAAAGTTTTGAACCAAATTCTATGCCTAGGTATTTGCAGGAGTAGGATGGAAGAATTGTGGTGTTATTTATTACTATTGTAGGAGATTGTTGAGTGATTTTATGGAAAGGAATGAATAATTTAGTTTTGGAAGGATTTAATTGTATTCGCCATTTATTGCACCATTTTTGTATGGAATTAAGAGAATGTTGAAGGAGGTTTTGGGATTGTTGAAGCGTGGGAGATAAGGGCCGTATCATCAGCAAAGAGAAGGTCGTATCTTGTTGGGTTAAAGTAGGAAGGGTTGGGATTGAATATGTCGTAGCAAAAGATATTGTAAAGAAGTGGGGATAGCGGAGAGCCTTGCGGAACACCTTGCAGGAGGGGGAATGAGCGAGATACAGTTTGGCGGATTTTTACTTTACAGGATCTGTTGGCTACTTGTTATTATATTAAATGCAACTTTAATATTACATAAATACGGTTTTTCTTAAGAATAGAATATTCACCCATTAAATTATAAAATTAACTCTAATAGTTAATTTTAGGTAAAATTTTGCATCTTTTTCTATGGTTTCAATGAATGATTTATTATATTACATACGTCGGTTTTATAAAAGAGTTAAATTTAAAGTTCAAACGAGTGTTGTCCAGTCCCAGACTAAGCATGAAGTAAAATTTCGAGTTTAGAAAAGCCCCGCGTAGAAAATTTGTCGCGGGGCTGTTCTAAACTCGAAATTTTACTTCATGCGCCACGCGTATAAAACACTGATTTAAAGTGAAGTTAAAAATGCACTGAAAACAAATCCAACTTCGATATTTTTACAAAATTTGATGTTTTCTTTCCTATCCATGCTGTAAACTTTCAGATATTCGTTGTTTTCTTGTAAAAAACTTCGATTCCCTGTAGTCCTTCGGTCTCAGAAGATCATGATTGGTCCTTCGAGTTGTAGCCTTTGTAAAATGGTAATAAACTTAGTAATCTAGAGTGATCCTTCAATTTAAAACTTCTAAGAACGAGTGTTGTCCACTCCCAGACTAAGCATGAAGTAAAATTTCGAGTTTAGAAAAGCCCCGCGTAGAAAATTTGTCGAGGGTCGCGCAGCGACCCGAGACAAATTTTCACGGGGCTTTTCTAAACTCGAAATTTTACTTCATGCGCCACGCGTGTAAAACACTAAAATATTATGAAGTTAGAAATACACTATTAAGGTTGGAAATTTTTCATGTTTAAGTAACCAAATATGCATTCACAAATATTTGAATTATTCGAAAATTTAAATATTTATATTCAAATAGGAATAATTTAATAATTTAAATATTGATATTAGAATAGTTAACTATTTGAATTAATCGAATTCGAATCCCAGCCTTAATAGCGATGATTCGAATTATTTGGGAGGATTAGAATCCGTGTATGAGGATTCGAATCTTCTTATAAGGATTCGAATCCTTTTATAAGGATTCGAATCCTTTTATAAGGATTCGAATCCTTTTATAAGAATTCGAATCCTTTTATAAGGATTCGAATCATCTACGTCTGGATTCGAATACGAATCCTTTTAAAAAATGTAACGAATCCGGATCACGAATCCGTTTTCACTAAAGTATTCGAATACCTCTTTTGAATCCTCTAACAGGATTCGAATCCGGGAATCGAATCCTGAATGATTCGAATCCTGCCCAGCTCTGCTTGACAGAAACCCATCTTGCCAACCAAATTATTTAGTACATTTTCGATGATTGTGGGCTCTATCTCACGAATAGCTCGACCAATATTGTGTTTAAGCGCCTGAATCGTTTGTAAATTATCTGCATAACATCGGTATTTGCCGGCACCCCACAAAAAATAGTACAACTCTGTCAAATCTCAGCTCCGTGATATCACAAAAACGACCAATTACACGATTACTGAACTTAGTGCACAAAAGATCGTTTTTTTCGATAGGCTGTGTGGCATGTCGCGCCATCTTGCTGAAACCAAAGATTGTTTAAGTCCATGTCCTGAATTTATAGCCTTTTAAGATGGTTATGCCTCTGTAGTGCTCCCCGTTGACCGAAATGCAAAGTTGGTGTTTTTGGATTGTCTCACTTTAGGCTACAATAAAAAAATAGTACAATGTTCTCAAATCTTAGCTCCGTGGAGGCCAATTGATATCACCAAAACAACTGAAACCAAAGATCGTTTAAGTACATGTACTGAATTCCTGGCCTTTTAAGACGGTTATACTGTAGTGCTCTCCGTTGACCGAAAGGGAGAATTGATGTTTTTGGATTGGCTGTCACTTTGGGTTACAATTGTCTGTGGCCGCTTCTGTGGTCAACTAACTTTCCCATCTCACGAACTTTTTACATAGATTTGAGTACAGTCGGCGCGGTTGGTGCTTCATTTCGACCGAAATTTCTTATTGATAATGAAGGTTTAAATTAAATTACACTTGGATTGTTTCACTATTTTTTACTTTACTATTTACTCGACTAGTTTCGCGTTTTACAGCATTATCAGGAGTCTTTTCTTTTCAAAATATGCACTGTTTGGACAACAGAGCAGTCACTTTGGAATTAAGTTTTTAATATTTCCCAACGTTGCTAAGCGTTAATGTATTCATTTCGTACCGTTACCGTCATTTCAATATGAACTGAGTTTCTATCAATATTTTGAGCAAAAAAGATTTGTCAGAGTCAAAATTACATATGATTAAAAAATAAACTGCTAAATGGACTACCCTTTATATTGATTATTTCTATCACTTATTATTAACGTTTACAGAGATTTTTTTAAAATAACTTTGAAACTGACAGCTACGGCAAAAAACATACAGGTTGTTTATTTGAAAATTTTAATTTCTCAAAATCTGAAAATTTATAATCTAACAGATTTCTATCACTTATTATTAACGTTTACAGAGATTTCTTTAAAATAACTTTGAAACTGACAGCTACGGCAAAAAACATACAGGGTGTTTATTTGAAAATTTTAATTTCTTAAAATCTGAAAATTTATAACCAAACAGATTTAACTCCCAGTTGCACCAGAAAACGTTGAACTGGTTCATCTGAACTTGAGTTCAAGATAACAGTTTCTATTGTTTTGTCACTGTGAACTCGAGTTCAAAGATGAACAAGTTCAACGTGTTTGGTGCAACTGGACCTTAGTCGACAAATGTTGCTATTTTTATCTATCTATAACTAAGTGTTCAGTTATGTCTTATACTCGCAACGTATCCTCAATGATATAAGCGTACAATATCATTGATGGAGTTCCTATAAACCGTGCTAATGATATCCTCGATTTGGGGGTACATTTTGACAGTAAACTAACATTTAATGCACACATTCTTGACATAACGAAAAAATGCAGTAGAAAAATTGGCTTCATTGTGAGAACAACTAGGGACTTCAAGAATCAGCAGACGTTAACACTACTATTTAACTCGTTAGTTAGAAGTAAGCTCAATTTTTGTGCACCTGTATGGTGCCCCTATAAGCAGCTCTACGTGCGGCATATTGAATCTGTGTATAGAAGGTTCTTAACATTCTTATTTTGGAAAAAGCATGGCATCTATCCGACTCGCGGATACCCATACGATAGTTTGCTTTCGGAATTTAACACTTTGTCCATTGCCGATAATCATAATTTAATTAATGCTATTACACTGTACAAAATCCTACATAATCAAATAGATGATATGAATTTGTTAGAGTCGTTATCATTTCATGTGCCTCGATTAAATGCTAGAAATTGTCTAACTTTTTCCTTCAAAACGCCCCACTCTAACCAACACAACCATTCCCCAATTAATAAAATGGTTCACAGGTATCACCAAATACAGTACGATACTGATATATTTGCTAGCTTTTCTGAATTTAAACAAAAGGCTCAGGAGTGTATGCTTATCAGGGTGCAGCTATGATCTAAACCTGAATATGGTTAACTTTATTTGTTGTATGTAGTTGCCACACTTCACCGGAACATTATGTTAGTCTCATTGTTTTCGTTTCATCGCTTTGTAATATATATATATTTTTTTATTTTTATTTGTTATAGTAATTTCTTAAATGTAACAATTGTTTATGTATTTCCTCGTAAGATGTAATTCTGTTGGGAATAAAGATTATTATTATTATTATTATTATTATTATCTATCTTTGCAAGATACAAGAAACATTAAAATTCAAAGTTTTCTTTTGAAGGATTTAGTACGAATATTACCTGCATTCACAAGATCATGTATTCGTTTTCAAGGGAATTCATATGAACATAAAAGGAATCGCAAAATGATTGGCGTCCACGTAAAAGGATTCTATTTCTCAATTAGTCGCGCCGTACTAAAAATAAATAAAAATAATTCCATCTGCATCGCAACCAAACGTTTTCCTTTTATGCCGGATTGTAATACGAGTGCGCTTTGTTTCCAGTGCGCTCCAAGTTCGTTAACATACTCGTATGTGCGTACTAGAAATAAAAAAAATAGACCGACCGGCCTTTGTTACTTTACATTCGTCTAATTCACAGGGGTCCTTTGGTGGGATGGGTAAAAAATCAGAAGCCCTTACAAAAGGTGGGACCAATCAAGAAAGTTGCGGGAAATGAATCCGGTGTGTGATAAGGTCGTATTGAAAATGCACGGAAACAATGTTAGCTGGGAGCGAATACAGAGAGCGCACAAAGCAAAATCAGGTTGTTCGCGTCATTCAATTTACACCTTGAATGACGTGTCTGTTCTATATACACGGTATGCTGCTCGTTTCGGAAGTTTTAGAGATAAAATGATGCTTCACTATTACAACTAAGACAACACCATTGAAAGTTACGTACTGTTATACACCAATATATTAATAACATCTAACATATTGAAACTTAGTAATCGCACTTTCAGATTCTTTATTCTTTTCACAATCAAATGCTTTCAATAATTATTTCGAGTATTTTACCTATGATATATCACTAGTAGGCAATTATTTACCTCAACCCTTTATTAAGCCTATGCCGGTTTAGCACTTTTGGTTTTTGCAAAAAAAGCACCCTAGGGGTGTCTCATGTTTGTTTAGAGATCGTGAATAGTTTATGTATCAAGTTTAGTTGAAATTGCTTCAAGGGTTCATGAGTGTATAGAGAAACATTAGCTGGTTTCTGTATATCTACACTTCAGAGCATTTTCTAGTGATGGGCAAGATCGAGTATCTCAAGGATCGATCAAGCAATGATCGATCAGTTGAAGTATCGAGCAGATCGATCAAAGGATCGATCTGATCAAGAAGATCGACCCGCTCGGAAAGATCGAGCCGATCAAACAGATGGTGCCGATCGAAAAGATCGAGCGGCTCAATAATTTGCAAGAGTCGATCGGATCGCGCAGTCGATCTTATTTGATGGTAGTGAATACTTGTTATTTAAGTACTCGTTACTTAATGACTAAATTAATTAATATAATAAATGCTTGCTTTTTATGCCCGGTATTATAAAACGTTTTATTCCCTAAATTAAATTTACTTTAGGAATAAATTAATTTATTCCAAAGATTTCGGTATTATAAATACAAAATAACTTTATTTGGCTAAAAAATCTCCTCAGTAAATTATTTGTTTGTTTTTCTACCAAGTAAATTTTATTCTCTAAATAATTTGACAGTTAAAAGTCAAAAGTGTATTATATTATTATAATTACTATAGATTCTACTACTTGTGTTTATTAATTTTATTATGGTTATTATGTCTACCATATCATCCGTGTCAGATTTAAGTTCGCTCATAGTATCTTCGCTGACAGTGATTATTTCGAACCACAAGACATTCTAAGGAGTCGAAGACCTAGAGTTTTTTAAGTCAGGGATTTTTTATACTTATGCATACGCTTTTTTTAAATTAGTTCCATTTAAAGTTTTAACCGAGTGTTTTCCACTCCCAGACTAAGCATGAAGTAAAATTTCGAGTTTAGAAAAGCCTGAAAATTTGGTTTGGTCGCGTAGCGCGAAGCGCGGAGCGATCAACCCAAATTTTCAGGCTTTTCTAAACTCGAAATTTTACTTCATGCGCCACGCGTATTAAACACTGAAAACACTGAAATATTGTGAACAAGTGAACTTCACTTGAAATCAGTGTCTTGTACGCGTGGCGCATGAAGTAAAATTTCGAGTTTAGAAAAGCCTGAAAATTTGGTTTGGCCGCTCCGCGCTTCGCGCTACGCGACCAAACCAAATTTTCAGGCTTTTCTAAACTCGAAATTTTACTTCATGCTTAGTCTGGGAGTGGAAAACACTCGTTTAAGTCTTTTATAGTTTCTAATAAGCTTTCTTTTTCTTGTTCTATGTAATTCTGTCCTATTCCACGGTTATTCTCCATAATTATAAGGAATTATACTAAATTTCCAATTTGATTGACAATTTAGTTTGAAATATTGACAATTCAATTTAACAAATTGGTGGTTCCAGCTATGGCCACAATGAAAATCTATAATTTCGGTCTGTAATCTACTAATTAAATTATTTAATCCTAGAACTGCTATTTATTTGGTAGGTTTGCTTTATAATACGGAATTTTATTTGCCCGTTAGTTAGCCTGGGAGTGGAAAACACTCGTTTAAGTCTTTTATAATTTCGAATAAGCTTTCTTTTTCTTGTTCTGTGTAATTCTGTCCTATTCCACGGTTATTTTCCATAATTATAAGGAATTATAAGAAATTTACAATTTGATTGACAAATTAATTTGATATATTGACAATTCAATTTAACAAATTAGTGGTTCCAGCTATGGCCACAATGAAAATGTATAATTTCGGTTTCTAATCTACTAATTAAATTATTTATTTCTAGAAGTCGAAGACCTACAGTTTTTCAAATCAGACAAACAGGGTTTTTTATACTTATGCATACGCGTTTTTAAAATTAGTTCCATTTAAAGTTTTAAATGAGTGTTTTCCACTCCCAGACTAAGCATGAAGTAAAATTTCGAGTTTAGAAAAGCCTGAAAATTTGGTTTGGTCGCGTAGCGCGAAGCGCGGAGCGACCAAACCAAATTTTCAGGCTTTTCTAAACTCGAAATTTTACTTCATGCGCGTGGTGAAACACTGAAAACACTGAAATATTGTGAATAAGTGAACTTCACTTGAAATCAGTGTCTTGTACGCGTGGCGCATGAAGTAAAATTTCGAGTTTAGAAAAGCCTGAAAATTTGGTTTGGCCGCTCCGCGCTTCGCGCTACGCGACCAAACCAAATTTTCAGGCTTCTCTAAACTCGAAATTTTACTTCATGCTTAGCCTGGGAGTGGAAAACACTCGTTTAAGTCTTTTATAATTTCTAATAAGCTTTCTTTTTCTTGTTCTGTGTAATTCTGTCCTATTCCACGGTTATTCTCCATAATTATAAGGAATTATACTAAATTTCCAATTTGATTGACAATTTAGTTTGAAATATTGACAATTCAATTTTTAAAATTGGTGGTTCCAGCTATGGCCACAATGAAAATCTATAATTTCGGTCTGTAATCTACTAATTAAATTATTTAATCCTAGAACTGCTATTTATTTGGTAGGTTTGCTTTATAATACGCAATTTTATTTGCCCGTTAGTTTACTAGGTAAATAAATTTTCTCCAGAAATAGTTATCTAATGATTTATTAATCGTTTATAATACCGGGCATTAGTGTAATTATAATTAATATTAAATTTGTAATTAAAAATTGTACAAATACGAAAAAGTGAGAATTAATAAATAAATTGCAGACTACAATTTTCCCGACCTGCCACAATACAATATTTACATCAGGGCTGGCCAACCCAAATTGCTTCGAGGGCCAAAATTAACATTTAGAATATTTCAAGGGCCGCATCACGGATTTTCTTTTGAAAAATCAAGTTTTTTTTTGATATTTCATTTTTCATTCAGAAATTTTAGACTTGTTTTGGCATTTTTAACCATTTTAAAAGTTCAGGAATTTTTCTTTTCCGTATAAATATCCCTGCGCATATGCTGAAAAATGTTCAAACATGATTCACATATAAAATAAGTAGTATATTTTGAACTTTACTTTAAATTAATGTTTTGTGCGCGTGGCGCATAAAGTAAAATTTCGAGTTAGTTTAGAGAAGCCTGGAAATTTGGATTGATCGCTTCGCTTCGCTACGCGATCCAAATTTTCAGCCTTTTCTAAACTCGTAATTTTACTTCATGCTTAATCTGGAAGTGAAAAACACTCGTTTAAAGCTTCAAATGAAATTGTTCTAGAAAAACATCGAATATGTATACTTAAAAGAAGTGCATAAGCTGTAAATTTTCCGACATTCGTTGTTTGTTGTAAAGATTTCAATTTGTAGATATTCGTTGTTTTTAAATTCAACTGGAAGCTTTAAACGAGTGTTTTCCACTCCCAGACTAAGCATGAAGTAAAATTTCGAGTTTAGAAAAGCCCCGTGAAAATTTGTCGAGGGTCGCGCAGCGACCCGAGACAAATTTTCACGGGGCTTTTCTAAACTCGAAATTTTACTTCATGCGCCACGCGTATAAAACACAGATTTCAAGTGAAGTTCGAATATATATAAATTTCACACTGTAGTAGTGTTTTATACGCGTGGTGCATGAAGTAAAATTTCGAGTTTAGAAAAGGCTGAAAATTTTATCGTGATGTTTGTTAGTAGTGATGATTAAATTTGCATTGAATTATAATTATTTTACTATTGTTTTACTTTTATCGTTTCATTTATGAATTATTTATGTGATTTTCTGAATTCATTTTGCCTGCAAATGTTAAATAATAGAAACAAAATAAAAGTTGTTCATTTACTTTGAAAGTTTAAGAATTACCTATTTAATCAAATTAAATAGTGTGATCGTTCTATGATACCTCCTAGGCCGATCAATCCGCTCGAAAATAGCTCTATAGCATGCAGCTAGAGTACCTCAAGCCGTATAACCTGATCAATTGTCTCGAGCCGACCGATTGGATCAATCTGCTCGAGCCGATTGATCAATCGACTAGCTCGACAAATTCTAAAAGATCGAGCTGCCTGAAACGATCGAGCCGCCCAAAAAGATCGAGCCGATCTAAAGATCTAGATGATCAAGAAGATCGAACCGTTAAGAAAGATTGAGTTGATCAAAAAGATCGAGCCGATCGACAAGATCGAGCCGATCAAAAAGATCGAGCTGATCAAAAAGATCGAGCTGATCAAAAAGATCGAGTGGTACGGGAAGATCAAGCGGCTCGATCGCTTGCAAGGATCGATCAATCGATCTTGCCCATCCCTACCAGAAAGGCTCGCAATAGAATGAATTGCGTATGCACGATGGTTAAGCGACGTTTGACGTTAATCATAAACAAGAATGGTGTACAAACGTACAATTTTCTACCACTAGGTGGCGCAAATTATAACAAAGTACTGAAGCGATCTCCACTAAAAGCTGCACGACGCGACAGCGTCCAAATGTCGCGCATCCAAATATCACGCGTCCAAATGTCGTCGCGCGTCCTTATGTCCGCATCCAATTATCGTATATCCTTTTGAGACACAAGGTGCTCATTATGAATAACAAACAGTTTGTTATTGATAATGAGCACCTTGTGTCTTGAAATGTACATCTAACAATACAAATAAAAAGTGAAGTAAGGAATCTCAGTCTTTTTATGTGTAATAATCCACGTTAACTCAAAATCATACAGTTATTAACATCTTTTACTATACAATAGCATAGAAATATATATAATTATTATTTATTTTATTTTATTTAATCTTAATCCTTTTTACCTTGCGGTGTAAGGCGGTTTGCATATTCATACATAATTATGTTATCATCTGTTTAATCTGTATGCTTCTTTCCATATATCTCAAATTATTTATTAAATACAGTTAATACTCTTTTCAATGTGTCAGAAGCTTAAATTTTATGATGGTAATAGGTCCTATATCCATTCATACTGGTTCCTTAGATATAATGTTTAGAAAAACATTTCCCAAACACTATTTCCATATTCTTCTTTTATAAGAAGAATAATTAATAATATAATTCTATTTGAAATAAAACAACGCAGTTGGGAGGGTTTCACTTTTTATTGTTGAACACTGCAACATGTTTCACCACACAGTGGCTTCATCAGGCATCATTATTTCATCTGCCTGATGAAGCCACTGTGTGGTGAAACATGTTGCAGTGTTCAACAATAAAAAGTGAAACCCTCCCAACTGCGTTGTTTTATTTCAAATAGTATTATGGAGTTTCATCATGTATCCGCCTCATCAATTAAATAATCTAATTAACTTTTTATATTTATTATTTATTTATTTATTATTATTATTATTGTTATTATTTTGTACATATTCTTTGTAAAAGGGGTTTCCCGTGAGAGAATAAATAAATAAAAAAAATTATTATAATTAATTAATAATATAATTATTGTAGTAATCTCTTTCTTCACAAATTAGTTTTATTCACTAAATATACATTTCTAATACTATGTGTTCATTCTCAATAGTATTACAATTGACAATATCCATAGTTATTTATTTATTTAATTTAATCTTAATCCTTTTTACCTTGCGGTGTAAGGCGGTTTGTATATTCATACATAATTATGTTATCATCTGTTTAATCTGTATGGTTCTTTCCATCTCTTTCTGTCTTGTGTTAGTTGTTTTGCTTCTTCCCAATGCATTCCCCTTTTCTCTATTGTATCCCTGATTCCATCATTCTAAGTTTTTCTCGGTCTTCCTCTCTGGTTCCTCCCTTGTACTCTTGTTTCGTATATCATTTTCGTGTTTCTTTCATTTTTCATTCGGTTTATATGTCCAAACCATCTCATCTGTCCCTCTGCTATTCTTTCATTAATTGGCTCGATGTCTAGGTTCTGTCTAATTTCCTCATTTTTTACCTTGTCTAGTTTTGTCTTGTTTTCTATCTTTCTAAGAAATCTCATCTCTGTTGCGTTTATTCTCCCTTTTTGTTGCTCTGGCATTGTCCAGGTTTCGCTGCTATATGTTAGTGTAGGTCTTATCACTTTTTTTACTATTTCTGTTTTTATTTCCTTAGGTATTTCCTTTTTACCAAAGAAGTATGTTTTATCATGTTGTACAGTTTTCCAGTTTTTCCTATTTTGTCTTCTATTTCTTTTTCTAGTTTGCCATTGCTTTCGATTATTGTCCCCAGGTATGTATAGCTTTCTATTGTTGTTCCTCCTATCGTAATATTATGTGTTTTACGCTCCTTTGTTATTACCATTAATTTTGTCTTTTGTAAATTTATCCTCATATTTATGTTTGCCAGTTCCCTATTTAGAATTTGCATATTTTGTTGCAAGTCTTTCTCAGTTTCTGCTAACATGACCATATCATCTGCGAAAAGCAGTTCTGATATTTCCGTCCTTCTCAATTTCCAAAATCCTACTTTTAGTGTTTTCATCTCTTTTTTGCTTCTTTTATTGCAGAGTCTAAAACTAAAGTGAACAGGGCTTAGGACACATGGTTGTTTAACTCCTATTCGTATTGTGAACTCCGTTGATTCCTCGTTGTTGGTTCTTATGATGTTCTAGTTATTTTTATACATGGCTTGGATTGTTCTGATTGGGTTCTTTCCTATTCCTCTATCTTTTTCCTTTTTACCAAAGAACGTATGTTTCATCATGTTGTACAGTTTTCCAGTTTTTCCTACTTTGTCTTCTATTTCTTTTTCTAGTTTGCCATTGCTTTCGATTATTGTCCCCAGGTATTTATAGCTTTCTATTTGTTCCATTGTTGTTCCTCCTATCGTAATATTATGTGTTTTACGCTCCTTTGTTATTACCATTAATTTTGTCTTTTGTAAATGTATCCTCATATTTATGTTTGCCAGTTCCCTGTTTAGAATTTGCATATTTTGTTGCAAGTCTTTCTCAGTTTCTGCAAATATGACCATATCGTCTGCGAAAATCAGTTCTGATATTTCCGTCCTTCTCAATTTCCAAAATCCTACTTTCAGTGTTTTCATCTCTTTTGTTGACTCTTTTATTGCAGTGTCTAAAGCTAGAGTGAACAGGAGGGGGCTTAGGACACATCCTTGTTTAACTCCTATTCGTGTTGTGAACTCCGTTGATTCCTCGTTGTTGGTTCTTATGATGTTCTTGTTATTTTTATACATGGCTTGGATTGTTCTGATTGGCTTCTTTCCTATTCCTCTATCTTCTAAAGTTTTCCATGTCTTCTCTCTTTATTCTGTCGAATGCGTTTTCAAGGTCCACAAATCATACATGTGCCTCTCTGTTCTTCTTTATTATTTTTTTGCTTATTTGTTTTAGTATGAAAATTAAATCTTGGGTGCTTTTTCCTCTTCTAAATCCACATTGTCCTTCTTCTATTGAATTTTCTACCTTGTCTCTAATTCTTTTTTCAAGTATTCTTGCCATTACTTTATCTGGTATGCTTGTTAATGTGATTTCTCTATAATTACTGCAAGCCTTCTTGTCTCCTTTCTTGTATATGGGTAGGATTATTCCTATATTCCACTCTGTAGGTATCTTTCCATTTTTTAATATATCGTTCATTAATTCTGTCACTTTTCTAACTCCCACTTCTCCTATGTTTTTGATTATTTCTGGTGTTATTTCGTCTTTGTCTGTTGCTTTTCCATTCTTTAGTTTTTTGATAGCCTCTATTGTCTCTTTTTCCGTAATTTCTTTAGCTTTTTCCATATCGCTGTCTATCTGGTTGTCTTTTTCTTCCGGTTTCCTTTTCGTTTGCGTTTCTGTATCTGTCAGCTCCTCAAAGTATTGTTTCCATCTTTGCAGTATTTTATCCTCATTTGTCACTATCATTCCGTTCTTATCTTTTATGTTCATTAGACTGTGTTCTTTCTTTTTTTTCAATTGTTTAAGAGTTCCATAAAATAATTTCTGATTAACCCGATAATTTTCGCTCATCTTCATACTAAATTCCTTTCATGAATCATGAATCTTGTTTGGACTTCCATTTTTACTTCTTTTCTACTCTCTTTGTATTCTTTATAATCAAAACGAAGATTAAAGATGTTGGTACTGAGATATTTTTTCCAGCCTTCTTTTTTATTTTTGATTTTTACTTTTATTTGCTCGGACTCCGTTGATTTCTCGTTGTTGGTTCTTATGATGTTCTTGTTATTTTTATACATGGCTTGGATTGTTCTCATTGTCTTCTTACCTATTCCTCTATCTTCTAAACTTTTCCATATGTCTTCTCTCTTTATTCTGTTGAACGCTTTTTCAAGGTCCACAAAGCATACATGTGCCTCTCTGTTCTTCTTTATTATTTGTTTGCTTATTTGTTTTAGTATGAAAATTAAATCTTGGGTACTTCTTCCTCTTCTAAATCCACATTGTCCTTTTTCTATTGTATTTTCTACCTTGTCTCTAATTCTTTTTTCAAGTATTCTTGCCATTACTTTACCTAGTGTGCTTGTTAATGTGATTCCTCTATAATTACTGCAGTCCCTCTTGTCTCCTTTCTTGTATATGGGTAGGATTATTCCTATATTCCACTCTGTAGGTATCTTTCCATTTTTTAATATATCGTTCATTAATTCTGTCAGTTTTCTAACTCCCACTTCTCCCATGTTTTTTTATTATTTCTGGTGTTATTTCATCTTTGCCTGTTGCTTTTCCATTCTTTAGTTTTTTGATAGCCTCTATTGTCTCTTCTTCCGTAATTTCTTTAACTTCTTCCATATCGCTGTCTATCTGGTTGTCTTTTTCTTCCGGTTTTCTTTTCGTTTACGTTTCTGTATCTGTCAGCTCCTCAAAGTATTGTTTCCATATTTGCATTATTTTATCCTCATTTGTCCCTATCATTCCGTTTTTATCTTTTATGTTCAGTAGACTGTGTTCTTTCTTTTTTTTTCAATTGTTTATGAGTTCCATAGAATAATTTCTGATTATCCCGATAATTTTCGCTCATCTTCATGCCAAAATTCCTTCCATGAATCTTGTTTGGACTTCTGTACCTCCATTTTTACTTCTTTTCTTCTTTCTTTGTATTCTTCATAATCTTCGTTTTTGTTGGTACTTAAATATTTTTTCCAGCTTTCTTTTTTATTTTTGATTTTTACTTTTATTTGCTCGGACCAAAATCCTGTTTTCTTCCTATATTTGTTACTTATCTTTGTTGTTCCGCAACTTTTCTTTGCTGCTTCTATCAAACATTTTTTAAATATTGTCCAATTGTTCAATTTCTTTATTATCTTTTTCTTTAGCGAATTCTCTATTTATTATCTCTTGGTATGTCTTTCGGTATTGTTCTTCTTTAAGTTTGTGGGTCTTTATTTTCTCCTTGATTCTTTCTCTTCTCTTGTCAGTTTGTTCTTGTTGTTTTCTTGCTATGTCTATTTTGAGTAATGAGTGATCACTTCCTATCTCGGCTTTTCTTGTTACTTTTACGTTTTTCACCATTTTCCATTTATTTTTACTTAGTAGGCAGTAATCTATTAGAGATTTTTTAATCACTCTCAATTATAAAAAGTAGATTTTTTATGCAAGGTTTATTATAAAAGCGTTCAATTTTGAACTTTTAACGAGTGCTTTCACTTCCAGATTAGGCATGAAGTAAAATTTCGTGTTTAGAAAAGCCGGAAAATTTGGATTTGCCGGGACGCGTAAGGAGTTAAAATTCGAAAGATTTTCCTATACACGAAAATGTCCGCATTTGTCAAAGAGTTAAATTCCAGTTATGTAAATGTTATATAGCTCTGTTTGTGATGTCCCAGATACATAATTGATACAAGTGAATTTTTTTGAATGTTGTATTTGTTTAATAAATAATTGCTGGAATTTTGTCTACATTTATTGTTAAATAATCACATTAATTATATATATATATATATATATATATATATATATATATATATATATATATATTAATAATATATATATAATTAATAATTGCAGCAATTATTTGTTGAACAAATACAACAACCAAAAATTCTGGCAGGTTGAATGACATGTGGGCAAGTTATTGGGAAAAAAACGAGAGATACGCATTTTTAATTAACAACATCGCAGCTTAATTAGATCACCTATGGATCGCATCCCATAAAATAAATAATAGCTGAGATAACGATATAAAAAAAAATGAAATATGGCCTCTTATCTTATCTCGATGATTTATAATTTTTCTGATTCATCATTAGTTTCACCCGAAAATAAAAAGATAAAACAGGTCAAACTCTATAAAATAAACGAATTTATATTCACCAATAGTTTTACCCGAAAATAAAAATATAAAACAGCCAGACTCTATAAAATGAAGGAATCTACAGAGTGTCCGTATTTCGACAGAATGTATGGGGATCTCAGTTATTTGAAGAGATAGAGAGTCGGGCAAAGTTCCGTATTTTAGGGACTAACAATAATCTGAAAACAATTTTGAAATATATTTTTTTGTTTTCGAGATATCAACAAAAAACTGTTTTTTTGAAAAATATAGACATTTAGAACTTTGACAATATACAGGCACTTTTTAATGAGGAACCTAGTAGCATATTTTTTTTAAGATAACTATAACATTTACCAGGGGACTATAGCCAACTTTTGTTTTTCTTGGGGCGCCATTTTTTATTTTCTTATTTTTTGAAAGAATATTTTCTTCTGAACTCAGTGATGTACCACACTCATAATTTATTTTAGATTTGATATTTAAAATCATAATTACTTCTTTTTTGCAAAGAGTGCCTTGGAAACAATAACGTCATATCTATTAATCAATAAAATATTGACAGCAGTCAATCATTGTTAGCAGTTAAAATGAATAAATAACTATCAATCTTTTATAACAATAATAAGTATCGATTATCACACAAATCATAAAGTAAAAAAATGGTGGTGTCCAACATAGCACTTTCCCTGTTTAAGATATAATGACTTAAATATCAACAGTATGGAAAAGTTGCACAAACTAAATTAATTCTACTTTTATTATTATTATTCCAAAACTATTCCCTTTTCGCATTTTTCGCTACAACTGAATAAATATTGATTACCATCACATCTATGCGTTATATATTTTTAACTTTACTGTAAATCTGTGGTTTATACGCGTGGCGCATGAAGTAAAATTTCGAGTTTAGAAAAGCCCCGGGTCGCTGTGCGACCCTCGACAAATTTTCACGGGGCTTTTCTAAACTCGAAATTTTACTTCATGCGCCACGCGTACAAAACACTGATTTGAAGTGGAGTTCAGAAACACACAAATACATCTTTAACCAGAGTAACAGGGAGTCAGATATTTGGTCTGTTATCAACGATGCTCAGAGGTTATAATAAATAATTAGGTTTTGAATATATTTGTTAAAACAACTGATAACGATATTTATATATTAATATTTGAAATAAAACAACACAGTTGGGAGGGTTTCACTGTTATTGTTGAACACTGCAACATGTTTCACCACACAGTGGCTTCATCAGGCAGATGAAATAATGCCATCTGCCTGATGAAGCCACTGTGTGGTGAAACATGTTGCAGTGTTCAACAATAAAAGTGAAACCCTCCCAACTGTGTTGTTTTATTTCAAATAGTATTATGGAGTTTCATCATGTATCCGCCTCATCAATTAAATATTATATATTAATGGTTGAATAAAAATAATAAAATCAAATTTATTCTTACAGGATTTGTATTCGTGATTCGAAAAAACAGGATTTGAATCTTCGATTCGAATCCTTACGAATCCTTTATTCGAGTATTCGTGATTCGAATCATATTAGGTGATTCGGATTCGTGATTCGAATCCTTTTTACACGGATTCGTCCCAGCTCTGATAGAGACACATTATTATATAAATTCCATATTATATTATGAACATAATGTGAATATGTTTTATTTCACGGATATATGGCGAGATACCGTATAAGCATTTTAATTCAACTGACGATATCGTACGATGGAAAAGAAAATACTGAACCACAATTAAGAAGTACAAAATGGATATTTGATTTTATTTAAAGAGTAATTATGAAATTATTTAAAATTTCCTCCAAATTTATCTAGTGATATTTCTGGCAACTTTTTATAGTGTAATTTGGGCTTTGGCACTTACTCCTTTTAGTTTTTAAAAAGACTATAGATAAATCTTCAGTAATTTCTCTGCGAAACCTCTATTTTTGATCTGAGTATACATTTTTACCTAAACAAACTAACATTCTATATATAGAGAGTTACAATAATCATTGTGTAACGGCATAATATAATCCAGATCGCGCTTGTATTCTAAAGATTGAGAATAAGTCCGAGTTTAAAAGTATGCTATTTGTGGTTTCCGCACTACAATAGCCACAAACCGCAAGGTGCAAGTTAGATCCAGGTAATCCTGAAACCTCAAATCGCAATCCGCGAACGTCCACACTTACAACTACAAAAGCCGAATTACCATTTTTGCTTATGAATGAAATATAAAAACGAGTTGAAATTAATATCGACTTTCTACAAAAATGTTAGTCTCGTCGAGACTTTTTCCAAATATTCATTGAAACAACTACTTATGAATGAAGTTCGTGTTGGAAACCGCGCGTGTTTGCGGATCGAGTCCTTATCTTATCCCCCCTAGTAAAGAAAACATTGCTGAAAGTCGAGGTTGAAATTTGTTTGGATTGCGAAAGGTTAATTCCTGGGGAAACATTGTTACGCAAGAAATTAGTTTGAATGCGCGTTTTAAATCCCGGCCGTGCTTTTCGAGTTCACAACTCCTCGAGGTGCTTTATGCTAGAGACATTCTTGAAATTATATGGTGCATTCAAATGAAGACTTGAGTTCGAAATAAAATTAATGCAAAATGGGAGAACTTTTGCTTTATATTCTTTTTCCAAATGACAGAAAAAAAACCCTTTCTGATGATAAAAATAAAAAATTCAAGTTTGTGTTATATCTTCAAAAGTAATATCAATATAAAATATTTGATAACATTTTATTATTCAGTGTAAAATTATATATAACTTTGCCACTTACAGTTTTTTTCTATCTTTTTTAATAACTGACCAAAATCGGTTTGAAAAAATCAATACTTTTTACATTTTTCAAAATATCTAGTAACCCTTGACTATTGTGACTGTAAGCTTAGCCTGGGAGTAGAAACACTCGTTCAAAACTTCAAATTGAACTCTATTATAAAATTGACTAAATGTAAAATTGACAAATGTTTAAAGACATATAGGGAATTTTCCTTTCAGTATACATATGCATACGCTCTAAATTTTCCGACAATCGTTGTTTTTTAATAGAGTTCAATTTGAAGCTTTAAATTAGTATTGTCCACTCCTAGACTAAGCATGAAGTAAAATTTCGAGTTTAGAAAAGCCCCGCGTAGAAAATTTGTCGAGGGTCGCGCAGCGACCCTCGACAAATTTTCACGGGGCTTTTCTAAACTCGAAATTTTACTTTATGCGCCACGCGTATAAAACACTGAATTATTTCGACAAATGTTTATAAAAAAAATCAATAAAAAAAAAATCAGCTGTTTAACAACACTTGAAAGCTGTTTAAAACCAACGTAAAAATTGAGAAAAGTCAAAGAATTATTTTTTTCTTGAAAAAATAAATAGCTCAGATTATTTTTAATGATAGTAAAATCTTCTGTGGTTGTTTTTTTGATTTTTATTAAAATAATTTTTTTTGTGGAAAAAAGTTGATTTTTTTCATGCATACCCCTTACGAAAATTGCGATTTTTCGATGAAAATTTCCATTTTTTAGAATAATCTGAAAAAAAACTAGATTATTCTTTTTGTTTTTAGAAAACACTAAAACTATTTTATTTTTATAAAAAAAAAAAAAATACAAGAAAACAGCTATTTAACAACATTTTGAAAACTGTATAAAACTATCTTTTTTAATAACTGACCAAAATCGGTGTGAAAAAATCAATACTTTTTACATTTTTCAAAATATCTAGTAACCCTTGACTATTGTGACTGTAAGCTTAGCCTGGGAGTAGAAACACTCGTTCAAAACTTCAAATTGAACTCTATTATAAAATTGACTAATGCCTGAAATTTACGTAAATAAAAAATTCACTGAATATCATTAAAACCGGGAAAGTCAGAGAAAAGTCATGGAATTATATTCAAATTGACCAAAACACTAACAAAAAAGCCATATAATATTATTAAATTTGTCAAAATCAGCAGGCAAATCACAAAACACGTAAAAATTTATAAAATTAACTTAAATATTGGCAAAAATAATGAAAACTATTGAACAGAATGGGGGTTTCCCACAGAAGAAAGTTATATTAAAAGGCCAGGGAAAAGATCATTAATCTGAGAAATGTCGGAAAAGTTTAACATTTCAGATTGTGGCTACCATGTCAGTTTTACTTCAAACAATAATGAACAAAATTTTGAGAACTAGATTATTATCTTTAAAAACATGTTCAATCACTTAATGTTCTTATCAAAGCATTCACTTTGAAGTTTGAAACTAGCGTTTCCACTCCCAGACTAAGCATGAAGTAAAATTTCGAGTTTAGAAAAGCCCCGTGAAAATTTGTCGAGGGTCGCGCAGCGACCCGAGACAAATTTTCTGGGCTTTTCTAAACTCGAAATTTTACGTCATGCGCCACGCGCATAAAACAGTGATTTAACGAAAAAATTTAAAAACGCACAAAAAAACATTTTTCATGTTATCCTCGCAATTAATTCGAATTATTTTTGACTATTCTAATCCTTTTGTAAGTATTCGAATCCTTTTACAAGGATTCGAATCCTTTTATAAGGATTTGAATCACCCACATTGAGACTCGAATACGAATCCTCTTAAAAAAATGTAATGAATCCGGATCACGAATCCAGTTGAAGTAAAGTATTCGAATGCGTCTTTTGAATCCTCTAAAAGGATTCGAATCCAGGATTCAAATCCTGAATGATTTGAATCCTGCCCAGCTGGTCTTTATCTTACTTAAAATTGATTTGTTTCATTTCATTTCATTTTATTTATTTCTAAAAAGAATAAGTACATAAAACTATACAAGGTAGAACGACTCTTCTTCGGCATGCCTGCATGATGGTTTACTTCTTTTAAAACTTTATTCAAAGTTGGCAGTTCATTTTTATAGAAGAAACTATGCACGGATCTCTTCACTACCTCATCAAAACTTGTAATTATCTCCTCCAAGCTGTTTAGGGCTAATGGTACGATAGACAGTGGAATTTACAACTCCTAAAAATGAAACATTTGATTATTATTATTATTATTATTATTATTATGAGCGTTTCTCAGGGGTTTGTCCTGGCATTATAAAAAGAAAACGGGCTAAGCCAAGTTACCTTTTTATTTATTGTAAGAATGTTCTGGTTATTGAAAGTGTTGACAGTAACACAGCTTTTTGTATATTTTCGTGTGTATATACAGGTATGTTTAGTACGTCCAGATTTTGTGTAAACGTTTTAGGAGTGATTCCCGTCACTGAGATGACAAATGGTAATATTCTGACCTTCTCTTGTTTCCATATTCTTTTTATTTCGATAGCAAGTGGTTGGTATTTTTCAATTTTTTACCTTATTATTATTATTTTTATTATTATTATTATTATTATTATTATTATGCTATTTGATATCTCACCTACTGCACCAACAATGTCTGATACAACAGCAGTCATTTTCACATCTGGATCGTCTGTTATCATCTGCTTATACATGTTTATTATTCACTGTTTTTCAGACAGATATAAATGACCCAAATCCAACTTTTTACACTTTTTTGGAGGTAAAGGTGATATTATCACCGAGCTTGTACTGGGTCCATAATCCATCACAACAATATAAACAAAACTAACTTTTAACTATGCTAAAGAAACACCGCTCAAAAGGTTATTACGAAACAGACACAGTTGCAACTCGGTAACGCTTCGAATTAAGGTTATGTCAGTTGTTGCGTCTAATAATGACGTAATTAGCATAGTGTAAAATGGGCGCGCTCTCGCCCAATCAGAGTTGTAGATTTGGCGCATGAAATTTAAAACGCTCCTCCTAGTAATTAAACCAATTATAGTGTTTTTATTTAGGCAATCGCTACTTTTAACAAGTGTTTCCACTCCTTGATTAAATCGTTTGTTTTTTAAAATAGTTTAATTTAAAGTCTTAAATGAGTGTTTTTCACTCCCAGATTAAGCATGAAGTAAAATTTCGAGTTTAGAAAAGCCTGAAAATTTGGTTTGGTCGCGTAGCGCGAAGCGCGGAGCGGCCAAACCAAATTTCAGGCTTTTCTAAACTCGAAATTTTACTTAATGCGCTACGCGTATAGAACACTAATTGAAAATATACTGCTCCCATCTCACATTTTACCTTCTTCTTAATCAAGGAGTGGATTTAAAAAAAAAAATACTAACAAGAGTATGAGTCTGAGCAAAAGAGAGGCTGCTCATCACGCTGTGAAAGGAACCTGTACATACCATGTCATCACAAGGTTTCCGTTCTCTCTCTATCATAAGCAACTTCGTAAATCTGTCTCTGTTCCAAGCGCATAAAAATTCGCATTCTAAAAATAGATTCACGAAAACAGACAAATGTTTTAAGACATATAGGGAATTTTCCTTTCAGTATACATATGCATACGCTGTAAATTTTCCGACAATCGTTGTTTTTTAATAGAGTTCAATTTGAAGCTTTAAATTAGTATTGTCCACTCCCAGACTAAGCATGAAGTAAAATTTCGAGTTTAGAAAAGCCCCGCGTAGAAAATTTGTCGAGGGTCGCGCAGCGACCCGAGACAAATTTTCACGGGGCTTTTCTAAACTCGAAATTTTACTTCATGCGCCACGCGTATAAAACACTGAATTATTTTGGCAAATGTTTATAAAAAAAATCAATAAACAAAAAATCAGCTGTTTAAAAACATTTGAAAGCTGTTTAAAACCAATGTAAAAATTGAGAAAAGTCAAAGAATTATTTTTTTCTTGAAAAAATAAATAGCTCAGATTATTTTTAATGATAGTAAGATCTTCTGTGGTTGTTTTTTTGATTTTTATTAAAATATTTTTTTTTTGTAGAAAAAAGTTGATTTTTTTCATGCATACCCCTTACGAAAATTGCGATTTTTCGATGAAAATTTCCATTTTTTAGAAAAATCTGAAAAAAAACTAGATTATTCTTTTTGATTTTAGAAAACACTAAAACTATTTTATTTTTATAAAAAAAATTTTTTTACAAGAAAACAGCTATTTAACAACATTTGAAAACTGTTTAAAACTAATATAAAAATTGAGAAAAGTCGGAGAATTATGTTTTTCTTGAAAAAGTAAATAGCTCAGATTATTTTCAATAATAGTAAGATCTTCTGTGATTTTTTTTGGATTTTTATGAAAAAATTTTTTTTTGTGGAAAATGTTGATTTTTTTCATGTTTACGAAAATTGCGATTTTTCGAGAAACATTTTTATTTTTAGAAAAATCTGCAAAAAATCTAGATTATTCTTTTTAATATAAGAAAACACTAAAACTAAAATAGTTTTAGTGTTTATAAAAAAAAATAATTTTATGAAAAATCAGCTATTTGTCAACATTTGAAAACTGTTTGAAACCAATGTAAAAATTGAGAAAAGAACACCGAAAATAAATGTTGAGTTTCAACTCATAAATTAAATATAAGATACATAAAATAACAAAATCTAATGTCAATACCTAATTTAATGATACTTTGCAAGTTTTCCTCAATTATTTTATTTTACTTTTAAACTACATTTATTGTGGAGGCTTCTACTTCGTTATACATGTTAATTTATTAATAAAAAACGGTTTAACTTTGTTTGATAATGGCAAGCTAAATTTGCCGAAACTGCAGTCACATAAAGGCTATCGCCTAATAGAAAACGGTGTACCTCAAGGGTCAGTCTTAGGGCCATTACTATTTTTGATCTTTACAAACGACTTCCCAGACAAAATCGGACAAAATAATTCGGTATTGTTTGCCGACGACACCACTCTTTTAAGTACGGGTAGTAGTTTAGTAGAAGCATCGGAACTAAATGTCGCCACTAAATCAAATGCAGCGAAGTGGTTTGCCTTTAACAAATTGTGTTTAAACAACAGTAAGACGGTTGAAATGCTATTTACGCTCAGAAAAAAAGATGCTGAAAATGACGAATATGCAGAGACTGTCCGTTTTTTGGGTATCCATCTTGATTCTAAATTAAAGAGAATATCAAAATCAAAAGAGATCTAACGATACTTCAAAGAAGCTATGTCAACAAAATTCATAATGAATTTAATAAACGAAAAGAGGAGGGAGAAATGGACATATATATTAAATACAGAAACAGCCGTCCTGTAATTATGAAAAACAAAAAAAGCGATTTAAGTTTAAAAAACTAAAGCCACTTAACATATATTTTCACAATGCCGGGGGTATTAAAACTAAACTTCAGGAATTTTCGGCCAATGTCAATTTATCAAATTATGATATCATTTTTATTGTGGAATCGTGGTTATCTGAGGATATACAGAACTCTGAAATTAATTTAAATGGATACAATATTTTTCGATCAGATCGTAATAAATGCTCAAGTGACAAACAACGTGGAGGTGGTGTCCTAATTGCTTGTAAAAAAGAATTAAACGTGTGTGTTATCGATATCGAGTGCACAGAAGTGGAACAATGTTTTATATCACTGGTGTCATCAAATTACATTGTCGGCGCAGTATACCTACCACCAAAACATACCAAATATGAACAGCACTGCTTTTGCCTGGAGCGTATCGCAGAGCTTTATCCAAACCGAAATTATTTAGTGTGTGGTGACTACAATTTACCAAACGGCCAATTTTCCAACGGGCGCCTGGGAGTGTCTTCGCAAAATACAAACAGTGAATGTGCGCAAATTGTGGCTGAAAGCTTTGGATTTTTAAATTTGTTTCAAATTAATAACAATCCTAATTCAAGAGGGTCTTATTTAGACCTATTTGCACAAACTTTTTTCGGGCTATATTAATTCTTCTTTTCTTGTCTCCAAAATATACTTAGTAGTCCCAATAACTGACAGAAGAACGAGACAACACTGTACATTTAAGGTCCAAAGTGCAACATGCAATTATAGCTTAAATAACCCGTTAACAAGATTATTCCGATTTGGTAATATTTTACTAGATATTAATTCTTTGTACCTCTTTCAAAAATCGGAAAATCTATTCAAAACCAAAATTAAGTTTATAAATTTCGAGCTTTTTACTTAATCCATATTAATTCGGTTGCATATATTAATTATTCTTTCCCTTAATAGAAGATGCTATTGTTTTATTAGTTTTATACTATAAGCTCGTGTAAAGTTTAGTTTAGTAGTGATGTAATTAGTTTTGTATACTTAGAGTGTATATTTTTTTTTATGTTAATGTTACAATGGTTTTTACCGTAAATAAATAAATAAATAAATAAACATGGTTTGCTCATGGCGATTACTTAAGTGGAAAATTAAATAAGTCGGTATTTGGTTTAAGAGTATTATCAAATAAAGTATCCCGCACCGTTCTGACAACAGCATACTATGGAACTTTCCACTGTCACTTAATATATGGCATCCTTGTTTGGGGCATGCATCTTGTAAGCATCGGATCTTCAAATTGCAAAGACGAGCAGTAAGAATAGTTGCTGGTGCTAAGTATCAAGAAGAATGTAGAATTTATTTTAAGCAATTGCAAATACTAACCCTACCATGTATCTACATCCTTGAATGTTTGATGCACGCTAAACGTAATATTGCAGCTATGCCAGTACGTAATTACTCATATGAGACCAGAGGAAAATCTGACTTGAATTTGCCACAATCGAGATTACAGAGATTCCTAACTGGAACAAGATATCACGGCATTAAGTTCTTTAATCACCTTGGTCATAGCACACGAAATCTTCCGCTCAATAAATTCCGAGAAGTGCTAGAAGAATTTCTTCTCGAGCATGCTTATTTCAGCACAGATGAGTTTTTTGATAATGACATCTAACACTTTATTTTTGGACCTATACTCTTGCATATTGTCTATTTTAATCTGTATGTACCATTTTTGTTTGTTCGACTACATATTAATGTATCTTCTGTATTTTATACACTTTTTTTTGTACATCTATTTATTATTTATCTATTGTAACTTGACTTGTGTAAAACTTTTGTTATAACATCAATAAATTGAAATTGAAATAAATTGTGTTGTACAAACAAAGTTAAACCGTTTTTTATTAATACATTTATATAGTTATTGAGATGAGACTAGGAGCATTTTTTTTCCTTAAAAATGTATCATGTTAGAACTAATGTTTTACTGAGAATTTAGCAAAATAACAGAGTATAGACCATGGTAAACCCTAATATCTTTCACCAGGCGAATGCGGTAATTATATATAAAAATGTTTTTTTTCTAGTTCGCTTTTCAATTTTAGATTGTAAGTGTTCTGGTAATACTCACAGTCCTCTTAGTTTGTGTTCTAAAAAAAATCCTGTGTGCAGGTTATTCTAATATCAAGTTCTATATACAGGGTGTTTCTAAATTGATGCAAAAGATTTTGTTTAGGGGGGGTTTTTTAAACTTTCCGGAAACGGTCGAGATAACGAGCCTCTCAGAGGAGAGTACGGAATATTTCCGGCCTGTAAACAGACAGACTGACCCAGGCTAGATTGATTGTTGGCAAAAGGAACCCACACTCACCTGACTTAGCTTCTGTGACGTGCGCAACGTAGGCGGAAGGGTTGTAAGGTCCTTACGCGCGTCTGCCCCACGTTTTGATCGGGTCCAGAGGTTTCTGGCAGGCGATCACTGATCACTACACACATGCGGCTGATCACTAATAAAGTTAATAATGCATTCTACAAAAACTATCGACGTCACTAATACTCAGATGCCCTTTACAGCCCCCAACAATAACATAAAGAGCGTCAAGCCTTCATTACTTGACTTCCAAAAAAGACGATCACATTAGTCACACGAGTTTCACGTCCACCATCGTCCGTGACTTCTTTGCGACTCTCACTCACGCGCCCGCTGCGCATAAGTGTGGGGTGATGAGGGTAAACAAAAAAGGGTTTAGAAATAAATTGGGAATTTGAGCCAATCTGTCTTCCCATTCAATATCTCTACCGAACAGATTTTAATAGGTGATTTTTCAGCAAAAATTTAGGAAGGGGAGTTTTTTCATAGAATTTTTTGTTCCCCTTCCTCTTCAAGTTACAAAAAATGCCATTCTTTCAATAACATCATATTTAATTGTGCAACATGTTTTTAGTCCACACGCATAAAACTCTCTAGAAATTTGAGAAAATAGTATGACCTTATTTGACATTAGCCTACTTGATTTTTCTTAACAAATAATAACCAATCTCTGAATTATGTCAAATGAGCCTATGTATTATTTTATTTTTTTGTGATCAAACTAACAATTTTAGGAGAAAATTGCAAGAGACAAAAAATTTGCAAATTAAATCCATCCTTTTCAATTAAGTTTTAAAATAGAAAAATGTAGACGCATTAAAAAGTTCTAATGCAAACTTGTAATAACATTTTAGGGTTACAAAAATCGCCAAAATGTGCCATTTTATTAGGAACAGTTACCTAACAAATTTCATTCTTCTAAATTCTTCCATAGTGGATATATGAAATAAAAACAAGAATATGAATTTGTGGTTAGTACTCATTCATTCACCGGATAACTATATACGTATTTTAGGCTTCAACGCCATCATCAGTATAATCCCGAACCAGTGCTTAAAGAATACTGAACATCTTTGACCATTTATTATGACCTGTGCAATTTACATATGTTCGAAAGCGTAAACGCCATCTAATGCCCATTAGCTTAAGTAGCATCGTTAATAGCTGGCAAACTAAACGTTTGCATAGAGCAAATATCAAGAATATGAATTTGTGTTCGGTACCCATTCATTCACCGAATAACTATATACGCGTTTTAGGCTTCAACGCCATCATCAGTATAGTCCCGAACCAGTGCTTGAAGAATACTGAACATCTTTGACCAATTATTATGGCCTGTGCAATTAACATATGATCGACAGCGTAAACGCCATCTAATTTTTTCCCTTTACTTTAGAGGTCTGTAACTTGGAGAGGAAGAGGTTTTGAACAAAAAATTCCCTTAATTTTTGCTGAAAAATCATTCTTTAAAATCTTTCGCATCAATTTAGAAACACCCTGTATAATCCAACGAAACACCTGAAGCAGCACCTATAAACATTTTTCGCATGAGTAATTACTTAAACACAATTTGGACCTTGGTAGTCGGTATTTACAATTCACATAATTTTAAAATTCCTCGATATAATTACTCCAAATGTATCACAGTCCAAAGTAGATTATATTACCATAATTAACGGCCCCGTTTTAACGTGCACTTTGCATAATGGGTCGCGCCTAATTTTCCATTTCTAAAATTCAAAACAAAAACTGGCGATTGTGCAATTTCACGTACAAAACGCCCGATTCAGGTAGAAAACCTATCGAGGCCAAAACCATTTTTAACATCGTGTTTGTACACAAACCGTACTACAATAAAACAGACCTTCAAATACATCGCGAAACAAAAAAAAAAACGTTGGAATTCAATTGCGTTTATTTAATACATTTAATACACCAGTTTGATGGGAGCGAATTGCGAGACCTTGAATTTGACCCAAATATTTGATGTTTAAAAAGTGTCTTATCAAAAAATAAGCATATATTTGCTTGCAATGTGTCCAATTTTAGACGAATTCAACTGATTTTAATACTATAGAGCCTGGGTCTCCTAACTATCTTCTTCGCGGGCCACAAATACAATTCTACATAATAAAGTCGGCCAAGATCCGATTAATTTTATAAAATTATGAAAAATTTAAGGAACAATTGTTACAATATTTCAAAAAATGACATTTACAAAAAAAATTGCAAACAATCGCCGGCCGGATTCATGCAAGTCGCGGGCCGGATTTGGCCCGCGGGCCGTAGTTTGGAGACCACTGCTATAGAGCATTAGATGGCGTATCTATCGAAATGTATTAATAGTATCTATGATTTAATAAAGAAAACACTTGGTTAAATTTCACTAATATTAGTATCTTTCACTATGTTCTCATTAATCACTTGGTGAAACATGATTAAATATATAAGTATGAATATTATTTAAATAAAAATCACTTAGTTCGTTTCACAAAATATTTGATTTATCCCGACTAGTTTCGGCTTCTAGCTATTATCAAGGAATGTACAGAAATTACATTTTTTTTACAAATCCGTTTGTAAAACCGTAATTTCTGTACATTCCTTAATAATGGCTAGAAGCCGAAACTAGTCGGAATAAATCAAATATTTTGTGAAACGAACCAAGTGATTTTTATTTAAATAATATTCATACTTATGTATTAATAGTGTTCACACATTGGCTTGATATAGTAAGAAAAGTTTAGTATTCCTCAGCACTGGGTTGGGACCACACTAACGAGGACCTTGAAGTCCGAAACGCTTCTGATACACACAGTAGTAGAGCAAATTAAGAGGAACGTGCCGAAATGAAAATCCGGGACGTGCACATTGTGTCTTTCCCACGGGAAGTGAAACGAAACTAGGAACAAACAAAAAATTCGGTCATTATCGATCCAATACACTTAACACCGTCGGCGGTTTTTGGGGCATGAATAAATTTTGCAAAATGAACTGAATCTAATGTGTTATCTTAATTACGCGGAAACGCCGGAAGTGGCACACGCACAATCCCGTTTATTTCGCCCAGAAATATTGCAGGATATCGAATTAAACCGGTTACCTTTATTGCGCTTCCCTTGGCCGCAAGCCTGATGGATGTAATTGGTGTGGGGTCTGTAAATTGGATTCAACTCATAGTTATGGGTTTAATTACAAGGTATTGCTTTTTGAAGTTGCTCTTAATTAAGTAGTGCAGTGTGTTAATTAAATTCTAAGCAGGCTTGAATGGAGCGAGTGGATGACTTTTTTGGGTCAATGTCATGCAACCAAGCTCCTCAACTCTCAAACCTTTGCTAACACGTTGACTGCGGCAGTGAAATCGAACAATTGCGCTGGTGTGCGTTACCGGTCCCTAAGGACCGGTAATTAAATAATTTTATTTATTTTACGCAAATACTGTACGGCCTATGACATATATTTTTGATGTTTTTTGTTACTAATATATGTTACTATATATCTGTTCGTCGTCGGGCATCCGTCGGCTTTCAATATTTTGCAATAAAAAGTAAAGTTCTGCATTAACAAAAAAAATCTAAAAATCATTGTTTTTGATTGAGGAAACTATTATTGAATTGTTGTTTTTGTAATAAAATGAAGTCAAAGATCCTTGAATGCTTTAAGGCTTGCGCACACCAAGGCGGTCTGACCTAGAGATGGGCGAAATGGCTGTTTTCGGTGAGCTGGTTCACAAGATCTGACTCACTTTAAAGAGCTGGTTCAGTGAGCCGGCTCAAAAGAGTTACATGACTCAGTTACGAGCTAGCGATCCGCTAATAGTTTTGACTCTTAGAGATCCATCTGATTCGCCAAATCATTAAATTGAGCGACGCACAGTGATCTGCAACCGACCAAAATTCGACAAAACAACACAGTTTTTTATTTTATGAGATATCAATTTAAAATTTGGTATGCTTATACTAAACACAAATTCGAGTTTACAGAATTACATAAACCTTAAATTCTGTATTGTGGAGGCTTCTACTTCGTTATACATGTTAATTACACAATGAAACACTTTTAACTTTGTTTGTATAACACGTTTTATTTAATGTGACTGCAGTTTCGACAAATTTAGCTTGTCATTATCAAACATGGAGTGTTTGTTTGATACTGACAAGCTAAATTTGTCGAAACTGCAGTCACATTAAATAAAACGTGTTATACAAACAAAGTTAAAAGTGTTTCATTGTGTACATAAACCTTATTTGCACTTCCAGTTTCACTAAAAATGACAACAATTTTTAAAATTGTGATGTGTCCATATCAACAATATGGAAAACCATATTAACAATATGAAAAACTTGCTCAGACTAAATTGATTCTACTTTTATTATTATTCCAAAACTATTCACAAAAAAAGTAATTCTTTCATTTTCTTATGCTTCATCTAGGTAAATATTGATCATCATCACATCTAAGCGTTATATATTTTTAACTTTACCGTACATCAGTGGTTTATACGCGTGGCGCATGAAGTAAAATTTCGAGTTTAGAAAAGCCCCGTGAAAATTTGTCTCGGGTCGCTGCGCGACCCTCGACAAATTTTCTACGCGGGGCTTTTCTAAACTCGAAATTTTACTTCATGCTTAGTCTGGGAGTGGAAAACACTCGTTACTTTAAACGGGGGTGTTGTTGCAGGCAAGTTGCAGGAAAACTAAAATTATAGTTTAAGCAAACCGTTGAAATAATTATAAATTAGCTAATTCAATAATTATAAATTACTCTAAAAATTGCGGAAAAATGATTTTTAATAAATCAATATTTACAAATATTAAAAATGAGCAACATTTTCAAAGGTAGCAAAATTAGTATTATATCTGTAACGTTTTATTTTTAAGTTAACAGTTTGAAATAAAAATAAACTCATTTCATTCAGTATTTTCTTGGAAAAATAAATAAACATGAAAATCAAGAAAACTTCAAAATAGGATAGAAATTAAATAAACTCCAAAAATTGATTGAAATAAAAATGTTTGATATTTAATTATCTCTTTCCTATATCTTAAATTAATTTCTCACTTAACCCGTGGTGAAGCATTTTTGAATCTAATACTGGATGATTTAAATTAAATTTAAATTAAAACACTTGGTTTGTTTCACATATTTATATTTTCTCCGACTAGTTTCGACCATTGGTCATCTTCAAGGAGGAATGTATATTATTATATTTCTTTCCTATTTTCTTTGTATTTAGAAAATACTGATACTGAATAATATTTTAATTGATTTGTAATTGAAATAATAATTATTATTTTAAATAAAATAAACAAATATAAAAATTAACAGAGCTCTTCTAAATTATGAAGTTAGCACAAATTAAATTTATCAAATAAAAAAATAAAGATTATCTTTATCAATTCTCCATTTCAACAGAGCATTAACAAGAAACTACAAATAAATAGTGAAATAATACAAATAGCAATAATATGTATTATCAATAAGAATAATAAAAAAGAAATTTAAAAACCGAACATAAAATCTGATTACATTCTTTAAAATCAAAAAAAGTCATTAATATATGGCATAATAATTTACCATTTTTATAAATCATATCCTTATGTATTCGTTGATTTTATAAAAGACTTAAATTTAAAGTTCGAACGAGTGTTTCCAATCCCAGACTAAGCATGAAGTAAAATTTCGAGTTTAGAAAAGCCCCGCGTAGAAAATTTGTCGAATAGCGCGCGCTCGACTCCACGATACTCACCGCACACGGGCCTCGCCCGACCCAATTTTAATTGGTGGCGTCAAATAAAAAAATTAAAAAGACCCCGAAAACGCACCGGTGGAGATACGAAATTTTGAGGGTAGTTAGAGAAAACATAGAACTAATTTTTAGTGATAGTCCCAGACCTCATCGAGTTGACATTTTTTTTATAACACTTTCTAAAGTTAAAATTTATATTTAAAATATATTTCATATTCAATTTTTTTTAACTTTTGTTCTAAAATATTTAGAGACTTGATTTTTCAACCATAATATACAGTATTATGTTATAAACAATAGTGTATAATGTTATATTGATAGTACGCCTACTATCCATGTAATAAATTATTTAAACTTGCGAGTGAAATGCCGTAAAATTGATGTTTTCTAAATCGCTCAACTTTAAGCGTTAATTGTTAATAATATAGGGGATTGAAAAATATAAACATGCAAGATTAGAAAGGTTTCATGTATCTACAATGGAGTGGATATGTTTTTTTTCTCGAAATTTTTAATTTAATTTTTTTCCTCAAAATCCCCCCTGGCGCTCGCTCGGATTTGGCACATTGTGCGTCGCTACGAGTGTTGCTCTACACTCATTTTTATGTGGGAAGACGTACTTGCAATCGTGCCGCAAGTATGTCCCTGGCCTAAGTGTGCTCTGTTTAGATCACCACCATGACCGCTGCGATCTCCAAATCGCGATCGCCACCGCGACCACTGGGATCTCCAAATCGCCACCGCGACCGCCTTGACAGGCGCACTCCTTTATAGATCGAATGATATTATACCTATTTTCTAGAATAAGTAAGTGTATTACGTTACATGTAACTTCTAAATATAGCAAAATCTCTAAGATACATGACATCGATTACTTAATTGGGGGGAGTTCCATTTCAGCCCCATTACAATACCTTGTTTAGCAAGCATGCTACGACGAAGCCGATTTAATGACTGGAAGAAGTCGTGAATCTGCATTGCAAATGCCGCTCTTCGTGCACATACACACAAACACACATACACTCGTATTCTGAGTAATTTACTCGTGAAAAGATGAAGCAAAAAGGGATTAACATTGCAAATCCCCACCGCGATATTCAAATCCGTGACAGTTATTGCCAGTTTCGCGAGTAAGGTCAGAGGTTAAGCCGACCAATATCAAGTTCGGAACGCTGCGACATTGTTTAATATTCCTTGTTTTGAACTTTTACTCTGGCTGCTTGAAGTGCGCGCTGATACCGCTCTTGCGTAATGAGTTTACCCGCCAAGAGGGATGGGAATAAACAAGGGGTTTATTGGGAAATTTAAGAGGAGAACTTAAACGGCGCCTGAGGAATGGACTCCGAGCATCTGCTCTTTGGAGACCGGGCTTGAGTTATGTTAATTGTTTCATTCATTTTCTCTAAAGCGCACCCGCTTCTCTTCATTTCGACTAGCAGAACTGTTTGGGGGTGTAGATCAACCGTTCAAGACAAATGAAACATTTCTCCAGTGTGTAATAACGTATGGTCCGAAAGTTTTAGGAACAATTTCAGAGGCTGACAACTCTTATAAAAATAGTTTTATATTTTTATCAAATCTCTCTAACTATTCACTGTTTTGAGTTATGTAAAGTAATTTTGTTGGCCTCATACCAATCTCTTGTGATTCTCGCATAGTTTCATAAAGCAAGTTCTATGCAAAACATTATTTGATCATCCGCATGATGTGTGTTCAAAAACTTAAGCAGGTTACAAAGACATCTCTGGATATAACGTTCTGCATTTAAGGCTTCGCCCCGAACAACGCCAATGTAGGGCTGGGAGACGAAGCTAACCTCAGAAAAAAGTTTGGGGACGAAATTTTGGTGTTGTGTGCACACCAAAATTTTAAACAAGATAAATTCAAATTCAAAACTATTTGAATTCGCTTCTTATAGTTTGCACACTTTAAACATAATATATAAAATTACGAAAAAACTATTCGTGAAAATGCAAACAATGTCTTAATTAATAAGACAACTTAAGACGATAAATATTCATTGAAACAACTACTTCCCGTGCAAATACACCTCCGGATATTGAATTATACAATGAAATATTTAAAATCTTATTTCATTTGATTTGTTACAACGCTCTATTAAAGTATATGTAACGTTTAGGTCAAATTCTCTTCAAACCAACTAACAATACAAATTTAAAATGAAAGGAGAGATAGCAACAAATTAGAAGTGAAAGGACTTGGATTAAAACTAATGTCTTAGGCCATCTAAAATTTTATTCCTAAACTTTTTTTTAACTTTTTAATCACATATCATCAGGGACATTCTCGTAATCGTCCTCGTAGAAACCACCATCGCCCTCCGTCTCAGAGTTGGACAAAGTAAAATATTTTACACCGTCCATCACGATTAACTTGTTGACGAAGTACACTCGTCTCAACGCGCAGCAACATTTTGGAATTCTCTCAAACTGAGACTCAGTGTATTTTGGAGACAATATTCTTATTAAATAGGGTAGGGTCCCCATTAAAAGAGGAGAGACAGATTCAAGCAACTAAACACAAAATTGCGATCTCATAGCGGAAACTGACCAGGAGATTTAATGTTGGAAATACTTCCAACATTAAATCTCCTGGCCAGTTTATCGCTGTGAGATCCCAATTTTCTGTTTAGTTTCAAAATACGCGCCGACCGCATTTAGGAAAGTTAACACTTGCTATCCCAAAGGGGAGCCAATGCTTATGGGAGAACTGAAAATCCAGTAGAAAAGGAGGGACTATGGTCAGAATGTGGGATAAAAGTAAGACAGATGACTAAATACACCAATCACCATCGCTGGGCTCGCTGCTGGATGCAGCATCCAAACGCAGTTACCAAATTTTATATAAAGATTGGCTAACTGGATATAAATGAACTGCGGTATCCCTTATATTTCTAAATGTGTTTCGACAGCTAACTCTAAAGCCGTGGCATGTTAGAACCTTCAAATTGAACGTCTTGTATTGATAATTAAATAAGTCTCGCTGCTGGATGCAGCATCCAAACGCAGTTACCAAATTTTATATAAAGATTGGCTAACTGGATATAAATGAACTGCGGTATCCCTTATATTTCTAAATGTGTTTCGACAGCTAACTCTAAAGCCGTGGCATGTTAGAACCTTCAAATTGAACGTCTTGTATTGATAATTAAATAAGTCACTTGATTTGTTTCACTACCCTTTTTATTCTCTCCGACTAATTTCGACTTATCGTCATTATCAAGGAGTAATAAAAATCAATTATGTATTATCAAAATTTAATCTAATATAATAATAATTTAATAATATTTACATAAATATACGCTGCAACACAAACATGATAAATTTCAATTTACTTTAATACTTTTCCTGCAAAAAAAAAACATTCTAAAATATTGTGCATAATATATATAAAATATGAGTTTCCATGATGAAACTCGCAGGTGTAAAAGCACAAATACGGGCGGCCAGGTGCTTCCGTCCGCCCATTTTGCGAGTTTAAAACCAGATTTAAACTTGAAGCCCAAGCTCAGTGTCCCGGTTATCTCGGCCACACTGGGGAACCATAACTAGAATGGATCATGCAACTTAAATTACATCCAGCTGCAGATGGCGCGCTCAGTTTTCAACTCCAGAAAATTATATAATAACTAGTGGAAATACCCGGCGTTGCTCGGGCAATTATTTAGCTCAATCTTCTATTAGGCATGAATTTATGCCGGCCCGGCGCATTCATCACCCCTCGGGAGAGCTAGGAGTGTCTAGCACCCCCTATGGTTGTTTAGAGGTCATAAGTAGTTTGATTAAAAAACACTTAGAACCTTTCTTCAATACTTTATTTTGTAACCAAATGTACATTTCGGACACGAAGTGTCCATTATCAATGGTTTGATACTAATACTATTACGTATAGTATTAGTATCAAACCATTGATAATGGACACTTCGTGTCCGAAATGTACATTTGGTTACAAAATAAAGTATTGAAGAAAGGTTCTAACTGTTTTTTAATCAAAGTATAATTATCTTCAAGTAACTCAATCAATCCAAATGTCATAAGTAGTATCTGTAGTAAGTTTGGCTGCGATTGCCCTAGGCGTTCGTGAGTGTATAGAAAATATATAGATTTTTATATGTATATCTACACTCTTGAACGAGTACAGCGTTTTCACAGATAGATAAAAAGAATCGAATAAATAATATATAAATAAATCTTCATTATTGTATAATTAGGTGTCGTATTATTGTAACGAAGTGTGTGATTTTGGACTTTACACGAGGTCAGTATTTTATACGCGTGGCGCATGTAGTAACATTTCGAGTTTAGAAAAGCCCAGAAAATTTGTCTCTGGTCGCTGCGCGACCCTCGACAAATTTTCACGGGGCTTTTCTAAACTCGAAATTTTACTTCATGTTTAGTCTGGGAATGGAAAACACGACAAATTTTCTCAGGCTTTTTCTAACCTCGAAATTTTACTTCATGGTTAATCTGCGAGTGGAAACACTCGTTTATAGCTTCACTTTCCCTTTAAAAAAAAAAAACGAATATCGAAAGATTTACAGAAAATAGGCTGAATTAGGAATACGTATACTTTATAGAAAAACTCCCTGTATAATTACGCATATTCTTTTTCGCGCAGAGCAGGCATTTAAGAATATACATGCTGGATAATGCCTGCAACTATCCTAACAGTTCCTTCTTTGCAAAGCAAATAACCTATGATGACATGAAGAATGACCCCATCAAATTTAACAATGTTACTTCATGCGCAACACGTAGAAAACAAAGATTTCGAGTGAAATTCGAATATACACAAATTTCACAATATTTTAGTGTTTTTTACGCGTGGCGCATGAAGTAAAATTTCGAGTTTAGAAAAGCCCCGAAAATTTGTCTCGGGTCGCTGCGCGACCCTCGACAAATTTTCACGGGGCTTTTCTAAACTCGAAATTTTACTTCATGCTTAGTCTGGGAGTGGAAAACACTCTTTTAAAGTTTCAAAATCAACGCTAACTATTCCTATAATTTTGTATAAGTCATAAATAGTGTATGTAGTGAGTTTGGTTAAAATTGTTCCAGGCGTTCAAGAATGTAAAGAGAACATACCTATTACTACAGTTCATATATATCCAGTTAGCCAGTCTCTGTATAAAATTTGGTAACCGCGTTTGGATGCTGCATCCAGAAGCGAAACCAGTGATTAGTGTATATAGTCGTCTGTCTTACTCGTACCCATCATTCTGACTACAGTCTCTTCTTTTCTACTCGATTTCTAGTTCTCCCATAAGCATTGGCTCCCCTTGCTATTACTTGGACTTATATACAGGTATAAAATTTATATATACTGTTACCGCCAATTCAGGACTTTGCCGCGATCGCGGATTAACGGATCTTGTGAAGGCGCGGGTTCTTTAGCTGAGAGGGATGAAGCGCTCATTATCTACGCTCTCAGGCACCCTGGAGAGAAGACAGACTGTATGACGTCATTGTGTCGGATGGAACCGCCCTTGGACGGAGCAGAAAGCTTCTTCGCGGAAGAGCTTATTCGTCAAATTACACGAGGACACGTTCTAGGCGAACAAAAGGGCCATAAACGGTCAAGGCGGACATCCCAAGGACGTACATGGTCATAACACGGACAAAATTAGTGGCAACAGAGCATGGGAACTTTCTTCCCCCAGAAATTTTAAACACCAATGGGACGGCACCTGGATCATCTCCTACTCTTCGGAAGAAGGGAGAAGAACCACCCCCAACAGCTACCAAGAGAGCATGATAAGAAAAACGCATCACTCACCATCCAGAAACCGAGCCGCAATCATACATTTTCATTATTTTCTTTATATATTTTATTCCTCTGATTAATTTCTTGGTTTTTACTTTAAATAAATCGTGCAAAATCAACACTTGGTATTATAATTAATGGGAGCTTTCCATTAGGTCCTTCGAATTGTAGTAAACATTAAAGTCGAAACATATACTCTGTATAAAATTTCATAACAGCGTTTGGATGCTGCATCCAGAAGCGAAACCAGTGATTAGTGTATATCTTTCTCGTACCCCACATTCTGAGTATAGTCTTTTCTTTATTTTCAACTTGTTTCTCATTGATCACTTGATGAAACATGATTAAATATTTTAAAAAAATTAAATTTAAAATAAAATCACTTGGTATGTTTCACTAATTTGACTACTGTAGTCCATTTCAAGTCAAAGTTTATCCATTTTAGTGATCTATAGTCATGATACAGCCAATATTTGACTATTGTAGTCCTTTTCTAGTGAATGTTTGATTATTGTAGTGCTCTATAGTCACGTTACAGCCAAAATTAGACTATTGCAGTCCTTTTCAAGTCAAAGTTTGACTATCGTAGTGCTCTATAGTCACGAATATATAGTGCAAAATATACATTTTTAGAATACTGCTTTAGTAGTATATTTTAAACTTTGCTTCAAATCAGTGTTTTCCACTCCCAGGCTAAGCATGAAGTAAAATTTCGAGTTTAGAAAAGCCTAAAAATTTGGTTTGGTCGCGTAGCGCGAAGCGCGGAGCGGCCAAACCAAATTTTCAGGCTTTTCTAAACTCGAAATTTTACTTCATGCGTCACCGGCAAAAAACACTGATTCAATGTAAAGTTTAGCGGTGTGTTTTATACTTAGTAATATGTCAGTGTTTTGTATCCGCGGCGCATGAAGTAAAATTTCGAGTTTAGAAAAGCCTGAAAATTTGGTTTGGCCGCTCCGCTCTTCGCGCTATGCGACCAAACCAAATTTTCAGGCTTTTCTAAACTCGAAATTTTACTTCATGCTTAGCCTGGGAGTGGAAAACAATCGTTTATAATAATAATAATAATAATATTCCTTTATTCCATAGACCATACACAGTATACATATACATATATTGTTACAGTATTGGATGCATCAGATTGGGATTTCGCTTCATAAGTTTCTTAGTTAGAAGAAAATATTATTTAAATCATAATATAGGTGTTTTAAATGAAACCCTTTTAATAGGTTTTTGAAAGTATTTGTTGATTTCGAACATTTTATTTCGCTAGGTAGCTTATTATACAATTTAGGTCCCAATATATTTGGTGAAAACTTTGTAACATTCAAGCGGTGGCGGGCGATGCGCATGTCATTGATATTCCTTGTATCATAAGTATGAATATCACTATTTGTTAAAAAAATATGTCTGTGTTGATGAGTGTATAAAGCCAGTTCATATATTAGTAAACAAGGTAATGGCAGGATATTAAATTGACGAAATAGTGGTTTACACGATTGCGTTTGTGGAACACGTGCCATAGATCTTATAATACGCTTTTGAGCCACAAATGCGGAATGCCAGTGGACTGATGTTCTCCAAAAACACAGCCCATACACCAATCGCGATTTTGCATTTGCATGGTAAATATGTATGAGTTGATTAATACTTAAAATATTCTTTAAACATTTCATTTGGTATGGTGTTTTATTTAAACTTTTGATTATGCTTTCGCACTGCTGTTTCCAGTCAACACAACTATCTATACTGCCTTTCAAAAAAGTCGGAACACCAAGTATTTATTGCACGATTTTAATAAAATTTACACAATTTGATCATGCAAACGAACTGTATCGATGATCAAAAAATCAACTTGAAAAACAAAAAAACAAATGAATAAAAATGAATAATGTGTTGGGCCTCCACGATTTCCCAAACACTCATTAACACGTCGAGGCATGCTAGAAATCAGGCTGTCAATATCGACTTGGGGTATTTCATTCCAAACTTCGATAATTTGACCTCTAAGTTCCATTACAGTGTTAGCGGGGCGCTGTAAGTTACTTATTGTAGCACCTATCATATCCCAAACATGTTCTATTGGCGATAGATCTGGAGAACGAGATGGCCAAGGTAACAAATTGATTTCGGCACTATCAAAAAACTGTCTTGTAATGGCCGCTGTGTGAGGTCGAGCATTATCTTGCTGAAAAATGGGGTTCTGCAAGCCATTTACATAGGACACTAACACTGGCCGTAAAATGTTGTCAATGTACTGAATCGCGTTAAGACTTGCTTCTAAAAAAACTAGAGGAGACCGACTACCATATGCTATCGCCCCCCAAACCATAACTCCCTGTGTAAGAGCCGTATGTCTTTCAACAGCAAATTGTAAAATTCTGCGTTCACCGCGTCGACGTCTCACTCTTCTGCGACCATCATGACCCCATAAACAGAACCGAGACTCATCGCTGAAGATAATGTTATTCCATTCATGGGTCCAATGTTGTCTTTCCCTGCACCAATCAAGTCTTGCTCTGCGATGCTGCGGAGTAAGAGGTAGACACAATTGTGGACGGTATGATCTTATACCAAAACTGCGGATTCTTCTCTAAACAGTAGCCATGGATACTCTTTGGCCATTTAGAGCCAACCAGTCATTTCCCAATGCCCGCGACGTTGTAAATCTGTCCCTTAAAGTTGTAAGACGAAGAGCTCGATCTTCACGCTCAGTGGTGCTTCTTGGACGTCCTGATCCAAGTCTACGTCGATTCTCCCCAGCTTCGGACCATCTAGACCAGCAGCGTACGATCACCGATACACTACGGCCTACCCTTTCAGCAATAGCACGAACCGAAAAACCCGCTTCTCGCATTCCAATAATGCGACCCCTTTCAAATTCACTTAGATGATGATATTGTGCACGCCGACGAACACGGGGCATCTTTTTATGTTTTACAAACTGAAACGTCAAACTACTCAGAGGCTACTTGGATATTAGAAGCAATTACATTAAAATATCAGCAGCTCTTCATAATGGTGAAATCAAGGAAAAATTCCATTAAATAGTAACCAAAATAATTGATTTTTTGATCATCGATGCAGTTCATTTACATGATGAAATTCTATAAATTTCATTAAAATCGTCCAATGAATACTTTGTGTTCTGATTTTTTTGAAAGGCAGTATATATTGGACAGACAGGTAGAAATTTCAAAACTAGATTCGATGAACACCATAAAGATATAATTAATGATAAACCGTCTACAGGTGTGTCCAAACATTGTAACACATTCGAACATTTTTTCAATCCGATTAATTTTAAAATCCATTATACAGGAAATAAAGGTCGTATCCTCAACTTCCGAGAAGGCTTGGAAATTAACAGAGCCATAAAATTAAAGAAAAACGTCGTCAACGACAACGAACACATCTGGACATCACCGATCGCGAACGCTCTTATTGCCTGACCCTCCCCCTTTTTGTAAATCTGTATATATTTTCTGTAAAACATTATTTTTGTACGATCCACACTACTCTAAGTACTCCTCGATGATTGAAGCTATACAAAAGAGGTTTGTTAAGTATCTCCATTTTAAGAAGTACGGGGCTTATCCTGATTTTAATTACGATTATGCTGCGTTGTTAGATGAATTTGAAATGCACTCCTTAGGATGTCGCCGTAAGGCGAATTTAGTGACAACGCTGTTTAAGGTACTCAATGGTCAAATTGATTGCCCTGAATTGTTGGAGCAACTGAATATATTGGTGCCCTGTAGTGTAAGAACTAAACGTCTATTTCAGCTACCAATACCCAAAACGAACGACTGGTCAGATCGCCGATGTATTCTATGTGCGCTACGTACAACAAACTCATTAATACAAATACAGATGTGGATATATTCAACTTTAAATCAGCGAAAGAATTCTTCAATGTGATCATTGAGTATCTTTCTTAGTTTATTTTCTTAGTTTATTTTCTTAGTTTTTTTTTTACTTTTAGTTTATTTCTTGTTATCAGCTTAGTAACCTGAAAATTTCGTTTATTTACAATGTTAATTTTCTTTAATTAAAATTATTGTGTTTTTTCTTTATTTGTATTAACTTCAATCTGTAATTGGACCTTGTTCCGTTGGTTGAATAAATAAATAAATAAATGGCTGATAGCCGAAACTAGTCGGAATAAAGACGTATAATTAGTGAAACATACCAAGTGATTTCATTTAAAATTTAATTTTTTTAAAATAGTCTTTTCTTTTCTACTCGATTTCTAGTTCTCTCATAAGCATTGGCTCCCCTTTCTATTACTTTGACTTATATTATTATATTATATCCCCTTGATAATGGCCTAAAGTCGAAACTAGTTGGAGTATAAATAAAAATCAGTGAAACAAACCAAGTGTTTTATTCAATGTTCTAATATTAATTAAATATGTTCATCACGGGTTAAGTGAGAAATTAATTCATCATATTGTATATAGGGATTGATTATAATTGTTCCAGGCGTCCAAGAGAATATACAAACATATATTGACTTTTATATATATTCAGAAGTAATGGTTTTATTGGTAATAATCTGAATTTATTGAGTTTACAGTAAATTCCTGAATTATGGGTAACATTTTATATGTTGTGCGGGGTAGATTCTGGAGATAGGTACGAGTTATAATAGTCTACGGGTGGTATTCCTATCTAAATTGCTAACGTTGACCTCATGAGCTGATAATACAGCAGCCGGAGCGTATTTTCGTTAATCGCTGGATTTGAGGTTTGATCTGTTTTGTGCGAGTGTAATTTAAGCATAAAGCTGTGTGTGTGGTGCGCCCTCTATCTATCGTTTTAGATAATGGAATACGATTCGATGCAATGTGCACTCGCGCGCTTGATTGTATATAGGTGCTAATTACACAAATTCTACATTGTAGGTGATGCGCATTTAATCCTGTTGAAACACATGGTTATTGTAATGCGATTACGGAATTAATAATTAAGTACCCTAATGGAAATTGAAGTTTGAAGGTTGGAGAAGTAGGATCAATAATTTTGAAACTTTCTCAAGCTTCAAGTAATGGAAACCATCACAAATTTATTAAAAAATATGTTCATTAGTTGTAGATTACGAAAAGTATCGCAGTTTTACTGTATATAAAAATATATTGTTATGATTTCATCAAACATGTAAATGCTTCTATAGTTTCTACTTAAATGACCTTTTGTTTATTTACGCTCATGTGACTGATTCTGTGAGTCAGCCAAGATATCGTAATTTCAATTGTATCAGTGTTTTATGGCGGATTCCTGGTTTAAAAATGTTCTAGAATTATGAAAATGTCAGGTTTAAGCCTGGAAGTGAAATACAAATAATTTGAAAATTCAAATATTCATATTTTATTTCGAGTTTTTGGGATTAGGGTGCCGGAATTTCACTATTCAAATCTTCTGTGATACTATATTTACGTAATATTTGTATTATATTCCATATATAAATGTATAAATACAGGACATTTTTCTTTATAGTATACGGAATGTATACGTTGTAAATGTTCATGCATTTATTGATTTCATAAGCTTCTAGCGAGTGTTTTTTTCTAGTTTAATTTTAAGTCTTAAACGAGTGTTTTTTCTAGTTTAATTTTAAGTCTTAAACGAGTGTTTTCCACTCCCTGATTAAGCATGAAGTAAAATTTCGAGTTTAGAAAAGCCTGAAAATTTGGTTTGGTCGCGTAGCGCGAAGCGCGGAGCGACCAAACCAAATTTTCAGGCTTTTCTAAACTCGAAATTTTACTTCATGCGCCACGCGTATAAAACACTGATTTCAAGTGAAATTCAAAATATCCTGCTTAAGTTTGATCTTCCTTCTCTGTACCCAAAAATATATACGTAATATATATGTAAAAATATACGCTTAAAATATATACGTAAAATATATGTAAAAATGTATACGTAAAATATATATAAAAATGTATACGTAATATATATATATCTTAAAATATATACTTAATATATATATCTTAAAATATATACTTAATATATATATCTTAAAATACAGGGTCGCTACAAAGTATGGAAACACGGCTCTCACGTGAAAACGGCTAAAAACAGAACCACCAAAATTGGGATTTCTAAATGGGATATTTTCTTGAACAATTTGGCGTGAAAAACTCAAAAATGATTCTCAGGATTTTCACATACGGACGCCATCTTGAATTTTTTTTAAACTGAATTCGATTTTTTTTATTTTACAACTTTTATAGACCTTATAATTCTGATTACTACCATATACCTTTTTTTAAAAATACTTGTCTTTTCATCGATAAACCGGACTTTGAAAAGTATGGAAACAGCCACTTTTTCTAAATGCTGCAATACCACAAATGCATGTTCTATTTTTAATCAAAACTTAAAAAAATATTAAACAGTCAAATGAAAAAATAAAATATTAAACAATAAATGATTTTTTATTTTACAATATATGTTCAAAGTGCTCTCCATTAACTTCTTGGCAGTAATGAATACGCTGGACAAAGTGTTGTAATGAACTAGTTAAAATATTAGGACGAATATTTGCAATTTCGGTTCTTATGAGTTCTTCTAATTCTTGTATATTGTGTGGCCTGTTGTTATAAACTCGATTTTTCAAATGTCCCCACAGGAAAAAATCAAGTGGAGTTAAATCGGGCGACCTAGCAGGCCATTCAATTGTTCCTCTCCTGCCTATCCATTTGCCGGGAAAAGTTACGTCTAAATATTCACGTACTATTAGTCCGAAATGAGCTGGTGCTCCGTCTTGCTGAAACCATATGTTTTCAGCTGGATTAGCCTGAGTTTCATAATTTGGGAATATTAGTCTAAGTCTGGGAACAACCTGTTCTTGAAAAAGGTGTAAATATGTTTCAGATGTCAAATTGCCATTAATAACAAAAGGGCCGGTAATATGCTGCCCAATTATACCACACCAAACATTAATTTTTTGTGGACGCTGCGTATGAATCTGCTCCATCCAATGTGGATTTTTGTTTGACCAGTATCTACAGTTATGGCGGTTAACTTGTCCATTTAAGCAGAAAGTTGATTTATCGGAAAAGAGCACACGGTTAATAAAATTGGCGTCCTGGTTTATCCTATTCATCATTGTTTCGCAAAATTCAATTCTGCGATCAAAGTCATCTTCGTTCAATTCATGTAGCAGCTGAATTTTGTAGGGATGATACTTTTCAATTTTCATTATTTTTTGAACTGATCTCCTGCTCATGTTGTTATTGAAAGCCAATTGCTGCACCGAAGTTTTTGGATTTTCAACTACATCTATCATAAGATTAAATGAATTTTCTTCATTTGTAACAGTTTTTGGTCGTCCAACTTTTGGACGACTTTTAACAGTTCCAGTTTCATTAAACCTATTCCATGTTTTAAATGCAACTGACCTGAAAATAGGTGCTCGATCTGGATGATTTACGTTGAAAAGATTAGCAGCTTCGGCAAAGCTTCGTTTTCTATCCCCACACCCAATCATTATGAGAATCTCTATGCAATCCGTTTCACTCAAATGTGGCATTTTTGCAACAACCAGTTACTTACTAATGTTTTTTTACAAGTTTGACAGGCTAATGAAAACTGTTTTCAAAGGCAACTATTTTTTTAAGTTCAAATTGTTAATTTTTATTTTTAAGTTTCGACCAAAAATAGAATATTTACAAAACAAATGAATATGAAAAAATAAAAAATGCAAGTTGAAGGCCTTAACGTACTCTAAACCTTTGCAAAATTTCAGGACATTCCGATAAACCGTTCTCAAAATATTTCGCTGTTTCCATACTTTTCAAAGTCCGGTTTATCAATGAAAAGACAAGTATTTTTAAAAAAAGGTATATGGTTGTAATCAGAATTATAAGGTCTATAAAAGTTGTAAAATAAAAATAATCGAATTCCATTTAAAAAAATTCATGATGGCGTCCGTATGTGAAAATCCTGAGAACAATTTTTGATTTTTTCACGCCAAATTATTCAAGAAAATATCCCATTTAGAAATCCCAATTTTGGTGGTTCTGTTTTTAGCCGTTTTCCATACTTTGTAGCGACCCTGTATATACTTAATATATCTGTGGCACCTGTGAAAAAAATATTTAAAAGGCAAATATATAATATATATAATTCCCTCGTACAAAAACTAAAAGAAACCTCTTTTTGATAAAATCTCTCAAAAAATATTTCAAAGGTAAAAGTTGTAAAATCTTCACGAGCAACCAATGGCGCAGCCAAGATTATGAGTTAGATGAATTCAAACACAGTCAGTTATTAAATATGTAACTCAACCCCTCGGACATATTTAATTTAGGACTGTTTGAGTTCCCCTAGGGCGAAATATTGGCTGCGCCATTGGTTGCTCGTAAAGATTTTACAACTTTCACCTTTTAAATATTTTTTGAGAGATTTTATCAAAAAGGGGTTTCTTTTAGTTTTTGCACGAGGGAATTATAAAATTTCAAGTAACACCATTTATAAAATTCACGCATTCTGTAAATGAATATCCTAGCGGAGTATGAAAAGGTCAGGGTCCATCACTCATATATCCCAGAGCACGGCCCTTAATAAATAAACAGAACAGAAGGCCGCACGGCTGGGGCTCTCCACGTTAATCAACTAATAAAGATAATTAATTAAAAAGCCATTGCGTGTCGGCTGATTTATTCGCCCCAATGATGGTGCGGCTGCCCCGAATCGATTCCCGTCCCATCCGGCCCAAAATGCACTCCCCGTGTCATCCGTCTGCAATTAAATCGCAGTGTTCTGTCCCGCTTTCAAGGAATAGCAATCGCGTTACCTGCCCCGGGAAATTGCGGCACTGTTTCACACTAATCGATTCCGATTCGTTTTCCAAATGCGAATTGTGCCCGGTGCTCCATTAAAACTTTGCTTCCAGCTATTGTACCGAGAGGTATTCTCATTCGAGCATTAGCAAAAATAGAAATAAAGTAAGGCAAAAATACAAATAAATTAGTACACTGCATTAAAACATTTATTTTTTTATAAAAGGAACACTCAAATAATATCACAGTTCATATACATCCAGATAGCCAGTCTCTATATAAAATTTGGTAACCGCGATTGGATGCTGCATCCAGAAGCGAGACCGGTGATTGGTGTATATAGTCGTCTGTCTTACTCCTACCCTACATCCTGACCATAGTCTATACTTTTCTACTCGATTGACAGTTCTCCCATAAGCATTGGCTCCCCTTGATAATATGTAGTTTGAGAATATCCATCTCAATCAGGCTGCAGAATTTGAAATTCTAGAACTATTGTTTTTTCTGAACTGTAGATCAATATTAGAGGTCAGATATATGATCTGTAGTTCATATCTGGACTTAGAATGAATGTTAATAGTCTGTTCTGTAATCTATAGGTCTTATCTGAACTATTAGATATGTGGGTATAGTGATCAATCAATCAATTATCTGTAGTTCATATATGAACTGTGGATCAATGTCAATTGTATGATCTGAAAATCAGTGGCAAACGTTAGATCTATTATCTGTAGTTCATATCTAGACTCTAGATCAATGTTACAGGTAAGATATATTATCTGTAATTCATGGTTGCGTTACATATCGACGTCAAAGGTCAAATTTGTTTTCTATAGTTCAGACATGAACTGCAACTCGAATGTTAATCCCAGTCAATTCGACGATTTGCAATTTATATCTCAACTGCAGATCTATGACCTGCAATAGTAGATCAGTGTTAAATTTTGATCTACAGTTCGATCTGAACTACAATGCAATATTAATGGATCATATATGAACCAAAGTAAACATTTATAAAATCTACAAAAATTAACAAATTCTACAATATTATTTATGTATAATTTTCACAAACAGAACAAAAAATGGAGATGTGTCCATTATAGTACTTTCCTCTAGTCAAAAATATATTAATAGTTAAATACTGCCGGAAATGTCAAAATATTGGAATAGTTTCAAAATACAATGATTTAAATATCAACAAATATTTGCACTTAAAATCAAAGAAATACTCACAAAGCAGTAATTTTTGCAATTTTTCACTGTATCTCGATAAGTATTGATTCCATTACATCTAGCACTATATTTTGAACCTAACTGTAAATCAGTGTTTTTATACGCGTGGCGCATGAAGTAAAATTTCGAGTTGAGAAAAGCCCGAATTTGGATTTGGACGCTGCGCGTCCAAATCCAAATTCTTAGGGCTTTTCTCAACTCGAAATTTTACTTCATGCTTAGCCTGGGAGTGGAAGACACTCGTTCGACATTTGTCAATTGCTTATTTTGTTTTATTCTGGTTTGTTCCAAAAAAAAAAAAAATATAAAATATTAAGAAAAGTCGTGAAATGATAAATACTAAGAAAAGATATGAAATTTGTAAATTTTTTTTTTTTTTTTAGTGCTCTAGCAATTGTTTTACACACGTCAATATTACATATTAAATAAAAATAGTAGTAACAATATATATAATAATCGTAATTATGAATAATAATATCTATACCTATGTGACAAAAAATTTAAAAAGATAAAAATCAGATGTCAGATGTGAGAAGAAGTGTGAGATCACCAACCCCAAACAATAGAAACACATAAATGATACAAATACAGTTACAGTTTACAAAATGAAATAATAGTATAATTTTATTTAAATTGAATAAAAAAGTACACAATGAAACACTTTTAACTTTGTTTGTATAACACGTTTTATTTAATGTGACTGCAGTTTCGACAAATTTAGCTTGTCATTATCATTTACCGCTGTCTTGTAATTGTGTATATATACCTGTACAACCTCTAGTTTAAGTTACTCCATGTTTGATAATGACAAGCTAAATTTGTCGAAACTGCAGTCACATTAAATAAAACGTGTTATACAAACAAAGTTAAGAGTGTTTCATTGTGTAATTAACATGTATAACGAAGTAGAAGCCTCCACAATACAGAATAAAAAAGTGTCAAATTTCGATCTACAGTTCGATCTGAACTACAATGCAATATCAATAGATCATATATGAACTGCAAATCAATGTCAAATTCAAGTAATTTCGGGGATTTCCAGTTTATATCTTAGCTGCAGATCAATGTCAAATTGCAGATCTTCGATCTGTAGTTCATATGCTGAATGTCAGCCCGGTAATAGCAGGTTAATGTCAAATTTCGATCTACAGTTTAATCTGAACTACAATTCAATGTCAATGGATCATAAATAACCTGCAAATCAATGCTGAAAGCGAATACAGCGATTTGTAGTTTATACATCAACTGCAGATCAATGCCGAATTACAGATCTTCGATCTGTAGTTCATATGTTGAATGCCAGATCTGTAATAGCAGATCAGTGTCAAATTTGGATCTACAGGTTAATCTGAACTTAAATGTCAATGGATTATATATAAACTGCAAATTAATGTAAAATTCAAGTGATTTTGGTGATTTTTTAGTGATCAATGTCGAATTGCGAATCTACGATCTGCAGTTTATATGATAAATATCAGATCTATAACCTGCAATAGCAGATCAGTATCAAATTTCGATCTACAGTTCGATCTGAACTACAATGCAATATCAATGGATCATATATAAACTGCAAATAAATTTCAAATTTAAGTAATTTCGGTGATTTCCAGTTTATATCTCAACTGCAGATCAATGTCAAATTGCAGATCTTCGATCTGTAGTTCATATGTTAAATGTCAGACCGATAATAGCAGATTAATGTCAAATTTCGATCTACAAGTTAATCTGAACTACAATTCAATGTCAATGGATCATATATGAACTGCAAATCAATGTTGAACGTCAATACAGTAATTGTAGTTTATTCATCAACTGCAGATCAATGTCGAATTCCATATCTCCGATCTGTAGTTCATATGTTGAATGTTAGATCTATGACCTGCAATAGCAGATCAGTGTCAAATTTCGATCTACAGTTCAATCTGAACTAACGTTTGCCATTCAATGTCAATGGATTATATATAAACTGCAAATTAATGTAAAATTCAAGTGATTTTGGTGATTTTTAGTGATCAATGTCGAATTGCAGATCTTCGATCTGCAGGTTATATGATAAATGTTAGATCTATAACCTGCAATAACAGATCAGTATCTAATTTCGATCTACAGTTCGATTTGAACTACAATGCAATATCGGATCATATATGAACTGCAATTTAATATCAAATTTAAGTAATTTCGGTGATTTTCAGTTTATATCTCAACTGCAGATCAATGTCAAATTGCAGATTTTCGATCTGTAGTTCATATGTTAAATGTCAGACCGATAATGGCAGATTAATGTCAAATTTCGATCCACAGTTCAATCTGAACTACAATTCAATGTCAATGGATTATATATAAACTGCAAATTAATATAAAATTCAAGTGATTTTGGTGATTTTTACTTTATATGATAAATGTCAGATCTATAACCTGCAATAGCAGATCAGTATCAAATTTCAATCTACAGTTTGATTTGAACTACAATGCAATATCGGATCATATATGAACTGCAAATAAATGTCAAATTTAAGTAATTTCGGTGATTTCCAGTTTATATCTCAACTGCAGATCAATGTCAAATTGCAGATTTTCGATCTGCAGTTCATATGTTAAATGTCAGACCGATAATGGCAGATTAATGTCAAATTTCGATCCACAGTTCAATCTGAACTACAATTCAATGTCAATGGATTATATATAAACTGCAAATTAATATAAAATTCAAGTGATTTTGGTGATTTTTACTTTATATGATAAATGTCAGATCTATAACCTGCAATAGCAGATCAGTATCAAATTTCAATCTACAGTTTGATTTGAACTACAATGCAATATCGGATCATATATGAACTGCAAATCAATGTCAAATTTAAGTCATTTCGGTGATTTTCAGTTTATATCTCAACTGCAGATCAATGTCAAATTCAGATTTTCGATCTGTAGTTCATATGTTAAATATCAGACCGATAATAGCAGATTAATGTCAAATTTCGATCTACAGGTTAATCTGAACTACAATTCAATATCAATGGATCATATATGAACTGCAAATCAATGTTGAACGTCAATACAGTGATTGTAGTTTATACATCAACTGCAGATCAATGTCGAATTCCGTATTTCCGATCTGTAGTTCATATGTTAAATGTTAGATCTATGACCTGCAATAGCAGATCAGTGTCAAATTTCGATCTACAGTTCAATCTGAACTAACGTTTGCCATTTAATGTCAATGGATTATATATAAACTGCAAATTAATGTAAAATTCAAGTGATTTTGGTGATTTTTAGTGATCAATGTCGAATTGCAGATCTTCTATCTGCAGTTTATATAATAAATGTCAGATCTATAACCTGCAATAGCAGATCAGTATCAAATTTCAATCTACAGTTTGATTTGAACTACAATGCAATATCGGATCATATATGAACTGCAAATAAATGTCAAATTTAAGTAATTTCGGTGATTTCCAGTTTATATCTCAACTGCAGATCAATGTCAAATTGCAGATTTTCGATCTGTAGTTCATATGTTAAATGTCAGACCGATAATAGCAGATTAATGTCAAATTTCGATCTTCAGTTCAATCTGAACTACAATTCAATGTCAATGGATTATATATAAACTGCAAATTAATATAAAATTCAAGTGATTTTGGTGTTTTTCAGTGATCAATGTCGAATTGCAGATCTTCGATCTGCAGTTTATATTATAAATATATATGATAAATATCAGCGTCAAATTTCGATCTACAGTTTAATGTGAACTACAATTTAATGTCAATGGATCATATATAAACTGCAAATTAATGTACAATTCAAGTAGTTTTGGTTATTTTTGGTGATCACCTCAACTGTAGATCAATGTCAAATTGCAGATCTTAGATCTGTAGATGTTGAATGTCAGATTTATAAGCTGTAAGTGGAGAAAGAGAAAATTCATTTGTTAAATCTTGAGACACCCGGCCTTCAAAACAACGCCTGCAAATGACGTCAAAGCGCACGTCACAAATCCCATTTCCACTGTCGCTGACAGTAACCTACTATAAACACACACTTAATTTGAATATATAAAATTAATTATTATCTCTATTATTATGACTACGGTTTATTATTCAGTTAATTTATCAATTTAGCCTTTGCTCGGATGAATAAACGGCCACGCGATTGAGATTCAATCCCCATCAATCATCCTTCCTGTTGTGTAAAAAAAGGAAGGAAAAAAAAACGGTTTGCAGATAGGTAGTTGTCAATTTCGCGTTATAATTACCGATTGTTTGTGGAGCGGTGCTTGTAAACAATTCGCGCTAAAAGTGACATGGATAATCCAGGACCGTATTTATAACAGTGTAAACTGATGGCCGTTTTCACGCCGGATTTTAATGAAATTATACGAGGCATTAAAATTTATTTACCACTGGAGTAACTAATTTTGCATCAAACGCCGAATTTAATTAATGCGCTTTGTTTGCGCTACGTGTTAAATATAAAATGTCGATGTTTGTTACAATTTCATTATTTTAAATAAAGTTCTACTACTATTTATATTTTACAGTTCAACCGGTTTACGGATATTGGTGCATAAAAAAGTATTAATATAATAATAACAACAATCATAGTATAATGTAATAGTGAATAGCTAAAATTTGCTAAATCAAATCGTAAAGCAGTATATATTTAACTTCAAACTAAATCAGTGTTTTATACTCGTGGCGCATGAAGTAAATTTCCAGGCTTTTCTAAACTCGAAATTTAACTTTATGCTTAATCTGGGAGTGCACGACACTCGTTATAATAGTAGCTTTTTAAGATTATATCTTTTTTTATGTTTTTCATGAATTTCCACAATTTCTGTTAATTTTCGAAATTCTAACAGTTTTTCCGAATTTCGTAGATTTTCATTAATTGTTCAAATGTTGATACTTTTCCTGAATTTTCGTCAGTTTAATCTTGGCAGTTTTCGTTGAATTTAAATATGTTAATGGATTTATGACTTTTCAAAATTTGTAATAATTTTTAGGGTTTTTCGTGAATCAAAAAGGTTTTAGTCAAATTTTAAAACCTTTGCGCTTTTCGTAAATTTTTAAGATTTGCTTAAATTTTAAAAATTCTGTCAGTTTTTCTAAATTTTTGATAATTTTTAGAATTCTGGAAATTTTCGTGAATTTCCTAAATTTTCGTTAATTTTTATAATTTCGATGCTTTGCGTAAAATTCCAAAATGTTTACATATAGCGTATGTGAAACTCACAAATAACACATTTTTACGCTTTTTTTTAAAAACATTAACGCTAAATCTAGGAGATTTTATAATTTTACAAAAAAAAACGTTAAATTTCTAAAAAATTAACAAACATTCTAGAAAATTCATGTCAAGCAACAAGATTTTTATAATTAATTGAAATAATTATAAATTTTGGAAATTTTTGAAATACAAGCAAAGAAATTATAAAAATTAGCGAAAATCTAGGAAATTCACGAAAATTTTAAAATTTGTCAAGGTTCTAGAAAATTTAGGAAGGCTGCCAGAATTTTTAAAATTTAAACTAATCTTGAAAATGTACGAAAACCGCAAATTTGACTAAAAACTTTTATATTCAATAAATACCGTAAAAATTATAACAAATTTCGAAAAGTCATAAATGCATTAACATATTTAAACTCAACGAAAACTACGAAGATTAAAAAAAACTGACAAAAATTCAGGAAAAGTATCTGTATTTGAACAATTAACGAAAATCTACGAAATTCGGAAAAACTGTTAGAATTTCGATAAAGCTACTAAGCATAATTTAATAACAAATAATCTAATATGTGCATCAATACATTTTTTGATTAATTGTTTGATTGAAAACATTTTTAGAATTTCGAAAAAGCTACTAAGCATAATTTAATAAAACATAATCTAATATGTGCATCAATACATTTTTTGATTAATTGTTTGATTGATTGATTGATTTTTCACAATTATTAATCTTTTTTAAATTTGTTACAACTGTCGCATATTTCAACCTTCTTTTTTTCATATCATCACTTTTCTATATTTTCAACAAGTGTTACATTATCGACAATTTCAACAGTTTTGACACTCAATATGTTATTTATAAAGTTTATCGATTTAGTCGACATATATCAAAACAAACATACCAAGTGTCAAAGTTGTCGAATAGTAATAAAATGTTAAATAATAATAAAATTTAATAAAACGCAAAAAAAAAACATTGAAATTTGCGAAAATTGTGAAAACAGAAAAAAACAAACGACAGCTGTTACGATTTGTGTATGCTATCACCAAACAAAAATTATCCATCTGACGGTCAATTTAAGTCCCTAATATAATTTTAATGAGTGTGTTCCAATCCCAGACTGAGCATGAAGTAAAATTTCGAGTTGAGAAAAGCCCTAAGAATTTGGATTTGGACGCGCAGCGTCCAAATCCAAATTCGGGCTTTTCTCAACTCGAAATTTTACTTCATGCGCCACGCGCACAAAACACTGATTTATAGTAAAATTCAAAATATACATTATTTAGTTTGGGTATATGAAATTTTTTTATGGTCAGGAAAAAAAATCTGGAATGAGGGACGAGTCAGGGAAATTTTACATTTCAAATTGGTTGCCATTATGATTTCTTATTAGATATGATTTTATGCCTGCCCAGCGCATTCACTACGTTGGCTTTTTGCAACCCATCTTCAGGGGTGCTAGAGGTATCTATCCTTCCTATGTTTGTTTAGAGGTCATTAGTAGTATGTATACCAAGTTTGATTAAAATTGCTCCAGGTGTTCAAGAGTGTGTAAAGAATATATTAATAAATATACGTTGACATTTTTTGAGACTGCTAAATTGAACTTTTCTTTTAAATCAATGTTTTGTACCTCTACATTACGTAAATTTATCCATGGACGTACCATGTACGTCCACATTAGGAATATTCATTCACGGATGTTACATGTACCTCCACATTACGTAATTCATCCATGAACGTAACATGTACGTCCACTTTACGTATATTCATCCATGGATATAGCAAGTACGTCCACATTACGTATATTCAACAATGGACGTAACATGTACGTCCACTTTACGTATATTCATAGATGGATAAAGCATGTACGTCCACATTACTTATATTCATCCGTAGACGTAGCATATGTGATTTAAGTCAAACTTAAAAATAAAACCATATAGATTAACAAAATCCCAAACTATCACAAGGTATCATGCAGTCAAATTTATGAATGTGCTCCATAGTTCCGTAAAGAAACTCGATGCAAAACAATTCTTAAAACTAATCAAGGATATTCTTTTAGCGGAGGCCTTCTATAGTTGGGATGAGTACTTGAACCACGATTTTAGAGTCCTTGCACAGGAATAAAGCCGATTTTAATGCTTTTAATTTATTTACACTTTTTTATTTAAAATATTTAGTAGTTTGTATCATCCCTTTTTATATGTTCTATATGATATAATGTCCTTAGTTTTCACAATATTTTAAACATTAGTCTTAGTTTCAGTTATTATTGTATGACACTTTTATAATAACGTGTGTAAAACATTGTATGTTACTAGCACTAAAAAGAAATAAATAAATAAATAAATATACGTACTCTACAAGCATCAGTTGCGCAGCTACATATCCAGTGTTTTAGAGCAAACAGTTGTTCTAATAAGCTAGATATGTAGGTATGCAACTGATGGTTGTATATTAGATTTATAAGGGATAGATTCACATCATTTGAATGAATGTAAGTATATTTTTAGGGAACAAGCTATTTTTGTTATGAAATTCATAAAGGGTGTTCAGGCGAAAAGAATGAAGGAATAACAAATAATATATTTTTCCATCCGTGTGAATAGAAAGGGAGAAACGAGGAGGAGGAATTTATTTTAATCCGACATAAGCTAAGATCTTTTGTACCCATCATCCCCCCTTTTTCCACTAAATTATCCCAAACACGAAGACAACAGCGCATCGGCAAAAACTCCACACTGAAGCCGAGCCTTATTTATGAAACCGTCCACACTGGAAATTTCGGCGTGTACGTGGAATATTAATTTCCAAGCGAAAGCTTCGCGCATAATTAAATTAAATTTCATATCGCAGACATCTGGATTACGCCATAAAACGGGGAGGGAAGGGGGATTTTCCCGCCCCATTGATTCCCTCCGCGGGCCCAATTTAGCAGGACGAACTTGATACCTTCATTAGAGGGAATCTTCTCCTGGAAAAATTACCGTCGAACTTTCCGTCCTGAGGGTTTATTTTAATCTTATCCGCGCTTGGGCGTTTTCCACCAAATTAGTTTACATTCTCGCCGAGTCTTCCATCAAAACTTTATTAACCACCTATTCTTAGAATAAGTCCGGTCTGCTCAGTGCTCATTCGATTCCATTCAATTACGACCCTTATCCGGAGCCAATGGCGTTGTAACGCATGCAGATAATTGCCTACCCTTGATTTAAATCAGTTGCATTTACTTATTCATCCGGTTGTGATTGAAGCTTAATTTCCTTTTTGAAATATAATTACATAAATTAATACGAAAAATTTAAAAATTACCAAACCCAAACCATCCCCCAGGAATGGGAGCATGGTATAATTACGTGCATATTAAAATTCGGTAACGATGCGCTAGAAGTCTCTAGGTATAGACCGATTACCCTGCTTCCAGTTCTGGGAAAAATATTCGAATCCATCCTCAAAAATAAACTCCTAGCTCATATCTCTCAACACATTCGTCCCTATCAATTCGGATATTATTATTATTCCAAAATAGATCAACCACTCTCCCACTCACTATCCTAACCTCCAACTGCCAAACAGCACACCTCGGCAACAAAAAATCAGCTATATTATTCCTAGATATAAAAAGGCCTTTGCTTCAGTCTGGCATCGAGGTTTGCAACTCCCTCAATATCCCATTACACTTAACTTATCTCAGAAAATATGCTGAGTGATTAAGGACTGTTAGGGTTGTATAGGTCATGAACATATATTGTATATATATATATATATAGTTCTTTTTTGTATTCAAAGTCTAAGGCGTCTATAGATAGCTTAAGACAATTAATATTCATTCCTTTTAATTTTTTCAATTTGTTTCAATTTCATGTTGGTACATTTACTTTAGGAGGGGAGATAATGGAGAGCCTTGAGGAACACTTCGTTGGGGGATAAAGGGCCGGGAGATAGTATTTTGGACGCGGACATTAAGGGTTCGATAATTTCCTAAACAATCGAACCCTTAATGTCCGCGTCCAAAATACTATCTCCCGGCCCTTTATCCCCCAACGAAGTGTTCCTCAAGGCTCTCCATTATCTCCCCTCCTAAAGTAAATGTACCAACATGAAATTGAAACAAATTGAAAAAATTAAAAGGAATGAATATTAATTGTCTTAAGCTATCTATAGACGCCTTAGACTTTGAATACAAAAAAGAACTATATATATATATATATACAATATATGTTCATGACCTATACAACCCTAACAGTCCTTAATCACTCAGCATATTTTCTGCTCTTTGCCGATGACACTGCTCTTATAACACACCAACCCACCCTTTCTAAAGCTCTCTCTATTATCCAAGGGCTAATAGATTCGCTATTTCTTTGATTTGCCAAATGAAGAATATCCATTAATCCCAATAAACCCTATATATTCATATCCTTTCACATACCGCTTAATTCCCCATTTAGCATAACTATATCAAACACGGTAATCCCACCCCCTGCTTGTAAATACCTTGGCATCACTTTCGACCCCAAACTATCCTTCAAACCCCATTCCCAAACCATAAAAAAAAATTCAAAAGAGGGCGCGGCATTTCAGATCATTAGCCTTCCAAAATAAGGGAGTCAAGACAAAAACAGCTGTCCACATCTACAAAATGATCTGCCGCCCCTTGTTGCTATAGTCCTCTTCCTCAACCCTTGTCCCTCAACATTAAATAATATCGAAGTAGCAGAACGACCAGCCCTTAGAATCCTCACAAAAATCCGACATCGTTTTTATACGAGTCCAATTTGAACACTGACGAATGTTTTCCACTCCCAGACCAAGCATGAAGTAAAATTTCGAGTTTAGATAAGCCTGAAAACTTGGTTTGGTTGCTCCGCGAAGCGGAGCGACCAAACCAAGTTTTCAGGCTTATCTAAACTCGAAATTTTACTTCATGCGCCACGCGTATAAAACACTACAATATTGCGAAGTTCGAAGTATACCGTATATATGCTAAAATATACGTCCACAGTACGTCCATAGTACATACATAAATTGTTGTAACTCTATTATAAGCAATAAATGCGCTCTCGCTACCGAAATTTGCTTATATTAAAGTTTGATTTATTTCATCTGCATTTCCCAATTTAAATGTAACGCACGTTCAAATATGTTTCGTATGGGTACACAGATGATTCCGAAAAACGCGATAAATCTTTCCCCGGCGTGCAACTTTTCCACTTATTGTTGGGCCAGAGGAGTTGGAAACTTATCGCTCTACATAAAATTCACAACTTTTAATATTTTATCATCGCCTAGCCGTATAGTTTTTTTTATTACTGCTCAACGACTATAAATAACAGCTTAATATTTTTTCCAGCCGTAAAAATAAGTTATGCCTCCCCGCAGCACACCGGTCCCCATTCCCCAAAACGTGGATAAAAGTCGAAAACGTAATTAATCTTTCTAAAAACCTATACTTGAGGTGTTATATATATAATTGTTATATTTGGGTTTTTAGGGTCGCTCGTTACAAATTTAATATTATTTTTTTGAAAAAAACAAAATGGTGAATCCAACATGTCGGACTTAAAATTGAACAATTATACAATTTTAATAAAAATTGTTATATTTGGGTATTTAGGGTCGCTCGTTACAAATTTAATATTATTTTTTGTAAAAACAAAATGGCGAATCCAATATGGCGGACATAATATACAAAATTTAACCGATTTCATTGAAAACTTATATATGGATTGTTCGCGTCAAAAATTCCGCGAATTTTGTAAATGGATTAAATATTTTCATATTTCGAGCAAATTTTATTTTCTTGTTGTGAAAGACTGGCTGCATTTTATGACAACCCATAGAGCCGAAAACCCTATAAACAGCAATTAATGTTCTGTGTAAAATTTCTAGCGCGACAATGGGTTTTCGGCTCTACGTGCCCGATGAGGGGCAATAGGCGCTGATCCGCCGCCGAAAAACTTTCGCCCAAGTCATAAAATGCAGCCCAGTCGAAGGGATAATTTATTCTGGTTTATCATCCACTTCTATCTTCTTTCTTTGCATGCTCTATTTTCATCTTTCCTTATCTACATTTTCTCCCACTTTTCAACTCTTGGAAATTCTCTTCCTTCAAAACTAAAAATTCGGTGAGTCTTGTCTTGAACAGCTTATGAGTAATTTCTTTTTTCGTACGTCTAAAATGTGAAACTTTTCAAATCCTAAACTTAAACTTTATCTCTTCACTTTGCTTTTAATCTTGATCTTTACTTTCATATTTACTCTCAATTGTATTTAACTTCATTCAATTACTTTGTGTTTTATTCATTCATTTACTGTGTGTTTATTAACTTAACTTGTTATTTTAACTTTATTTTTGTAAATATTCTTTTGTATATATTTTTATGATGCACAGTGTTTGTTAATATACTTTTTTATTACAAATTATTGTGTTTATTTAATTTCGAAAAAAAAAACGCGTAATCCGCGTAAACATTATTTTTTGAAAAAAGAAATATAAAACATTTTAATAAAATCGGATATTTTTTCATTTTAAGTCCACCAAATTGAATTCGTTATTTAGTTTTTACAAAAAATAATATCAAAATCAGCGACCTGAAAAAATCCCATGTACAGTTTTTTAGAAAGAAGAAATTACGTTTTTGACTTTTGATCACGTAATTGGCAATCTCTGTGTGATCACAGGGTGCCTCATAAAAAAATACATTAAAAAATATTTGCAAGTTTGTGCAAAAAACTTTCTTTTTTAAGTAATGAAGAACGGTTTACGAAACACGGAAAAAGATTTTTAGAGTGGGATGTCTTTTGACTTTTACATATTTTAATGTTTCTAATTCGAATTCAAAACGATAAAACACGATATACTAAATGTTCGATTAACTTGATAACTAACTAACTATTCAAATATAATATATAAAATTACGAAAATGTTGTTCGTGAAAATGCAAAAAATGTCTTAATTAATAAAAACAATAAATATCCATTGAAACAACTACTTCCCGTGCAAATACACCTCCGAATATTGAATTATACAAATGAAATGATTTAAATCTTATTTGATTCGATTTAAATTTGTTAAAATAGTTGCAATGTAGTTGTAGTTGGTGATTCCATTTCACAAAATTAAAATACTTAAAAATTCAAAGAAATAAGGCACTTTTAAAATTTGCGTTTTCTTCCGTTCGAAACAAGCACCCGATGCTACGCACAGGACGCTTAAGTCAGAATTAATTTTTAAAGCCAGGTACCGCTGTAGACCGCTAAAAAGGGTCGTTTCTGGTAGTCCAGTTACCAACCTAGCTATTTATGTACTTCAAAGTTTCTAAATTAAAACTTCGATTTAGAGACTTATGGCCACGTTTTAGGGAATCGGAATTTATCGCACCTGCGCACAAGGTGCGATAAATTCAGGTCTTAGGTCTCCTGGAACAGTTTTATGTAGTAATGACATCACTGTGTCTAACTGTTCTTTCTGGGTAAGATCGATATGTCCAGCGCGGCGCGCATTTGAGGTATTCCGCCCGTTTGTTCCCCGAATGGAAATTAATGAAGGCGAGCACGGAAATTGCTGTGAATCATTATTGGTATTTGCGGGAACTTTGGTCCTTTGAAATTAGTTTCAACACAGCACAGTTTAATATAATAATAAGAATGGCGCAAATTATAAAGAACATCACCGAATATTATAAAATCTAAGGCCGAGGGACCAATGATCCTTCAAATATACTATAGCAAGTTTGGTATTTAAAGGACTAAAAAACATTAAAAGTGCGATTCTTTTCGCAATCTACAACAAGTTAGTCTTACAAAGACTATATCAAACACTCATTGAAACAACTACTTCCCGAGCTAATACCCCGACGGACATTGAATTATACAACAAGTGTTTGCTGTTACATACAGTAACCTACTGCAGATGCAACAATTTGAGTCAAATTATTCAGGCCATCTATAGACGCGTTTCGAGATTTATCTCTCATCAGTATAGCTTTGCCAATCCCTCTAAGTAATTTGACACCTTAGACTGGCGGTCACGTTACCGTTCAAACATAAGTATAAATGAAATTGCCAATTCTTGGTTGCAGAATACTTCAAACATTAAAAGTGCGATTCTTTTCACAATCTACAACAAGTTAGTTTTACAAAGACTATATCAAACACTCATTGAAACAACTACTTCCCGAGCTAGCTCGGGAAGTAGTTGTTTCAATGAGTGTTTGATATAGTCTTTGTAAGACTAACTTGTTGTAGATTGCGAAAAGAATCGCACTTTTTATGTTTGAAGTAGTAGTAGTAGTAGTTTGAAGAGCTAGCTCGGTAAGTAGTTGTTTCAATGAGTGTTTGATATAGTCTTTGTAAGACTAACTTGTTGTAGATTGCGAAAATAATCGCACTTTTAATGTTTGAAGTATTCTGCAACCAAGAATTGGCAATTTTATTTATACTTATTTAAAGGACTATTGGACTAAGTTTTATTATGCATATTTGATATTTTCATCCTTTTTCCTTAGTTTGATATTTGCAAAACCATTGGTCATTTGGACTTAGTTTCAACAAAGCATCAATAGTAATAATAACAGAAATTATGAAGAACATTTCCGAATATTATTAAATCTAAGGCCGAAGGACCAATGATCCTTAAAATATACTATAGCATGTTTGATATTTGAACGACCATTGGTCCTTTGGACTAAGTTTTAGTATGCATATTTGATATTCTCATCCTTTTTCCTTAGTTTGATATTTGCAAGACCATTGGTTATTTGGACTTAGTTTTAACACAGCACCAATAGTAATAATAATAGAAATTATGAAAAACACTTCCGAATATTATTAAATCTAAAGTCGAAAGAGACCAATGATCCTTCAAATATACTATAGCATGTTTGATATTTAAGGGATCATTGGTCCTTCGGACTAAGTTTTAACATAGCGTATTTGATGGTCTCATCTTTCTGCTCTAGTTTAAATAACCATGCGATCGTTTTGTCTTCTTATTATATACTTGTATTATTTTTGTTATCTTCAATATTTGATAACCTGAGTAAGTTTAACAGTAAATAAACGTAATTCGCGAATACAAGAGTACTTTCAGCAGGAGTATTTTTATCTTACATTTTTAAAAGTACTATTCAGTAAACCAAAAACACTTACAACAGTAAACAAACAATAATGAATTTTCTCATTTAACAATAAATTTTTTAAACAAACAGAAGGCCTAGCAATGGGGTCCCCTTTAAGTCCATTGCTAGCAGATATATTTATGCATAATTTTACAAAAATAATATTAAATTCGCCACTAGCTAAAAAACATATTAAAATGTGACACCGTTACGTCGATGATATATTGGCTTGTTTCCAGGGAACTGATAGACAACTCACTCAATTTTTAGATTTCATAAATAAACTTCACCCTAAAATTAAATTCACAGCTGAAACCGAAATCAATAACAACATTAAATATTTAGATCTGTCTATTACCAGAATAAATAACAAACTCTCTTTTGACATTTTTAGAAAACCTTCCTTTACCGACTCAATTATCCCTAACCATTCCAGACATCCCTATAAACATAAAATTGCTGCATTCAATTCAATGATTCATAGAGCCTTAAAAATCCCTTTGTCAGCTAATTTTTTCGAGAAGGAAATTAACTTGATTAAAGCTATGGCTATTAACAATGGTTATGGTTGTGATTTGGTTGATAGACTTCTTAAAAAACAGAAATTTAATAACATCAAACATTTATTATACGCTGGAAAATCATTTGAAAAAGAAACAATTAAATATAAATCGTTAACTTATTTTGGCAATGTCAGTTTTCAAGTTAAAAATATCCTAAAAAAGCATAATATTCAAGTTGCGTTTAAACCGTACTGTAAAATCAATAACCATATCTTTAATAGTAAAACAAAATTAGATAAATTTAATAAATCCGGAATATATAAATTAACTTGCGCAGATTGTCAAGGGATATACATTGGCCAATCTGGTCGTAAATTCAACATAAGATTGAGGGAACATTTGCGCTCTTTTCGGCTTAAACAGAGTGATAAGTCGTCTTTTGCAAAACACCTTTTAGACGAAAATCACACTTTTAAAAAAGATGTACTTACCATAATCCATCATGCCGAAAAGGGTCGTAAAATGAATTTGCTAGAAGCATTAGAGATACACAAAGCCCGCGCTAATCCGGGAATTCCCTTAATTAACGACCAGGTTGACCTAATGTACACCCCCATTTTTACCGCTGTCTTGTAATTGTGTATATATACCTGTAAAACCTCTAGTTTAAGTTACTCCATGTTTGATAATGACAAGCTAAATTTGTCGAAACTGCAGTCACATTAAATAAAACGTGTTATACAAACAAAGTTAAAAGTGTTTCATTGTGTAATTAACATGTATAACGAAGTAGAAGCCTCCACAATACAGAATTTAATAATGAATGGTTTGTAAACAAACAAGTTATGTGAGGATGTAGGTGGTAATGTAATTTCAACTAAATGTATGAGGTGCCAGGTTGGTCATTCAATAAAATGAAAACCTGCATGAGAGAATGCACTAATTTGGATTTTTTGGAGGGAAATTGAGTGCAACAAGATGCGATGGTGTACAGAAGCAGTGGGCGGTACCACGCTTTTTATGCAAATCGGAGAATTAGCCGAAATGCTTAGAAATCGAAACCCACGCACGGTGAAAGAAGTTGCCCAATGCTTTATGTCATCAGATGGTCTCGTTGCCGATTGATAAATAACACGTTTCTTAATTAGCTGCATCATCGAATCTTGATTAAAACACATGTTGAGACGAAATCGTTGGATTGACTATGGGTTAGCACTTTACACAAAAACTGTAGCTGCGAGTAATGACGCGTTTTAATGGCACAGATCTATACTTTTAGAATCAAAAAAGAGAAGATAAATTCAAATTCAAAACTATTTGAATTCGAGATAATAAGCTTACGCTTCTTATAGTTTGCACACTTTAAACATAATATATAAAATTACGAAAAACCTATTTGTTTGCATTTTCACGAATAGTTTTTTTCGTAAAAAAGAGAATACTATTAAATGTGATAACTGTGAGAAAGTGTATATCGGCCAAACAACCCGCAATTAAAATATTAGATTCAAAGAACACAGTTATCACATAAAAAACAGAATCCAAAAAATCTGCAATTGCACATCATAACTTTACAACAGGTCATAAATTCAGCATCAACAATATGAAACTCCTAAAAGAGTCCAATAAGTATCAATTATACATGTTGGAAGCCATAGAAATGCGTAAAAATAAAAATAATTTATTGAACTTCGATTTTAGTCCCTTAAATAACCCGCTTCTAAATTTGTTACCTCCATAAACAACACGCAATAAAATTTGTTAACCCACCCAAAGGTCTTCCCTTAATCTGGGGTGTTTCCCTTTAATCCACTGTAGGTATAAAGAAACCGCGCAACAGTTGTAAGAATTAGTTGTTATTGAAAATGAGTGCTTAGCACTTGAAATATATTAAAAGTGCGATTCTTTTCGCAATCTACAACAAGTTAGTCCTACAAAGACTATATCAAACACTCACTGAAACAACTACTTCCCGGGCTAATACCCCGACGGACATTGAATTATACAACAAGTGTTTGCTGTTACATACAGTAACCTACTGCAAATGTAACAATTTGGGTCAAATTATTCAGGCCAAATTGTTACATTTGCAGTAGGTTACTGTATGTAACAGCAAACACTTGTTGTATAATTCAATGTCCGTCGGGGTATTAGCCCGGGAAGTAGTTGTTTCAGTGATTGTTTGATATAGTCTTTGTAGGACTAACTTGTTGTAGATTGCGAAAAGAATCGCACTTTTAATGTTTGAAGTATTCTGCAACCAAGAATTGGCAATTTCATTTATACTAATACTTAAAATATATATCTAACCATTAGAAAATAAAGTGTGAAAAAAGGATACAGCAGTGTTAATTATTTACTATTAACCCCCTTAGTTTTTGAGCAATCTCAAAAACCGTGAGCCATGTTTTTGTTTATTTTGCCTTTAAAATTAAAAAAAAAAACGGTCCTTCTACAGTCACAATAAACGCCTTCAGACAGCTGTTAGTCGTTTCGCGGGGAAATTTGAAATTGTCAACTGACGATTGAATTTTGATTGCAAATCGCAAATTTATAGAGATATTTAAATTTCCCTTACGGCTAATCAAAGTTTTCATTTATGTGTAGATTCTATGAATTTTAGGTTCACAAATAGAAAGACCGTTATGCCTTACTTCACTTTTTATTTTTATGTTAGATGTACATTTCGAGACACAAGGTGCTCATTATCAATAACAAATTGATAATGAGCACCTTGTGTCTCGAAATGTACATCTAACATAAAAATGAAAAGTGAAGTAAGGAATAACAGTCTTTCTATTTGTGATTAATCACTTCACGTAAACTCGAAACAATACAGTTAATTTTAGGTTGATTTAATAATTCCTTCAATTTTTACAATTCTCTCAAAATAAACATTCTCCTAAAATCGTTAAATTAAAGCATTCCTAATTTTTGAAAAGTTAAAATTGAAGCTTTAAACAGTGTTTTCCACTCCCAGGTTAAGCATGAAGTAAAATTTCGAGTTTAGAAAAGCCTGAAAATTTGGATTGGCCGCGTAGCGAAGCGGAGCGGCCAATCCAAATTAGGCTTTTCTAAACTCGAAATTTTACTTCATGCGCCACGCGTATAAAACACGGGAATAGTCTGAAGTTTCAAATACATTTTTTCAGCAGCATACTGATTTAGAAGTATATTTTAAACATCACAATACGTCAGTGTTTTATACGCCTGGCGAATGCAGTAATATTTCGAGTTTAGAAAAGCCAGAAAATTTGGTTTGTTTTTTTTTTTTGATAATTCAGTCCCGAAATCGCAGTTGCTGACCTTCGGGCAGTCCATTCTTTAATTGTTTCGCCGGCATTTTGTTTAATGTTATAAAAAATATGCCTTTCTGCAAATACTGATTTTTGTGTTCCAAAATGCGAATTAAATATATCCCGGAGATCTTTAAATGTCTTACTCTCTGGCTTAGTCGGCAAGCATAAATCGTATATTAACTTGTACGAGTCTTCGCTGAGTAGATTCAGGAAAATTGCCCTTTTAGGTTTTCTTCCGTTATTTTATTTGCGTCGAAATAATTAGATAATCTGGGCGCGAATATGGACCAGTCGTTGAGCGTGTGGTTAAATTCCCGTAGATGGCCAATTAAATTCTTCGACCCTTCCGTCGCCATTTGCACGTGGTTACTTTTATCACAAACTATTTGTGTTATATTGATAAATTAACAAAATCCTCGTCGCCACTGTTAAATATGCTGCTACGCAATACGTAATCTAATTAGTTAATTATTATTATTCGGGGAAATCCAATAATTAGCACTGTTCATTTAAACGTAACTTTATTCGCTGAAGGTATAAATTCGACTGGCGCGTGAGCGCAAATATCTGGCGCTCAAGCGATAAAAACAATATAATAAAAACTATATACAAAAGAGCGCGAATTAATTCAAAATAAAACTGGTACATAACATTGATGGTATACATTTTTTAATATTATTTTTTACGTTGCCCCAAAATTGTTTCTAAACTCGGCATTTTACTTCACGCTTAGTCTGGGAGTGGAAACGTTCGTTCGAAACTTAAAACTGATTGCTATATAAAAACATTAAATAACTGAAATTGTTTTTAAACATAATAATCTAGTTTTTTTAAATTTTGTTTAACATTTTTTGAAGTAAAACTGACATGGTAGCCAGAATCTGAAATGTTAAAGTTTTCCGATATTTCCCTGTTCTGAATTTTTTTTTCCCTGACCTTTTAATATAACTTTCTTCTGTTGGAAACCCCCATTTTGTTAAATTGTTTTCATTGTTTTTGTCAATATTTAAGTTGGTTTTATAAATTTTTAAGTGTTTTGTAATTTTTATGTTGACATTATTTATTTATTATCATTATTGCAGGGGTGTTATTTCTTGATCATCATCTAGAAACCGTTGGTGCTAATGAAATTAAATAAAACGATTTCAACTTGTGACCTGAGGTATCCTGTGTGGATTCCTCAAGACACAAGGTCATTTTTTTTAACATTTTACCTGTTCGTTCGAAAACCGATAGGGCTTAGATAAAAATATCTAACATTCAATATTAATTTTGGAACGAATGTGTAAAAATAAAATCATAGTCACATTTGCTGGCTTTTTCAAACTATAGCAAAAACGAAATATTATCGTATCGAAACTGTGTGATTTAATTTTCACTCATTGATATCAATCATATCATATTTTATCTTTATGATTATCTCCTCCATCAATCACTCATAACAAGCCAAGACATTGTCGCCAAACAAAAAAAAGCCGCCGAATCAATAATTCAGTAATGAATTTCGACGGCGTAATGAAGTTAGCTTCGCCGAAATCAACCCTGACGTCGGTACAAAATACTCCAAGTGAAATTTACAATCGATAAACCCCACGAATACACTATTAACCATTTATACAAAGAAGGAGATAAATAATTAAACCCGGCCGGATTTTAATTGATTCAAAAAATATCCCCTGGGATTCCACCTGAAGGACGAATCCGGTGTTTGATATTGATATCGATTTCGATTTCGCACGCGTTGCAGATTTTGCGAAATTGCTGTGTAATGAACATTGCAGCGAACGTCACGCCATGTATTGAAGCCGACTTGCAAACTTAGATGGCTAATTAAACTGCTTATTATTTCTGGTCAAAAGCTTCGACGGATTTTCCGAGAGGGAGAGAGATAGATAGAGCGGGAGGATCAAAGGAGCGATCCTATTTCTGGTGCATAATTACCGTATGATTACAATTATTTCCGACATACCAGACAGCTACTTCAACTCCTTGTGTACACATTTGCTAATGGTGGATAGCCATTTGTTCGTTTCTGGACGCTTCCGTTTTATCGCCTTATCTCGGAATCAATTGATCGCGCTGCACAAATAGCTCGAGCTGTACTTGATGGATTGCCTATGTTGACAGGCTTTCTTGTATGTACATGCATTGATGTTATTTACCGGAAATATATGATTTTAAAATATGGAATCAATTCTAAATGACAGTTCGATGGTAAGACTACATATTATGTACTAGGGATATTTACAACGTATTTTTCTGAAACACATGTATTTTTACGAGAAAATGACGAATCAGAAGCCCTTTTTTGTCGAAAACTTAGTGTTTAATTTAGTATCACTTTTATACTTGCTTAATCGTAACCATTAGCTGGTTTGGCCCACATAAACTAAAAGACATTCTAAACAATGAATTATTACTAGTTGAGCTTGCAACTAAAAATAATCTGGATTTATAATTTCTTTTCTAAATCTAAAATTTTATTGTTGTCAAAATCTATTCTATGGCTCTTTGAGTTTGAATGGATAGCTAATGCACAAGAATTTTTGTTTAATTTAGCATCACTTTTATGTTTGCGGTTAAGCAAACATATAAGTGATACTATATTAAACAAAAATTCTTGTGCATTATCTATCCATTCAAACTCAAAAAACCATAGAAACGATTTTGGCAACACTAAAATTTTAGATTCAGAAAGAGATTATAAATCCAGATTATTTTTATAAATGTTCTACATTGATAAACAAAATTCTTGTATGAACTTCAAAACAGATACAAACGGTTTATATAATATTTATTCTTACTTGTTAAAATTAAAATTAACAGATGTAGAAATCAATGAAGGGACAAACTTCAATTTTTTAAAACAATGTATTAATTACAAATTTTGTACACAAATGTATTGACAATTTTTTGTCATAAAAAATCCCAGAAGTATACAAGTATTTTCATATCGTTTAGGTATAATGTTTTCACTTAAGGGCGTGCTGGAGTGAGCTGGATGTATAATAATAATATAATAATATATATAATTAATTAACACTGTTGTATCCTTTCTTCACACTTTATTTTCTAATGGTTAGATATATATCTAAGAAGAAAGGATACAACAGTGTTAATTATTTATGATTATACTCTTCACGAAACTCAAAAACAAATATCGATAATAATATATCTTTATTTTCAGAATGTACAAAATACAAAATGAAATTAGTGTCAATGGTATTAATAATAATTGCTAATCCTAGTTCTTAAATTTAATAATAACGTAATAATACAATTATATATACATATACACACTAAATATACCTACATATATACACTAAATATACCTACATATATACACTAAATATACCTACATATATACACACATACATGTATATACCAATATCTATACTACATCGGTAAATTCAGCTATGGAGTATGGCTCACGCATTATAAGATAATTGTATAGAGCAATTTTCAACTTTTTCGTGTTATTTTTCAGTTCCTGAATTTTCTCTGGTAATGAATTGAATAATTTAATTGCGGAGTAATGTACTCCATTTTCAGTTCGTTTAAGACTGTGTTTGGGATATATGTAATTGTTGGTTCTTGTTGCATGCTTATGTACTTTGTTGTCTTGTCCTTGAACATTTTTATGGTAGAACATAATTGTTTCGAGTATATATATTCCAAATAATGTTAGAATATTATTGTTTTTGAAATGTCCGCGGCATGACTGCCGATAATATAGTCCGAATGTTATGCGAATCGCCTTTTTTTGAATTATAAAATTTTTATTTGCGATAGCTTTGCCTCCCCAAAATATTATGCCGTAACGTAAAATACTTTCAAAGTTAGCAAAATATGCCGTTTTAATAACTCCACTGTCTAGGTATTTTGATAGCTGCCTTAGACAGTGAGTGACGCTGTTTAATTTATTTTCGGTGTTATTGATATGAAAAGACCAGTTGATTTTACTATCTATGGTAACCCCTAAGAATTTTGTAGCATTAGTTGGTTTTATTATGTCGTTATCTAATTGAATTGTTTCTGGAAGTACTGCATTTTGTTTGTCAAATATAAGAATATTAGTTTTATTTTTATTTATAATTAATTTATTTTTTGAGAAGCACTCTTTTATTCTAAGAAATAATAGGTTGGAATTTACTATTACTTCGTTTATGTTTGGTCGTGAGATTAGGAGGTTAGTATCATCTGCATAATTTATGATGTTTTCTTGACCGTTTTGGATAGCGGTGATTAGGTCATTTATAAAAAGAAGAAAAAGAGTGGGTGCCGTAGGGCCTCTCCAAAATATCTAAACCAGCAAATTTTGAAGAGAGACACTCTCTATAAGCGCGGGAGTATAATGGAAGAAAAGAAACCACAATTTATGGTGTGTTGGTGTTACAATTTATGACTTTATCTGTTAGAATGTTTAAAACATGTTTAAAACACGTTTAAAACGTGTTTAAAACAGAATATACAGGGCATTTTTCTTTTGTGTACATATCCCGATAATTACAACGTTTTTTAAAGTTGTGGGAAATCGTTGTTTTAATGCGGTTAATTTAAGGCTTTAAACGAGTGTTTTCCACTCCCAGACTGAGCATGAAGTAAAATTTCGAGTTTAGAAAAGCCTAAGAATTTGGATTGGCCGCGTAGTGAAGCGGAGCGGCCAATCCAAATTAGGCTTTTCTAAACTCGAAATTTTACTTCATGCGCCACGCTTAAAAATACTGATTTACAGTGAAGTTAAAAAAACACACACAACAACGGCTATAGGCAACCTAATATACGTTAGAGTTATTGGGTTGCCTATAATAACTGATTTAAATAATTTTGTCAGCGCAGAATTTGACTTACGTTTTAACCACATTTACATATTAGATTGCTAAAGCCGTATATTTTAAACTTTACGATATTTCAGTGTTTTATACGCGTGGCGCATGAAGTAAAATTTCGCTTCGCTGAGTAATAAGCATGGACGAAATAGATTTAATTGCGTCATATTATTATTTATTTATCCTTTATTATTCATAGACGGTACTGTATTTGTGTGTTTAATGTTTTTATAAATATAAATATTACTTACCTAAATTCCACATGCACTCCGCCCACTGAGCAAAAAACAAACAAATAACGTTATATCAACAGTGCAGCAACATTAAACGTTGTTTTAATGTTGATGAAACATTACTTAAATGGATTTGTTCCTTGGGCAGTGCCTGAATTTCTAAGATAAAACTTTCTGTATCAAACATACTTATAAAATCACGTTTTAGCGCTAGGATATAGACAATCACTTTTTTTTCCTTTTATTTAATCCGTAACCGGTATACAAATTTCTGTCAAAAATTTCACACACTTTGATGGGTAATAACCTGCATATTAAAAATAGACTGTGAAATAGGCATTTCCCTAGTATGTTGGCCAATTGGAGAGTCAGGGAAAAGAGAAGCTGCTGGCGGTACAAAATTTACGAGCACAGAGACCGCTCTCAAAAAAATGATTATTAATTCTTTTAATTATTTTGTTCTCGTCACACTATTTTTAGAAGAGATTGGGGGCGATTTTAAATTGTTAGTTATTTTATTTTTAGAATTTCTAGAAAATATCAAAGATTTTTTAAATATTAAATAAAATTATACTCATACTCATTAATAGACGAGACTACAGTCGAAGTAATATGCTATCCACACTTGCAATGACACCTCTGAGAGATAGACGTATCCATGCAGATCTGTCTGCACTTTTTAAAATAGTTAACAGCTTATTTGATTGTTGCGAACTTCTGTCAAGTCTAAATTTTAGTATACCATCTAAAACAAGAGCTACAGTAATCTTTCGCGAAACCTTTCACAGGACGAATTACGGTAGGAATAATTCATTGTGTCGCATGGTCAGATTAACCAACTTATTGTGTTGCTCGCCACATTACAAAAGATAAAATATCGCGGTTTTTAAATTCGGAAAGAGCGCAAAAAACTCTATGGGCGAGGATTTTTTTTGAGAAAAATCGCCGCCCCCGGAGACAGTGCGGATTTTCGAAAAAAAAAACACGAAATTTTTGAGAAAAACCGAATCCTTGGTACCTCCTACGGAAACACCTTACCTATGACAGCCACAAAAAAAAATCAGGCTATATTATATATATATAATTATTGATCCAACTAATAAGCACAAGTACGCTAAAATCCAATCGCTGGGGGCCGATTTTCACATTTTTCGCCATAGCGTCGAGCTGCTACTTCTGATCGATCTGTCTGCACTTTTTAAAATAGTTAACAGCTTATTTGATTGTTGCGAACTTCTGTCAAGTCTAAATTTTAGTATACCATCTAAAAAAAGAGCTACAGTAATCTTCCGCGAAACCTTTCACAGGACGAATTACGGTAGGAATAATTCATTGTGTCGCATGGTCAGATTAGCCAACTTATTGTGTTGCTCGCCACATTTTGCGTTGTTTGGGACAACATTTAACGTATTTAAAAGAAATTTAAAGTTTATACACCGCATGATATCGTAAAAGCTTGATTTAGTTGATGACTTACATTTTTAATTGTTTATTTTTACTTGCGGAATTTTGTTTATTTATATGTGTTAATATGAGTTTATACTTAATTAATTTTTAACATAAGAAATATTATTTTGTTAATTTATGTAAAAGGTAATTACCGTAAATAAAATATTATTATTATATCTTAGAGATGGAAGTTTACCTAAAAATTTATAATTTATATTTTTTGTTTATTTATTTTTTAATTTTGGACACTTATCTAAACGTACAAATATTTATTTTTGCGTTACGATTAAATATTGGAAGGAAAATATTACGAACTCGCTTTGGCCGATTTTTTACAAAAATATTGCAAAAAACGCCCGCTTTGAAAACGCGTTTCACCCGCCCGTATAAGAAGGCGCATAAGAAACCATGTGTTTTTTTTTTCTCGGCTCTTGGCCATACAGTCAGCAGCCATTTGTATTATTATTTTTCGATTTTAAATTAACTTATCCACATACACACGTTATACAACTCATATGGACGTCACAACGCATTCATACAACATCCATGGCTCCAGAGGGTGCCAATTTCCCCATAAGAAAGTGACACCCCCCTGTGGGATTCGAACCCACGACCCTCTGGCCCAAGAGCAGGAGCTCTACTCACTGACCCACGAGGGTCCCGAAACCATGTGTTAAAACTGAAAAACGCGTCCGTCCCGCTCCGCTCAAATTTAAACAGACGCGAGTGCTGGCGTTTTCTCCGCCTCGCACCCGTCCGTCTACGAACTCTCATATAAACCTGTGTTAAAACGCAAACGCTTGCGCCCGTTCACGTTCCGCCTCGCGTTTAAAACGTCCATCTAAGAGGTCCCTTAATCGTTTTAAATGTTTAATATTATCTATAAAAAATATCTTTGTATTTATTTATTTTAGATTTTCCCCTGACGAAGCTAAGAAAACTAGCGATATATTGGCACAACTAATAAAAAAAGTTGTGGTCTAATTATTTGAATATTTTTTTTTAAAACTGCTTTCCCCAAAACTTTAATAATCATTTATTTCATAGCGCTGTAATTGGAAGTGCCGTTATAAATTCCCCGCTCAGTTTCCCTATAATTGCTTTAGCTTTCATAGCCAGGAAAATGCATTAGGGATAAACATATGATAATTACGAGAGATTATGTTTGAAGATCCGCCACAGCACAGCACAGCAGAGCAGAGCAGAGCAGAGCGAGCGATCCACAATGAAAAAGAAGGGTCTTTAACGACACACTCCAGGGATGTTTCCACTCCATCGTGCCACAAAGCACCTGTTTTAATGGCCCGGATAAGACGCGCTTATCTCGAGGATTGTCTCCCAACAACAATTAGCCGCCTCTTTTATACAACCCCCCTTCCCATGCACACATCATCGACGCAGGCGCAATCAGTAACATTTCGCAATTTCACAAAGCTCTGTGAGTAATTTCAAAAATGCATAACACGTTTTATTTTCATGTGCTAACAGTACAGAGCACATAGCAAATATGACCCGGATCTGGATCCTTTATCGCAGTGCCTCACCAAATATTTACCTAAAACGCCCCGCAAGTCGTAAAATCTTACAGTCCACAAAACATTTTAAGCGCGTATGCAAATAAGATTACATCAATGCCGCAGTAATAAAAAAATCGACATTTTCCTTCCGAAATTTGGGGTTTTCAAAATAATTTACAGTCGCGTGTCTGTCCAACATTCGCAAGTTCAATGCCAGGGCAATGCCGAAATATATACATAAAATAAATGAGAACACAAAGTCCGCAGACAGAAACGCCGAGTCTCGCACGCCACTGTATTTATTCGAATTATGTCATCGCGATCACGTGACGCGGTCACGTTACCCACTGACATTTCGCCGGCCCGCTATTAATTGCCGTAATCAGTCAAACGGTGTTTGCTCAATCTGATACCATTTCGGTGATCATGTCGATAAACCGGTGTTTTTTAAGGATTGTATTGTCAATATTTATTTAACTGGGTTAGAGGAAATGGTTTTCAAAATAAAACACCTCTTGTTTTTATTTCAACTAGTTTATGTCGTATCATTCTTCAGAATGTTACTATATAAGAAAACCGACAAAGAGCATCAAATTCTAATTTTAAGTAGACATATACCGGATGGCCATGAAAGTATTGCGTACGCAATTACTCAGGCAATAAAATGGTAGACATTTGAGTTTTGGCATGTATCTATAATTTAACTATAATTTCATTTTGACATAGTATTAACTAGTAATACTACTACCGGTTTTGCCGGAAGTGATATCATTTTTCTTATTTTGAATTATAATCCCAACATTTTTCTAACCTGTCCTATTTCTCTTTGAATTCCTTTTCGAAATAACAATAAAAAACACTTTTATTCCTTACTTCCCTTCTATTTTTATTCGTTAGATGTACATTTCGAGTGCAAAGCACTCATTATCAATAACTAATCGATTAGTTATTGATAATGAGTGCTTTGCACTCGAAATGTACATCTAACGAATACAAATAAAAGTGAAGTAAGGAATAAAAGTGTTTTCTATGTATCAGTTTCACTTTAAATAATACCAAACAAAACTTGATTGTTATTGATGAATTACAGAAATAATTTGAGGCAGAACAATGATGATGTTATTGATAACAAGCACCTTTTGTCTCGAAATGTACATCTAACGAATAAAAATAAAAGTGAAGTAAGGAATAAAAGTGTTTTTTATTGTGATTAAATACTCCACATAACTCAATAAAACAATTAGTGATGTATAACAAGTTGATATTTACGTTAAAACTAACCTCAAAATTAATATATTTCGAAATGGACTTAGTATCCCGAGAAATTGTAACTAGAATGAAACATCACAAAGTGGGCCGTGAAATGTCTATGACAGTCCATTTAACGCCTTTGTTTTATCTAAGAACAATCTACCATTATTTTTTTAGTTATTATTATTATAAAGCCTACTTAGTGCAAACTTTTAAAAACTCTAATACGATCAAGTCTTGAACTAATATCAACTTGCAATACATAATTGAATATTGAATTTTAAACCGAATTTTCTTATTACAAAAAAGCAGGGTGTGCTATTTAAAATTTTTATATTACAGTGCGTTTATAAATTAGAATTTTTGACATTTTCATTTTAGCATTTAACTTTATTTGCCGGCAACTAGAAAAAATATTCGATGTAATTAGAATTTTGTTTGTAGGTTACATGACTATTTCACGGCCTACTTTATGATGTTTCATCCCAGTTACAATTCCTCGGCCTACTAAGAGAATTTCGAAAAATATTAATTTTGAGGTTAGTTTTACCCTAAATATCAATTTGTTATACATCATTGGAAAGGGAATTTAGAGACGAATATTATAAGTTAGACAAAAGTTAGGGTTGCAATTTAAAATAAGAAAAGTGATATACTATGCCAAAATCAAGCTATAGTTAATCTATATATAGCTATAGGAGAGCTGGGCAGGATTCGAATCATTCAGGATTCGATTCCCGGATTCGAATCCTTTTAGAGGATTCAAAAGAGGTATTCGAATACTTTAGTGAAAACGGATTCGTGATCCGGATTCGTTACATTTTTTTAAAAGGATTCGTATTCGAATCCTTATAAAAGGATTCGAATTCTTATAAAAGGATTCGAATCCTTATAAAAGGATTCGAATCCTTATAAAAGGATTCGAATCCTCATACAGGGATTCAAATCCTCCTAAATAATTCGAATCATCGCTATTAAGGCTGGGATTCGAATTCGATTAATTCAAATAGTTAAATATTCTAATATGAATATTTAAATCACTAAATTATTCATATTTGAATATAAATATTTAAATTTTCGAATAATTCAAATATTTGTGAATGCATATTTGGTTACTTAACCATGAAAAATATCCAACGTTAATATATATGTTGTTAACTTCACTTGAAATCAGTGTTTTATACGCGTGGCGCATGAAGTAAAATTTCGAGTTTAGAAAAGCCCCGTGAAAATTTGTCTCGGGTCGCTGCGCGACCCTCGACAAATTTTCTACGCGGGGCTTTTCTAAACTCGAAATTTTACTTCATGCTTAGTCTAGGAGTAGACAACACTCGTTCTTAGAAGTTTCAAATTGAAAGATCAGTCTAGATTACTAAGTTTATTACCATTTTACAAAGGCTACAGCTCGAAGGACCAACCATGGTCTTCGGAGACCGAAGGACTACAGGGAATCGAAGTTTTTTTACAAGAAAACAACGAATATCTGAAAACCGCATGGATAGGAACAAAAACATCTAATTTTGAAAAAATATCGAAGTTGGGTTGGTTTTCAGTGCACTTTTAACTTTATTTTAATTCAGTGTTTTATACGCGTGGCGCATGAAGTAAAATTTCGAGTTTAGAAAAGCACCGCGAAAATTTGTCTCGGGTCGCTGCGCGACCCGAGACAAATTTTCTACGCGGGGCTTTTCTAAACTCGAAATTTTACTTCATGCTTAGTCTGGGAGTAGACAACACTCGTTCCTAGAAGTTTCAAATTGAAGGATCAGTCTAGATTACTAAGTTTATTACCATTTTACAAAGGCTACAGCTCGAAGGACCAACCATGGTCTTCGGAGACCGAAGGACTACAGGAAATCGAAGGTTTTTTACAAGAAAACAACGAATATCTGAAAACCGCATGGATAGGAAAAAAAACATCTAATTTTGAAAAAATATCGAAGTTGGGTTGGTTTTCAGTGCATTTTTAACTTTATTTTAATTCAGTGTTTTATACGCGTGGCGCATGAAACAAAATTTCGAGTTTAGAAAAGCACCGCGAAAATTTGTCTCGGGTCGCTGCGCGACCCGAGACAAATTTTCTACGCAGGGCTTTTCTAAACTCGAAATTTTACTTCATGCTTAGTCTGGGAGTGGACAACACTCGTTTGAATTTTAAATTTAACTCTTTTAAAAAATTACGTATGTAATATAATATCATTCATTAAAATCATAGAAAAAGATGCAAAATTTTACCTAAAATTAACTTTTAGAGTTAACTTTATAATTTGCTCGGCTCTTAATAGGTGAATATTCTATTCCTAAAACAAACCGTTTTTATTTAATATTAAAGTTGCATTTAATACAATAACAAACTGTGAATAAATCGACATAAATCTAGAAATATCGAAAATCTCGACATGTAGAAAATCTTGACGGTCCACTCCCAGACTAAGCATGAAGTAAAATTTCGAGTTTAGGAAATTTTCACGGGGCTTTTCTAAACTCGAAATTTTACTTCATGCGCCACGCGTATAAAACACTGATTTAAAGTGAAGTTAGAACGCACTGAAAACCAACCCAACTTCGATATTTTTTCAAAATTTGATGTTTTCTTTCCTATTTATGCTGTAAACCTTCAGATATTCGTTGTTTTCTTGTAAATAAACTTCGATTCCCTGTAGTCCTTTGGTCTCCAAAGACCATGATTGGTCCTTCGAGCTGTAGCCTTTGTAAAATGGTAAGAAACTTAGTAATCTAGAGTGATCCTTTAATTTGAAACTTCTAAGAACGAGTGTTGTCCACTCCCAAACTAAGCATGAAGTAAAATTTCGAGTTTAGAAAAGCCCCGCGTAGAAAATTTGTCGAGGGTCGCGCAGCGACCCGAGACAAATTTTGACGGGGCTTTTCTAAACTCGAAATTTTACTTCATGCGCCACGCGATTTAAAATGAAGTTCAATAACACATATATCATCATTAATTAAAATCATTATATAATCAGATATTTAGTCGGTAAATGAACATTTTTGTTAATAGAAACTGATGGAATAAAATATTACTGGTTGCAAATAATAGATTCAAATTTATTTTTAAAGGATTTGTATCCGTGATTCAAAAATGAGGATTCGAATCTTTGATTCGAATCATATTTTTCACTTACGAATCCTTTATTCGAGTATTCTTGATTCGAATCATATTAGGTGATTCGGATTCGTGATTCGAATCCTGTTTTTGAGGATTCATCCCAGCTCTGAGCTATAGTTAATCTATATACACAATGTCTACCATTTATATTGTCTGGGTAATTGCGTAGGCAATACTTTCATGGCCAATTTTTGTTGACAAAACTACAAAAGATAAAAAATCGCGGTTATTAAATTCAGAAAGAGCGCAAAAATCTCTATGGACGAGGATTTTTTTTTTGAGAAAAATCGCCGCCCCCGAAGGCAGTGCGAATTTTCGAAAAAAGAAAACACGAAATTTTTGAGAAAAACCAAATCCTTGGTACCTCCTACGGAAACACCTTACCTATGACAGCCACAAAAAAAAATCAGGCTATAGTGCAATTATTGATCCAACTAATAAGCACAAGTACGCTAAAATCCAATCGCTGGGGGCCGATTTTCACATTTTTCGCCATAGCGCCGAGCTGCTACCTCTGATCGAATCGCGGTCAACGGCGTCGGATGCGTCTTAAAATTTGCCTTCAATTGGTTCTTCACTTGGGCTTCTGCCGCCCCCCGGGGGCGGCAATTTTAGAAAACAATTTTACACTTTGGACCCTAATAACGCCCTTATGCAATGAGCTACATCGACTTTTTTTTTCAGCAAACTGTAGTTCTTGACGCGTTCTACAAGAATTATACCAGCCGCGCCGCCTCCGATCTCTAACTCGGGGGTGGCAACGGTTTTTTTGAAACAAAAATTTCCCTCAAGTTTGACAAGCGATAGCGACCAAACGAAAGCTCCAAAAAAATCAGGGTCTTGTAGCCCATTAAAAGGGCTTTCGATTGATGTACGAACTTACCGGAGCCCCATTATGGGGCCCACAGTCGAGAAAATATCCGGTCCGGTCCTCCGCCATTTTGTTCGCCTACGCCCTGGGTCTCCAAACTATCTTCTTCGCGGGCCACAAATACAATTCTACATAATAAAGTCGGCCAAGATCCGATTAATTTTATAAAATTATGAAAAATTTAAGGAACAATTGTTACAATATTTCAAAATATGACATTTACAAAAAAAATTACAAACAATCGCGGGTCGGATTCATGCAAGTCGCGGGCCGTAGTTTGGAGACCACTGGCCTACGCGATGACTTATCCGATTGAAAAGAATACTCACAAGTAGCCAAAATATCACTTATTAGGGTGCGCCCTTACTGAGGGGCCCAGGGGGGGCGTTAAAAATTCACAAATTTAAAAAAAAATTCGATTTTTTTAAAATCGCATTTTTTTAACGAAAATCGAAGAAAAAATTCACCATTCCCCGTGAGTTGATCGTAGAGGGCTGAAATTTTGATAGAATGTACTCTAGGGTAGTACCTTTTATATGCCCCGAATCGCTTCTTATCTTTTGGATATTTGCTGAAATATTCAACTTTATGTTGGCAGAGTCGTCGAAATCACGAAAAATTACAAGGTTTTTTTTTACTTCGGTCATAATAATAGTAGACCAATGGGAGTTGGACCATAGATGGGCAACCGAATCTGCATAAATGCTGAAAATTTTATCGATCCAGCTCTATTAGGACGGAAATTGGTATTTTTTTCTGCGCTTCAAAACCGCTTTTCAGGCTAAAACGGCGAATTAAAAATACAATTTTTATTTTTCAGCTGCGCTGTTATTTATAGTACAACAATGGGAATTAGATCAATAAATAGGTAATACAAATCTCTATAAATGCAAAAATTTCATTCACCTAGCTCAATTCAGATCGGAAATAGAATTTTTTTTGCTTTTTAAATTATTAAAAAAAACAATTTTAATTTTTTTTGCTATTGTATTTAGAACAGTGAAACAAACAACTGTAATTGTACCAATAAATAGGAAATATAAATATGTATAAATGCTAAAAATTTCATTCATCCAGCTCAATTTGAATAGGAGATAGATTTTTTTTAATTTTTCATATTAATTAAATAAATAATTTTTTTTTGTTTCAGTATTTAATATAGTACAATAATGGGAATTGTACCAGTAGATAGGAAATATAAATTTGTATAAATGCTGAAAATTTCAATTATTCAGCTCAAGTAGGACCGGAGCAATAAATATTTTTTACTTTTTAGCAATTCTGGAAAATTTTGATGCGCTGGCTATCAAAAGCAATGAGTGGGACAAGGATAGACTTATGCGGGTTTCAATGTTAAATTTCGAATCAAGGGGTACCCTTTGGATTTTTTTGAAAAAAAAAAACAACTTTTGTTAAAGGTATCAAAAAATTCCTTATTTTATTCTATGGCGTTTTTGTAGCAAATGTTTTTTTTTCAACCGGAAGTATTTTTTTTTATTAAATTAAATTTAAAAGTAATTAAATTTTAAGCGAAATGAATACAAATAGCAAGTGTAACGATATTTTAGCGATTTCAAAAGTGTAAAAATCAAAGCTAAGCACGATTCAGTTTGCGAACAAAGCGAGCCTTTTGCGAACGCAGCGAGCAGGCAAGCTAGCGAAGCGAGCTGGAGTAAGCGTTAGCGAGCAGCAGAGTCCTTTTAATATACTTACTGCTTTTTCCATCCACCGCATCCTCACTGCCTCAACAACACATCATTCTCCAACCACAAACATTCGGCTTACGTACCCTCCTCCTTTCCTCCAGTATCACTCCACTCTTGCTCTTATTGTATTTTCAATGCATTAAACATTTTTTAGTTTTGATTTCAACAATCCCTCACGCTTTCTGCGGGCTTTAGCTTGGTACCCGCAGGTAGTTCCAGCGGTGATGAATAAGCTTTAGCTTGGTACCCGCAGGTAGTTCATTCAGGATTCGAATCCTTTTAGAGGATTCAAAAGAGGCATTCGAATACTTAAGTTCAACTGGATTCGTGATCCGGTTTCGTTACATTTTTTTAAGAGGATTCGTATTCGAATCCAAATGTGGGTGATTTGAATCATAAAAGGATTCCAATATTTATAAAAGGATTCGAGTACTTACAAAAGGTTTTGAATCGTCAAAAATAATTCGAATTAATTGTAAGGATTAAGTTGAAAAATGTCTTTTGTGTGTTTTTAAATTTCTCGATAAATCACTGTTTTATACGCTTGGCGCATGAAGTAAAATTTCGAGTTTAGAAAAGCCCAGAAAATTTGTCTCGGGTCGCTGCGCGACCCTCGACAAATTTTCACGGGGCTTTTCTAAACTCGAAATTTTACTTCATGCTTAGTCTGGGAGTGGAAACACTCGTTCTTAACTTCAAACCGAATGCTTTGATAGGAACATTAAATGACTTAAAATATTTTTAAAGATAATAATCTAGTTTTCAAAATTTTGTTATATATTATTTGACTTGGTCAATTTGAATATAATTCCTTGACTTTTCTCTGACTTTCCCGGTTTTAATGATATTCAGTCAATTTTTTATTTACGTAAATTTTAGGCATTAGTCGATTTTATAATAGAGTTCAATTTGAAGTTTTGAACGAGTGTTTCCACTCCCAGGCTAAGCATGAAGTAAAATTTCGAGTTTAGAAAAGCCCTGTGAAAATTTGTCGAGGGTCGCGCAGCGACCCGAGACAAATTTTCGGGCTTTTCTAAACTCGAAATTTTACTTCATGCGCCACGCGTACAAAACACTGATTTGAAGTAAAGTTCAAAAACACGCAAATACATCTTTAATCAGAGTAACAGGGATTCAGATATTTAGTCTGCTATCAACGATGTTCAGTGTTAATAATAAATAATTAGGTTTTAAATATTTTTGTTAAAAAAAACTGGTAACGATATTTATATATTAATGGTTGCAAATATATAATAAAATCTAATTTATTCTTAAAGGATTTGTATTCGTGATTCGAAAAAACAGGACTCGAATCTTTAATTCGAATCATATTTATTTCTTACGAATCCTTTATTCGAGTATTTGTAATTCGAATCATATTAGGTGATTCGGATTCATGATTCCAATCCTTTTTACCAGGCTTCGTCCCAGCTCTGGTCTGACGTTATACAACAGTTACTTCTTGCTGTAATATTATGTTTTCCGCGTTTGTCTTCGATTTAGATTATCTATTGTTGAATTTGCTCCAGGCGTTTAAGAATGTAGATATATAAAAGTCAGCGTATTTTCTTTATACACTCATGAACGCCTGGAGCAATTTCAGCAAAACTTGGTACTTGGTACACATACTATTTATGACATCTAAACAAACAAAGGAGGGGTTAAACATCCCTAGCACCGCTGGAGGTAGACTAAAAGTGGTGATTGCTCCGGGCAGGCTTAAATTCCGGTGTAATAGAAGATTGAGAAAAATAAATGCCCTTGCAATACGGCTAGTACCCGGCATAATATAAAACCATTTTTGATCACGTACGTAAAATTAGTACTATTGCTTTACTACTGTACTATTTAAGCACTTATACGTTAGATTCGTTTCGGAAATTTGAAATGGTCGCAATTGCAGTGAAATAAAATCATTACGAATACCGACCCATTTCCGGTCTTATACTTGCATTAAATATTTACCCGAAAAGGTCGCTCAAATCGATAAACAATAAACTGGGCCGGATTTTGACAAAAAGGAAAACTTTCCTCCGCTTTAATACAGAAAACTTGGACGACTTAATAAATCCAACCCTCCTTGTAAACTCGGAAAAATCACCGACCGTCAAGAAAGAAAACTCGGAACGGGACGCGCCTCCTGTTCATATTAACCTAATTAAAGAGTAAATTAGGCCTAAACCGTCCGGCATACGAAATGAAATGTTTGCGCAAAACGCGACATATTTACCCCCAAAACGCCGGCGTCCGCGTATTATTTCCCAAATGGCGTGGAACTTTGCATCGTAAAACTGAAGCGCCTCCGTGTCACGCATATGGGAACGATAATATTTCCACACCCTCAGGCTAGGTTTTTTTTCTTTCACGCAAGGGTAAATTCATACATCGATCTCATCTAGTCCGTAATCCTAGGGACACTTTGGCACAACGAGCGTCACCCAGATATACGACGTAATATCATCCGAATTATGATACTATCCTGGAAAGCCAATTACCCCTAAGCTGGGGCTTTCTCGTTTCGGGAAATTATTTTTTTACGCCGGAAATGAATTTTTGATGCTTACCGTATATTAAACCGGATGGGTATGAATTCTGTTAATTGTATCATTTAATCAGTGTAAATGGAAACTTTTACTTCACTCAAGTGTTTTTTAATGAGACTTTACATCGAGCATACAAATGAGACACTTAATATTTCATTAAATATAACATACGGGAGCCCCTCAAGGGGAGGTTTCTTTCTCCGCTACTATGAAACGTAGTCATAAATGACCTATTGAAAGAACTAGAGTCTGTACGGTGTAGGGCAATTGTCTTCGCTGTCGGTCTCGCAAATACTTAAGTATCCTATCCGAACTAATCGAGCAGGCACTCCGCAAGGTAACCCGCTGGTGTGAGAAGTGTTGACTGGGGGTAAACCCCCTCAAAACTGAGCTTGTACTCTTCACCAGAATGCATAAAGTACCGAACTTCGACGTTCCTACTCTAAATGGCATGGAACTCATGGTAAAAGAGCAAGCTAAATATTAGGGCATTCTAATTGACAGGAAGCTTATTTGGATGCCCAATATTCGCGCTGTACTCCTGTAAAAGAGCAGTGGGCAAGGACTCGGGACTGAAACCAACCGTTGTTCACTGGATATACACGGCCGTGGTAGGGCCCATTATGTTCTACGGAGCCGCAGTCTGGTGGACTGCCCTGGACAAAAGGATCCACCAAACTGCACTGGGCAAGGCTCAGAGAGCCGCCGAATTGCTCATAACGGGGGCGGTCAGGTCCACCCCTCCAAAGCGCTAGATATAATACTAAATCTAGCTCCAGTCGACCTCTACTGCAGATATGCTGCAGCTACCACAGCGATCAGAACTAACTCAGTTAGGATATGGAGCAATAGCAAACAGGGCCATGGAAGGATCCTGAATGAGCTTGTCGATATCCCCATGAAGACTGACAGCTGCACTCCAGAACTTAATTTTGAGAATAAGTTCTCCACTTCCATCCCGAACAAAATCAAATGGTTAGAGGGCAAGATAGTTCAAGGCAAGGACGTCTGGCTCTTTACGGATGGTTCCAAGTCTGAAAACGGAGTAGGGGGAGGAATCTTCTCACAAGATTTCAACCTCAAAAAGTCTTTTAGACTCTCAAACCACTGTAATATTCTTCAGGCAGAGGTCATGGCCATCCGAGTGGCAGTGGACTGGATCCACAAAGTGACCTTCAGGGGAACCGCATCAGGTTCATTACTGATAGCCAAGTCACCATTAAGATACTGAATAGTCCGTACTGCACCTCGAAGGTGGTCATAGACTGTAAAAAATCGCTAAATAGGCTTGCAAATAACTGTGACGTAGGACTCATATGGGCACCTAGCCACGGTGATATCAGGGAAAATTCAATTGCCGACGACCTTGCAAGGAAGGGGGCAAGAATGAAGGACATTCCTCTTGTGGAATGCAAGAGACTACTTAGGGGCCAGATGATAGCATCGGTCAACCATAGGTGGGGAGAAGAAGATACGTGTCTCATAACAAGGCAGCTATGGCCTATATGGGATACTATAAACAGCAACAGATTAATTGCACTTGGCGGAATCGGCACAAAGACGGCGGTAGGCATCCTCACGAGCCACTGCCTCCTAGGCAGACATGCACAAAAGATGGGTCTTGAGCACAACGACTTTTGCAGAGGATGCCTGGATGTGGAGGAAGAAGAGACGGTACACCACTATCTGGGACAATGCCCTGCCCTTGAAGGGAAAAGAATCAAATACCTTGGTATGCACTACGCGAATGGACTAGCGGACCTCACACCTCTAGATGTGAGAAATCTGATCGGGTTCATTAGGTGCTCGGATTGGTTTGTATAGGTGAGGAGGGAGGGGAAATCTGACTCCGTTTTACCCTTATGGTTTCAATGGCAGCAGTTAGACCGCTCACTTAGGCCCAAAGGGACCCTTCCTTTGGGCCTAAGTGAGCGGTTTAACTGCTGCCATTGAAACCTGACCTAACATACGGGAAAAAATATGATACATTTTTGAATTGACAACAATGTTCTGGCTGATAAAAAGCCAAATAAAAATACATGTTATCAAAATTGACAACTTTAGATACGAATTACTTATAAACTGTACGTTTCCGGCAAAAACGCTTTTTCGATTTGCCAGTTTCTAGTAATAACACATTCGATTCAGAAAAAAAGTTGCAAATATCCCGAGTACACAATATGCAGCCTTACCATCAAACTGTCATTAATATGGATTCCATATTTGTTTAAATTTCGTAATAAATTGGATCTATTCGACGTAACCTACACTGTACATTTTAAATTCATGACAAGTCCATCACTGTATTATAGGCAATAAATGGCGCTCTCGCTATTTATATGTTAATACGTTTGTGCATGGACTTAAGGGGGAATTACTCTCCAGAAGCGTGTTTTGAGAGTAATTTTTAGGAATTAATTCTGCGAAATCTATCAAACCTACAGTGTCGGGATTGTTCACTCATATTAAGACATGTTTAAACTAACAATACAAATTTTATTGAATTACTTAATCGAAATATATACAAGTTATGCGCTTCTATGTATATCGCGGCGTGAGACGCTCGTCAAATCGGGCGCACGGGTTGCGGCGATGCTAATCGTCTGAAACAAAAAACCCATTTTTTTTTCAATCTATATATGAGTGTATTTATCGTCCGAACTAGAACTAAACAAGTACACATACTTTAATCGAAACGGCAGCTGTTTAAAAATCAAAGTTCAATTTTTCCGAAAAATGTTCAACCAAAACATCAGATTGAAAGTGAAATATACAAGCCATCAAAATCATCCTAGTCCAACCATGTGTTCCTTCAATATGTGTGCCAAACCGCAAGTCAATCGGTTCAATAGTTTTTGAGAAAAACGTGCGCCCGTCTTGAAAAACGTCGTTCCGAGAAAAACGCGTTCATAGTTTGCCATACATTTAGCATTGATACGGCTGAACTTACGGTGGATAACAACTGATTTGAGTAACTCACCCTTAATCAGCTGTACCGAAGCCATAGAGACCACCTTCCTCAGCCGGTATACCGGGTAAACAATAGACAACCGGTCGAGGTATAACGGTCGACGTTATAAGTGCCGCGCCTCAACGCGCCGCAGCCTAAGCTTCTGTAACTATGGGAGTTCTACGAATTTCAAATTAATATTTTCAAGACACACCCTCAGGACCCCAGACTATAATAAAATGCAAAAAAAATAATTTTGAATTGTCGAATTTTCTAAAGAGTAAATCCCTCTTAACTTGAAAAAGCCACGTATATTTTAAACTTCACAATATTTTTAGTTTTTTATACGCGTGGCGCATGAAGTAAAATTTCGAGTTTAGAAAAGCCTTAAAATTTGGTTTGGTCGCGTAGCGCTACGCGCTACGCGACCAAACCAAATTTTAAGGCTTTTCTAAACTCGAAATTTTACTTCATGCTTAACCTGGGAGTGGAAACACTCGTTCGTAGTTTCAAATTTAACGCTTTTATAAAGAATCCCTCCTACCAGAAAACAAGAAAATTACCGATTTAGGAAACACTGCCTTCCACAAACACCGTGTTTACAGCAGGAAGCATTTTTGTTTGCTGATGGTATGAGGAAAGTTTCTTTTGTGTACTTATCTATCCAATTAAATAGGAATTAGGGGGGGGGGGGGGAAACCTTGGGGGACAATTGGAAGCTACAATGGGCGACTTGCGTTTAATTGAATCCGCCTTAGACACGGACACTGAGTTTAATTTTTACCAGTGCTGAAGATGATTAATTAAAATTCCTTTATCACACTTACCCCAGAGATCTACAAACAGGCGCTTTAATAACTCTTCTTCTTCGCGAATACTGGAATACAGATTAATTGGATTCCACAAGTAGGCATCCTTCGATACGCCAGCCTGAGTGGCGTTTTAATCTTTAATCTCCGAAGTTTAAGGAATTTAATATAGATTTTTTTTAAAGAAAAAAAAAACTCTAATTTCTGAAATTACTAGAGAATAAGTTAGTTATCTGTCGTACAAAAAGTGTTTTTATCTGTATACGTATCCACTATACAGGGTGTCCGTATTTCGACAGAATGTATGGGGATCTCAGTTATTTGAAGAGATAGAGTGTCGAGTAAATTGGGGCAAAGTTGCGTATTTTAGGGCCTAACAATAATCTGAAAACAATTTTGAAATATATTTTTTCGTTTTCGAGATATCAACAAAAAACTGATTTTTTTTAAAAATAATTTTTATTTTTTTATTCAAAAACTACTGAATCTGGGCATTTAGCACTTTGACAATATACAAGCAATTTTTATTGAGGAATCCAGTAGCATTTTTTTTTCTAGATTACTAACATTTACGCGGGGACCATAGACAACTTTTGTTTTTCTTATGGGCGCCATTTTGGATTTTTATATTTTTGAAAGAATATTTTTTTCTGAACTCAGTGATGTACAGTACTTAGAATTTATTTTAGATTTGATATTTAAAATTATAATATTTTCTTTTTTGCAAAGAGTGCCTTGGAAATAATGACGTCATATCTATTAATCAATAAAATATTGACAGCAGTCAATCATTGTTAGCAGTCAAAATTACTGTCAATCTTTTGTAATAATAAAAATAAGTATCGATTATCACACAAAACATAAATTAAAAAAATGGTAATGTGTCCATCAAAGCACTTTCCCCGTTAAAGATATGATGACCTAAATATCAACAGTATAGAAAAGTTGCACAAACTAAATTTATTCTACTTTTATTATTATTATTCCAAAACAATTTACAAAAAAAGTAATTCTTTCATTTTCACTAAATCTCAATAAATATTGATCGCCATCACATTTAGGCGTTATAAATTTTTAACTTAACTCTAAATCAGTGGTTTATACGCGTGGCGCATGAAGTAAAATTTCGAGTTTAGAAAAGCCCCGTGAAAATTTGTCTCGGGTCGCTGCGCGACCCTCGACAAATTTTCACGGGGCTTTTCTAAACTCGAAATTTTACTTCATGCTTAGTCTGGGAGTAGAAGACACTCGTTAGTTTAAAACACATCACAACGGATGATGTATTTTAACAATTATGGGTCCCAGGAGTTGTCAAATGAGTGTTTCCAAGACACTCTTAAAATAAAAAAATTTAAATTTTACATATAAAGTGTACAATATCCTATAAGATTGATACATCATTGAATTCAGAAAAAAATATGAAAATCCAAAATGGCGCCCATAAGAAAAACAAATGTTGGCTATGGTCCCTGAGTAATTGCTATAGTTATCTTAAAATAAAATATGTTACCAGGTTTCTCGTTAAAAAGTGCCCGTGAAATGTCAAAGTTGTAAATGTCTATATTCTATGGTTTTTGAATAAAAAATTAAAAACGAAATTTCAAATAATCCGTTTTTTGACAATATCACAAAAATGAAAGAAGATATTTCAAATTTGTTTTTAGGTTATTATTAGGCCCTAAAATACGCAACTTTGCCCCAATTTAACCGACTCTCTATCTCTTCAAATAACCAAGATCCCCTTACATTCTGTTGAAATACGGGCACCCTGTATATACAAAAATCGCGAGTCAAACGCATTAAAAAAATATTTAAAACATTGATTATAGACAACCCAATATCATTAATGTGTATTGGGTTGCCTACAATCATTGTTTCACACAATTGATTAAATCAATCTGTTTGGCTTCTGTTTTATGTAAACATACATAGATGTGTTATTCTAATTAAAGATGCTGTTTGTGTTTTTTAACTTCAATATAAATCAGTTTTCTTATACGTTTTTTGTACGTTTTTTTATACGCCTGGCGTATTAAAAAATATATTATTTAAAAATGTATACCAAATGCTTTTTAAAACCCAGAATTGTAATAAAATGCTTAATTTTTTAATTTGATTTTTAACATCTTTGATCGGCTTAGGCTATACATTTAAGACGGATAGACCTTTTTTTTAAATGGTCTGAAGCAACTAAAGGGACCTCAAAATAGATGTATCCACTCAAAATTTAGATTTGAACATTTTCGAGAAAACAATACTTTCCTTTTGGTTTACATATAGAGGAAAATAAAAATAAGATAAATTCAAATTCAAAACTTTTTGAATTCGAGAAAATAAGCTTACGCTTCTTATAGTTTGCACACTTTAAACATAATATATAAAATTACGAAAAAACTATTCGTGAAAATGCAAACGATGTCTTAATTAATAAGACAACTTAAGACGATAAATATCCATTGAAACAACTACTTCCCGTGCAAATACACCTCCGGATATTGAATTATACAATGAAATATTTAAAATCTTATTTAATTTGATTTGTTACAACGCTCTATTAAAGTATATAAAGAAGAGAGATAAATCTCGAAACGCGTCTATAGATGGCCTAAGACATTAGTTTTAATCCAAGTCCTTTCACTTCTAATTTGTTGCTATCTCTCCTTTCATTTTAAATTTGTATTGTTAGTTGGTTTGAAGAGAATTTGACCTAAACGTTACATATACTCTTATAGAGCGTTGTAACAAATCAAATTAAATAAGATTTTAAATATTTCATTGTATAATTTAATATCCGGAGGTGTATTTGCACGGGAAGTAGTTGTTTCAATGGATATTTATCATCTTAAGTTGTCTTATTAATTAAGACATCGTTTGCATTTTCACGAATAGTTTTTTCGTAAATTTATATATTATAAAAAAATAAAAATGTTTTATATTTCGTTATTCTATATCCTTGCTGCAATGGGAAATTCTGTAATTTCCGCTCTGTCTGGATATATTTATGCAGACTTCCCCGATAGTGCGAAATATATTTCAATAAATCCCCAATCTAAATGATTTATGCAATTTATTGGCGGGGTTGATTTATTTATTTAAATTCCACAAATTGAAGACTTTACTATCAGTAAAACGCCGACATTTATTTTACAGGCCAATTCTAGGGGTGCTAGTGGTGGCCAACAACCCCTATGTTTATATATTATCTAAACATTTTTGATCGCCTGGAGTAATTTTACCCAAACTTGGTATAAATACTACTTATGACCTCTAAATAAGCGTACGGGTGATTAGACACCACAAGCACCCTCTAGGGTGGGCTGCAAAAAGCAAAGGTTGGAAGCCATAAATGCCTGCCTAATAAAAGATTAAGTAACTGCCCTGGTAATTCTACTACTAAACAAAATGAGTTACATTTCCAGGCATTCATTTGCTTTAAAATCAATTTGAAGCTTCTAACGAGTGTTTCCACTCCCAGGCTGAGCATGAAGTAAAATTTCGAGTTTAGAAAAGCCTGAAAATTTGGTTTGGTCGCGTAGCGCGTTAGCGCTACGCGACCAAACCAAATTTTCAGGCTTTTCTAAACTCGAAATTTTACTTCATGCGCCACGCGTCTAAAACACTGATGTCAAGTAAAGTTAAAAATACACTACTTTTGTTTGATTTTGAAGTTCAAAATATACTGTTTATGTTTGATCTCCCGACAATAACTTCTACAAAATGTGTTTTTCTTCTAACCAAATCTTGCGTTTTTAAAATCAAAGCGCAATTTGTTTTAAGGTATGCATACTAAAAAGAAAAAATGCCTGTATATGTATGAAGGTATGTTTGGTTGTATAATCTCTATACACTCTTGTACGCCTGGAGCAATCCAACCAAACTCGGTACACATACTACTTATGATCTCTAAACCAAAATAAGAAAGGTTAAATATCCCTACCACCCCTAAAGGTGAGGGTGAGTGGTTTGGGATGCACTGGGTCGGCATAAATGCTTATCTCGGCTGCACAAGGTTGAATTCGCCGGGCACGCATAAATTCCCGCCTAACGTAAATAATTGGGTTATTGTGTAATTTTGCTTAAAATACGAAATTTCAGTTCATAGAGGTTGGTAAAGCTTGCCCTAACAAAAAAAAGATTAATTCAAACAACGCGTGCGTATGCGCGCCTTCAAAGCGGGTATATGAAAATATTCATGACTCCTTAGCATAAAGTCATTTTCAGAAAGATACACTTACGCCGGAAAATGTTTAATAAATATTTAAACACATCCATGGAATAACTTTCGAAAGGTGAAGTGCTCTTACCCATGTGTTAAATATTAATATCACGCAGGAAGAAAACGTAAAAGGGATCCTTTTCTGATCGGAAACTCCAATTCTTTTATTCCCGTTTTATATTCTTCGTCTCAAGGCGTGCGCAATTGTTTTCCTTGATGTTTGACAATAATAATAATAAAAAGAGGTGAAAGTGCGCAAACTTGATTACCGCACAGTTTTGCGTAATTCCCATTTGCGCCGCTGGAGCGATCCCCCCGCCGCTAGAAAGTTTCGTTTTACAAAAGCGCCAAACAAATTGCGTTACCTTTCCCCCTGGAGGCGCTCTCCCCAATTTTGTTACCGGCTCGAATTTACAATAAGGTAATCAACAAATTTTCCCGGTCACACCGAAGAACAATCTGACAAACAAACGCTTCAGATACACTGGATTAAATATTTATAAATTCAACTGTTTTTATTTCATAGCTACCTAACTCTGGCGAGGAACTTTATAGTGTAAACGATAGCACTCACTCGTATCTGGAATCTTTATAAATTGAACTGTTTTTATTCCATAGCTACCTAACTCTGGCAAGGAACTTTATAGTGTAAACGATAGCACTTACTAGTATCTGGAATTTTTATAAATTCAACTGTTTTTATTTCATAGCTACCTTTTTTTTTTTTTTTTTCACATGAGGTGGTATCGCTTTGCGTCCCTGCACTACGGTCTCCGTGGTCCTTTTGTGCTCCTCTGGTTATTTTACTCCCTGTATATTCCTGTGTCTTCTAAGAAGTCCAGGAGTTTGGGCCAGGGGATGTTCTTGAGCTGTTCTTCAGGAAGCACGGGCTTCCCGAGTTGCTCCGTGCGTTGCCGTTTATGGGCTTCGCATGTGCACAGTAGGTGTTGGGGAGTTTCCTCTTCTTCCAAGCACCCACGGCATAGGGGGCTTTTCTCAAGACCCATCCTATGTTTGTGCTTATTCAGGTCACAGTGCCCAGTAATTAGTCCTGTGATTTTCCTTAGTTTCATTCTGCTCAGTCCTGACAGCGCTAATGCGCTATCAGGTACCGGGCCATCTAGGAAGAGTCTCGTGTGCCTCATTCCCATTTGGTTGTGCCATGCCTTTGTATGCTCCTCTGCTAACTTGCGTCGGATTATTTCCTTTCCGGTTTCATGTGGTATTCCGAAAGCGGGTTCAGGTCCTATAAATTCACCTGTTGTCCCTTGTTTGGCCAGCAGGTCGGCCCCCAAGTGTCCAATAATTCCTTGGTCCTTGGGTATCCATATTAGCTGTGTTTTTGTTGTTGTCGCCAGTGCGTCCAGCCTGTTTATGCAGTCTATAACCAGTCTGGACTGAACTATCGGCGAGGCTAGCGCTTTTAGGGCTGCCTGGCTGTCCGACATAATGGTAATTGGTCCTTTGTTGAGTCCCGACTCCATTATGTGGTGGGCACACCAGTCAATGGCGGCCACTTCAGCCTGGAAGATGGAGGCATGTATCCCCAGAGCAACCGTGAATTGTTTGCTCCGGTTACAGCCTCCATAGATACCAGCCCCGGTTCCTTTAGTGTTTTTGGACCCGTCTGTGTACCAGATGGTTCCTTTACTCGTTCCCGGGTATGTTCCATTTGTCCATTCACTCCGCTGTGGTATGATTATTTTGAATCTGCGGGATGGGTGTACGATTTTAGTGAAATCGGACCTCATTTTTAGGATTTCTTCTTCTTGTAGCAGTTTAAATGTTTCCGGTCTAGATGTCCCTACATTTAAAGTGTGTCCATTTATGTGCAGTCTGTAGGCTGCCTGTCTGGCTTCCATCATAACATATAGATGTAGTGGTGGAAGCGATAATATGTGTTCCATGGCTGCTGTGGGCGTTGTTCTCATTGCCCCAGTAATCAGCAGACACGCCTGTCGTTGCACTCTTTCGAGTTTTGCGGCTGCGCTCTTAGTTTGGGTTTTTTCTCCCCAAGCGAGCGCCGCGTATGTCACTATGGGTCTTATGACCACGGTGTATAGCCATTTGGTCATACTGGGTCTCAGTCCCCATGTGCGTCCTACCATTTTCCTGGTCGCAAAAAGTCCTCTCATGGCCCTTTTGCTGATGTTCTCCAGGTGGAAGTTGAAGTTCAATCTGGTATCAAGTATGACCCCTAGATATTTTACTTCATTTTTGATTGGGACTTCCATTTCATACATGCGTAGCGATGTTATGTCATCGGTTTTTCGTCTCCTGGTGAAGGGGACTATCGCCGTTTTGGCCGGGTTTACAGCTAACCCTTCGTTCTTGCACCATCTTTCCACGGTAGTTAGTGCCCTCTGCATCAGGCTTGATACAGTGGTCCCAAACTTCCCGCTAACTAGAATGGTCAGATCATCTGCGTACCCCAGGGCATAAATGCCCTGGTTTTCAAGTAGCAGCAGAAGGTCGTCCATGACGAGGCACCACAGGAGCGGCGAGAGAACCCCTCCCTGGGGGCACCCGCCAGCGACCACCGCTTCTGCTGTCTTTCCGTATAGAGTAGTTGTTACAGTCCGGCTCCTGAGCATCTTGTTCACCCAGTGTCGGACTTGCGGGTAGATCCCTCTTTTCTCCATTGCTGTTGCTATGGAGTTGAAGGTTGTGTTGTCAAACGCCCCTTCAATGTCCAGAAAGGCCCCCAACGCAATGTCTTTGCATTGTATGGTCCTTTCGCATCTGCTCACTAGCTGGTGGATTGCCAGTTCGCATGACTTTCCCGCTTGGTAGGCATATTGTTGACGGTGTAGTGGTGAGTCCTTTAGGACTCCTTCCCGCTAGCTACCTAACTCTGGCGAGGAACTTTATAGTGTAAACGATAGCACTCACTAGTATTTGGAATCTTTGTAAATTCAACTGTTTTTATTTCATAGCTACCTAACTCTGGCGAGGAACTTTATAGTGTAAACGATAGCAATCACCAGTATTTGGAATCTTTATAAATTCAACTGTTTTTATTTAATAGCTACCTAACTCTGGCGAGGAACTATATAGTGTAAACGATAGCACTCACTAGTATTTGGAATATTTGTAAATTCAACTGTTTTTATTTCATAGCTACCTAACTCTGGCGAGGAACTTTATAGTGTAAACGATAGCAATCACCAGTATTTGGAATCTTTATAAATTCAACTGTTTTTATTTAATAGCTACCTAACTCTGGCGAGGAACTATATAGTGTAAACGATAGCACTCACTAGTATTTGGAATATTTGTAAATTCAACTGTTTTTATTTCATAGCTACCTAACTCTGGCGAGGAACTTTATAGTGTAAACGATAGCAATCACCAGTATTTGGAATCTTTATAAATTCAACTGTTTTTATTTAATAGCTACCTAACTCTGGCGAGGAACTTTATAGTGTAAACGATAGCACTCACTAGTATTTGGAATATTTGTAAATTCAACTGTTTTTATTTCATAGCTACCTAACTCTGGCGAGGAACTTTATAGTGTAAACGATAGCAATCACCAGTATTTGGAATCTTTATAAATTCAACTGTTTTTATTTAATAGCTACCTAACTCTGGCGAGGAACTATATAGTGTAAACGATAGCACTCACTAGTATTTGGAATATTTGTAAATTCAACTGTTTTTATTTCATAGCTACCTAACTCTGGCGAGGAACTTTATAGTGTAAACGATAGCAATCACCAGTATTTGGAATCTTTATAAATTCAACTGTTTTTATTTAATAGCTACCTAACTCTGGCGAGGAACTATATAGTGTAAACGATAGCACTCACTAGTATTTGGAATATTTGTAAATTCAACTGTTTTTATTTCATAGCTACCTAACTCTGGCGAGGAACTTTATAGTGTAAACGATAGCAATCACCAGTATTTGGAATCTTTATAAATTCAACTGTTTTTATTTAATAGCTACCTAACTCTGGCGAGGAACTATATAGTGTAAACGATAGCACTCACTAGTATTTGGAATATTTGTAAATTCAACTGTTTTTATTTCATAGCTACCTAACTCTGGCGAGGAACTTTATAGTGTAAACGATAGCAATCACCAGTATTTGGAATCTTTATAAATTCAACTGTTTTTATTTAATAGCTACCTAACTCTGGCGAGGAACTATATAGTGTAAACGATAGCACTCACTAGTATTTGGAATATTTGTAAATTCAACTGTTTTTATTTCATAGCTACCTAACTCTGGCGAGGAACTTTATAGTGTAAACGATAGCAATCACCAGTATTTGGAATCTTTATAAATTCAACTGTTTTTATTTAATAGCTACCTAACTCTGGCGAGGAACTATATAGTGTAAACGATAGCACTCACTAGTATTTGGAATATTTGTAAATTCAACTGTTTTTATTTCATAGCTACCTAACTCTGGCGAGGAACTTTATAGTGTAAACGATAGCAATCACCAGTATTTGGAATCTTTATAAATTCAACTGTTTTTATTTAATAGCTACCTAACTCTGGCGAGGAACTATATAGTGTAAACGATAGCACTCACTAGTATTTGGAATATTTGTAAATTCAACTGTTTTTATTTCATAGCTACCTAACTCTGGCGAGGAACTTTATAGTGTAAACGATAGCAATCACAAGTATTTGGAATCTTTATAAATTCAACTGTTTTTATTTAATAGCTACCTAACTCTGGCGAGGAACTATATAGTGTAAACGATAGCACTCACTAGTATTTGGAATATTTGTAAATTCAACTGTTTTTATTTCATAGCTACCTAACTCTGGCGAGGAACTTTATAGTGTAAACGATAGCAATCACCAGTATTTGGAATCTTTATAAATTCAACTGTTTTTATTTAATAGCTACCTAACTCTGGCGAGGAACTATATAGTGTAAACGATAGCACTCACTAGTATTTGGAATATTTGTAAATTCAACTGTTTTTATTTCATAGCTACCTAACTCTGGCGAGGAACTTTATAGTGTAAACGATAGCAATCACCAGTATTTGGAATCTTTATAAATTCAACTGTTTTTATTTAATAGCTACCTAACTCTGGCGAGGAACTTTATAGTGTAAACGGTAGCACTCACTAGTATTTGGAATCTTTATAAATTCAACTGTTTTTATTTCATAGCTACCTAACTCTGGCGAGAAACTTTATAGTGTAAACGACAGCACTCACTAGTATTTGGAATCTTTATAAATTCAACTGTTTTTATTTCATAGCTACCTAACTCTGGCGAGGAACTTTATAGTGTAAACGATAGCACTCACTAGTATGTGGAATTTTTATAAATTCAACTGTTTTTATTTCATAGCTACCTAACTCTGGCGAGAAACTTTATAGTGTAAACGATAGCACTCACTAGTATTTGGAATCTTTATAAATTCAACTGTTTTTATTTCATAGCTACCTAACTCTGGCGAGGAACTTTACACTGTAAACGATAGCACTCACTAGTATCTGGAATCTTTATAAATTCAACTGTTTTGATTTCATAGCTACCTAACTCTGGCGAGGAACTTTATAGTGTAAACGATAGCACTCACTAGTATCTGGAATCTTTATAAATTCAACTGTTTTGATTTCATAGCTACCTAACTCTGGCGAGGAACTTTATAGTGTAAACGATAGCACTCACTAGTATTTGGAATCTTTATAAATTCAACTGTTTTTATTTCATAGCTACCTAACTCTGGCGAGGAACTTTATAGTGTAAACGATAGCAATCACCAGTATTTGGAATCTTTATAAATTCAACTGTTTTTATTTAATAGCTATCTAACTCTGGCGAGGAACTTTATAGTGTAAACGATAGCACTCACTAGTATTTGGAATCTTTGTAAATTCAACTGTTTTTATTTCATAGCTACCTAACTCTGGCAAGGAACTTTATAGTGTAAACGATAGCACTCACTAGTATCTGGAATCTTTATAAATTCAACTGTTTTTATTTCATAGCTACCTAACTCTGGCGAGGAACTTTATAGTGTAAACGATAGCACTCACTAGTATTTGGAATCTTTATACATTCAACTGTTTTTATTTCATAGCTACCTAACTCTGGTGAGGAACTTTATAGTGTAAACGATAGCACTCACTAGTATTTGGAATCTTTATAAATTCAACTGTTTTTATTCCATAGCTACCTAACTCTGGCGAGGAACTTTATAGTGTAAACGATAGCACTCACTAGTATTTGGAATCTTTATAAATTCAACTGTTTTTATTTCATAGCTACCTAACTCTGGCGAGGAACTTTATAGTGTAAACGACAGCACTCACTAGTATTTGGAATCTTTATAAATTCAACTGTTTTTATTTCATAGCTACCTAACTCTGGCGAGGAACTTTATAGTGCAAACGATAGCACTCACTACAGCGACGGCTCGCAGGCTAACTTCAGAGTCGGCCACAGCTCCAAGGCACACAAATTTTGAGGTTGGGATCGCGCTTTATGAATACAAGGAATTGCACAAAAAGTCACCTTTTAATAACGGAAACATATTACCTTGGGTCTCTGGCTGAACCTGAAGTTAGGCTGCGAGCCGTCGCTAACTCACTAGTATCTGGAATTTAGGAGGCTTTAAGCGAGAAGTAAAATTTGGGGAAGGCTGCATAACATGTACTCGGGATATTTGCAACTTTTTTCTCTGAATCACGTGTATTTTTACTAGATGATGACGAATCTGAAGCCCGCTCTTGCCGGAAATGTACAGTTTATCAGTAATTCGTATCTAAAGTTTCGAATTTTGATAAGCTGTACTTTTCATTAGCCATCACGCGTAAAATACGCAAAATATATTACCTTAAGCAGTATATTTTGAACTTCACAATAGTTCAATGTTGTATACGCGTGACGCATGAAATAAAATTTCGAGTTTAGAAAAGCCTGAAAATTTAGTTTGGTCGCGTAGCGCTACGCGCGGATCGGCCAAACCAAATTTTTAGGCTTTTCTAAACTCGAAATTTTACTTCATGCTCAGTCTGGGAGTGGAAAACACTCGTTACAAGGTTTAACTTCATATATTTGACTTTATGCTTAATCCAGGAGTGGATACACTCGCTATACAGATTGAGAAATACATTATTAAAATAATAATTTGTGACGACTAGTAAGTTCAGTGAACTATGGCGCAGTCGATAGTAGACGCTGAAAAAACGGATGATTCATAGTTCATTGATCTCAACAGCCTTTATTTTTATTTCTAGAACTGAAGATATACAGCCTCATTTTATCTGCCAAAAGTATTTCTGTAAGAATGATAGCCATCGATTTTCGCTCAGGTCTTACCAATTAAATTTGTTTGCTTTATATTAACTCTTGTTGGCGATAAGTTCGTCCCTTTTTAAAACGACTTAAATAAATCCCTCGAGAATAATGATAACTCGGAAGTCAAAAGACAATTATTTTCAGTGAAATGCAATACTTTTTTCAGTTTTCCAATTATTGTGGAGTGCATGATAAAAACAGATTTGAGATTTTTTATTTTTATAAACATTAAAATATTTAATAAAAACAAACCGTCTTTACTCTGCTATTGATTTTTTAGACAGACATGTAAAAAATATTTAAAAATTTCAAAATATTAATCAAGAAATCAGTATTGTTAGTTTGCATATGGTAGATCGCACTCTTGAAACTCCCGGAGCAATTTACACCAAACTTGGTACACATATTACTTATGATCTCTTAACCAACATAGGGACGGTTAGAAATTTGTAGCATCTCTGGGGTGCGCTGCAAAATGCAAAAGTAGTTAATGTCCCGGTCGGACATAAATTCCTCGCTAATAGAAGACTGAGTAAATTATTGCCCGGGTACTTCTACTGGTAAAAATATATATTTAGCAGAGCTGGGCAGGATTCGAATTATTCAGGATTCGAAACATTCAGAATTCGAATCCTGGATTCGAATCCTTTCAGAGGATTCAAAAGAGGCATTCGAATACTTAAGTTCAGCTGGATTTCTGATCCGAATTCGCTACATTTTTTTAAGAGGATTCGTATTCGAATCCAAATGTGGGTGATTCGAATCCTTATATTAGGATTAGAATATTTATAAAAGGATTCGATTACTTACAAAAGTTTGAAATCGTCAAAAATAATTCGAATTAATTGTGAGGATTAACTTAAAAAATGTCTTTTGTGAGTTTTTAAATATCTCGTTAAATCACTCTTTTATACGCGTGGCGCATGAAGTAAAATTTCGAGTTTAGAAAAGCCCCGAAAATTTGTCGAGGGTCGCGCAGCGACCCTCGACAAATTTTCACGGGGCTTTTCTAAACTCGAAATTTTACTTCATGCTTAGTCTGGGAGTGGAAACGCTCGTTCAAAACTTCAAACTGAATGCTTTGATAAGAACAATAAATGACTGAAAATGTTTTTAAAGATAATAATCTAGTTTTCAACATTTTGTTTAATATTATTTGAAGTAAAACTGACATGGTAGTCACAATCTGAAATATTAAATTTTTCAGGCATTTCCCTGATTCAAGATTTTTTTCCCTGACCTTTTAATATAACTTTTTTCTGTGGGAAACCCCCATTTTGTTAAATTGTTTTCATTGTTTTTGTCTATATTTAAGTTAATTTTATAAATTTTTACGTGTTTTGTAATTTGCCTGCTTATTTTGACAAATTTAATAACATCATATGGCTTTTTTGTTAGTGTTTTGGTCAATTTGAATATAATTCCATGACTTTTCTCTGACTTTCCCGGTTTTAATGATATTCAGTGAATTTTTTATTTACGAATTTTTGCCATTCGTCGATTTTATCTTCTTCTTTATGTGGCATCTCCTTTCAGGAGGTTTGCAATCATCATCGCTATCTTCACCTTGGAAGCGGCAGTTCGGAATAACTCCTGGGATGTGGTGTTATACCATTCTCTCAGGTTACGCAGCCATGAGCATTTGCGCCTACCGATGTTCCGCTTGCCTATTATCTTCCCCTGCATTATCAGTTGGAGTAGTTCGTATTTTGCTCCTCTGGTTATGTGTCCTAGATATTGCAGCTTTCTTCTTTTTATTGTTTGTATGATTTCCTGATCTTTGTTTATACGTTGCATCACTTTAATGTCTGTCACTTTGTCCGTCCATGATATTTTAAACATTCGTCTGTAGCACCATACTTCAAAGGCTTCTAGCTTTTTTATTTCATTTTGCTTTAAAGTCTATGCTTCCATTCCATAGAGTAGTATGGAGAACACGTAACCTCTAAGCATTCGTGTATGCAAATCGAGTTTAATTTGCCTATCACAGAGAAAAGCACGCATTTCAAAAAATGTGTTTTTGGCCATTTCAATTCTGCATTTGATTTCTATAGTTTGGTCTATAGTATTGGTTATCCATGTGCCAAGGTATTTATATTTAGTTGTCTTTTCTATACGTGTGTTGTCAATGTATAGGTCTTGATGTTGTGTTTGGGTTTTAGTTATTACCATACACTTTGTCTTTTTCAAGTTCATTTTAAGACCATATTGCAGACCGACATCATTTAACTTATTTGTTAATATCTGAAGGTCTGCAAGAGTTTCTGCTATTATAACAGTATCATCCGCATACCTTAAATTATTAACCGCCTGGCCGTTTATTGTGATTCACTTTTATATAAATAAAACAATTTAAACACTTTCAAATATATATTGTAATAACGCTACAATTGTTTCGCCACACTGTGGCTTCTTCAGGCGAAGAAATGATAAATACAATTTGTCGGGTCGGGTATATATACAATGTTTATGGGGGGGTGGGTTTTTCAAAAAAATGTAAATTTAAGAGGGGCGAATTAGTTAAATCTGTTTGATCGTTGAGAAGATGTCCTGAAAATTTTCTTTTATTGATTTCTAAACACTCCATGATGTTGAGTTTCCGATCTTTCCTTTCTAGATGTAGGACTTGGAAATTTTCATCGAAGTGGTGGTTTTCTTCGATGAGGTGGTTGGAGTATGTGGAGTTTGTTTTCTTTTGTTTGAAGCTGGTTAAATGTTCTTTTATCCTCTCTTGAAACGATCTTCCGGTTTGTCCTACATATTTCTTGGGGCAGTCTTTGCAAGTTAGTAAATAGACGACACTTTGTTGAGTTTTATTATTTTTGTCTTTATTGTTTTTAATTATTTTTCCTAAGGTGTTATTTGTCGTGTATGCTATATTAATATTCATTTTTCCTAACATTTTCCCGATTTTAATACTATTGTTTCCTGTGAATGTTAATGAAGAGTAGTTTTTTATAGATTTGTTTTTGATAATTGGGTAAATGGAATGTATTAATTTATTTCTTTGTTTTGTCTGTACTAATTTTTCTATTATTGATTTTAAATCCGTTTTTGTAAGCAATTTGAAATATTATTTTTAATTCCCTATCATAATTACTTTGTGTCATGGGGACTGCTAATAACCAATGTATCATACTATGATAAGCTGCCAACTTTTGAGACATTGGGTGATTCGATTTATAATTAATCGTCGTGTCTGTGTGTGTTGGTTTGTGAAAAATCGAAAACTTGTGTTTATTATTAGTTCTCTTTATCTTTAGGTCTAAAAAATTAATGGAATGATCTACTTCTATTTCTTTTGTAAATTGAATTTTTTTATGTTGTAAGTTTATTAAATGTAAAAACGAATTTAATTGTCTGTCAGTGCCATTGAACGCTAAAATTACATCATCAACGTACCTATACCAATAAACACATTTCTTAAAGGCCGGCAATTAAGATAATCCCTCTTCTAAGTTATTAGTTTATTGTGATTCCAGTTTTATCTTCACTTAGTGCTTCCCTGAATATCTCTTCGGAATATAGATTGAACAGCATGGGAGACAATATACAACCCTGCCGTACTCCTCTTAGTATATGTATTTCGTCTGATTCGTCATTGTCTACTTTTATCGTGGCTGTTTGGTTCCAGTAGAGCGATTCAATAATCTGTATATCTCGAGAGTCGACATCGATTTTATAATAGAGTTCAATTTGAAGTTTTGAACGGGTGTTTCCACTCCCAGGCTAAGCATGAAGTAAAATTTCGAGTTTAGAAAAGCCCCGTGAAAATTTGTCGAGGGTCGCGCAGCGACCCGAGACAAATTTTCGGGCTTTTCTAAACTCGAAATTTTACTTCATGCGCCACGCGTACAAAACACTGATTTGAAGTAAAGTTGAAAAACACACAAATACATTTTTAATCAGAGTAACAGGGAATCAGATTTTTAGTCTGTTATCAACGATGTTCAGTGTTAATAATAAATAATTAGGTTTTGAATATTTTTGTTAAAACAACTGTTACGATATTTAAATATTAATGGTTGCAAAAAAAATAATAAAATCAAATGTATTCTTAAAGGATTTGTATTCGTGATTTGATAAACAGGATTCGAATCTTTGATTCGAATCATATTTATCTCTTGCGAATGCTTTATTCGAGTATTCGTGATTTGAATCTATTAGGTGATTCGGATTCGTGATCCGAATCCTTTTTACGAGGATTCCTCCCAGCTCTGATATTAAGTTAACATTTTTAGGCATTCGTTGTTCGTTTATGACAGCGTTCAATTTTAAGCTTCAATGGGTGTTTCCACTGCTTGATTAAGCATGAAGTAGACTTTCCAGTTTAAAAAAGCCTTAAAATTTGGTTTGGTCGCGTAGCGCTACGTGACCATACCAAATTTTCAGGCTTTTCTAAACTCAAAATTTTACTTCATGCGCCACGTTTACAAAACACTGAACTATTGCGTAGTTTAAAATATACTGCTCATGAAAATAACTTTTACAAATGTGTAATTCGTCTAACCCATAGGTTCTCAACGTGGGCGATAACCCCCCCCCCCCCTGTGGGCGTTTGAGAATTTCAGGGGGGCACTAGAAAACCTAGAGAAAATTAGGGGTCGCATAATAAAACATGTTTAAATATAATCGTGGCAATAGATCTTTCAGATTCACGACAAATGGTAAATAAATAAAAATGGGGGGCTCTACAAAAAAAAAATCTCAAAGTGGGCAAAATAAGGTTGTGAATCTATGGTCTAACGAATGCTTGCGCCTTGAAATTATGAGCTCAATTCGTTTGGGGATATGCATAGAAAAATACCCTGTGTATGTAAGTACGTATGTTTGTTTGTATATTCTCTATACATACACTCTTCGACGCCTGGAGCAATACTAACCAAACTTGGTACACATACTATCATACTATCATATAGAGTTGCCAGCTTATATATAAAAGTTAGAAACCGTGTTTGGATGCTGTTGCTGGATGCGAGACTGGTTATTTGTGTATTTAGATGCGAGACTGGTAATTTGTGTATTTGGATGCGAGACTGGTAATTTGTGTATTTGGATGCGAGACTGGTAATTTGTGTATTTGAATGCGATACTGGTAATTTGTGTATTTGGATTCTCTTGTTGGATGCAAGACTGGTGATTGGTGTAGGAGATAATGCTTATGGGCAAACTGGAAATCAAGTAGAAAAGTAAAGAGTATGGTTAGGAAGTGGAGTAAGAGTAAGATAGCCGACTATATGTTACTCCTACTCCACTTCCTGACCATACTCTTTCTTTTTCTACTTGATTTACAGATTTTCCATAAGCACTATCTCCTATTGATACTACTTATGACCTCTAAGGGCCAGTTGCACCAAACACGTTTAATTGGTTCAGCTCTAAACTTAAGTTCAAAGTAACATTAGAACAATAGGAACTATCTTGAACTCAAGTTCAGCTTAAACTCGAGTTCAACGTTTTTGGTGCAACTGGGCCTAAACAAACATTGCGGAGGGCTAGAAAGCTAGATTCAAAAGAAAAGCACAGATGCAATTTGTAGGTCGACGTCCAGACTTTTTGTGCTACTACACTCCAAACCCTCATGATAATTGTTTGGACTCTTTCCAAACTTCCTGGACCGTCATGCCTTCCACAGATAAAACAAGAAAAATGAAAACCCGAGCAGCTTACACACATCCAACGTAAGATTTGTAAATTTTAACAAATATCTGTAGAAAAAAGTTGAAACCTCAAGGTATGAGGCAGTGTAATATCCATAAATCAACGGGTATCAGCAGTGAATATGTTTATGCTTTCCGTGAACCGATTCGGAATGATAGCGCACGCACAGATAAAAACGCAATCGATAGTCGAGTTGGGTCTCGTGAAAATACGAAATAGTAAATGATGACGGTGGTGGTTAATTGGTCAGTTTTAGTTAATTGGGTGAGCTATGATATCCACTTTAATTAACTCCGCGTGGTTATCTGGCGTTGCCATGCATGGATTATCCACCATAGTGGTTGCATTCTCATCAATACTCGGTCGAGTATTACTTAAAAATTAATTACCTTGCGGTAATTGGGCCAAGTGTAGACGTCGCTTTTGAGAAAACTTCACGAACTATTTTAAGTTATCCGCATGCATAATCCTAAACGTCTGTATGTTATCTACTAATAAAACCGTGTTTTATAAGTGATTGATTACTTTACATAACTCGAAACAAACAGTGAATATATTTCATTTAACGATGAAAATCATGTTTTTTCCTCTCACTTTACTTCTGCTTATTAAATCCAATACTTCTGTCTTTTTCCTTGCACTAGCAATTAACATACATTATTCAATACTACAGAGTGGGATTTTCTATTGATTCCAGATTAAAATCAATACTAGAGAGTGGGATTTTCTATTGATTTTAATCTGGATTTAGGTAAATTGAATGCTGGAGAAGATATTTTCTCGAAAATGAAAGGGTTAATAATGTTTGCACAAGGCTATAAACATCCTTGAAATTAATTTAATTGCAAATAAAAAATATTTCTATTTTCGAAGATTTTTTTATCATTTTCCAAGAATGCAGCAAGGCATGCTAAAAGATATACAGAAAACACATTTGCTCTATCTCGGTTCGTTTTCGATAAAATATCTTTTCAAACACGACATCCGTGCGCAATTTTGAGATTCGCAACGTGGCGAATATTTCCAACACTCCTCGGAGCGACGCTTTTATGTTTAACCATTGCTTTCTGCTTAATGTACTCGTATTTGCACACTAAGAAATCAATTTCCATAAAAAATGTAATAAAACTAAAGGCTGTTTTTAGGAGCAATAGAACTTATTGTTTACATAATAACGAAAGGAATTGAGTTTGCATCAAAAATATTTATTCAATATGAAGAATGGTTCATGGCATTATGTTTTGAACACGATTTTAGGCATATTGCCTCCTCGGCTATTTTTGACGAAGCGAATCCTGTCTGTCCACTGTTTCAAGCATTTGGGCCTCTATGTCACCTATAACGCTCTGAATATTGGCTTCAAATCCTACATAGTTTGCGGTATATCAGACAACGCCCAAGACTTTACATAGCCTCACAAGAATTAATCGAGTGGCATAAAATCTAAGTAGCCAATTTAATGGCTCATTTCGCGATATGATGTTGTCGTTGAATAGTCTTCGGTAATTCAATGTTTTCATGAGCAGTACGGCACGTAGCGCCATCCTGCTGGAACCATGTCATTCGGATCAATGTCGTCCACGGGCAAAGACTAAAGAGTTGCGATCGCCGCCGAGTCGACAATTCTGAATCTTCTGCTACACTTTTACTCACAGCAGCTACATTTTTATTGTACGCACATTACGTTGACGCATTGCTGGCTTTGTGTTATGTAGAATGTATGTGGTACAAAACTTATTCCACAACACGATATGACATTGAATAATATTGAATATAAATGTCAAAAACTTTAAAAACTTACAGCACGGTTTGAAAGTTATTCCAATTAGAGGATCTATCAGTCTTAAAAAAATATCCTTTACATAAAAACTTCCCTTCCATGACTTGACCTAATCTCGAGGGTTTTTACCCTAAATGCTGCACCTTCGTTCGTGAGCGGATTGCGTGTTTCGAGTGCATATTTTAATGGCAATAAATTGACTGCATGATGGTCGTAAGACATGTTACTGCAATTCAAAATGTACTTACGAGGATACACTTTAATTAATTGCCAAATGACTATAATCATGTTGTATTTCGTAGCCACAAATTGTTTCTGGAGATGCGCGCAAAACGTGAATTACGAGTAAAAAAAAGTTTGAAGCTTATAATTCAGTCGTTAGGTAAGGTTAGCGTAACCTAACCTTACCTAACGACTGAATTATAGGCTCAAGTATAAAAAGTTTACAATACAGTACTTAGGTTCAAACCTAACCAATTTTTTTATATCTTTTATACTTGCACAGACACCTAAATTGTGATATTTTTAAATCCGATAATTTAATTTCGGATGTCATGTCTTAAAAAATGCAAATTATAAAAGGATAGAGGCGGAGAGAGTTGTTTATTTTTAGCATATTAGGACATTCATATCGGAAATTGGAAATCATTCATGTTTGCGTTTGCATATCTGCTCGTGACCTCAAAATGAATCAAGGTAGTAAAAATAAATGTTACACTTTGCATTTAAAGTAACCGCTAGTATTTTGCATTTTTTTTTTTCAAACTACTTCAACAAACACTGCTAACGTCACAAACTTGTTACACATACTACTTAAGACCTCTAAGCAAACATAGGATGGGTTATATATTTAAATATTACGAATATGTAAATACATTTGTGATTAAAGCAGTGTTTTGTAAGGAGTTTAATTTGTAGTTTCAAACGAGTGTTTCCACTCCTTAATTAAGTAGGAAGTAAAATTTCTAGTTTAGAAAAGCCTGAACGTTTGGGTTTGGCGTAGCGTCCAAATCCAAATTCAGGCTTTTCTAAACTCGAAATTTGACTTCATGCGCCACGCGTATGAAACACTGAAATATTGTGAAATAACAAAATTATACTGCTAAATCAGTATTGAAAATATTCTACTAAAGCATGATTAAAAATATACTGCTAAAGAAGAATAAGTTGAATTTCACAATATTTCAGTATTTTATACGCTCGGCGCATGTAGTAAAGTTTCGAGTTTAGAAAAGCCTGATAATTTACGAAGCATAATTAAACATATACATATACATAAAGAAAAATGTAACATAACGATAAACTGAGTTTGTCAATAGTTTGCAGAATATTTATAAAGTATAAAAACAAATTCAAATTAATATCGACTTTCTGCAAAAATTTAGACTAAACTTTTGCAGAAAGTCGGTATTAATTTTATTTCGTTTTTATATTTTATATACGTATACCAATAATCCGGGTAATTCCAGAGGGCCCCAGCCAATATTAATAGAGAATTAGTTTTAGGTGGCAATCGGACATCTCATCCCATCGGGAGTTTGTCCGTGATAAAAGTTCCCGTTTCATTATTGATTAAAGTGGTCAGTGAATAAAAGGAATCGTCCACTCCAGTAAAAACGTGACCATTAACACAAATACAATCACCATTAGAAGCATTCTGTTGTCCCGGACAGGAACAATGTAACTCAGCCGTAATATCTCTTCGGTTTCACACATTTCCCTCGTTTTTCCACGACAACTTTCATTACCGACACATTCTTTGTTTACGTTCGCTCCCACCTCTCTAATTTCAGTATTCCGTGAGTGCCTTGGAACATTTTTATTATTTATAATAGTTTCCTCATACTCATTACCTCGTTTGTTTTCAAATTTCATTAATACGAACAGAACGGATCTGCTAATTACCAATTTACTAACTCGACGCAATCGCAATCGATAAGGACGTGTGAAGCCAATTTAGGGAGAAATAATCATATGTTATTAAAGCACACCTATTTCATAAATAAATATATTATGAATATATGCGACATATTTACAAATGATTTTTTACAAATAATTCTTGATTAACAATGATTGATGTATTGACTGAATATTTACTGTTATTTCCGATTAAACATACTGGAAATGACTACATTTTCGGTTTAAAATCACCCTAATCACTTAACTTTTAAGTTGCTCGACTGATTTTCAAGGTGCTTGCCTTGATTTTCAAGCTACTTGACTTGATTCATAAGCTGCTTGATTTGAATTTCAAGCTGCTTGACTTGATTTTTAAGCTGCTTCACCGCTTGCCGACTAGGTAAAATAGGTTGAAATAAAGAGAAATACATAAAATGGAAAAAAATACTTAATTTTTAAGTTACTTGATCAAATTGTCAAACAGCTTGAAATACATAAAATGGAAAAAAATACTTAATTTTTAAGTTACTTGATCAAATTGTCAAACAGCTTGAATATCAAGTCAAATTCATTTCATTACTTGAAACTACTTGACCTAGATTAAAAACTATAATTTAAACATTAAACATATTTTCCCCAGAGTCCTTCAACTTTTTCACACCTAAAGAGATAGTATCTGATATTTCGTTACTTTTATTTACAAATCGTGTGAAGTTAAACAAACGTTCTGTATTCTCATGAGTGTTGTCTATGAGAATTTGTTTTCCACAGAGTTTTTGAATAATTCTACAATATCCATTAGCAGAGTGTGGTTTATTGGAAAAATGAATGTGAAAATTGCTTTAGCTGTCTTCCACGCAATATATTTATAGCAATATTTAGTTATTTATATGATCCTGGAAAACAATCGTGAAACATTCGAATGGTTTCTTATTTGATATATTCCATGTCAGGAAATCGATCACAGCCCTCTTTCACGCCGCCTAAGGGAAACGCGCTGAAAGTCGAGAAAAAAAATTCTGTTGGCTCAAAATCGATCCGAACCCGCCGTTAATTGATCGCCCTAGTAGTATAATAAAAATGTCCAACGCGTATTGTGTAAACGTAATTACCTAGCTGCTTGCATTCAGATACGAATTGTTCGTGGAATAGGAATTTATTAATTAATTATAATTGCAAATGCGGCGTCCATAATTAATACTTCCATTACCAGGAATGCTCCCTATACAAATATTAATTTTAGAAGGGAGGACCCTTATGTGTTTACGAATTGTCTTTAAGCCTTCGTCTACGTGACCATCGCAGTGCTGCTTAAGCGGATTGTGCTACTTTTACCTACTTTTAATCCCACTTGAAGCAATTAATTAAATAGTCCGGGGCCAGGTGAGCTGGGCAAGGGGTGATATAAATGACATTCCTCCTGCCCGGAATTTCTTATGAGCAAATAACGGAGGGGCTATTCAATTTTTCGGATTATTGCGTTAGGGTCGTGTATTTACCGCTTTTATCCGAGGTAGGAAATGAAACGTTTACCACACAGCGGAAGTAAAGACGGGGGAAGATTAATCCGAATCGGTTTTCTGTATCTGTATCTCCCGTGGAATTATCAGCTCGTCTCACGTTTCCGTATCCTTTCAAGAGTAACCGTAAGCCTAGCGTTGTCGACCAATTAAAGCGTCGTCATTAAATATTCCGGCTTCGGGAATTTTAGCATTACGCGTTCTGTTCCTTAAAATGTGAAATACAGCTCTAAAAATAAGCGACGTCCAGAGAGTCTTCACATTTGACCCATTTGAATTATTTATGTAATCGGGTACTTTTTTCGCTGTGATGTAAATGTATTAGATTCGCTCGTACGTAGTAGATTCTTATTTTATTGCGTATATTTTACATAAAAACATACAATAAATAAATATAGTATTGATGTATCAGTTATGTAACATTGAGAACATGCTATATAGGGTGCTTAATTTAACTTAAAACTGCTAATTAATATCTGCAGAATTACTTGTTATATCAAAAAATATTTTAAATAAACCTCCAATATTTTCGGGAGGGGGGGGGGAGTAATCTGTTATAATTATTGCTGCCCCCCGGCAGGGTGTAATTTTCAATTTGGATTTAGCGTCAGAAAATACCTTTTGTATGAACACACACAGAGTGAACCAGCGGCGGCTCGCAGCCTAACTTCAGGGTAGGCCAGAGACCCAAGGTAATATGTATCCGTTATTGAAATGTGACTTTGTTGTGCAATTCCTTGTATTTATAAAGCGCGATCCCAACCTCAAATTTTATGTGCCTTAGCGCTGTGGCCGACCCTAAAGTTGGGCTGCGAGCCGTCGCTGGAGTGAACACTACAATGCCAAAAGCCAAATAGGAGAACGTGCCTCCACCGCTCGACTGCCGGACATCAGACCCGCCTGACAGCCCGATCTCCCGCATCTCACCCACCTCCGCGCGCTCATTATAGACTTCTTCGAGTCAACCTAACACAACCCGAAGCACGATTACCCTATTAAATACCTCCCTTGGAATTTACTCAGTACTAGATTTTTTTTTTTTTTTCTGTGGGGGCCGTCTTCCTTTCGAGCCGGATGCACTGCAGCCTAGGTGACTTATTGTACTGCCCCAATATTATTACACTCACGCAACTATTCCGAACTCGATGCCCTGCACTAGCTTGTGCAGGTCCTTCAGAGGTTGCGCGTGGAAATCATTTGGTTCCATTTGTCTGTTCCCAAATATGAGCCGTCTTTTGCTCTCCAGCGCATTGCACCTGCACAGAACGTGCATAGCTGTTTCTGGTGCCGTATTACAGAGGCGACAGTTGGTGTCGCCGTTGTATAGCCCGATTTTCCTTAGATGCTCTTTAACAGTCATGTGGCCTGTGAGCAGTCCTATGGTTGTTTTCAGCTGTGCCCTACTCAATGTTAGTAGTCCTGCAGCTTGGCTTGAGTTAGGCCCTTTTACATGGGCCTTACTATGGTTAAGGCCTGGTCTGTTTTCCCAGTATTCCTTGTGTTTGTTGCGAGTCCACTTCCTGACTTCAAGGCGACTCGACTTTTTTGTTATGCCCAAGGCAGGTTCGGGTCCCATAAATGAAATGGTGGCTCCCTGCCTCGCTAGCTCGTCAGCTTTTTCATTACCCGCAATACCAGAGTGACCCGGCGTCCAGACAAGCGTAACCTTGTTCTGTCTCGCTAGGTCATTCAGGGTATTGAAGCATTCCAATACCAGTTTGGATGAAGTCTTTTGACTCTGGAGAGCCTTCAGTGCCGCCTGGCTATCGGACATGATATAGATTTGCCTGTTTCGACAGTCCTTCTCTATGTTGGTTCTCGCACATTCTATACATTCTATATTTCTGCTTGAAAGACCGATGCCAGGCCACCCAATGGTTGAGCATAGCCTGTCCTTATGTTTTCATTATAGATTCCTGATCCAGTACCTGTGGTTGATTTAGAACCGTCCGTGTACCAGATCACACTTTGTTTGTGTATATCTTCCCTAAAGCCGTTCCATTCGTTGCGGTCTGGAATAGTGGCTTTAAAGAGTGAATTTTCAAGATATCTGACTACCATATGATCCGACCTCATTTGCAGGAGAGGTCCCCCTATGTCTGTCAAAAGTCTTCTGTGTGGAGTATCAACTCTTACGTTGACCGATGATAATTGCAGCCTATAGAGTGCCAGTCTTGCCTCCCCCACTATCAGAATATGAAGTGGTGTGAGGTCTAGAACCGTCTCCATGGCTGCAGTGGGCGTAGTTCTCATAGCCCCCGTTATGCTAATACAAGCAAGTCTTTGAACCTTGCTGAGTATTTGTAGGGTTGTATGCTCAGTACTAGGTATTTCGACTTCTTTGCCTGACGCCCCTATACCACGAGGCCGTACACGCCATGGTTCTCCACTAGGTGGTAATTCTAAAAATACGAACTACAAACTCAATCCTCCATGTCAAAAAAATCCTCACCAATGTTACCGGGGAACTCCCCGCCCTCAGCCTTCACTTTTCTTCTCCTGCGTCGCCATTAAAGTTCAACTGGAAATCACCGCCGAAGACGTTGTGGAAGCCATCAAGGAAGCCGGCCTCTAGGTCTTCAAGATCTAGCGCATCATAGCAAAAGCTACCTACAAGGCCACCAGAGCTGGGCAGGATTCGAATCATTCAGTATTCGAATCCTGGATTCGAATCCTTTTAGAGGATTTAAAAGAGGCATTCGAATACTTTAGTTCAACTGGATTCGTGATCCGGATTCGTTACATTTTTTTAAGAGGATTCGTATTCGAATCCAAATGTGGGTGATTCGAATCCATATAAAGGGATTCGAATCCTTATGAAAGGATTCGAATCCTTATAAAAGGATTCGAATATTTATAAAAGGATTCGAATATTTATAAAAGGATTCGAATACTAACAAAAGGATTTGAATCGTCAAAAATAATTCGAATTAATTGTAAGGACTAACATAAAAAATGTTTTTTTGTGTGTTTTTAAATTTCTCGTTAAATCGCTGTTTTATACGCTTGGCGCATGAAGTAAAATTTCGGGTTTAGAAAAGCCCCGTGAAAATTTGTCTCGGGTCGCGCAGCGACCCGAGACAAATTTTCACGGGGCTTTTCTAAACCCGAAATTTTACTTCATGCTTAGTCTGGGAGTGGAAAACACTTGGTAAAGGTAAATCTTTAAATTGTATTAATTATCCACGTAACATATTTAATGAATTGTACCCCTGAAACAACCATATCATGATTTCTCGGTGAAATATCAGTAAACCGGTTTAGATTCATTAATTTATTGAATCATGGGTAATTTACAATTCTTAATAAATTTATTTATATTTATTAAGAATTGTAAATTACCCGTATAATTACCCTGTATTAAAAATGTACGAATGAAATTAAAGCGTATTTAGTTATTAATCAATAAGTTAAAAAAAAATTATTAAACGTTCATTTTGAAGTCTAAACGAGTGTTTTCCACTCCCAGACAAAGCATGAAGTAAAATTTCGAGTTTAGGAAAGCCTGATCGTCCAAATCCAAACTCTTTTCTAAACTGAAAATTTTACTTCATGCACCACGCGTACAAAACGCTGATTCAGTGGAAAGTTTTAAATTTAGATGCTTGCGTTTTATGGCGCCCAACTAGGGGCCACAGCGTTAGCCTGGCCCCAGGTTGGGCGCCAAACAACCTCAAATGCAAGCGTTTTAAGTATTTTGAAATTTTACTTCATGTGCCACGCGTACGGTAGACTAATCAGTGTGAAGTTTTTAACTTTTATTTTCATAATTTATGGCGCCCAACAAGGGCTCAGCGTTAGCATGGCCCCAGATTGGGCGCCAAAAAACTTCAAATTTATGCAAGTATTGGACAATTTCTAGATAATCAAGAACACACTTACACCGTTTTACCTTTTCGTATAGCATAATCTGAGATATGCAATTTGTTTCCCAAAGCAACGTTTTGATAGAGTTTTTATTTCTCTATTATAAAATTCTTCAAGTTTTGAATAAAAAGCAGTTGGCAAATCCATTTTTAGTGTCTCTTCGTTATGATTATTTGTTCAGTTTACACTGCCATGGTTAGATACACTGCCATGGTTGCTTTCATAATCTAATGAAATTTTTCTGTGACGAAATTTTTTAAACCAACTTTGACATTTTCAATTGTCATAGCACCTCCATCGAGAGGACTGTAACTATTTTTTTGCCAATTTGTTTTTTTTTCAATTGGAACTTAAACAGAGTGCAGTGGTTAATTTGTTTATTTTTATTTCGAACATTTTTAATTGTTTCAACTGAAAAATTGTCATCATTTATCTGCCTGTGTGGCAAAACAAGTGTTGCAGTGTCAACTAATAAACAGTGAAATCTTAACCAAGTGTGTTATTTACTAAAAGTGTTGAAAAATTGTTGTTGTTACGCAAAAATCGTGGTCACTAAACTTTAAACTCTCTGTACATATAAAATGTTTTTATGTTATAATGCTTAGACTATTAACAAACTTTATCATCTCTATCAACGCGCACAATAAAAACGACATTAAATATTACTAATTACTAATGATATATTTTTTCAGTAATGCGCAAAATCAAGTTATTCCATGATTTTTAAAAATTATAAGTTTTTAAGAATCTTTCAACAAACTGTTATTGTTCTCTAAGAAAGAAGATAGTTACGAAAAAACTTAAAGATAGAAAAATTGTCCAAAATTTTCTTATCTAAAACTTTTGGTTGAACGATTTTTTTGTATTCCCATTAGTTATTGAGTTATTCGCAAGTTTTGCGAAATACAAAATAGCGTAAGTTCTCGACTTAACTCAATTTTGACAAAAAACGTTATAACTCAAATACTATTCGAGCTACAGAAAAGTATAATACACGCATTTAGGCTATTGTGGCGAGATCTACAAGATGGGCGTATTGGTTTTTATACAGGGTGATCCATAAAGTATCTAAAAAAAATCGATTGTTTCTTTTTTCTAAATCAAAAAGGCAAGTGTTTATCAAAAGTTATCGATATTATATACAAGACTGTTTTTCACTCCCTGACTAAGCATGAAGTAAAATTTCGAGTTTAGAAAAGCCCCGTGAAAATTTGTCGAGGGTCGCGCAGCGACCCGAGACAAATTTTCGGGCTTTTCTAAACTCGAAATTTTACTTCATGCGCCACGCGTACAAAACACTGATTTGAAGTGAAGTTCAGAAACACACAAATACATCGTTAATCAGAGTAACAGGGAATCAGATGTTTAGTCTGTTATTAACGATGTTTAGTGTTAATAATAAATAATTAGGTTTTAAATAGTTTTGTTAAAACTACTGGTAACGATATTTTTATATAAATGATTAAAAAAAAGTAATAAAATCAAATTTATTCTTAAAGGATTTGTTTTCGTGATTCGAAAGAACAGGATTAGAATCTTTGATTCGAATCATATTTATCTCTTACGAATCCTTTATTCGAGTATTCGTGATTCGAATCATATTTATCTCTTACGAATCCTTTATTCGAGTATTCGTGATTCGAATCATATTTATCTCTTACGAATCCATTATTCGAGTATTCGTGATTCGAATTATATTAGGTGAATCACCTAATATGATTCGAATCACGAATACTCGAATAAAGGATTCGTAAGAGATAAATATGATTCGAATCAAAGATTCGAATCCTGTTTTTTCGAATCACGAATACAAATCCTTTAAGAATAAATTTGATTTTATTATTTTTTTTCAACCATTTATATAAAAATATCGTTACCAGTAGTTTTAACAAAACTATTTAAAACCTAATTATTTATTATTAACACTAAACATCGTTAATAACAGACCAAACATCTGATTCCCTGTTACTCGTGATTCGAATCCTTTTTACGAGGATTCGTCCCAGCTCTGAAGGCTACCAGGATTCTGAACAGGCGGGTTTAGAATTCTGACCAAATCCACCAGCACTCTTGACGAGATTCTCAACAACAGCATCGCCATTTCTAAACACAGGTACAACGTTGCATCCAGTTGCGCACCTCCTTCTTAACCTAACCAGTGCCGCAGGTGTATAAAGTTTCATAACTCAACCATATAAGCCTCAACCCCATCATTTCTAAACACAGGTACAACGTTGCATCCTGTCGCTAACCTCCCCCTCAACCTAACCAGTGCCGCAGGTGTACAAAGTTCCATAGCTCCACCACCTCACGCCTTAACCCCATCACCTGTGATACCAGCTCCAGCGCTAACCCCACCACCAACACTTGCCCCTCCAAATCCATCCAATGCGTAACCTGCTTCTCCATCGACCACTTCGCCTTCTCCCTCAAATGCCACAAGCGCCCCCAAGTTCAAGTAGGCCCGCCTACTGTAGAATCTGTTGACACCACCACGATCGAAATTTGTGTCACGGCGTTGATGAACCTCCTAGCCGACCGCCGTCTTGAGGTGGCGCAAGTTTTCGCCGCAGCAAAAATTCCCTCAACGAGCTTGTATGTTCGTACCCAGGAAACAAGCTCCATTTTACGTGGAAAATCCACAAACAAAGCCAGAGTGATAGCTAACTCCGTTACACACTACAGGAAACCATAGAACAAGCCCCCCGACATCCCACTCATCTCCGCAGACCAGCAACCTAACGTTCTGAGCTAAGGCTGACGTCATGAACAAATAATACTTGTAATTTATTGTTCATTGCAGTAAAAAGGCGCAAAGCCTACAACGGTGCACCACACCATACCCCAACCCTCCGCCATCTATCGTACCCTTTCTAACTTTCCATTTAAAATTTTAAAGTTGACCCCCACTCACCCCCTCGGGAGGCGGGGCGTAAATTATTTCAACAGGGTAATTTGCCCCTCGAAAATATTGTTTTTTTGTTAATTTTTCTTGTTGAAATCCTTAATTCTCCAGATATTTAGCAGTTACATGAAACACCTTGTATAATATTGATGTATCAATATTATGTACAAATGTTACATAACTGATACATCAGTATCATATACCGCGAATGTTTCTTTTAAGTATACATATATAAGGCGTTTAAGTATACATATAATTAAAATAAGTTCGTTGTTTTTATAGAAGCGGTCAATGTAAAGCTTGTAACAAGTGTTTCCACTCCTCGATTAAGCATGAAGATAAATTTTGAGTTTAAAAAAGCCTAAAATTTGGATTTGTAAGGGCGCGCGAGCGAAGCGAGTCGCACCCTGGCAAATCCAAATTATTAGGCTTTTCTAAACTAGAAATTTTACTTCATGCGTCACGCGTATAAAACGCTGACTTAAAGTTCAAAAACACACACATACAACAACGATTATAGGCATCCCAATATACATTAACGGTATTGGGTTGCCTATAATCCCTGTTATAAAAAATTGGTTCATCGAGTTTAATTCTATCCCGGCGCTTCCGCCATTAGAGTACTTTTTTAATTGCTGGTTGTTATGTTTAAAACACTTTGTTTTAAAACAGTGTTTTGAACATGTTTAAAAACAGTTGTCGTGTTTTAAACGGTTTTGTTTTCAACGTGTTTTAAATCTTAAATTTGTTGACAACATGTTTTAAACGTTTAAAACGTTTTTTTATTATCTTGAATTTGCTAAATTATATTTTGTACTACTTCATTAAGATTTTTTGTTTACGTTTTTGAATGTTAGCTAAGTTGTTGAAGATATTTCATATACATTATTAAACATAACATTTTATTACAATAAAATATCACAACTGTGTGTCCATATTTACTAAATATTAGAAGTTTAAAAAACAAATTCGATCATATCAAAACTTTACTTTTACTATATAAAAACTTAGATATTATTGCTATTACAGAAACCTGGCTTCACGATGAAGAGACTGCGTACTTTAATTTAACCGACTACAACGCTGTTTGTAGAGAATCAAGGGGTGGTGGTCTTGTATTATATATAAAAAACAATATTCAATTCAAAATCACAATAAAAGCCGCAATATTAGGCATAGAAATTATAAAAATATTTTTAAGTTCATGCAACTCACATATAACACTTATATATAAACCACCTATTATAAATTGCAATCATTTGTGGAATCTACTAGAGCAACATATGTTAATAGAAAAAAGTAATCATATAATAATGGGCGACTTTAACATAAACCTGCTGCAAAACAATAACGTCACCAAAACATATCAACAAATAATACAAGAACAAGGGTACACTGTGGTAAACACCATTAATTCACAAAACCAAAATAGGGAAAATGCAATGCTAGATCACATATTAACTACAAAAAACAATCAACATATTAAATGTAACATACAAAACACATTAATATCTGATCATAACGCAATCATCTGCGAATGGATAACAAATACACCAAAACCTCTATATTAAAAAGTGAATAAAATTAAAATAAACTATGATAAAATAAATTCCAAGTTTAAAAATATCAACAAAAAATCAATACTCACATTTAAAGACTTAATAAACTGTTTAACAACGTTAATCAGAAACGAAACCAAAATATCTACTTTTAAAAGAAGACCTAATAATGAATGGGTAAATAAAAAAATTGTAGTATCCATTCGAGAAAGAGAAAAGTTGTACAAAAGACACAAAAATAACACTGATAATGAAGTGCTGAAGACATCTTACATACAACAAAAAAATGCTACTTTTGCTTTAATTAAGCATAGAAAAAGAACATACTATGAGAACAAAATAAAAACTGCAGAAGGAAATCAAAAGAAAACATGGTATGAAATCAATAAAATTTTGAATAAATCAAACAAAACTAAAGGCAATAGTATATTTGAAATAGCAGACTCTAGTGGAACAATACTAAAAGACGACAAAGATATAGCAAACGAAATTAACACATACTTCGCTACAATTGGAAAAAATCTCGAAAACAGTTTCACTTACAGCAAAATACTTTGCAAAAACACATATTAACAATGGCCAAATTCAAAGACAGTACTGAAGAGGAGATACTAGGAATTATTAACAACCTTAAAACATACTCAGCGGACGGTAAAGACGGAATTACAAATGTTTTGATAAAACACCTCGCAGATGAAATTGCTCCCATACTATGCAAACTAATAAACACAATATTATCATCAGGTTTATATCCAAATGAATTGAAAGAAGTAGTCATTACACCAATCCACAAAAAAGGCAACCTATCCAACCCTGAAAACTACTGACCGATTGCACTATTATCAGCTATAGCAAAAATAACAGAAAACGTAATACTGACGCGACTACAAAATCATATCTACCGTCACAAAATCATAAGCCCAAAGCAATATGCTTATCAAAAAAAACGCGGAACTACAACAGCATGCATAGACATAACATATAAAATACAAACTGAACTCGACCAACATAACTACGTGCTTATAATTTTTATTGATTTAAAAAAAGCCTTCGATACTATCGCACCAACACTTCTAGTAGATAAATTAAATCAACTTGGGATCCGAGGAAAAGAACTCAACATTATAAATACCTACTTAAAAGGAAGAAGACAGCAAACAAAAGTAAACAACACTCTCAGTGACTCACAAACCCCAGAATATGGACTACCACAAGGTGCAGTGCTACCGCCGACATTGTATATCACGTACATCAACGATATATTCGAGTTGAATATTACTGGCAACATATATGTTTACGCTGATGATACATGCATCCTCTTTAATGGAAAAGACCTAAATCAATTAGAACGTAAGGCCAATGAGGAATTAGATGTTGTAACAAAATGGTTCTCAGATAATAACTTGACAATAAATAGTACCAAAACAACATACATGCTTCTTGCACAAAAAAACAAAGCTAAACGAGACTTAAGCATCAAAGTACAAAACACCACCATTAACAAAACAACAGAAGTTAAATATTTAGGACTAACAATAACAGACGATTTCAAATGGGACAAACACATAGAACTCTTAACAAAAAAGACAAGTGCAGCGACTGGTGTTATATATAGAGCACACAATCTTATACCATTACACTAAAAAAATAGCATATATAACACTCTATTTACATCCAGAGTAAATTATTTATGTTGCATATGGGGTGGGATAAGTGCTTTTAACATCAATACAATTCAAAGACAGCAGAATAAAATGTTAAAAGTTATATACAACCTCGATAGATACACGCCTACAAAACAACTATATGAAATTATACCTGAATTGACTATAACCGACAGAATTATCTTAGAAAGATGCATAGCTATACATAAAATCATAAATAGCGAGAATTCAAACATTGAGATAAAAAAAAACAAAGAAATACATGACCACAATACACGCAGGAAAAGTGATCTTATCATCCAACAAAATTCAACCGATATCTTAAAAAATAGTATGTTTGTTTCGGGAATAAAGTATTATAACGACTTACCTACCACAATAAAGCAATTAAAGGACACAAACAAGTTCAAGGATAAAGCTAAGATTCATTTTATAAAAAAAAAATCATTACATATCGATCAGCCATCATCATCATAATCACTCCAACATCATAAACTGTATGTGTATATATGTATAATTTTACTAATCTAGAGAAATTCTCCAGTACCAGAATTGTTTTATTTTAAATCAATTTCTGTTGCAAATAAATTCTAATAATAAAAATGGGGGTTTAAATGCTGGATGAGATATTATCTCACCTTGCATCTATTCCACCAAACAAACAAACAAAAAATATATGTGATTTTTAAATACAGGGAATTTTTCCTTCAGGTATACATATGCATACACTGTAAATATTACAACATTCGTTGTTTTTTTAAAAGATTTCAATTTGAATCTTCAAACTAGAATTTTCCACTCCCAGACTAAGCATGAAGTAAAATTTCGAGTTTAGAAAAGCCTGAAAATTTGGATTGGCCGCGTAGCGAAGCGGAGCGGCCAATCCAAATTAGGCTTTTCTAAACTCGAAATTTTACTTCATGCGCCACACGTATAAAACACTGAAATATCGTAAAGTTTAAAATATACGGCTTTAGCAATCTAATATGTAGATATGAATAAAACGCAAGTCAAATTTTGCACTGAGCAAATTGTTTAAAACAGTGATTATAGGCAACCCAATAACTCTAACGTATATTAGATTGCCTATAATTGTTGTTGTATGTATGTGTTTTTGAACTTCACTGTAAATCAGTGTTTTCAAGCGTGGCGCATGAAGTAAAATTTCGAGTTTAGAAAAGCCTAATTTGGATTGGCCGCTCCGCTTCGCTACGCGGCCAATCCAAATTTTTAGGCTTTTCTAAACTCGAAATTTTACTTCATGCTTAGTCTGGGAGTGGAAAACACTTGTTAAAAGCCTCAAATTAACTGCTTTGAAATCGAATTCCCGCATATTTAAAAAAACACTGTAATTATCGGGATATACTCAAAAGAAAAATGCCCTGTATGTTCTGTTTTAAACACGTTTTAAACGTGTTTTAAACATGTATTAAACACGTTTTAAACATGTTTTTAATTGTTAATGATTTAAACGCTGTTTCAATGAAAAACCACGTTTTGTAAAAAAACTGTTTGTTTTAATTAAAATGAAAAAAAGACATGTTTTTAACAACCCTGGTTTAAACCAGCCTTACCTAGTTAGGCTTGTACCATTCAATGACGACTAGGATATAATTTTAATCTAATAAATATTGTATATTGGGTTCTGTTGTATTTTTATTTTTGTATTTTTAATGCAATTATAAATGGCTTGTTTAATACTGAAGTATTAAAAATTAAAATTACGTGAAATTATTCAATTTTCAATTATGCTACCGTTAATTATATAAAAGTTGTGACATCGATTTTGATTTGAATGCGAGCAAAATTTGTATCAACAAACCGCGCAATGATTAACAGCATTAGTTCCCAACAGTTCCACAGATGGTAATTGATGATTCGATATATAGAAATACATCATGTTGGACTCGCTACAAATATATATTGTTTTGTAAACGCCGCACTCGAAACAAGTTGTTGCGAAACATGGAACAATTTCCAATTAACCATCAACCGGGCTAATAACGATAATTCGATTAATATTGCACTTGTTTTAATTAAGCGCTTTAATTAAATCGTCAATTGTTTCACGCTTAGTTGCACCTGTTAATTGATTTTTTTGTCGTTGTGGTTTCAGGAAACAGCCGAAGACGTTCGCTTTCGACCATTGTTTCAATTCGGTGGATCCCACGTCCGAGGTGTTCGCGTCCCAGGAGGTCGTCTTCGACTGCATGGGCCGGGACATCCTGGACAACGCCTTCCAGGGATACAACGCCTGCATATTCGCCTATGGCCAGACCGGTGAGTGCCCGCGGGTATGGGTATTATTAATTTGCCGCGCTCCATTTCGGTGGCAAATTGCGTGCTTAAAAAGCGAGTTTCTGGAAATTGTAATTTATTCCGCTTCCGCCCCGGAAAGACGCATCCACGAACCTATGGAGGAGAACGGACGACCTTTTTCTGGTATGCGCGCACGATAATGACTACGGATTTCATTGATTTTGTGTGTGTAAAATTGATGAATCTGTTTATGTCGAAAACTTACTGTTTAACCACAATTAAAAAATAAAAATACAGGTTGTCAAAATTGTGAACTTTAGATACGAATTACATCTAAACGATAAACTTCCGACAACCAGCAATTGGAGGAGAACGGACGACCTTTTTCTAGTATGCGCGCACGATAATAACTACGGATTTCATTGATTTTTTTTGTGTGAAAAAATGATGAATCTGAAATCTGTTTTTTCGAAAACTTACTGTTTAACCATAATTAAAAAATGATAATACAGGTTGTCAAAATTGACAACTTTAGATATGAATTACATCTAAACGATAAACTTCCGACAACCAGCAATTGGAGGAGAACGAACGACCTTTTTCTAGTATGCGCGCAAGATAAGACTACGGATTTCATTGATTTTTTGTGTGTAAAAATGATGAATCTGAAATCTGTTTATGTCGGATACTTACCGGTTAACCATAATTAAAAAGTGAAAATACAGGTTGAGAACTTTAGATATGAATTACATCTAAACGATAAATTTCCGACAACCAGCAATTGTTTAAAAAAAAATGATTAATCTGAAATCTGTTTATGTCGAAAACTTACCGTTTAACCACAGTTTAAAAATGAAAATACAGGTTGTCAAAATTGACAACTTTAAATATGAATTACATCTAAACGATAAACTTCCGACAACCAGCAATTGGAGGAGAACGAACGACCTTTTTCTAGTATGCGCGCACGCTAATGACTACGGATTTTATTGTTTTTTGTGTGTAAAAATGATGAATCTGAAATCTGTTTATGTCGGAAACTTACCGTTTAACCACAATTAAAAAATGAAAATACAGGTTGACAACTTTAGATATGAATTACATCTAAACGATAAATTTCCGACAACCAGCAATTGTTTTGAAAAAAATGATAAATCTGAAATCTGTTTTTGTTGAAAACTTACCGTTTAACCACAATTAAAAAATGAAAATACAGGTATCAAAATTGACAACTTTAGATATGAATTGCATCTAAACGATAAACTTCCGGCAACCAGCAATTGGAGGAGAACGGTCGACATTTTTCTAGTATGTGCGCACGATAATGACTACGGATTTCATTGATTTTTTGTGTGTAAAAATGTTGAATCTGAAATCTGTTTATGTCGAAAACTTACCGTTTAACCACAATTAAAAAATGAAAATACAGGTGACAACTTTAGATATGAATTACATCTAAACGATAAATTTCCGACAACCAGCAATTGTTTTGAAAAAAAATGATAAATCTGAAATCTGTTTTTGTTGAAAACTTACCGTTTAACCACAATTATAAAATGAAAATACAGGTTGTCAAAATTGACAACTTTAGATATGAATTACATCTAAACAATAAATTTCCGACAACCAGCAATTGTTTTGAAAAAAATGATGAATCTGAAATCTGTTTTTGTTGAAAACTTACTGTTTAACCACAATTAGAAAATGAAAATACAGGTTGTCAAATTTGACAACTTTAGATATGAATTACATCTAAGGCCCGGTATTTCAATCGATAGTTAACTGTCAATTGGGAGTTAACTCAGAGTTGAAAGAGTGTTGCATGTATTTCAAATTAGGATTAATATCTTACTTTCAGTTAACTTTAAGTAATCTTTACTAATATGTAGGTATCAGTTAACTCTTGGTTACCTGACATTTCATTTGACGTCAGTGTAATATTTTGTTAATATTAAATCAATTATCAATTACAATGAATGATTATGACATACATGTGTTTAGTGACGACGAAGAAGTGCCTTTAAGAAAACAGAGAGTAGTCAGAGATAGAGTAAATCATTTTGAAAAATGGGATCAAAAGGAATTCTTTCAAAGGTTCAGATTATCGCCAAGAACTGTAGAAAACATCATCGAAGAAATTGACGACCTTATAAAATATCCAACCCAAAGGTATTGCCAATAGTTAGAAATATCACATAAAACTCTATTCCATTATTTTAGAAATGATGCTCTGTCTCCAACTGATCAATTATTGCTAGCACTCAGGTTTTATGCAACTGGTGCTTTCTTCACTACTGTCGGAGATGGAAGTGGTGTTCATAAATGCACGGCCAGTAAAGTAATTAAGAGAGTTAGCTTTGCTTTGGCAAGTTTACGTCCTCGAATAATAAAAATGCCAAGCACAGAAGAAGAAAGATTAGAATGTAAAATAGACTTTTATTTAAAAGCTAGATTTCCTATGTGCATTGGAGCAATTGATTGCAGTCATGTTAAAATTTTATCACCAGGAGGCAATAGAGCAGAGATTTTTAGAAATAGAAAACAATATTTTAGCATAAACGTGCCAACAGTATCTGATGCCAATCTGAAAATAATGGATATTGTGGCTAGATGGCCAGGATCTACGCACGACGCCCATATTTTTAGAAATTCAAGTATTATGAATCGATTTGAACAAAATGAATTTGGTCACAACTCCGTTCTAGTAGGAGACAGCGGATATCCTTGTAAAAATTATCTTTTTACACCCTTATTGCAAACAAGAACACCAGCAGAAAATCTATATAACGAATCACAAATACGTACCTGAAATCCTGTGGAAAGGTGCTATGGTGTATGGAAACGAAGATTTTTTGGACTTGCTGCAGGACTTAGAACAAATTTAGAAACTACTCAAGCCGTTATAGTTGCTACCGCAATACTACATAATATTGCATGTGACGAAAATGAAAAAGTACCAGACATAACTGATGAAGAAAATCATGCAATAAACTTAGTAAATAATAACCCACCAGATCAAAACAATATCGTTAATAATAATCAAATAAGAAACAATACTTTCAGACAACATTTAATACAAAATTATTTTTTTAACTTACAATAAATAAATATTATCACTTAATTATTATCACGCAATACATACAACATACAACAATTTATTCAAAAAACAAATTAATAAATATATTTATTATTATTTGCCCTAATTGTTTTCAATTATTTATGAAATTACTCATTTTTGCTTCTTTAAGTTGCAGTTTAAGTTTTAATATTTTCATTTTTATCTCATGTTCTTCTAAAAACTTTTCTCTCTGAAGTCTTGCAAACTCCAGTTTTTCCTTAATTAACAACTCATTTATAATTAATTTTTTGTAAGCAATTTTTTTCTTTCCTATTTTTAATCTTTTATTTGGTTGTTTTTTCAGCATTTGTGGGCTATAGGTAGACCAGTCGTCATCGGTTTCTGTTGTTCCTACAAAAATTGTGTGAAAAATTACATAGATAATATATTGTACAGTTTTTTACTATTGCTCATTTCCACATTTTCATTATTTGTCTGATTGATAATAGTAGGAGTAAATGTTTCCTCTGGCAATTCATCTAAAAAAAAAACACAATTAATAAGAATATTTCATTTTTAAAATGTACCAACAGCTAGGATATTACTACGCTACCACTTACATTCAGTAATTTCTACAACATTTTCTTTAGGGTTAGAAAGACTTTCATCAGGTGAGCCAATAACAATGTAATTCGCATTAGATGGTCCGGCTTGATGAGCTTGTACACCTAATGAAAATAAACCATTTATAATGATAAATTTCATAAAAAGTAACCTTATACTTACTGTCAGAATCGAAGTTGTTCGTAAGACCACAAATTTGATCTTCTCCTAAAATTCTTTCAATAAAATCATCTACGTCTGTTATGGCATATAGTTTACAATCACCACCACCGGTTTTATTTAGTTCCCTTTTGTTGTGTGATAATTTGGTTTTGGATAGTTACTTTAAATTGGCATATTTTTGTTTTAATATTTGTTTGGATCAGAATACACCATCGTTTGCCGCATTGAACGAGTTTTCGATATGAGTCCACGCATTTACTTTTTCTTGCTATAAAACACTGCCACTCTTCTTATTTTCTATAATATTCTTGTATTTCTCAACAAATTCCAACAGCAAATGTTCTTCTTTATAAGTGAAATTCGGTGTCCTTTTTGTTTCATTTACTTGCTGGGAGGTTTTATTCATTTTTATGCTTAATAAATCACCACCAGCAACAGCAGGTGACTAAAGACTGATAAACGATATTGACAATTTAAGTGTGATTTTGACAGAAGTCAGAATTGCCACTCTAATGAAATTTTGATGAAATGAGAGTTACTAAACCAAAACTTTCAAATACTTGAAATACATAAACATAATTTTACTATGAGTTAACTAGTGGTAAAACTTTACCGTTAGTTTGTAAACCTAAAAGTTAACTATCAATTGAAATACCGGCCCTAAACGATAAACTTCCGACAACCAGCAATTGGAGAACGGACGACCTTTTTCTAGTATGCGCGCAAGATAATGACTACGGATTTAATTGATTTTTTGTGTGTAAAAATGATGAATCTGAAATCTGTTTATGTCGAAAACTTACCGTTTACCCACAATTAAAAAATGAAAATACAGGTTGACAACTTTAGATATGAATTACATCTAAACGATAAATTTCCGACAACCAGCAATTGTTTTATCGTTTTATCGCGTCAGTAGATTTAAAGTTTCCCACGAGAGTGCCGGTCCCGCCCTGAAAATAAATTATAAGGAAAGAGCCGCGGAAGGGTGTTTTGTACAATTAAACGCGCCCCAGAGGGGCGGGCGGCCGCGGTGCTGAAAAACAATTCCGAATCAAGCGATGTTTATGCTGCATTAAAAGTTACCCCGCGAAAACGCGGCGGGATATTTTATTTTATTCGGAACGAGGCAAGGATCCAGATCCGAAACAACAACGGAACGCACCCCTCTAGCCACCCCTACCCCCCTCCCTCCCTGAAATTCCCAACAGCTATTACATTAATTCCTCCCGAAATTAAGCCTAATAGTTCACACTACAAAATACCGGGGTTTGAATTAAGAATGATTAATTCACACACCCTTCAGTCAGTTCGTTAATTGATTGTACGAACAGTAACAACGCGCAAATTACAGCAAATTAGGACTTTGCATGTGTAGAAATGTGCTATTTGACCGTTTACTCCGTTTTCACAAAACTATAATTTAGTAAAAATACACAAATAAGACAATTAACTTTGTTTGTATAACTGAGAATTTTATTGTGACTATAGTTTCGACAACTTTAACTTGTCATTATCAAACATAAAGTTTGATAATGACAAGTTAAAGTTGTCGAAACTATAGTCACAATAAAATCCTCAGTTATACAAACAAAGTTAATTGTCTTATTTGTGTAAATAATGATGTATAACGAAATAGAAGCCTCCACAGTGAACAGTTTAGTAGAAATAGACCCACAGCGCACAGTGGGGCCAAATGGTCGAAAAAGCGCGCATAGGCTGTGTTTTATAATGTTACTGTATGTGAATCTCTAAAAAGGTTTTCACTATTAATCGAGGTGGCTGATAGTTGTTGAAAGTTCATATTCATTACTTTAAGTAAAACACTTTGTTTAAAACTTTCAAAAATTGTTTATTTTGTATTCACAACAAATGTTTCGCCACACTGTGGCTTCTTCAGGTGAAGAACAAGTGATTAACTTAACCTAATTACAACGTATATATAGGGCTAGCTGATAAGTAAGAGGGGTGGGGGTTACAGTTTTAAATTGAGCAATGGGGAGTTATTAATATCTGTCTGATCGTTTAGTAATTGATCGCTGAATTTTCTTTTGTTTATTTCGGTGCTTTCCAGGATGTTTAATTTTCTTCTCGATGTGTAGTATTTGGAAGTCTTCGTTGAAGTTGTGGCCTTCATCTAGCAAGTGGTTGGAATAAGTCGAGTTGTTTTTCTTTTTCTCGAAGCTGGTTTTATGCTCGTTCATCCTTTCTTGAAAGGCTCTCCCAGTTTGGCCGACGTATACTTTGGGGCAGTCACCGCAACTTAACAAATAGACACCGCTATATCGAGCTCTGGATATTCTATCTTTATTATTTTTTATGTATTTTCCTAATTTGTTGTCTGTTTTATACGCAATTTTAATATTTAGTTTTTCTAATTTTTTAGTGATAATATTAGTTTCTTTGCCTGTGTATGTGAAAGATGAATAATTTGTTTGGGGGTTATTTTTTATTAAGGGGTAAATTAAATTTATTATTGTTTGTTTTTGTTTTTTATTTAATATTTTATCTATTATTGATTTTTTGAAACCATTACTAGTTGCTATTTGATAAATTATGTTTAACTCTTTTTTTTTTTTTCTTTTTTTTTATAGGTTTTATGGTCAGTACAATTCTAGTCAACTATTGTTCTGAATGATTGACAATTGACAACATTATAAAATTACGTTTTTTCAACACTTTTGTGATGTTTATAGATGATTCTGAGTAAAATTCACTGAGTTCAAATCATTTATCATTCTAATAGATTATCGCATGAAAGATTGTCATGACCACTGTCAATTTTATCAAAATAAATGTTTTCAACATATTTTTCATTGGCTAAAATTATTTGATTAATTCAGATTTGTCAAAGATATATTTAGTGCATGTCAAATACAAAATCATTTCAAAATGTAATGGTAGGTAAGGAGGTAAGTGTGTTAAGCCAGATAAGCGTGTAACAGAGCTGGGCAGGATTCGAATCATTCAGGATTCGCATCCTGGATTCGAATCCTTTTAGAGGATTCAAAAGAGGCATTCGAATACTTTAGTTAAACTGGATTTGTGATCCGGATTCATTACATTTTTTTAAGAGAATTCGTATTCGAATCCAAATGCGGGTGATTCGAATCATCATAAAAGAATTTGAATATTTATAAAAGGATTCGAATATTTATAAAAGGATTCGAATATTACAAAAAGTTTCGAATACTTACAAAAGGATTTAAATTGTCAAAAATAATTCCAATTAATTGCTAGGATTTCTTTTGTGTGTTTTTAAATTTCTCGTTAAATCACTGTTTTATACGCGTGGCGCATGAAGTAAAATTTCGAGTTTAGAAAAGCCCCGTGAAAATTTGTCGAGGGTCGCTGCGCGACCCTCGACAAATTTTCTACGCGGGGCTTTTCTAAACTCGAAATTTTACTTCATGCTTAGTCTGGGATTGGAAACACTCGTTCGAAACTTCAAACTGAATACTTTGATAGGAACATTAAATGACTGAAAATGTTTTTAAAGAAACAATCTAGTTTTAAACATTTTGTTTAACTACCGTGGAGTTTGCATACAATCTGCGATTCCAAAAATTTTAGATCGTATTGTGAGTAAGCAGTTGGGATGGTCATTGAAGAATGTAATTGTTGACGAGCAACATGGGTTTTCTTCGGGTAAGTCTACAACCACGAATTTATTGATCTATCAGGATTACCTTTTGAAGGCTTTCTAGTTTCGGTATCAGGTAGATTCTATCTATACTGATTTCTCCAAGGCCTTTAATCGAGTGAGTCATGATATCCTGATTCAAAAGTTATGCTATATCGGATTTTCCGATAAGGTTGTTAAATGGATAAAAAGCTTTCTTTCTGACAGATATCAAATGGTCAAACTAGGTAATTGTATTTCAACTAAAATCAAAGCTACCTCTGGTGTACCCCAAGGCTCCCATGTTGGTCCAATCTTATTTAACTTGTTTGTTAATGACCTCCCCAACGGCTTAAAGTTCTGCAAATACTTGTTATATGCAGACGACCTAAAGTTATTTCATTCCGTACGATCTATTTACGATTCCAATAATATTCAAGAGGACTTAAATTATTTAAATGAGTGGTGTTCAAATAATAAGCTATCTTTATATATAGCCAAATGTAAATGTATTACATTTAGTAGGACCAATAATACAATTCACAATAATTACAGTATTGATAATATACTTTTGGAACGGGTTTCGGACATAAACGACTTGGGTGTGATATTTGAGAAATCCTTGTCATTTAAGACGCATAACCAATAAAGCTTACAAGATGTTGGGTTTCATTTCTCGAATTGGTTCGGACTTTAATACTGACACCTTGAGACTTTTGTATTGCACCTTGGTTCGGCCACATTTAGAATACGCTGCAACAATATGGCATCCTCATAAAACCTATTTGGTTAATACATTGGAGATGGTCCAGAAAAAATTCCTACGTCGTGTTGCGTATAGGATGAATATATTGAATCCACAGCTTAACTATAGTTTGCTTAGAGTTAATTTAGATTTATCGACGTTACTTTCCCGCAGAAATTATTTTGATATGTGTTTTTTGTATAAATTAATAAACGGGTACATGTGCTGTCCCGCGCTGTTGGGAGGTCTTGATTTTTGGCACCAAAGATCGGGACCTTCAACAAGACAGCAAATCTTATTTAGAGAAAAATTGCATCGTGCTACGTACGTTAGGAACAACCCGTTGTCCAGATTAACCCGCACCGCTAATTGTTTACTACCCTCTGTAAATTTTGACTTATTTGCCGCTAATTATTCATGCTTTCGTAGGGCGGTAGTGGTCGTTAATCTGGATTTAATTTTCATTTAGTTTAAGTCCTTCATTTTGTTATGGGGAAATGTAATTGGTGTTACTTCAGTACGTTATTTTTCAATTCTTTGTTGTATTGTATTAATATTAATTTTATGTTTGTAAAGATATTTTCGTTAATTAAATAAATAAAAAATAAAACTGACAAGGTAGCCACAATCTGAAATGTTAAATTTTTCCGTTTTTTTTTTCTAACTTTTTAATATAACTTTCTTCTTTCGTTAAATTGTTTTCATTGTTTTTGTCAATATTTCAGTTGGTTTTATAAATTTTCACGTGTTTTGTAATTTTCATGATGCCTGTTGATTTAGACCAATTTATTATAACTATATGATAGATTTATCATCATCGTGTCAACTTGACATAAGTCGACGGTAGTCGGCATTTGAACTCTAATGACAGTTGACATAGGTCGTGACAACTTGACACGAGTTTGAATTAAACTATAATGAGATCGCCAGGTTATTGTTTTTCTTTGTGACAGTTACGATACACATTTTAACACTTGTGACACATTTTAAAGTAACGAGTGTCTTCCACTCCCAGACTAAGCATGAAGTAAAATTTCGAGTTTAGAAAAGCCCCGCGTAGAAAATTTGTCGAGGGTCGCGCAGCGACCCGAGACAAATTTTCACGGGGCTTTTCTAAACTCGAAATTTTACTTCATGCGCCACCCGTATAAACCACTGGTTTACAGTAAAATTAAAAATATATAAGGCTTAGATTAGATTGAATCACGGTTTACGCGTAGGGAGCATGAAGTTTTAATAAATGGAAAAACCGATTTACATGGAATAAGAATAATCTATATAAATTGATTTTATTATAACTATATGATACATTTATCATCATCGTGTCAACTTGACATAAGTCGACGGTAGTCGGCACTTGAACTCTAATGACAGTTGACATAGGTCGTGACAACTTGACACGAGTTTGAATTAAACTATAATGAGATCGCCATGTTATTGTTTTTCTTTGTGACAGTTACGATACACATTTTAACACTTGTGACACATTTTAAAGTAACGAGTGTCTTCCACTCCCAGACTAAGCATGAAGTAAAATTTCGAGTTTAGAAAAGCCCCGCGTAGAAAATTTGTCGAGGGTCGCGCAGCGACCCGAGACAAATTTTCACGGGGCTTTTCTAAACTCGAAATTTTACTTCATGCGTCACCCGTATAAACCACTGGTTTACAGTAAAATTAAAAATATATAAGGCTTAGATTACATTAAATCACGGTTTACGCGTAGGGAGCATGAAGTTTTAATAAATGGAAAAACCGATTTACATGGAATAAGAATAATCTATATAAATTGATTTTATTATAACTATATGATACATTTATCATCATCGTGTCAACTTGACATAAGTCGACGGTAGTCGACATTTGAACTCTAATGACAGTTGACATAGGTCGTGACAAGTTGACACGTGTTTGAATTAAACTATAATGAGATCGCCAGGTTATTGTTTTTCTTTGTGACAGTTACGATACACATTTTAACACTTGTGACACATTTTAAAGTAACGAGTGTCTTCCACTCCCAGACTAAGCATGAAGTAAAATTTCGAGTTTAGAAAAGCCCCGCGTAGAAAATTTGTCGAGGGTCGCTGCGCGATCCTCGACAAATTTTCACGGGGCTTTTCTAAACTCGAAATTGTACTTCATGCGCCACCCGTATAAACCACTGATTTACAGTAAAATTAAAAATATATAAGGCTTAGATTAGATTGAATCACGGTTTACGCGTAGGGAGCATGAAGTTTTAATAAATGGAAAAACCGATTTACATGGAATAAGAATAATCTATATAAATTGATTTTATTATAACTATATGATACATTTATCATCATTGTGTCAACTTGACATAAGTCGACGGTAGTCAACATTTGAACTCTAATGACAGTTGACATAGGTCGTGACAACTTGACACGAGTTTGAATTAAACTATAATGAGAAATATCATAATGTAAGTATTTGTTTTGCTAAACTTGAAAGCTAAAATAAAGAATTTTAACATGTTAGCATGTTTACGTCCTTCAACAACAATGAACACTTCGTAGAAAAGTGTTTGATTTATTAATAAAAATTAATTCTAAGCGTTTCCACTCCCTGATTGAGCATGAAATAAAATTTCGAGTTTAGAAAAGGCCGTGAAAATTTGGTTTGGTCGCTCCGCTTCGCGGAGCGACCAAACCAAATTTTCAGGCTTTTCTAAACTCGAAATTTTACTTCACGCGCCACGCGCATAAAACACTGAAATATTGTGGAGTTATTTTAAACTGTAAAAGCAGTATATTTTGAACTTTGGAACGGAAAATCGGTGTAAATATCGTCATTGAGGCGACAGCATCAACCCAATACATACATTAGCGGTTTTGGGTTGCCCAAAATCATCCTGTTAAACAATTGGTCCAATGCGTTGAACAGCTTAAAAGAAACTCTGTATATATTTGTAATGAGTCTAATCACAATTAAGCGTCGTTATCCTTTTATAGTTAATACCTAAGTAAATATCGTGACCAACTTCACGATATTTACTTAGGTATGAGGATTGATTTGTACTTTACAGAACATTAGCTAGCGCATATGTGTGATTTCTATTTAAATTATTGATATACATGTAGAATAAAGGTATTGATTAAAATGTAAAAACATGTGCTTACCCTTGTTTCCAATGAAAACATCCACTTTCACAATTTTCCATAAAAAAATCTTTACTAGCAACGTCTAGACAAATATTTATTAACGTCATTATTTTATAATTCTATATTCTCAGTGCAGACTAATTTCTTAATACCGTCATGTATGTATCCATACACGTGTCTTTGTAAGAAATTAATTTTAAAACTGCAATATTTTTTTCAATGTACTAACTAAATAAATAAATATCTTTATTGTGTTAACTAGCAATCTACTATTCACCTGTATCTTACAAATAATTAAATAATAATTATTGAACATTAAATTTGTGTTCAGTATTCTCTTTATACACTCTTGAGCGCCTGGAGCAATTTGAACCAAACGTTTGTAATATTTATTAACCCTTTCGGCCCTGACGGTGGCATTTGCCACCACTAAAATTTGGTAAACGTACAGGGAATGTTTCTATATATATATATATATATATATATATATATATATATATATATATATATATATTTTACTTCATGCTTAGTATAGGAGTGGAAAACACTCGTTTAAAACTTCAAATTAAATTATTTTAATAAACCGAGCGTCAGCAAATGTACAAGGTATGCTTATGTATACTTGAAAGAAAAATTCACATTATGAAAATGTTCGGTGTTACATAAAACTCTCTGTATATATATATATATATATATATATATATATATATATATATATATATATATATATATATATATATATATATTATATATATATATATGTATATATATATATATATATATATATACAGAGAGTTTTATGTAACACCGAACATTTTCGTAATGTGATTTTTTCTTTCAAGTATACATAAGCATACCTTGTACATTTGCTGACGCTCGGTTTATTAAAATAATTTAATTTGAAGTTTTAAACGAGTGTTTTCCACTCCTATACTAAGCATGAAGTAAAATTTCGAGTTTGCAGAAGCCTGAAAATTTGTATTTGCCGGGCGGAGCGAAGCGAGCACGGCAAATAAAAATTTTCAGGCTTTTCTAAACTCGGAATTTTACTTTATGCGCCACCGGTACAAAACACTGATGCAATGTAAAGTTTAGCGGTGTGTTTTAAACTTCGTACTATATCAGTGTTTTGTATCGGTGGCGCATGAAGTAAAATTTCGAGTTTAGAAAAGCCTGAAAATTTGGTTTGGCCGCTCCGCGCTTCGCGCTACGCGACCAAACCAAATTTTCAGGCTTTTCTAAACTCGAAATTTTACTTCATGCTTAGTCTGGGAGTGGAAAACACTCGTTTTAAGTTTCAAATTGAACGTTGAACGTTTTCAATTCGCGATTGTGGCGATCGTTGTATGCTTCTTGGAGTCCATCCGACTGAACTTTCCGGTAGACCGATTGGCCCAGGTGGAAAAAGCAACAAGAGACTTGTGAGCGAGGGAAAACGTCACCACACGCATTAATGATTGCTTTCTCGAAGTCGGTAAGCAGTCTGTCAGGTTCGCAATTTGGTATGTGATGCTTTTGAGCGGTTGATTGTACAGCGCGGAGTACTGCAGCATACTGGATAGTTTCTTTCGACGATAAGAGAGCGTACACAAGTGGAAAAGCAACGTATCCTTCGCCTCTAATGTTCTTCTTCAGGCCCAAAACAACAAATACTTGAGAAAAAATTGTTGGGCAAACCTGAAACCAATAACTCCAGATATCAACCTAATACAACCTGGATATCAACCTAGGATGTCAGTAATAACCTTAAATGTTCTATCTAAGAACCATGTGCGACTTGCAGCCAGGATCTCCAAGTTTCTCCTTGTCGCGAACACTAGACATCGCCCTTCGCCAAAATCGTCATCAGAGTCGTTGGAGTCGAATATGAGAAAGCTTTCACCGGCAAGAGTCTGCGTGTAACGTACGGGTATATCGTCTATTTCGTTTAATGATTTCGGATTGAGTGGCAAATTCTTCCTCCGCTTCCTCCGCATAGCCTTCTTCAAATTTTCCCTCTCAGGTAATTGGCTGAGCACTCCAGACGACACGCCAGCCAACTCAACACGCAAAATTTGAGCGGGGGGTTGTTCTGGGTTTTCCTCAGCTTTCCTTTGAAAAAATGTCAAAAATTTCAAAATGTCAAAGGTAACCCCTTACCTTTTCAATCTTTTCAATTACCTTTTTAATCTGTTCGTGAGAATTTCTGCGGAACACTCCTCCTGATTCGGAGGATGAGAATGAGGGGATTGCAGAGGTCCTTTCAGAACTATTACGTTCTGTCCTGGGCGACAGTCAGCGGTGATTGCCCTAGCTTTACACTCCGATGCCCAGTAAGTGCTTCCCTTACTCTGTTTCCCTCGTAGATATACAAACCTATCAAGAACGAGTTTTTTATCAACAATTTTGGCCTCTACTGTAAATTATTAAACAACTATTGCACAATTTCGTACGGCGGTATGACGTGACTACAATTTGTGTGACGGTTGCTATGGAGCTTGTTCAAATTTATTCCATTCGGGAAAAACATCATTCGGGAAAGTTGATTCAGGAAAGTAGTATTCGGGAAAGTGTTTTCGGGAAATGTATTATTCAGGAAAAACGTAATTCGGGAAAAATATATTCGGGAAAATGTATTCGGGAAAATGGGCAGATACGTAATTTTGCCCTCTCCTTCTTTCCAACGACTTCCTTCCAATCAACCCTAGAATCTCCATCTATCTCACCGTACTTAATCACGCGAGAACCCTCTATCCGCCACTGTGGAAACCTCCGAGGATTCTTCAATATGCGTTGTTTCATTCTCTCCAACCATACGTCCTCATCTTTAACATCGTCGACCACCATCTCACCGACCACTGGTACTGACCTTGACAACATATCGGGTACAATATGCTCTTTCCCTCTCCGATGCGTGATAACATAGTCGTACTGTTGTAAGCGTACCGCCCATCGCGCTAAACGACCACTGGGATCCTTCAGATTGTTAAGCCACACCAGCGAATGATAATCGGTAACGACCTCAAATCGTACTCCCTCTAAGTACGGTCTTAACTTCTCAATCGCCCACAAAACTGCGAGACACTCTCTCTCAGTAGTGGAATAATTCCTCTCATTTCTATTTAAAGACTTGCTAAGATAGCAAACGACCTTTTCCCGATCATCAACCTTCTGTGTCAGTACTGCACCTAACCCAAAACCTGAAGCATCCGTTTGAAGTATAAATGGTACTTCAAAACCTGGACACGTCAGTATGGGAGCCGAAACCAACGCTTCCTTTAATGCTTGAAACGCCTGCTCACATTCATTGTTCCAAACAAACTTAGCATTCTTCTTCACCAACCCCTGAATTGGACCTATCACATCAGAGAAACGTGGAACGAAACGACGGTACCATGAAGCAAAACCTATCAAGCTACGCACCTCCTTGACAGTTTTCGGTGGCTGAATCTTTAACAACGCTGAGATCTTATCGGGGTCCACTTGAAGACCTTCACCATTGACAACGTAACCCAAGTACTTTAATTCTGAACGACAAACCTGACACTGATCTCTACCTAACGTAAGACCAGCCTCTCTCAAGAGTTTCAAAACTTCTAAATGTTTTTTGAAAGTAGGCGTTACGATAATAATATCGTCCAGATACACAAACACGAAAGGTTCCAACGTAACTCCCAAAACGTTATCGATAAATCGCTGCTAAGTTGCAGGAGCGTTATGCAACCCGAACGGCATCCTTCTAAATTAAAATAAACCACGATTCGGCACAGTGAAGGCTGTATATTGTTTCGAAGTCCCTGCTACTGGAATTTGCCAATAAGCTGACTTTACATCCAGTGTTGACAAATACCTAGCATTCCTCAGCTTATCTAACGTATTATTCACATATGGAAGTGGATATGCATCCCTCTCCGAAACTTTATTCAATCTTCGAAAATTAACGCAGAACCGGTACGACCCATCCTTCTTCTTGACCAACAATATTGGTGAAGACCACGCACTCATCGACGGTTCCACTACTCCTAACCGCAACATCTCATCCAGTTCATCATTGATGTGTTTCTGTAAATATGGTGAAACAGGGTAATACCTTTATTTGATTGGTTCTGATGAAGTTAGAATGACGTGTTTCACTTTCGACGTACAGCCTAACTCTGACGTCATCGATGCGAAATACTCATTCAACATTCTAGTAATCTGGTCGCCCTGACCCTTCGTTAACCCTGACGTAATACTAGCGTGTCTTGCTACATCTTGTGACTCAACAGAATTTAACTTCGTCGATGAAGCCGATAGAAACTCCCAACTACCTGACCGAAGATTCGGTACGATTCCCATTATTCTCCAAAAATCAGTTCCCTGTATCAACGTGTGAGGCAACTCGGGAATTACCAAAAATTTTACTAATTTAGTATTTTCCTGCACTCGTACTGGTGCCTCGAATTCGCCAATCGCGTGACAAATTTCCCCATTTGCCACCCTGTAAGAAAGTACTTCTCCTGAATTCAAGCCAACTCCAATACTACGCAAAGAAGTCCAACCTGGTCCTCCTAAAATTGACCTATTGGCTCCCGAATCCAACAGACCTAAAAATTCCCTATCGAAAATGTTAACCCTAAAATATGGACGTTTATCACCTTGGACATGAGACAAAATAAAATCTAACGCAACTTTGGTTGACTCCGACAATCCCGACGTTATGCAACCTCCTAACGACGGTTTTTCTCGTTTCCCTGTCGACACTTTAGACACTCTGCTCGGATAACACCTTCTTTCCCGCAACCAAAACACTTCTTCGCCTGTTTTCCTTACATTGAGCTCGCCTGTGATCAAATTTCCGACAATTAAAACACCGGACTTCCGTAGACGGTACCTGCCTAGGTTTGCTATTCTCTTCTGTACGTACAAAAGCGAGATCTGGTTCCAGATCAGTAGGATGATGACGAGGTGGAATAAAATTATCAATGGCCCGCTTCCTATCTTCGATACAGCGACTAACCCTCAATAGTTCCTCTATGCTGGCTATCAGTTGTAACCCTAGATGCATTTGATATGAAGGCGCGAGATTTTTCAACACCTTCAATTCTTCTTCTTCCTTCAGCGGTTCACTCAACCTTGTGAACATATTCTGCATCACCACCACGTACGAACTGACAGTCTCCTTGGGGTCTTGTGTTCGGCGCCTAATTTCCTCTAAAAGTCTCTCATAGTAGAACATGTTCACCAGAGTATCCTAATCCTAGTCCGATGTGGTCCAGGTTAACTAATGAATGCAACCAATCGATAATGATTTTGTAATGTAATTTAAAACTGTAACAAGTTACTAATGAACATTCTGTCTCTTGACAAGAATTGACAAGAACCCAACCTAGAAGTATGTGGAATATTCAATTTGAGCAAACATTTTTTTTTTGCCGAAATTTAGCCGTTGACACAAACTAGAATTCAGCCCAAATGAATTTTCAAGAGTGTATTAATTTATGTTAGTTATTCTAGAAATCCATATGAGTCCAAGTGCTAATGTGTTATAATCGTCATTCGGTTAAATCTAACTTAAAGTTGAAGTTAGATTGAAGTCTTTAACAAACATTTCTTTCGACTTCCCCAATGTCTCCAGTAAAGATTGCAATGGTTAACAGCAATCAGTGAGGTTTTATAGAAGTTTCTAGTCAACATTAAAAAATTGAAAAAAGTGAACTTTTATCATTTCTGTAGTGAATTTATTGATTTTAATTGTTGATATATGTCAATACAGTGTGAATCTATATTATAATGCATGTTAAGGGTGTAAAGTAAAGTCGAGCCCGCGAATATATTAAAAACATTTCTTTTAATTTTAAAAACAATATACTGCCGCAAAAACCAAAAACGTTAATTAGAAGTACATTTTGAACTTGACTTTAAATAAATGTTTTATACGCGTGGCGCATGAAGTAAATTTTCAAGTTTAGAAAAGCCAGGCTTTTCTAAATTCGAAATTTTACTTCATGCTTAATGTGGGAGTGAAAACACTCGTTAGAAGCCTTACATTTTATAACGAATGACATGTATACAAAAAAGCAATATTCACCGCATATCATGGCTACGATCTTAATTTTTTGAACTAAAGTTAAAAATATATGTACGTTGGTTTATTTCTGTACTATCCAGATGTATGTAATTTATTAAGAGAATTAAATACGGGGTGAAACTAAACAGCACAATTTAAAAATACTTTGGTTATTTCATTTTCATTGACATAAATATTCTAAATATGTCAATGAAAATGAAATAACAAGAGTATTTTTAAATTGTGCTGTTTAGTTTTACTCTGTATTTATCTTACTCTAAGTAAGTGAGGTAATTTTGAAAAATCACGCCGCTAATTCACTTACGGCATTTTTTCCCGGTTACAAATATGAATTGTGCGGAGGAACGTTTCAGCACTTTCATGAAACGCGTCTGATTAAATCAACAACGCAATCCTGTCTGCAAGGCGTATGACGAGGACTTATAACTCACTTATATACTCACTTATGAGTGAGTAATTACATCAATTCTGCTCAGAAATGACTCGAGTATATAACGAATTGAGCGGGTTGCCATATAATTCACACTTTCAGGGGGGAGTCAATCTATAAACATAATTTTGTATTAGCCCTTTTAGGAATTACAACATGGAAGATATATTTGATCAAATCATTTGGCTAGTTTAAAGGTAAAGGTGACATAAAGTGAATTTTACCTATTACAAAATTTATTGGCGAAGTTGAGCGCAAAATTTTGTTTAGACGTAACCAAATCTCGCGCTTTCAAAATTTGCGCAATTTGCTTTGATTTGTTTTAGTGGAAACCAAATCTTGCGCTACTCAATATTTCACCAAATCATTTATTTGGTTTAAAGGTAAAGGAGACACAAAGTGAATGTTACCTTTTACAAAATTAATTGACGAAATCGATTTGGTTTAGACGAAACCAAATCTCGCGCTTTCAAAATTCGAGCGCAATCTGCTTTGATTTGTTTTAGACGAAACCAAATCTTGCGATTTTAAAATTCGATCGCAATTTGCTTTGATTTGGTTTAGACGAAACCAAATCTTGCGCTACTCAATATTTCACCAAATCATTTATTTGGTTTAAAGATAAAGGAGACACAAAGTGAATATTACCTTTTACAAAATTAATTGACGAAATCGATTTGGTTTACACGTAACCAAATCTCGCGCTTTCAAAATTCGAGCGCAATCTGCTTTGATTTGTTTTAGACGAAACCAAATCTTGCGATTTTAAAATTCGATCGCAATTTGCTTTGATTTGGTTTAGACGAAACCAAATCTTGCGCTACTCAATATTTCACCAAATCATTTATTTGGTTTAAAGATAAAGGAGACACAAAGTGAATGTTACCTTTTACAAAATTAATTGACGAAATCGATTTGGTTTACACGTAACCAAATCTCGCGCTTTCAAAATTCGAGCGCAATCTGCTTTGATTTGTTTTAGACGAAACCAAATCTTGCGATTTTAAAATTCGATCGCAATTTGCTTTGATTTGGTTTAGACGAAACCAAATCTTGCGCTACTCAATATTTCACCAAATCATTTATTTTGTTTAAAGATAAAGGAGACACAAAGTGAATGTTACCTTTTACAAAATTAATTGACGAAATCGATTTGGTTTAGACGTAACCAAATCTCGCGCTTTCAAAATTCGAGCGCAATCTGCTTTGATTTGTTTTAGACGAAACCAAATCTTGCGATTTTAAAATTCGATCGCAATTTGCTTTGATTTGGTTTAGACGAAACCAAATCTTGCGCTACTCAATATTTCACCAAATCATTTATTTGGTTTAAAGATAAAGGAGACACAAAGTGAATGTTACCTTTTATAAAATTAATTGACGAAATCGATTTGGTTTACACGTAACCAAATCTCGCGCTTTCAAAATTCGAGCGCAATCTGCTTTGATTTGTTTTAGACGAAACCAAATCTTGCGATTTTAAAATCGATCGCAATTTGCTTTGATTTGGTTTAGACGAAACCAAATCTTGCGCTACTCAATATTCCACCAAATCATTTATTGGGTTTAAAGGCAAAGGAGACACAAAGTGAATGTTACCTTTTACAAAATTAATTGACGAATTCGATTTGGTTTAGACGTAACCAAATCTCGCGCTTTCAAAATTCGAGCGCAATCTGCTTTGATTTGTTTTAGACGAAACCAAATCTTGCGATTTTAAAATTCGATCGCAATTTGCTTTGATTTGGTTTAGACGAAACCAAATCTTGCGCTACTCAATATTTCACCAAATCATTTATTTGGTTTAAAGATAAAGGAGACACAAAGTGAATGTTACCTTTTACAAAATTAATTGATGAAATCGATTTGGTTTAGACGTAACCAAATCTCGCGCTTTCAAAATTCGAACGCAATCTGCTTTGATTTGTTTTAAACGAAACCAAATCTTGCGATTTTAAAATTCGATCGCAATTTGCTTTGATTTGGTTTAGACGAAACCAAATCTTGCGCTACTCAATATTTCACCAAATAATTTATTTTGTTTAAAGATAAAGGAGACACAAAGTGAATGTTACCTTTTACAAAATTAATTGACGAAATCGATTTGGTTTAGACGTAACCAAATCTCGCGCTTTCAAAATTCGAGCGCAATCTGCTTTGATTTGTTTTAGACGAAACCAAATCTTGCGATTTTAAAATTCGATCGCAATTTGCTTTGATTTGGTTTAGACGAAACCAAATCTTGCGCTACTCAATATTTCACCAAATCATTTATTGGGTTTAAAGGCAAAGGAGACACAAAGTGAATGTTACCTTTTACAAAATTAATTGACGAATTCGATTTGGTTTAGACGTAACCAAATCCCGCGCTTTCAAAATTCGAGCGCAATTTGCATTGATTTGTTTTAGAAAAATCCAAATCGCACTCTTTTATAAATCGAGCGCAATTGACAAAACCAAACCTTACGCTTTCAAAATTCGATCGGAATTTGCTTTGCAAAATCTTGCGCTTTCAAAATTTGAAAACTAATTCGATGAAATCAACGGGATCCTGCAAAAGATAGAGCGAAAAACTTTTTACAAATTGTCCAAATTTCGGCTCATCTTGAACGGGACCTAAATATTTTTTCTACAATTGTTTTCGCGGGTTAAAAAAAGTACTCATTCTACCTATTAAATAAACTACAGCTCCTAAAAGTGTTTTCTATTTTGCCCTGTCACTTGAATATTTTACATTTACAGCAATTCCCTCCCCCACACAGGTATATCATCACCAACCGAGCTAGGTATCCTAGACCTAGTTTCCTAGGTAAATAAGGGAAACCTTTGATTAATAGCTGAAATTTTATATATGTTTGTCGGTTGATTTGGGAAATTTTACTTCATGCGCCACCGGTACAAAACACTGATGCAAAGTAAAGTTTAGCGGTGTGTTTTAAACTTCGTACTATATCAGTGTTTTGTACCGGTGGCGCATGAAGTAAAATTTCGAGTTTAGAAAAGCCTGAAAATTTGGTTTGGCCGCTCCGCGCTTCGCGCTACGCGACCAAACCAAATTTTCAGGCTTTTCTAAACTCGAAATTTTACTTCATGCTTAGTCTGGGAGTGGAACACACTCATTTTAAGTTTCAAATTGAACTCTTTAAAAAAAACAACGAGTATCTAAAGATTTACGACATATACGGTGTAATTGGGACATGTATACTTGAATGAAAATCTTCCTATGTGTACAAGTTGAGGCATTAATTGCGATTGATTGGCTAGAATTTTTAATGGTCATATAGGCAACCCAAATTGCACAACATTTAAAAATTAAAGGTGTCAAATTGTATTGGATGAAAATGTTCGGTGTTACATAAAACTCTCTGTATATATATACATACATGTATGCATGAGCTGTAACTTTTCCGATAATCGTTTATTTTTTTAAATAGTTTAATTTTAAGTCTTAAAAGAGTGTTTTTCACTCCCAGATTAAGCATGAAGTAAAATTTCGAGTTTAGAAAAGCCTGAAAATTTGGTTTGGCCGCTCCGCGCTTCGCGCTACGCGACCAAACCAAATTTTCAGGCTTTTCTAAACTCGAAATTTTACTTCATGCTTAGTCTGGGAGTGGAACACACTCATTTTAAGTTTCAAATTGAACTCTTTTAAAAAAACAACGAGTATCTAAAGATTTACGACATATACGGTGTAATTGGGACATGTATACTTGAAAGAAAATCTTCCTATGTGTACAAGTTGAGGCATTAATTGCGATTGATTGGCTAGAATTTTTAATGGTCAACCCAAATTGCACAACATTTAAAAAATAAAGGTGTCAAATTGTATTGGATGAAAATGTTCGGTGTTACATAAAACTCTCTGTATATATATATATATATATATATATATATATATATATATACATACATGTATTTTTTAAAATAGTTTAATTTGAAGTCTTAAAAGAGTGTTTTTCACTCCCAGATTAAGCATGAAGTAAAATTTCGAGTTTAGAAAAGCCTGAAAATTTGGTTTGGGGGTAGAGCTACGCGACCAAACCAAATTTCGATTTGGTTTAGACGTAACCAAATCTCGCGCTTTCAAAATTCGAGCGCAGTTTGCATTGATTTGTTTTAGAAAAATCCAAATCGCACGCTTTTATAAATCGAGCGCAATTGACAAAACCAAACCTTACGCTTTCAAAATTCGATCGGAATTTGCTTTGCAAAATCTTGCGCTTTCAAAATCCGAAAACTATTTCGATTAAATCAACGGGATCCTGCAAAAGATAGAGCGAAAAACTTTTTACAAATTGTCCAAATTTCGGCGCATCTTGAACGGGACCTGAATATTTTTTTCTACAAATTTTTTCGCGGGTTAAAAAAAGTACTCATTCTACCTATCAAATAAACTACAGGGCAGGTGGTGGCCGAGCGGTAACGTCGTCGGGCTGTATGGCTCGGCGAGCCACAAACTCGGGTTCGATTCTCGTGCACGGGGAGACTTTATTTAAAAATAATTTCTCGTCATGACCCTGGGTGTGGTATGAATGTGAGAGTTTGTCCGTATAATAGCATACTACAAATTGTAATGTTAAACAATTAATTAATACAAAAATATATATAAATAAATGATGTTGGCTAATGGGCAAGTTCCCAAGGCCAGGCAAAAGCCAAATACAAAAAAAAATAAACTACAGCTCCTAAAAGTGTTTTCTATTTTGCCCTGTCACTTGAATATTTTACATTCACAGCAATTCCCTCCCACACACAGGTATATCATCACCAACCGAGCTAGGTATCCTAGACCTAGTTTTCTAGGTAAATAAGGGAAACCTTTGATTAATAGCGGAAATTTTATATATGTTTGTCGGTTGATTTGAAATCACTCAAGCAATGACGGATGATGGCCGCGCTGGCATAATTTCATCAGAAATTAATTACGCCGGAAGATCAGTAGGAACTAGAGGCGATTTATTATTTATTACATTCTGTTATTTATAAATTGAAACGATAAGTAATATTTAATACTCAAGAATAATTTTAAGAAACGATAAAAATGACTCATATTTAGAAACAAACAATTTTTGTTCCTACTTCAAGAACGTTGTCTTCTCTTCCAACAAATTTCTCCTAATTGCGTGTTTTCTTAACTTTAACTTTCTACACGTGGACCATTTCATTTTCTTGCATGCGTTTCCTAATCAGTTACGTAAACATTTAATTAAAATCATTATTGCATGTTACGAATTTATACAGACCGGCTTGCACAATGAATAAAAAATTGCCGGAATTCAATTGGATCACTTTTGTAAGATTCAATATCGCTTAGGATGGCCGGTCACGTTTTGGTTTTGATCTCGCAGGCAACTTCCGTTTGATTAGATTCAAAACAAAGATCGTCAAATTTTAACTCAAATTTTTTAACATGGGCTCTTATAGAAAAACGCGTCACCTGAAAGTATTGGTCGGCAAATATAAGTTACGACAGACGCGCAGAGAAGAAGCGAAAAACAAACACGCTATTCATTTAACCCTTTCGCTACGAGGAGCGTATCCATACGTTTTATTTTTATGTGCTTCATGTGCGAAGAGTGTATATTTTGAAAAGCCTGTAAATCGTGAGCGGAGAGTGTACGAAGTTTATGTACCTCTTCAATGCGCAGTCTATACAGTGTATAATTTTAAAAAAATCCATGGCCAACTTTCGTTTGTTTGGTTTTTTGCATTCCGCAGCCCGTAGACAAAAATCTGTTACAGGCAGATTGTAGCAATCAACACCCAGTTTTATAATATCTTCTATTTTTCATGTTTATTCAAAAATAGAGCCACTACAGCTTGGGTCCTTTTTCGTGGGACACACGGTATATGCCGGTATGAGCCTGTAGTACGAAATACGTACGGATACGCATCAGAGCTGGGCAGGATTCGAATCATTCAGGATTCGATTCCTGGATTCGAATCCTTTTAGAGGATTCAAAAGAGGTATTCGAATACTTGAGTAAAACCGGATTCGTGATCCGGATTCGTTACATTTTTTTAAAAGGATTCGTATTCGAATCCAGACGTAGATGATTCGAATCCTTATAAAAGGATTCTAATTCTTATAAAAGGATTCGAATCCTTATAAAAGGATTTGAATCCTTATAAAGGGATTCGAATCCTCATACACGGATTCAAATCCTCCCAAATAATTCGAATCATCGCTATTAACGCTGGGATTCGAATTTGATTAATTCAAATAGTTAAATATTCTAATATGAATATTTAAATCACTAAATTATTCATATTTGAATATAAATATTAAAATTTTCGAATAATTCAAATAATTGTGAACGCATATTTGGTTACTTAATCATGAAAAATTTCCAACCTTAATAGTATATTTTTAACTTCACTTGAAATCAGTGTTTTATACGCGTGGCGCATGAAGTAAAATTTCGAGTTTAGAAAAGCCCCGTGAAAATTTGTCTCGGGTCGCTGCGCGACCCTCGACAAATTTTCTACGCGGGGCTTTTCTAAACTCGAAATTTTACTTCATGCTTAGTCTGGGAGTGGACAACACTCGTTCTTAGAGGTTTCAAATTGAAGAATCACTCTAGATTACTAAGTTTATTACCATTTTATAAAGGCTACAGCTCGAAGGACCAATCATGGTCTTCGGAGACCGAAGGACTACAGGGAATCGATGTTTTTTTTACAAGAAAACAACGAATATCTGAAGGTTTACAGCATGGATAGGAAAGAAAACATACAATTTTTAGAAAATATCGAAGTTGGGTTGGTTTTCAGTGCATTTTTAACTTCACTTTAAATCAGTGTTTTATACGCGTGGCGCATGAAGTAAAATTTTGAGTTTAGAAAAGCCCTGCGAAAATTTGTCTCGGGTCGCTGCGTGACCCTCGACAAATTTTCTACGCGGGGCTTTTGAACTTTAAAATTAACACTTATAAAAACGACGTATTTAATATAATAAATCATTCATTGAAATCATAGAAAACGATGCAAAATTTTACCTAAAATTAACTTTTTGAGTTAACTTTATAATTTGCTTGGCTTTAAATGGGTGAATATTCTATTCCTAAGAAAAACGGTATATATTTAATATTAAGGTTGCATTTAATATAATAACAAACTGTGAATAAATCGACAAAAATCTAGAATTATCGAAAATCTCGACATGTAGAAAATCTTGACGGTACACTCCCAGACTAAGCATGAAGTAAAATTTCGAGTTTAGAAAAGCTCCAGTAGAAAATTTGTCGAGGGTCGCGCAGCGACCCGAGACAAATTTTTGCGGGGCTTTTCTAAACTCGAAATTTTACTTCATGCGCCACGCGTATAAAACACTGATTTAAAGTGAAGTTAAAAACGCACTGAAAACCAACTCAACTTCGATATTTTTTCAAAATTGGATGTTTTCTTTCCTATCCATGCTGTAAACGTTCAGATATTCGTAGTTTTCTTGTAAAGAAACTTCGATTCCCTGTAGTCCTTCGATTTCCGAAGACCATGATTGGTCCTTCGAGCTGAAGCCTTTGTAAAATAGTAATAAACTTAGTAATCTAGAGTGATCCTTTAATTTGAAATATCTAAGAACGAGTGTTGTCCACTCCCAGACTAAGCATGAAGTAAAATTTCGAGTTTAGAAAAGCCCCGCGTAGAAAATTTGTCGAGGGTCGCGCAGCGACCCGAGACAAATTTTCGCGGGGCTTTTCTAAACTCGAAATTTTACTTCATGCGCCACGCGTATAAAACACTAATTAAAAATAAAGTTCAATAACACATACATCATCATTAATTAAAATCATTATTTAATCATCATCATTAAAAATGTTCATTTACCGACTAAATATCGGTAAATGAACATTTTTGTTAATAGAAACTGATGGAATAAAATGTTACTGGTTAGTAATAGATTCAAATTTATTTTTAAAGGATTTGTATCCGTGATTCAAAAATAAGGATTCGAATCTTTGATTCGAATCATATTTTTCACTTACGAATCCTTTATTCGAGTATTCGTGATTCGAATCATATTAGGTGATTCGGATTCGTGATTCGAATCCTGTTTTTGAGGATTCATCCCAGCTCTGATACGCATTTTGTTTCACGAGGTACGCGTTTGAAATTCAAACTGCGTAGCGAAAGGGTTAAAACTCAACAGCGTAGACTTTACTTTTGATAACGAATGTACCAGCCCCGCGAACACTTCACGAAATCAATCGAGAGTTACCTACCTGTATCTCAGAAACTTCTCTATTATTTTTGGACAAAATCTCAGTAAATGAGCTTGTTACGAGGTGGGGTGCTTCGCAGTTGGAATTTAAATAAAATCTTCGTTAAACAATTGAGGTGTTAAACGAAGACCCACATCGCAACTTCCGGCTAGCTATTTAGTCACTGAATAATAAAATTATGCTTACCAGGGTAATCACTTCACTGATTCTAAGTTAAAAGGTAAATGAAAGGTTTGAAATTGAACTTTAAAAGTAAATGAAAACTTTAGTCAAAGAGTAACAAAATGTATTAACACGAAACAAATTAAACAACGAATATAAATGTACAAATGAAGATAGAAAAGTAAACAAGCAAAAAAAAGAAAAAAACAAGAAATACAATTAAAAAAATAGCTTACGTACGACCACTGGGTCGTAAAGAATACTTGTAATAACTTTCGCGGACGCGGACCGAAATTTAGCGTAGTGACGATGCATGGTTCGAAGACTTTTTCGAAGTGATGTTGACGGGTCAACAGACTTTTTTTAAGTGATTTTAGCCCTTGAGGCCGGCGGTATTTATTTGGTTTTTGGTCAACCCTCTTCCTTTCTTCCCCTCTGGCGACCACCAACTTTCGTTGGCCGAAAGAAAAATGGCCAAAATAAATATTAAATATTAATATTTTGAAATACAAAATATGTCATTATATGCGCGATATGATTCTGCGTCCGGACATATATGGTATATTTTGATTCGAGCTAAGAACGGGGTTTAATAGACGTTTAATTTAATTAAGCCAAAGGGGTTGACCGAATTTGCCTAAAAGTAATACCAACGATGTGGAATGGTATACCTAGCAACAATATGCATAAACAATTACGCCTACCAACTCCAAAAAACATATAAACAATAGGGGTGTTATGCCTGGACTTAGAAAATGTATAATAATAAGGAAAATACTGAATAGAAGTTTATGAAATTTCGTCCAAGCATAACGAGGAGCATAGTAATTGTTTATACATATTCGTTGCTATGTGGAACCTCGTCTAAAAGCAAATTAGTAACAATTAAATATCATGACAGCTCGCGGTTTATATCCTTCTGGTTCGAACTAACCATATCGTGTTTGGTGTCGTTCGAATCGTCTTCTTCTCAGTTATCCGATGAGGGTTGTGACGTTCGCGTATGTATTCTACATACGCGCACCACGTAGGGGATGTTCCCTTGCATTCGGCGGTTTTATAACCCCTGACGTCATGCCCGATTCTTTTGTGCTTCGCACGTACGTTTCGCTCGCGCGATCGGGCCGGTCGCAGGTAGCGGCGTCCCATCGCAGATGTGGCGAACTCGGGGATAACCGGGAAATCCGTATATATTTTGGACAACCCTGGAACTGGAAATAGCGGATGCCGTAGAGTTCTACCCATGGACGGCCGAGAGGAGTTTTGAACTGAGTTGAGCTGTCTGATGTTCGAGGGCGCTATTTGACGAGATTCCACTAGGCAACCTATCTAACTTAAATAATATCAATGTATGGCGCGAACTTTACTCATTTGGTAAATAAAAGAGAATGAAGCAATATTGTGTACTGAAAAATAGAATGAGGTGAATTGGGACCGTTGTTCCGAATATTAAAATATGTAACAAAATAACGCCCGTGGTTATGTTGCAGCTGAAATATTGCTGAATGAACAAGTTGACGACGCTTACGGAAAAGCGCCGGTAACAAGCTTCTATACGGTCCGCACAGTATAGGCTATGTCTAAATCGCCATATAAATCCGGAGCTATTTTTTATCGGAGCATGAAGTTTATTTTTTGTTTTTTTTTAATTTTAGCTCCCAAACGAAAAAAGATAAAAATATGCCGTTTTCGCAGATCCGTAGTAAAACTTGCGCCCAAAACAAATGTTCAGGCTTTTCTAAACTTAAAATTTTACTTCGTACTTTATCAAGGAGTGGAATCACTTGTTAGAAGTTGTTGGAACATTGTTGTTAGGATCGCCCGAAGGCTAATTATAAAACCGTAACAATTAATTAGTAACTTTTACCAAGGCGCCATCTATTACTTTCCAACGCAATGAAATCTCACTTTATCCTGTCGTTTTGAAAAGAAAAGAGCAATGGAAATTCTCGTGTGAGCGCCAGTAAACGACTCCCGGCATGCAAGGAAATTATTATTTATTCTAACAACGATTGTGTTAAACAATCCGGTAATTACGGATAACAATCAGACCCGCAGGTGTGATTATTATTCGTGAAAAATCAATTGGCAAATTAACGGCTAGACGAAACGTAATACATTACAGTCACGCCGGATGAATGATGGGGAGATTATGGGAAAATTGATACGCATAAATCTCGACCCGAAAATCGAATTGCATTGCCTCCCGGATGAAATATTTCCGACAACCCTCGATAAACGCATAAACGCGTTTTCGGTTTTCAGTTTTCAGTATTTCATCCGTGCAATTAAAGCCTGGAGAGGGGTAACACAACACACGTTACATTTTATTCGAGTTTTCCATTTCACCCCGTGACATCACGGAGGTTGAGTCATCAAAAATCAATTCGTCGATGCGATGCGTAAGGAGTGAATGGAGGGCTTCCACCCCATAATAAACCGCCGCACAATGTGCCAAATCCGAGCGCGAGCGCCAGGGGGGGATTTGGAGGAAAAAAATTAAATTAAAAATTTCGAGAAAAAAACATATCCACTCCATTGTAGATACATGAAACCCTTATAATCTTGCATGTTTATATTTTTTAACTCCCTATATTATTAACAATTAACGCTTAAAGTTGAGCAATTTAGAAAACATCGATTTTACGGCATTTCATTCGCAAGTTTAAATAATTTATTACATGGATAGTAGGCGTACTATAAATATAACATTATACACTATTGTTTATAACATAATACTGTATATTATGGTTGAAAGATCAACTCTCTAAATATTTTAGAAAAAAAGTTAAAAAAATTTGAATATGAAATATATTTTAAATATAAATTTTAACTTTAGAAAGTGTTATAAAAAAAATGCCAACTCGATGAGGTCTGTGACTATCACTAAAAATTAGTTCTATGTTTTCTCTAACTACCCTCAAAATTTCGTATCTCCACCGGTGCGTTTTTGGGGTCTTTTTAATTTTTTTATTCGACGCCACCAATTAAAATTGGGTCGGGCGAGGCCCGTGTGCGGTGGCATCGCGGAGTCGAGCTCGCTATTCTCGAGCAGCACGCAACATTATTTCTACGTTGGCCCCGAACAAAAAAATAATAAAAACGCACTTAAAACGCACATGTAAAAATTCAAAAAAATTAGGGCTGTTACAGAAAATATTGACAAATGTTTACATAATAGTCATAATCCTCACAATCTACAATTTTTCTAATATACAGGTATATATCATAGGGAAATTATTTCTTCTCTGAGTATTTTTTGCAGCATTTAAATCACATTTACAAAAATAGTTTTATGGGTTTTTTTCTTATTGATATATAAGGGTGTACATCTGTTACTGATAAAGGTCATCTGGTTTGTGTTTACATTTTTATTAGGGGTCCGATTGAAGCTGTCATTTACCGTAACAAATGGCATTCTTGTCACACAGTTTTTACGGTTTAAGTATCTGAAATGGATTATTCTTAATTTTCTTGAAAGCAAAATATGCGTTTAGTGTTGAACGAAGTCTCCAACAGTTCACATATTTTTCTGATCCATAAGCGAACGATTGAACATTATAAAGTAATTATTAATTAAGTTAGTGTTAAGTGTTATTTAATTTGTTGACTATATACTCTTTCTTTGATGTAGTGTTTTTTTGTGTATAAAATAGTTTACTTTAATTAAACTAGTGTTTAGTGTTAGTGTAATTTAATTAATCCAAAACGCTGAGTGATAATGGAGAAAATTAAAATTACAAACGGTGATTTATATAAGGTATGGTACGAACTAAAACCTAAAAACCTTATTCAGTCAAGCAATACCATTGATTATTTAATAAAATATATTGAAAATGTTTCGACGAAAAACAATAGTGAAAATGATGACATTCTTAAAAAAGTTAAGGGTTTCTGCAGTACTCTTAATAGAAAGTGGAAAATGTGCTCAAGATCTCATATCAATTTCATAAAAAAAAAAAATAGAAATTGGTTACTGCTGCCTTTTAAATACAACGAGGGTTCTGTCTTAATTGAAAATACAAACCCCTTTGAAAATATAGAAAATATTTCACCAATACCAAGTACATCAGGTACACAGTTCACAATACAAAGTAATACATCTAAAAGAAGACAAACTAATTTATTGATCACCGAAAATACATAATATATAAATTAGATTTGAAGAAAACAACTACTCACGGATGTACGATAGAAGAGAAAAATAATATATTTAGTCGGAAAACTAGAATACAAAAACTATTACGTAAATAGTTAGGGATAAGGGTTGATATTGTTGTGCAAGGAGGAGGTACTTCAAATACTGGCAACGTTGCTCGAATATTTTTTCGAAATTATGAGAAAGTAGCTGTCATCACTGAATTGAATGAAGAATTATTGAACAGATTTTATACAATTCTTATAACAATGTCGAGTTCTCGTAATATAAATGTATTGATGTTTGATAAATATGCAGAAGATACGGCCCGGCCCGACTTTACACCTTGTTATATGGATGGTATAGAATGCCTCCTAGTGTCCATAAAATTTTAATTCACGGGAGCAAAATAATTGGACAATGTCTTTTACCAATCGGAGAACTTTCGGAAGAGGCACAGGAAGCAACCAATAAAATATATAAGAGAGTTAGAGAAAACCATACTAGGAAAAACTCTAGGCTTAATACAATTCGAGATTTATTTAATATGCTTCTTGTATGTTCTGATCCAATAATTTCTTCTTTGAGAAGCGATGTAAAAATTCATAAAAAACAACTACCTGCAGACGCTAAAAAATTAGTTATTTGTGAAACGGACACAAGTGACAGCGAAGACGAACAGACTGATGAGGATACTGACAATTTTTCATTTTAAAAAAGTAAGTAAATAAAACAGTATAAAATACATAACTTCGTTGTGCAAAATCAGAAAAATGTAATGTATATTCTGATTAAAAATTCATATTTTAAACAACAGATTAAATTATTTTTAAACTACAGCAGATACTTTTCACATTTGTAGGTTTTTTTGAGGTGCTTTATTTTTTATTAGGCGCAACCGATAAAAATCGACTCGGTCATTCGCAAAAACCTGACACAAAACGCACATGTAGAGATACGAAGTTTTTAGGGCATTTAAAAACATACCACAGTTTTTGGTGAAAGTCACAACCTATGTAATGATTATAACAATTGTATATAATTTTGCTGCCTTGAATTATTATTATATTATTTTTCTAGAAGATTGCAAACCGGAAGAACTGTGACTATCATATAAACATTTGTTAATATTTTCTGTAACTGCCCTAATTTTTTTGAATTTTTACATGTGCGTTTTAAGTGCGTTTTTATTATTTTTTGTTCGGGGCCAACGTAAAAATCATGTTGCGTGCTGCTCGAGAATAGCGCGCGCTCGACTCCACGATACTCACCGCACACGGGCCTCGCCCGACCCAACTTTAATTGGTGGCGTCAAATAAAAAAATTAAAAAGACCCCAAAAACGCACCGGTGGAGATACGAAATTTTGAGGGTAGTTAGAGAAAACATAGAACTAATTTTTAGTGATAGTCCCAGACCTCATCGAGTTGACATTTTTTTTATAACACTTTCTAAAGTTAAAATTTATATTTAAAATATATTTCATATTCAATTTTTTTTTAACTTTTGTTCTAAAATATTTAGAGACTTAATTTTTCAACCATAATATACAGTATTATGTTATAAACAATAGTGTATAATGTTATATTGATAGTACGCCTACTATCCATGTAATAAATTATTTAAACTTGCGAGTGAAATGCCGTAAAATTGATGTTTTCTAAATCGCTTAACTTTAAGAGTTAATTGTTAATAATATAGGGGGTTGAAAAATATAAACATGCAAGATTAGAAGGGTTTCGTGTATCTACAATGGAGTGGATATGTTTTTTTCTCAAAATTTTTAATTTGATTTTTTTCCTCAAAATCCCCCCCTGGCGCTCGCGCTCGGATTTGGCACATTGTGCGCCGCACAGTGGTGCCAAAGCCCGGAAATTTGAAAAAAACCTCATATCTTTCAAATAAACTATACTAAACATTTTTCTTTGCGGTTTGGGATCGTAGAATTCAAGTCTACTATGAATAATTAGGTACCTAAAAATGTGTTAGAATGTTGTTTTCAGTAAATATTATTTTTACTGGGATTTTTTCTTTTAAATATACATACAGAGAGTTTTATGTAATACCGAACATTTTCAATGTTTATTTTCGTATGCTTGATTGGTCAAACCAAAGCATTCAATACGATTTGACACCTCTAATTTTTAGGTTATGTGTAAATTGGGTTGCCTATATCACCATTACAAATTGTAGTCAATCAATCGCAATTAACGCCTCAACGTATTTCAGTACAAATTGTACATACAGGGAGTTTTTCTTTCAAGTATACTTGTCCTAATTACAGCGCATGTGCCGTAATCTTTAGATAACCGTTGTTTTTTTTCAGAACAGTTCAATTTGAAACTTAAAACGAGTGTTTTCCACTCCCAGACTAAGCATGAAGTAAAATTTCGAGTTTAGAAAAGCCTGAAAATTTGGTTTGGTCGCGTAGCGCGAAGCGCGGAGCGACCAAACCAAATTTTCAGGCTTTTCTAAACTCGAAATTTTACTTCATGCGCCACCGGTACAAAACACTGACATATTACAAAGTTTAAAACACACCGCTAAGCTTTACATTGCATCAGTGTTGTGTACCGGTGGCGCATGAAGTAAAATTTCGAGTTTAGAAAAGCCTGAAAATTTGGTTTGGCCGCTCCGCGCTTCGCGCTACGCGACCAAACCAAATTTTCAGGCTTTTCTAAACTCGAAATTTTACTTCATGCTTAGCCTGGGAGTGGAAAACACTCGTTTAAAGCTACAGATTGAATTCTTTTAATAAACCGAGTGTCGGAAAATGTATAACTTATGTATATGTATACTTAAAATAAATGAAAATTAACATTGAAAATATTCGGTGTTACATAAAACTCTCGGTATGTATATGCTGTACATTTTCAGGCATTCGTCGATTATATAAAGTCGTGCAATTTGAAGTTTCGAACAAATATTCCCACTCCCAGATTAAGCATGAAGTAAAATTTCTAGTTTAGAAAAGCCTGAAAATTTGGTTTGGTCGCGTAGCGCGCAGAGCTACGCGACCAAACCAAATTTTCAGGCTTTTCTAAACTAGAAATTTTACTTCATGCGCCACCCGTATAAAGCACTGAAATATTGTAAAATTAGAAATACACTGAGCGCGTAGCGCTACGCGACCAAATCAAATATTTAGGCTTTTCTAAACTAGAAATTTAACTTTACGCTTAATCTGGGAGTGGAATATAAGCTTGAAACGAGTATTTTCCACTCCCAGACTAAGCATAAAGTAAAATTTCGAGTTTAGAAAAGCCCCGCGTAGAAAATTTGTCGAGGGTCGCGCAGCGACCCGAGACAAATTTTCACGGGGGCTTTTCTAAACTCGAAATTTTACTTTATGCGCCACCCGTATAAAACACTGAAATATTGTAAAATTAGAAATACACTGAGAACCATTTTTATTTTAAATGAGTAATAATCGAAATATTTAAATAACAAAACATTTAAATTTTCTCAAAACATTCTCAAGTCAAGTAAAAAAATTCAATGTATCAAATTAAATTATTTGGTAATTTAATAACAAAAAATTAATAATGCTGCGTTATTGTTTTAATGGCGCTTAATGGGTTAATAACAAAATAAATACATTTTCACTGCATTTGGTTAAACTTTAATAACATTTTTTTCTAATTTACGTGCTGTCTGCAAAGATGCTATTGTTAAGGATCACATAAGTTATATCGAGGATGTTGAGACGAGTATACCTTATGATATCAATATATTTTGGAAATATTGTAAATCTAAAAATGGCAGTGGTAGAGGTCCAGTATGGCATATGGAACGCTGGTCGCAAACTCGGATAATTGCATCGCGGATTTATTTGCAGACTATTTTCAGAATTCATATTCATGTCCAACTACCATTGGTTCTGAAGTTAGTGAGTTCAGTGACCTAATATTTAATAACTTACAGTTTACTGAAACAGATATTAGGGAAGCATATCTGAAATTTAAAATGGTGCTGCACCAGGTCCTGACGGAATACCGCCTGCCTTGATAAAAGCCTGCGCATCGACTCTGTCTTTGCCTCTTACTAAATTATTTAATCGTTCTCTAGGAGATGGATTCTTCCCATCTCTTTGGAAGCGATGCTACACTGTCCCGGTCTTTAAATCAGGCATAAAGACATGTGTTGACAATTATAGAGCGATAGTTATTCAATCATGTTTTCCTAAATTATTAGATAAGTTGGTTGCGAAGTATATGTTAAACATTTTTAAGCCACTTTTATCTGAGCAACAACATGGATTCTTTCCATCAAGATCTACTGCTTCCAACTTGTTTGTATACTCCAATTTCATTACCGACGCGATGGAGGAAGGGGCAGTGGTAGACTCGATCTATACAGACTTTAGTAAGGCGTTTGACAGAGTTAGCCACTGTAGACTTTTATACAAACTCCGAATCTATGGTGTTGCTGGGTCCATGATTGAGTGGCCCCGGCCGTTCATAAGTTGTAGACAACATGTGGTGAAAATAAATGATGCAGTTTCTGGTTCTGTAATAAATGCAACTTCAGGTGTGCCCCAGGGTTCTCACCTTGGGCCATTGCTATTTCTCATATTTATCAATGATATTGGTAAAGAAATTCAATCAAATTTTTTGCTTTATGCAGATGATATGAAGCTGTATCGTAAAATCACCACCAGTGATGATTGTCGCATCCTGCAAAATGACAGCTTATTATATGGTGCTCCAGTAATGATTTGCATCTGAACACAACTTAATGCAAACATATACGTTTTTCAAGAAAACAACTGATCTTTTTACCGGCTATCTATTTTCTAGATAGTAATCCTTTAGAGAGGGTTTATACAATCAATGATTTAGGCGTTCTACTTGACAGTAAACTTCAATTTCATGAGCACTTAGATTTAGTTATTGCAAAAGCTTTCCAAAGAATTGGTTTTATACTGCGTATTACTATACATTTCAAATCTATCCGTACTTTAATGACATTATACTCCACCTTAGTCAGACCAATTCTAGACTATTGCTGCATAATTTGGTCACCGCACTACCAATGTCACATAGATAGATTAGAACGTGTACAACGTAAAATGATAAAACTCATTTGCTACCGGTCAAACCTTTCGTACGATAGTAATAATTATGACCTACTTCGTATATATCTCGGTTTGTTGTCTCTTGAAAAACGTTGGATTTATTTTATGCTATGCTTCGCATATCGTGTACTGAATGGATTGATACTTTGCCCATCCATATTGTCGTCTATTGGCATTAACGTTCCAGTTCGCTCAACCAGACAACAAAAACTTCTTGCTGACGTACACCACTTTACTCTGTATGGCTATAACAGCCCACAAAACAATTTAATAAGATATGTTAATTCCTATGGCGAGACAATAGATTTTTTTTTGGTGTCTCGTTGAGCCGTTTTAAACGACTTTGTCTAAAATCTATTAACTCCTCTTAGGGTCCTTTATATAATTATTTATTTGATCCTATTTTATTAGATGTAACTTCTGTTTCTGAGTTTGTTTATTTGTGAATTTTTTGTTTGTTTTTGTATTGTTTTGTGATTATTATGTATATATTGTTGTATTTTTTTAATGGTCTCCCGTAATAAAGAATTAAGAATATAACTTTCAAGGTGAGTTTTTGAAGATTTGTAAATTAAAGCCCACCTTAACAAGAAACGAAGATGAAAAACCGGTGGTTTGCGTACCTTTTTTGGTACAGCCTCAGAAATAAACAAATTCTTAGAAATTAAAGGGTCTTGGTATAGATAATATACATATATATATATATATATATATATATATATATATATATATATATATATATAAGTTCTTAAACGAAAGCTCACTTAAGATTATGCGCAACATTAATATATATATATATATTAATGTTGCGCATAATCTTAAGTGATTATATATATATATATATATATATGTATATATATATATATATATATATATATATATATATATATATATATATATATGAACTCATACCAAAATATATTTCATAGAAGTTCTTAAACGAAAGCTCACTTAAGATTATGCGCAACATTAATATAAATAACGCATTAGCTAAAATCATCGTGCAATTTTTAGAAAATACATGTTAAAATCTTGTTAATTAAAAGGTGTTATGGAGCGTGTAAAATACAGGGGTATGCTGAGCTAATGAAAATGTATTTGAATAATCAGATTTCCAAACGTCATTCTAGACATTACAAGCTACAAATGACGTGAAACAACTTCTTGAAAATGCCACTTTATTAATTTAGGTTTTTACCACTGTGCGCCGGCACTTGTTGCCAGAATCGGATTCAAACTGGAAAACTTAAAACTGGCCGGCGTTTATCGACCTGCTGAATTATGCACATTAGGGAGCAGTTCGCACCCTTTTCGGCGTAATGCGAAACGTGCATTTTTCATGGCGGTTCCTACGGATTTCGCACACAAAGGGCGCTAAACTATGTTCACCTAACTGTCTATATATAGTGTGGAACGTCCAAATGCAATACATTCAGTATCTCAATGATTGGGCGTATTTGTAAAAAAAATCTGCAGACACGTAATTTTTAGATTATGAAATGACATCGTGCAATGTGAAAATGTCATCCCCGTGCGAATGACAGCTGCAATCCCCATTTTTCTTTTCAATTGAAAGTAGGGGCTTGTGATACCTTATTTGAAAGGTCTTTGCATTATCTATTCAAAAACACTCTTGAACGTATGGACCATATTAAACAAAACTTGGTACATATACTAATTATGACCTCTAAACCAACATAAGGAATGTTAGACACCCCTAGCGTCCTCGGGGTGGGTTGCAAAAAGCAAAAGTAGTCAATGTACCTGGCAGACATAAATTCCTGCCTCATAGAAGATTGAGCATATAATGACCCTGGTACTTCTAGTACTCAACAAAGTTAGTAAAGATTTTCAAACATTCGTTTATTTTATAATTCATTTGAAGCTTCTAACGAGTGTTTCCACTCCCAGGCTAAGCATGAAGTAAAATTTCGAGTTTAGAAAAGCTCCGAGTTTAGAAATGCCTCGAGGGTCGCGCAGCGTCCCGAGACAAATTTTCTGGGCTTTTCTAAACTCGAAATTTTACTTCATGCGCCACGCGTATTAAACACTGATTTTAAGTGAAGATTTGCTACGCGACCAAACCAAATTTTTAGGCTCTTCCAAACTCGAAATTTTACTTCATGCGCCACGCGTATAAAACCTGGGTCTCCAAACTATCTTTTTCGCGGGCCACAAATACAATTCTATATAATAAAGTCGGCCAAGATCCCATTAATTTTATAAAATTATGAAAAATTTAAGGAACAATTGTTACAATATTTCAAAATAGGACATTTACAAAAAAAATACAAACAATCGCGGGTCGGATCCATGCAAGTCGCGGGCCGGATTTGGTCCGCGGGCCGTAGTTTGGAGACCACTATTATAAAACATTGAACTATTGTAAAGTTTAAAATATACTGCTCGTGTTCGTTCTCACGATAATAACTCTACTAACTACTCTAATTACAAATGCGTATTTCGTCTAACCAATGCTTGCACTTTTAAAATCAGAGTACAATTCGGTTTTGATATGCAGGGCATAGATAAATGCCCTGTATGTGTATGTTTGTATAGTCACTTTACACTCTTGGATGCCTGGAGCAATTTCAACCAAACTTATGACCTGTAAGTAAGATATTTAAAACTGACTAAAACGTTAGAAATTCACGAACAATTTTGAAAATTAACTGAAATTGTGGAAATTCATGAAAAATAAAACTTTAGGAAATTCACGAAAATTGCAAACGTTTTAAAATATGAAATAAATCTCGAGAATTCATTAATAGCATCAACATTTTAAAAATTCACAAAGTTCACAAAAAAACATCAGAATTTTAAAAGTCAACGAAAATCTTGGAATTTCATAGCACGCGTCAAATTGAGAAAACCCTAAACATTTTCCAAATCATCAAAACATTAAAAATTGTCGATTTCAACGAAAACAAAACAATACAAATAATAATACTATAGGTATTTACGAATAGTTTTTTCGTAATTTTATATATTATATAGGTATTTATTTACACACTAAACAAAGAAATAAAAATAAAAAAATAGTAAAATTTTAATAAATTCGCAATAATCAACAGGTCAAGTTAAAATTGCTCAATATAACAAAAGTATAATTTACAGAAACGACAAGTTTCAAAACATATATCATCATCAAAATTGACATACTTATTAAAAAATTCAATATAAATGATTAAGATCTCTAGTATATAAAAATCTATTGTCAGTTTTAGAAAATTAGATTATTACACAGGAATACCTAATGATTAGATTTTAAGATATATTGAAATATGTAGACTGTAAATTTTCAAGCATTTGTGATTTTTAAAAACTTTTAATTTGAAGCTTTAAACGAGTGTTTTCCACTCCCAGACTAAGCATGAAGTAAAATTTCGAGTTTAGAAAAGCCCCGTGAAAATTTGTCGAGGGTCGCGCAGCGACCCGAGACAAATTTTCTGGGCTTTTCTAAACTCGAAATTTTACTTCATGCGCCACCGGTACAAAACACCATAACCTAAATTATAAAACTGTCTTTGAAAGATCGTTCTTGACTTATGACTGATGTCTACATATCAGGATTTTTTATGTAAAAATTCAGATATTCGTTGCTTTATTAAAAACTTTTAATTTAAAGACTTTAACGAGTGTTTTCAATCCCGGATTAAGCATGAAGTAAAATTTCGAGTTTAGAAATGACTGAAAATTTTGTTTGGTCGCGTAGCGCTACGCGACCAAACTAAATTTTCAGGCTTTTCTAAACTCGAAATTTTACTTCATGCGCCACGCGCACGAAACACTGATTTATTCCACAGCTCAAAATATATTGATCATGCATGTACAGGGTGGCCCAAATTGGATGTTATTATAGGGAATATCGCTTATTAGAAGAAATAGAAAAGAATCGATGGCGCATCCTCGAGCTCTTTTTTCGAGGAAAACTCAATGTCGAAAACAGAAATTAGCTATCGTCTTTTGTTTTCAAGTTATAGCAAAAATTTAATATATTGCATATTCGATTTTTATTAATATCTCAGTCATTTATTATTTTATCAACATAAAAATTGTATGTTCTACAGGTACTTTTCGAGGAGAATCGAATGCAATTCACAGATTATTTCTATCTTCATTAATAGAAGAGATACAGCCGGTACTATTAATAAATTTGTTATTTTTTTCTCTTTTCATTGATATATAATATATTGATGTTATATTTGCAATTTATTAATATATATATTATATTTTAATTAAATTTTAAATATTTCTCATTAAACGCAGTAGGCTTGTAATTAAAATGATGCCTGTTACGCATGAAGCAAAAAATAACAACGTTGTGATTATATTAGTTGTTTGTTGTATTGTGTTGTGTATTAATAAACTAAGTGTTTAAACATGAAATACGATAATTACGAAAAGTTTGATATGTTAGAATGCTTTATCAAAGCAACAGTAATTCTAATATTGCATTGGAAACATATTATACTCGATATCCGGAGAGAAGATAGCCCGATAAATCCATATTCCAGTGGTTGAAGACGAATCTCATCAACCACGGTTCCTTTACTATCCCGAGATCCAGAGAATGTAATATATTAGACGCAGAAGAAGCTGGATTTAGTGTTACTGGGGCTGTAATTGAAAATCCAGAAATATCAAGTAGGCAAATAGAAGACGAACAAAGAATTTCAAGAAATCGTGCCTTAAGGATTCTGAAAAAAAATAAATTCCGTCCTTACACGATTCGAAAAAGACACCATTTGAACCCTGAGGATTTTAAACGAAGATTAGAATTTTGTAACTGGTACAAAGCTAGATGTTTAACAAATCCGAACTTTTACAACGACATTATTTGGACCGACGAGGCATACATAAGCTCTGCGGGAATATTTAGACATAATGCCCATTATTGGGCCGATTCTAACCCTCATCGGACTGTTGATCTTAAGACACAAGGTAGATTTGGTTTTAGTGTTTGGTGTGCTCTACTTGGAAACCGAATCTTGTGTTACAAAATTTAAGAGGGAAACTTGAATGGACGGAAATATACAGACATTTTACAACAAAATATTGTTAAGAACTATTTGGACAATTTGCCATTAGTTCAAGGGAAACATTTGTATTTCCAACAAGACGGCGCACCTCCCCATAATTGCAGAGAAGTGATAAATTTATTAAATGTTAGTTTTGGAGCAAAATGGTTAGGCACAAATGAACGGGTAAAATGGCCTCCGCGATCTCCGGACCTAACACCGCTGGACTTCTTTTTTTGGGGCTATATAAAGGACAGTTTATATAAATTAAATAACAACAATATCAATATTTTACAACAAAATTTCATTAATATTGTAAATTCTTTATCTCATATTCATATTCCTAATGCATGTTGAAGTGTCATAAATAGATGTAACTCACGCATTTTGAACAATGGCAATTTGAGCATTTATTGTAATTTTTCTGTCAATCTTTAGTATAATCGTTGCTTTTTTTGTATTGACCAACCAGATTTGGTGATTTTATTAATAAAGTTGGATAATTGGTTAGATACTCTGGTTGTAATTGTGATTTTTGTCTTCAAAATAAATTTGAGGTTATGTTTACAGATGGTTGCCATTTGCTTAATTACCCTGTCGTAAAGATTAATTTCGCGGCGGAACAGGTTTCATTTATTAATCCCATTTTTTGTCAAATAATTAGTTAATGGCAACATGGCATTCATATATCAATGTCATTTTATGACAAATAATCAAAGAACCTAAGAAAAATATATCTAAAATTTGGTTGATCAATAAACAAAACCTAGGTATAATATCCATTTATTTTCATTTAATTTTTTCGAAATAATTGTAATTATTATTACATCCTAATATAAGCCTACTGAAATTCCAGCAATTATTAATTTAATATTAAACATGCCTACTGCGATTAATAAGAATATTTAAAATTTAATAAAATATAATATATCAATAAATCTCAAATAAAACATGAACATGTTATTAATCAATGAAAAGGGAAAAAATAACATTTTTTTTAATAGCACAGCCAACTATGACTTCTATTTAAAAAAATACAACTTTGGACTGTATCTCTTTTATTAATGAAGATAGAAATAAGCTGCAAATTGCATTCGATTCTCCTCGAAAAAATACCTATAGAATATACAATTCTTATCTCGATAAAATAATAAATGACTGAGATATTAATAAAAATCGAAAATATTGGATTTTTGGCTATAACTTGAAAACAAAAGACGATAGCTAATTTCTGTTTCCGGCATTGAGTTTGTCTCGAAAAAAGAGAGAGAATGCGCCATCGATTTTTTTCTATCTCTTCTAATAACCGTGATTCCCTATAGTAATATCCAATTTGGGCCACCCTATACATTTACAAATCATAGCATAAATAAATATATTTGGTCGATTTTCAACGTACTGTAATAAATAATTAAGAAATCAGAATTCCATATGTGCGGGCGCCCACATGATCATAATAATTTTGATTGATACTAAATAAGTCAGAAATACCTAGTACGCGAAGAATGTCCACTAAATATTCGCTGGACCTAAAAAACGCTAAGCTGACTCGGTGCCTCGGTGATCAAATCGCCGAGTACCGCACATTCAATTTGGTAAATTATAAATGAAAAAAGACTTTTTTCCGACACAGCATTTGAATCAACATTTACTGACATTCTACATTCCTATTTAAAATATGAATACAAAAACAATTATATATACATAATGTATTGGAAAATATTTTAATAATGTCTTTCTTTGTTGTGTATCAATAAAATAATGAATGAACCGTCCACGTCAGAAAAAATCCATTCGCAACTTAAGGTCTTGAGCCGGGAGCCAGAAGCCCGTATCGCGACAAATGTCGTACACGAATTCTACGTATCAATCCTACTTTCTTTCACATGTTTTTAGAAATCACAGTATATTTTTAAATTATTACTAAAAAGGCACGATGCTGCCCTCTATTTATTGAAAGTATAATCAAAATGTACATTGCTCTTATGGAGATTTCTAAGTAACGATTAATTTTATTTATCATTTATTTTAGATCAATCTATTTAATACAACATGTTTGTAATAATTACCTCAGCAAATTAAAACAATATGAAGAAATAATGTTGCCTATGAAAGTAATACACGGATTTGAATAATCATTTGAGAGTGTTCCATTATTTAATTTATTTTTAATTTAATTTATATTTAATTTAATTTATATTTAATTTAAGAAAAAAAACTGTCAATTTATTCGCAAAGTTTCAGTGTACAATATGTATAAGTTTGAACGCTGTATTTTCATTATTGTAGAAGATTAATCGTTGTTCGTTCTTATGGCCAAATAACATGTAAATTTCCGACCTTAACCAGCAAGCCAATGATAGAACATAGAAAATAGATTTCTTAAGAGTCAAGGCATACTTTGAATTTTCAGATTATAGTATCTTATTTAAGCAAACATTTCAAAAAGTCGAGTCATTACCAGTGGCGGATCCAGAGAGTAATTTTGGTGGAGGGGGGGGGACATTTACTAATAAAACAGTTTTAAAAATGTATTTATTGTATATCAATACACATTTTATTCTCTAATTTGTTAACCCTATTGTGAGCTAGGTGCTATTACTCTACATCTAGAAACTTAAACTTAGCAAAAATATACAATAATTTTTAATTGTCGACTGACCATTTGGGGGAGAATAGAAAACGACGTTGGTTTTTAACCAGACAGATTTTACTTCTTGTTTTTTTTATTACACGAAAAGTGCGTATTTTGTATTGTTTTGATTTTTCAACATGCATTTTCACTCCTTGATTAAGCATGAAGTAAAATTTCGAGTTTAGAAAAGCCTTAAAATTTGGTTTGGTCGCGTAGCGCGTAGCGCTACGTGACCAAACCAAATTTTAAGGCTTTTCTAAACTCGAAATTTTACTTCATGCGCCACGCGTATAAAACACTGATTCACAGTGAATCTTAAAATATATACAACTTATTTATGTTTATGTTTCATATCCAACTCAGATTGAATTTATGTTTAATATCACGTTTAAAATAAATTTTTATTTTACCTCATGCGCCACGCATATAAAAGACTGAAATATTGGTAAACTCCTTATGTTTGATCTCACGTTGGGAAATGTTAATTTTTTCAAATTAAGCGCCTGCTTTGCTATATTTAAAAAATAAAACAATCCCTGTATAAAAGTCAGCGTATCTATGTTTGCATATTCTTTATACACTATTGACGCCTTGAGCAATTTCAATTCCAATCAAACTTGGTACACATACTATTTATGATGTTAAAACAAATATAAGGGCGGTTAGGCACCCTTAGTACCGCTGGGGGTGGGCTGAAAGAAGTTAATGCGCCGTGCAGGCATAAATTCCTGTCTAATCGAAGATTGAGGTAGATATAATTATTTACCCGGACAACTTCTGCTAATAAATTATATTTCCTGACTTTAAAAAGTACCCATACCAACCTTGGAGAACATAAATACTGCACAGCCATCTTTTTTTTTAACAGATTACACCGTGGTAATGACCAATTTAAATTTACATTAATTCCTTTTTTTTTACGGATCACACCATGTTAATGACCAATTTATATTTACATCATTTTTTATTTAAGCGCGGTCAATTAACATGGAATTAGTTCATTCAGTAATGTAATTTGCGCTCGTAATATATTTGATTAAAGGTGGGTATCAATTACACCATCAATTGTGGATAGTTACTCCTCATCGATTGGATTACATATTTGAACAGAGAAATGTGATACGGGTCGATTGATTTTCCGATCGGTGTTAAATCGAACCGTCTCAAAAACATTTGTTGTCGGTTTGTTGATTAAACGGATTTTAAATTGAAATTTAATTTTAGCAATTTCACGTCGAGTTGACAGCAGAAAATTGTTTTCAGCGAAACGGTTTGTTTTACCCGTGGGGCTTTTTTATTTGTTAACTTCGAATACGAGTTACAAATATCCAATTTAACCCCTCACGTGTTTTTTTTATTTAGGTAAATCATTCTCCCTGGGTTACCATCACTGCTACATGTAGGGATATTCTGTTCTCCGAGATTACTATCACTGGTATAAAAGTTAACGTAATACCACAGGTCATATATATCCAGTTAGCCAGTCTCTATCCGCAAATGTCTTTCCATAGAGAACCATGTTACCGCAACACATACCGAAATCAACGGAATCATAGAGAGCGCCAAACTAATCTTAGAAAAGCAACTGAGAAAACAAAACATAACTATCGTCACCGATAGCAAAGCTGCATTAGCAGCCCTAGATAAGTTCAAAATAACATCAGAACTAATATATGAATGCGTAGAGACACTGAACATAGCAGCGAAACTCAACCGCATAACATTAACATGGATGAAAGGCCATAACAATAACGAACGAAACAACAACGCGGACGAACTTGCACGTGAAGCAGAATCAACAACAGCAACAAACTATGCAAAAGTAGGACTATCCCCGCGGTCCTTGAGTAGACACATGCGCGAGTTCACCGCTAAAAAACACAAATCCAGATGGAAAAACTTAACAACGTGCGGCCAAACAAAGGCATACTTACTGACCGCAAAAAAACAAAGAAGTTCCCAGAATTCTCCAAGCAAAACTTACGAACACTAACCGGCTACATCACCGGACACTACAGCTTCCAAAAGCACCTCGCAAAAGTAGGAATCACCAACTATACCATATGCCGAGGATGCAACGAAGAAGATGAGACAGCACGAGTGTCCGGCCCTGTCAAAACTGAGGGATACTATATCAAGGGAAACCCAGCCCAAATGTGAAGGACCCGGATGGAACTGGTCAGTCGCACAAATATTGGCAATTGCCAGTAGTGCGGAGTGGGTCTGACCATCAGGAGGGAGGCACTACAATGGGCCTAAAACTTGGCCTAAGTAGGCGTGGCTGCCCTCCCGATAACCAATCCTTAATTCTAGCCAGTCTCTATATAAAATTTGGTAACCGTGTTTGGATGCTGCTTCCAGAAGCGAGACTGGTGATTGGTGTAGATAGTCGTCTATCTTACTCTTACCCCACATCCTCACCCTCACCATAGTCTCTCCTTTTCTACTCGATTTTCAGTTCTCCCATAAGCATAAGCTCCCCTTTGTAATACGTATGTTTCTAAATTTTCTTTAAACTCTTGAACTCGTAGAACAATTTTAACCAAACTTTGTGTACATATTAGATTGGAATCTATGCCTGCCCAGTGCATTCCCTGTTGGAACATCACTCTTAGGGGTGTTATACCCTCCTATGTTTGTTAAGAGGTCATAACTAGTCTGACCTTTAAACAAACATAGGAGGGGATAAACACCCCTAGACATGGTGTTGCAAAAAGTAAATGCGCTGGGCAGGCAATCTAATAGAAGATTCAGGTGAATAATTGCCTGGGCAACTTCGATATAGTGTTTTGTAAACTGCACCACATTTCTTAAAGATCATATTCTTTGCTAGACATAAGAATGAGTACACTAGGTAATGACATTTTTAATATTAATTAAAAAACTAAAAAGATAATGACTTGAAAGAAGAGAACACCCCGTTTAGCTATCTCCTAAATAGTTAAAAGCCCTGCATTGGAAAAATCGATGTGCGGTATAATGGCCGTGATTAAAATGGTAATTGGGTAGTCCTTTCTGTAGCAGGTGTTCGGGCCAGCGTGGAGCTTTTAATTTTAAATCACCCTCAAAAGAGGAAGAAACCCCTTATCGCGCGATAACACCTCGCCGCCGGCGGGGAGAAACTAAAAAAAAACGAATCGGACATTTGCATTTATGAAAAGCGCGTTTTGAATAAGCGAAAGTTTAATTAAAACAGATACACGCTTCAAATGCTGCCTCACAGGAAGTGCCGGCAATTACCACATTACACGCCATAAATGAAATCTGATAATGTCCTAGACGGGACAAGATTCGCATAAAACTTCAAAGGCGTGTGAGAATGAGAGCCGTTTCGGATTTAGATTTTTCCGAATTGGAATTTCTTTTATTAAGCTTGTATTAGACGACACTATTTTCTTGTACAAGAAAATAGTGTACTATTTTCTATCATGGTGTAATACACAAAATATGACCAAACGCAAATCTTGTACAGTTTTGTATAATGGAAATAGGACATGTTCTATTTGGTACACTATGATAGAAAATAGTATACTACGTTCTTGTACAAGAAAATAGTGTCGTCTAATACAAGCTTTATCTATCTATATTTATATATAAGTCAACGTGTATAGCCTCAAACAGGGTATAAATGACATTTGTGCTTTTGTATGTGTATTTTGTATAAACTCTTAAACGCCTAGAGCAATTTCAACCAAATTTGGTACACATACTACCATGAACTCTAAACAAACATAGCGGAGGAGAGGTGAAGACGGACTGCAAACAAAACGATCGTGATTAATGCACTAGGCAGGCATTAATTTCTGCCTAATCGAAGATTGAGGTAAATAATGGCCACCCAAACACTAGCTACTTATAAAAAATAATCACAATGATATTTTTATTTAATTGTCACATAAAAATCACCCCCTATAGAATGTGTTATTTATTAACGCGTTTGGAATTCGTTTAATTAAAGGTTTGCGGGTGATGAAATAATTGAGAAATTAAAGGGCCCAGTGATTTGCATAATCGCCGTTGCTTGTCCAGGTAATGGCTGCTTATTTGACAGGTCGTTTTGAGGAAATGTTGTTTTCTGCTTGTCAACAAGTTTATTAATAGCGCTTCTGTAATTACTTATTAACGAGGTGTTTGTTAATTTCGCTCGTGGATTTATTTAATGGAAATTCTTTATATACTTGTAATATTTTTATTTCACAAATTATACAGGGTGAGTCGCTAAGCGGCAATCGGTCTATAGTGGGCGTATCGTTGAAAATAGCAAAAAAAGTTTCAAATAAAAGTTGTTCAGAATAAAGTTCTTCATAATCCAAAAGTATTGCTAAATATGGCGGCCTTGCGGTTATACCGGATTGCTCGTTAAAAATAAACATAAGTTGATTCACACAACATTGGGTCTCAGTTGGACCGTTTTCGAGTTATTTCATTTTTTTTTATATAAATTTGACGATTTCAGAGCTCGACGCCATTAACAATATCTTCAAATCGAAATAAGTCAAAGTTGTGCGGCTTACGGTTTTGGATTCGGGAAGAAATGTTGTATTTGTTTAAGTGTTTGCCCTTAGTCAGATTTTCTAAATTGAACCGAGTCCTTCGACGGTATTCTTCAATACTTCAAGCATGCATAACTTCATTTTTTAAATGGAACCATCTATCTTGTGAAACTTTATCTGATGCGAAGATAAATTTCCTTTTTATTGATACCGGGTTGTTGCCATATCCTTCCAACAGTTTTTGAGAAATTTGCGATTTTGTAAAAATTTTAATACATTTCTTATTATCGCGTTAGCCCTGGATACTGATGACGTTTGGTGATTTTGTTTTTGACTAGTCCGACAAATGTCAGAAAATGTTTTTCTAATAAGAATGGGTTGATGGTTTGCACCTTGGGTAATGATTATGATAATAACATTACTTGACTCAAAAATGTTATTTTACGTCTTCTATGGATTTTCAGTTTTTAAAAGAAAATTACATATTCAAACTACGTAACTGGTTAAAGTTAACTAGATTATCTCTTAAGAGCCAAATTCAATAAAATACATACAATAACAATACAACAGCTTTATTAAAGTTAGTTACATGTGTGCCCAACAACATTCATCAGTTTGAGAACTTTTAGCGAACTGGGAGTACAAAATACGAGAAACAGGAACGTACAAGATCAGCGGTACAAGAAGAAAACTAAGTATTAGTAGTTGCTGCTGTTGTCCAAGACCCTCATTTAAGTACCAGAAGAATAAGTCTCGAATTGCAAATAAGCCAAACTGCGGTTTCGAGAATGTTGCGTAAAACAAGTTTTATTTGTATCATGTTCAGCTAGTCCAGGAACTAAATGAAGCTGACTCCAACAATCAGATGCAGTTTTATGAATCGGCGTTTCGTAAACTGCAGGAACAAAGTGACTATTGACAATGCACTATTTACCGACAAATGTATATTTAAACTGTTCACTGTGGAGGGTTCTACTTCGTTATACATCATTATTTACACAAATAAGACAATTAACTTTGTTTGTATAACTGAGGATTTTATTGTGACTATAGTTTCGACAACTTTAACTTGTCATTATCAAACATAACTTTATGTTTGATAATGACAAGTTAAAGTTGTCGAAACTATAGTCACAATAAAATCCTCAGTTATACAAACAAAGTTAATTGTCTTATTTGTGTAAATGTATATTTGATGAGAACGGCTTCGTGGGAAGAAACGATACACTACGATACTGAAAATCCTCATTGGATTTCAGTATGGAACGAAACAAACTAATTAAACAATTAATAATAATCAACAAGTAATAACAAATACTATCAAGAAAAGTGGATAATGAAAATATCATTAAATTAGGTCTTCTATATAAGCACCAGTCTTACGATGACAAACGCGCAATCGCTTTAGCAAAGAACTGTTCACATTGGTCAACACGTTTTCGTTGATGCTTTGAAAAGCATCACACACTCTATCTATCATATCTTCTCGTGTAGTTGGGGGTTCCTGGTAAACAAGCTGCTTAACATGACCCCACAAGAAGAAGTCAGGCTTTGTTAAGTCCGGTGATCGAGCGGGCCATGGTACTGGACCTCCTCTTCCAATCCACTTGTTTGGAAATTCGTCATCGAGATACTCCCTTACGTCCCTCCCGTAATGAGCGGGTGCTCCATCATCTTGGTACCACATCTGTCGAATTATAGCAAGTGGCAAATTGTCAATCATTTCAGGCCAATCATTTTGTAGAAAATGCAGATAATTATCTCCATTCAAAATTTCATGGAAGATAACGTATCTTCCAATGATACCATCCCATACATTTAAAGACCACCTGTGCTGATGGTCTAAAGGTCTTATCCAATGAGGATTTTCAGTATGGTAGTAATGGCAGTTGTGTCTTCCCGCGAAGCCGTTCTTATGAAAAATGTACATTCGTCGGTAAATAGTACATTGTCAAAAAAGTCATTTTGTTCCTGCAGTTTACGCAAGGCCCATTCACAAAACTGCATCCAATTTTTGGAGTCATCTTTATATAGTTCCTGGACTAGCTGAATATGATACGGATGAAACTTGTTTTTACGCAACATCGTCCAAACCGAAGTTTGGCTTATTTGCAATTCAAGACTTTTTCTTCTGGTACTTAAATGGGGATCTTGGACAACAACAACAGCTACTAACACTTGGTTTTCTTCATGCGTTGCTGATTTTTGACTCTCCTTATTCTCGTATTTCACACGACCAGTTCGCCCAAATGTTTCTCTCAAATTGGCGAATGCCGCTGAATTTGGATGTCTCCGATTGGGCATACATTCTTGGAGCAAGTAATGTATTTCCATCAGTACTGCCCAAGGTGTAGACCATACCGATCAGTTCTTCTTGAGAAAACAGTTTCGGTTTTTTTATTACAAGATCTCGCCAAAATAATGTAAAATAAACTGACATTTGTCGGACAAGCGAGTCAAAACAAAATTGCCAAACGTCATCAGTATCCAGGGCTAACGCGATAATACGAAATGTATTAAAAGTTTTACAAAATTGCAAATTTCTCAAAAACTGTTGAAAGGATATGGCAACAACCAGGTATCAATAAAATGGAAATTTGATTTCGCATCAGATACAGTGTCACAAGATAAATGGTTGTATTTAAAAAAATGAAGTTATGCATGTTTGAAGTACTGAAGAATACCGTCGACGGACTCGGTTCAATTTAGAATATCTGACTAATGGCAAAAACCGAATCCCGAATCCAAAACCGTAAGCCGCACAACTCTGACTTCTTTCGTTTTGAAGATATTGTTAATGGCGTCGAGCTCTGAAATCGTCAAATTTATCAAAAAAAAAATGAAATAACTCGAAAACGGTTCAACTGAGACCCAATTTTGTGTGAATAAACTCATGTTCATTTTTAACGAGCAATCCAAAAATGTAAAAATATATAGCGTGTTTTATTTAAGGGGGAGTATTTTTATAGGTTTTTCAAAAAATCTAATGCCACATGTCTGAAGAATATTTGGTTAAAATTATATGGCGGTCCGTGCATTAGTTCCGTCGCTATACGGCTTTCAATGAACCATTGTCCTGAGCGCGGACCGGCCGCTCAGGTAGCAATTCCGCAGTTGTCAAACTTCAAACGCGTTTATCTCGAAACAAGATTTTTCAAATCTGCGGGAATTTTAGCTTGCGAACCGTTCAACCAATCGACTTCTAGTTTTGACTGCCTAAAAGGAAATTGAATTTATGGGCCTCTGAACCTTTAAAATCGCAACATTTGGATGACTAACGATTTTTAACGGCATGCCAAAGTTGAAAAAATCATGCGAAAATTCGTACCTTTTTTTCAAACGGCCGCCATTTTGTTTCTATAAGGAATTTTTTCATGTTTCTTAGGTTCAGGTGCCTCCTTGGAGTTTAAACTTTACTTATTTTTTGGATTCATGCTTCTAGGTGACGTATTGCGGCTTCTATCCACCCCGCAGATAACAAATATTTTCAAAACATGACTTCTCGGAGCCGCCATTATGGACGCCATTTTAAATTATTATACTTCGAAAAAATTCCATTTTGTAGACAAGAGATGAATAAACATTGTGCCAAAAACCGCAAGTGTCTAAGTCTTTTCAGTTTCCCCAAAAAAATTGCCAAACATCAGGTAGTTTAGGCACAATTATAAAAATACTCCCCCTTAAAATAAGGAAGTTATTGTTTACTTCCGGTATAACCGCAACGCCGCCATATTTAGCAATAATTTTGGGTTATGAAAAACTTGATTCTGAACAACTTTTATTTGAAACTTTTTTCGCTGTTTTTAACGGTACGCCCACTATAGACCGATTTCCGCTTAGTGACTCACCCTGTATATACAGAATTTACGTTTTAAGAACATTTATGTAAAATTACATGAATTATAAAACTAGCCTCAAACCAGGTATCATCTTGATCCTGATATCTAATTTGAGGCTATTTTTTTAATTTGCTGTAATAAATAGCAAATTTGTCTTTGATCTCACGTTAATAAAACAATTTATAGAAAATTTGAAAAACGAAAAACTGATTATATTTATAATAATATACTGACATTTTTTCTTTAAAGTGTGAATACATATACTGATGTATATGTTGTATATCTTTAGGTATTCATTGTATTTGCAAAGCTTTCAAGTTAAAGCTTGTAAAGTTGACGCACTTACCAGTTCTGCCCGTTGTCATTTAATAATCGCCGGCCGACCTGCTCAATGAAGATGGGGTGGTTCGGATTTTATTTTATTTTATTTTTGGGCGCCACGTGATTTTATTACGACGATTATCAACAGAACAAATGAAAATCACGAAAATTATTAATTAACCAACAATGGAAAGACCACTCAAAAAAAAACTTATTTTTCCCAAAACAATAATAATATAATTTATTTTCCCCAAATCATATTAACATAATAACAAGCCAATTAAAATTGCTAGTAAATTTAAAGAAAAAAACGAAAGTTAATTAATTTCAACATCAAAAAAAAGATTAAGACTTGTACTATAGAGTTCACTAAAATATATTGTCTAATTCTTAAATGTACGTAACTGAAAAAAAATATAAATAACCGTCCGTTAGCGCTTAGGGATGTTAGTTTGAGTTTGGTTTAATCGCCTAGAGAAATAATTCAGTTAATGTTTTTTTTTTCTTTCTTAATTACCACTCTATAAGCACGCAGTCGTACAATTACTTGTTACGCCACTGCATAAAATTTATCATATTTAATATTAAATAGAAAAAAATAATAAAAAAACAATTACGCATTTCAATTATACGTTCAACACACACAAAAAAAAAACAATTTGTATTTGGGCTTATCTGTGTTTGATGCACTCCCTGACTACTCCAAGAACTCCTCCACTCTCTAAAACGACTTTCAGCACACGAATCCAAGAAGAACATCAACCCACAATAATAAACACGTCTTCATCCAATTGGAATCCAAAAAAATCCAGAAGATCAACCTCTTATCGATATCTTCCTTCTACTCTTAATTTTCCAATTAAGCAATCCAATATGGATGGAAAGGAAACATATGTAGATACTCCGAAATCAATAAATTAATGAAAATTCGGAACTAAAATAGAGAACCTAAAAATACCGGTTTCAATAATTTTGAAATTACTTAAGTTGTAGTTTCCCCCCGTTTTTTCCCTTTTTCCTATTCACAGCAATAAATAATCGAACATAGTAAATCAATCAATTATAATAAAATTGATGAAGATGAGCATTACGAAACATACCTGCGATAGTGGGCGGTTCTATAAGAATACTTGGATTGGGTGTTGATAAAAGATTTCCACCAAGATTTAACAAAATGTCGGATCCCTCGATGGTGTTGGAATCGATTAACATCTAAGGTGCCACAAGTAATCCACCGAAGTGATATGCGTATTTGTATCACACCACAAATAACGCAGAAGTTATGAATCTAATTTTTACTTTAAATCCGATATAAAAATCGATATTTAAATAGCAAAACTCGCTCTATTTAAATTTGTAAAAAAATATATGATTCACGTTCACCATTAGAATTGAAAATCTAATCAGTCCGTTGAGGACGATCTGCGCGAACCCCGAAATCACAGATGCGCGGTCAGGTGTGCAAGAAAAAGACGCGCGCTCATCCAATGCACGATTAATTCAAAAATAGAATTAAATTAGCGTATGCTAATAAAATTGCATATAACAAAACCCTATAAAATAAATTTACAAAACCTTAGATCAATTTTATACCGTTACAAGCTTTAAACGAGTGTTTTCCACTCAAAGAGTAAGCATGAAGTAAAATTTCGAGTTAAGAAAAGCCTGAAAATGTTTATTTACCGGGGCGCGCGAGCGAAGCGAGTCGCGCTCCGGCAAATCCGATTTTTCAGGCTTTTCTAAACTAGAAATTTGACTTCATGCGCTACGCGTATAAAACACTCAAATATGTTAAAGTTTTTAATATACTTCGGCATACTGCTATAACAGTATATTTTTTCACTGTGTTTTATACGCGTGGCGCATGAAGTGAAATTTCCAGTTTAGAAAAGCCTAAAAATTTAGATTTGCCGAAGCGCGACTCGCTTCGCTCGGGCGTCCCGGCAAATCCACATTTTCAGGCTTCTCTAAACTCGACATTTCATTAATAATAATAATAATAGTTTATTGATGCCAGAACTAATACAGTTTACATAAGTCAATAGATGTATACATATATAAAAGATAGAACAAAAGTGATACACATAAATACAAATACAAATAAGAATATAATACAATATGATAAAATTAATATTAAGATAGTGTATAAATTATTTATTAAAACTGGTTAAAAAAATCGTCCAAAGAGTAAAAAGCATTGTCGATTATGTATTTTTTTAAATGCATTTTAAATTTTTTGAATGATAAACCTTTTACCACCAACGGTAGCACGTTATATAATTTGGGGGCCCAGTAATTTGGTCCATTTTGTGATTTATGCAATCTAACATGCTTGACATAGATACTGTCTTTGTTTCTCGTGTTGTGATTATGAAGAGATTCAGATATCTGATAGTCTGTGATATTCTTTTTGACATGTACAAGACATTGATATAAATAGATTCCCGGCAGAGTCATGATACGCAATTCACGAAACACTGACCGGCAGTCGTCCCTATAACCGAGACCTGCCACTACGCGCACTGCTCTTCGTTGCAGTCAGAATATACGGTGCCTGCCGGCAGAATGACCCTAAACTAGTAAGCCATAGGCAAGAATGGAATGACATGTGGCAAAGTAGGTGGCTTTCAGAGTATATGGCAGACTGAATTTGATAAATATTGCAAAAGAAATATGTTAGAGCATAATCTGTTTGCTAGGGTGTCAGTATGTGTACTCCATGTCATAGTAGGATCGAGATGAACCCCAAGAAATTTGACAGAAGGTGGGGTAGCAAATTCATGTCTCTTCAAGGTGAATACCATATTAATGGTTTTATTTTCATTTAATAGCAGCTTATTGCTACTAAACCATTCATTGCACTTTCACTTCATGCTTACTCTGGGAGTGGAAAGCACTCGTTTAAAGCTACAAATTAAACGCTTTTCAAGAACAACGAATGCCTGAACAAGTATGTAAAGGTAAAAGAAAAGTTTTAATTCATTTTTTGTAATCTGTATATCAGGGTTGTTATGTTTAAAACACTTTGTTTTAAAACAGTGTTTTAAACATGTTGTAAAACAGCCGTCGTGTTTTAAACGGTTTTGTTTTAAACATGTTTTAAATCTTAAACTTGTTTAAAACATGTTTTAATCGTTAACTTTGTTTAAAACATTTTTTTTATAATCTTAAATTTGCTAAATTATATTTTAAGATTTTTTGTTTACATTTTTAAATTTTAACTAAATTGTTGAAGATATTTCAAATTACATCATAAAACTTAACATTTTATTAGAATAAAATATCACAACTGTGTGTGCATTAATGTGATTTCTAAATACAGGGAATTTTTCTTTCAGGTATACGTATGCGCATACACTGTAAATTTTACGACATTCGTTGCTCTTTTAAAAGATTTCAATTTAAATCTTTAAACGAGGGTTTTCCACTCCCAGACTAAGCATGAAGTAAAATTTCGAGTTTAGAAAAGCCTGAAAATTTGGATTGGCCGCGTAGCGAAGCGGAGCGGCCAATCCAAATTAGGCTTTTCTAAACTCGAAATTTTACTTCATGCGCCACACGTATAAAACACTGAAATATCGAAAAGTTTAAAACATACCGTTTTAGCAATCTAATATGTAGATGTGAATAAAACATAAGTCAAATTCTGCGTTGAACAAATTGTTTAAAACAGTGATTATAGGCAACCCAATAACTCTGACGCATATAAGTTGCCTATAATTGTTGTTGTATGTGTGTGTTTTTGAACTTCACTGTAAATCAGTGTTTTTAAGCGTGGCGCATGAAGTAAAATTTCGAGTTTAGAAAAGCCTAATTTGGATTGGCCGCTCCGCTTCGCTACGCGGCCAATCCAAATTTTCAGGCTTTTCTAAACTCGAAATTTTACTTCATGCTTAGTCTGGGAGTGGAAAACCCTCGTTTAAAGATTCAAATTGAAATCTTTTAAATAAACAACGAATGTCGTAAAATTTACAGTGTATGCGCATACGTATACCTGAAAGACATTTTTAGGCTTTTCTAAACTCGAAATTTTACTTCATGCTTAGTCTGGGAGTGGAAAACACTCGGTAAAAGCCCCAAATTTACCGCTTTGAAACAACGAATTCCCGCAAAAAAAAGAAACGCTGTAATTATCGGGATATGTATACTCAAAAGAAAAATGCTCTGTATGTTCTGTTTTAAACACGTTTTAAGCGTGTTTTAAACATGTTTTAAACATGTTTTTAATCGTTAATGTTTCAAACTTTGTTTCAATGAAAAAAACACGTTTTGTTAAAAAAACTGTTTGTTTTAACTAAAATGAAAAAAACGCTGTATATACAAAAGTCAACGTATGTATGTTTGTATATTCTTTATATACTTTAAACGCCTGGAGCAATATAAATGTATGTGATAATTAGCAGTAAGTTATACACGAGTTTATTTTAATGTATCAATCCTAATTTTGCGCCCTCAATTTATTGTGCATCGGTAACTGAGTATTACCGAATCCTCCGGGTAATATATAGGGTAAATTACCACTGATAATTAAAAAGTTAAATTACCGCTAATCATTAGAAAAAAGTTGAAGCTTTATCTAATAAAGTAATATATTGTAAATTAGTTGTATAGAAAGTTAAAACTTCATTTATACGAAAAGGGAAAATATACTTGTGTAAAATGTAATATACTGTAAATTAGTTGTATAGAAGGTTAAAACTTTATTTATACAAAAGGGAAAAAATACTTGTGTAAAATGTACCTATTATAATATCTTGACAAACAAGTTCTTCCACTGAATTATGCAGACGTCAACATAATTTCCCTTTTTGCATGTTTACAGGTTCTGGCAAATCATATACGATGATGGGACAACAGGACAACAAAGGCATAATCCCAAGGCTCTGCGACACACTTTTTGATATAATAGCCAAACAGCAGAGTTCCGAATTATCGTATAAGGTCGAAGTGAGTTACATGGAAATCTACAATGAGAAAGTACACGACCTGCTGGATCCGAAAACCAACAAACAGTCCCTCAAAGTTCGCGAGCACAATGTCTTAGGGCCTTACGTCGACGGATTATCGCAACTAGCTGTCACATCTTTTCAAGTAAGTGACAAAAGTTCCGGCGCTCTCGCACTACCCCTCTCGGGATCCGATGATATGTTTATTCCATCATCTGCATGATAATCCTTTGAAAGCAGCTTTTTGGAAAAGCCCTTTCCCATCGCCTAGGACTAACCCAATTTTAGTTTAAAGGCGCGCTCTTTATTTTCTTTTATTTTTCCCATCAACCGAATTTTAGTTTAAAGCCGTAATCTTTGTTTTCTTTATTTGCATATTAATCAAAAAAGTAGTACAGTATTTCAAAATTGAATGTACCGATTTTTGATATCGCAGGACATCGATAATTTGATGGCAGAAGGTAACAAATCGAGAACAGTAGCTGCCACCAACATGAATAGCGAATCTTCGAGATCGCATGCGGTGTTTACCGTGATCCTTACCCAAACACTGACCGACACCAGAACGGGCGTGTCTGGGGAAAAACAAAGCCGGATGTCTCTAGTAGATCTTGCCGGATCCGAAAGGGCTGTGAAAACCGGAGCGGTCGGTGATCGACTGAAAGAGGGCTCTAACATTAACAAGTAACCGTAAACTAATCAACAGAATCCATCAACTCTAACTTGAACCACTTTCCAGATCATTAACAACTTTAGGTCTAGTCATATCGAAATTGGCAGATCAGTCTTCAGGGAGCAAAAACAAAGACAAGTTTGTGCCATATCGAGATTCTGTATTAACGTGGTTGCTGAAGGACAATCTTGGAGGTAACAGTAAGACCGTCATGGTCGCCACGATCTCTCCAGCAGCTGACAACTACGAGGAGACGCTTTCCACACTTAGGTACGCCGATCGGGCGAAACGTATCGTCAATCATGCCGTTATTAACGAGGATCCTAATGCTAGGATTATTAGAGAATTGAGGCAAGAAGTCGAGGCTTTGAAGGAAATGCTTAAACACGCCACAGTAAGTTTGCCACACTTGATATGTTGTACTAATTGAAGCCTTACGCCTAAAGGTAGAAGATAAATTGCCTTGTCAGCTTTTGGACGTAAGGCTTCACTCAATTCAACATAGAAATTCTAACAATGGTATTCCAGGGTTCTCCAGTTGGTGAGATTCAAAAGAACGACATACATATGAAACTAAGCGAGAGTGAAAAACTGTATAAAGAAATGTCACAAACGTGGGAGGAGAAATTAGTGAAGACAGAAAGAATACAAAATGAACGTCAGCAGACATTAGAGAAAATGGGTATCAGTATCCAAGATTCTGGTATCAAAGTTGAGAAGAATAAATTTTATTTAGTTAATTTAAATGCTGATCCTTGCCTAAACGAACTACTAGTTTACTATTTAAAGGTAAGTTTTAAAATTGGCAACAAAAACCTGGTTCTATTCGTAATTTTTTTAGGAAAGAACCGTAGTAGGTGCTAAAAGTAATGCCGCTGGTGATGAACCTGATATTCAGTTATCCGGTTTAGGCATTCAACCTGAACATTGTGTGATAACGATAGAAGACGGCTGCCTGTTTTTAGAACCCCTTGCCAACGCACGTTCCTTCATCAACGGATCTCAAATATCTGTTAAAACACCTTTAAAAAATGGCGACCGTATCGTATGGGGCAATCATCATTTCTTCAGAGTGAACTGCCCGCGTCTTTTTAGTAAGCAATAATATTTAATGCATCTATAGACGTTGTCCAACACCCAATTTCCTTTCTCCTCTTCAAAACAATCCAAACATTAAACTCACGAATCATATATTCTTCCAAACAGTGTCAACATATATGGGTTCGGAAAAGTATCTCGACGTTGTCCAAAATCTAATTTTCAGTCTTCTCTTTAAAACAATCCTAACATGAAACTCGCGATTCATCTTTTCATCCAAACAGTGTCAACATATATCGGTTTTAAAAACCATGTCAATGTTCCGACGCCCTATTTCTATTCTCCTCTGTAAAACAATCGTAGAATGGCTGCGATGTTAATGCAGAAATAATCCTCTCTTCCGTTTATCGTCAACAAAGAAAAACCTCACAATTCCTCTTTTTTTCAAACAGTGTCAACATCAGAACCACAAACACCAGCACAATATATCGACTACAATTTCGCCCGCGATGAACTGATGCTGAACGAATTGAGCAACGACCCGATTCAGGCGGCGATCTCAAGGCTGGAAAGACAACACGAGGAGGACAAACAGGTCGCCCTGGAAAAGCAAAGGCAGGAGTACGAGAGGCAATTCCAGCAGTTACGAAACATCATGTCGCCGACAACTCCTTACCCTCCTTACGCTTACGACCCGTTTAAATTTAAAACTGTCCCGTGCACCCCGACCACTCAAATGCGAGTGGATGAAATGTTCAAGAGGAGTATAGGGCAGTTAAAAGCCGACATTCTCAAGGCCAATGCTTTAGTACAGGAGGCTAACACTTTATCCGAGGAAATGGGAAGGAACACCAAGTTCAGCGTGACTTTACAAATACCTCCAGCAAATTTAAGTCCTAATAGAAAAGTAAATATTAAACCATGCTTCACGACTCTCCGTACTCATTTTTACTTTCGTTTACAGAAAGGTGCGTTTGTTAGCGAACCTGCAATCCTCATCAAGCGTTTGAATGTGGCGAGCCAGGTGTGGAGCATGGATAAACTAGAAAATAAATTGATCGACATGAGGGAAATGTATGATGAGAGGAAAGAAAAGGGAATCGATTTGAAAGATGAAATCGATTCTAAAGTTGATCCTTTCTACGAATCACAAGAAAATCATAACTTAATTGGTGTTGCTAATATATTTTTAGAATGCTTATTTGATGATGTATGTTTGGACTATCATACACCCATTATTAGTCAACAAGGTGAAGTCACAGGAAGATTACAGGTAAGGATATGCAGGGCTTATCAGTATAAACTGTATCTGCATTTTTTGACGTACCATTTTTTTACGAATGGTTTTTCGGCGTACATTTTTTCGATAGGGGACAAGAAGAACAGATGCCGCTGGTTTCACAATACGTGGGGCATCCTCAACTTAGGAGCTTAATACAGTACAAACTGTGTTTACGTGTAGGATATTTTGATGTACAATTTTTCAACAACTTTTTGAATTACGTTTTTTTGACTTAACAGTTTTCTGACGAATTTAAGACATTCATTATTCTAACCCAATAGTTGTGTTTTTTAACAAATTTACAAGTAAAGTGTGTTACAAGCAAAACTGCGAAAACGTACAAAGAGCTACAGATGTGAAACATAAGTGGGGGGTATTGATAAGAGAAAGAACACCTAATCCTATATTTATTTTTCAATATGTTAACATTGTTTACAGGTTGAACTTAGTCGAGTATCTGGTGTCCTTCCAAGAGATAGAATGTGCGAAGCAGCTTCAGACAGTTCATCAGAATCAAGCCATGAAGATGAAGACACAGGTCCTCAACAAGTAACCTGTCAGGTGAACATCAAGCAAGCTTCAGGTTTACCCCTCTCCCTTTCACATTTCGTATTCTGCCAATACATATTCTGGAACCATCCTGAATACATTGTAGTACCTCCAAACAACGACACTTCGGAAGTACACCAAGTTCGCACAACCGGTCAAAAAGACTCGATGACCTTCAAATTCGATCACGTCCGCCAGTTCAACATACCGATAACCGAGGAATTCCTCGAGCACTGCGCAGAGGGCGCTTTATCAATAGAAGTCTGGGGACATAGATCCGCTGGTTTTTCACGCACAAAACCCGGATGGGAGGTGGAGCAGCGCCAGTTGGCGAAAGCAAGATCTTTAGCGGATAGATGGTCGGAATTAACCAGGAAAATCGAGCTCTGGGTGGAAATCCACGAGCTTAACGAGCAAGGGGAGTACGCGCCTGTGGAAGTTAGTAGCAAAGTGGATATGCTGACTGGGGGAGTTTATCAGTTGAGGCAAGGCCAGCAGAGAAGGATACAAGTTCGCGTTAGGCCTGTGCAGAATTCAGGAACGCTGCCTATTATTTGCCAATCCATTGTGAAAATTGAAGTTGGGAGTGTGTTGGTGAGGAGCCGGCTGCAGAAACCGTTGGATTCATATCAGGAAGAGGATCTTACTATGCTGCGGGAAAAATGGAGTGACGCGTTGATGAGGCGACGGCAATATTTGGATCAGCAAATCAAAAAACTTATTGATAAACCAAGTGAGTTATTTTTTATAATCCTTAGGATCTATGTTTAATGATGCAGTACCAAAAATCCAGACTGAGTATTACATATTATCAGACTAAGTACTAGTATTGGGGCAACGTCACTAAAGTATAATTGTATTATATGGTGTTAAGATTTTTGAGAGTTCGGGCAATAGAACTTGCGACGTTATTAAGATTGCCGGACGTGTTAAGAAAATAAGTTAAACAGTTGATGTCACGAACACTACCTTTGTTGAATGTCGCGCAGTAGGTTGAGCAGTTTTGGTTTTAGTTCTGACTTTAAACTGTGCAACCCGTCATTTCTCCTGTTTAATTTGAACCCTATAACTAGTATTTCCACTTGATTAAGCATAAATTAAATTTCGAGTTTAGAAAAGCCTAAAAAAGGAAGGTTTGACAGGTTTCGGATCTGCGCGATCAGTTGAGTAACTTATCAACCAGATTGAGATAGATGGATGTAGAGTATGCTTTTATACAATTATATTTTAATGATGTTGGTTCTAGGCAGTTTAAATAGTGCTCATTTTTCGCTGTAAAATGAAAAAAGTTATAAATGTTGTTTTTTTTTTTTAGATAAAACTGAACAAGATATTGAAAGAGAGCAAAGCCTAGTTGACCAATGGGTGAATTTAACTGAAGAAAGGAATGCTGTGTTGGTTCCAAATCCTGGATCGGGTATCCCAGGAGCACCAGCTGTTTGGGATCCTCCATCTGGAATGGAACCATATGTGCCAGTTATGTTTTTGGATTTAAACGGTAGGTATCGTCCCGAACACTTCCAAACGCCTAACGCAAAACATACATAACACAATCATGCTCTTGTGTTTACAGCTGACGACTTATCAAAGAGTCCATCTGGTGGTGAAGTTTCAATAACTGGAGTGAATTCAATCTTATCAAAAGAACTTGGCAACAAATTTTACAATTTACAAATACTACAACATTTGGAAAAGGATGTTTGTGCTGTGGCTTCATGGGACTCTTCCATACACGACAGTGTACATTTAAACAAAATTACTGATCGTAAGTTAATTCATTTTCACTATTTTACAATCCGACTTTTTCAATTACCGATAATTCAGTAGATTTGGGAATCAAATGATAATTTCCCGGACAACTAATAGCATTTAATGTCTTCCCTTTAAAGAGGCTTTCCATCACTTGATTAAACATGAAATTTCAGCCTTTTCTTAGCTCAAAATTTTACGCCAGGCGCTTGAACACTGATTTAGTGTAAAGTTTTATAATTGAAAGTATAGAAATTTTTCTCGATGCCTAACGAAGGATATGCTTTACCGAGCTGTAAAACAAGCACTTGCCTCTCTTGGGGCTTTTCAGGCTCTTCTAAACTCAAAATGTTACGCCAGGAACATAAAACACTGATTTAGGGTAAAGTTAAGCTGTAAAACAAGCACTTGCCTCTCTTGGGGCTTTTCAGGCTCTTCTAAACTCAAAATGTTACGTCAGGAACATAAAACACTGATTTAGGGTAAAGTTTTTTTAATTGAAAGGATCGTTATTTTTCTTGGCACCCAACAAGGGGCCAGCTGTAAACATGCTCTTGCCTTTCGTTGGGTGGCAAAAATAAACTGGATTTTCTAAACTCGAAATTTTACTTTATGCGCCAAGTCTATAAAACATTGATTTAATGTAAAGTTGAATTGCTGTAACAATCTTCTTCACTTCAGCAAATGATCGAGTCTACTTGATTCTTCGCGAGCTGTAAAACAAGCACTTGCCTCTCTTGGGGCTTTTCAGGCTCTTCTAAACTCAAAATGTTACGCCAGGAACATAAAACTGATTTAGGGTAAAGTTTTTTTAATTGAAAATATCGATATTTTTCTTGGCACCCAACAAGGGGCCAGCTGTAAACATGCTCCTGCCTTTCGTTGGGTGGCAAAAATAAACTGGATTTTCTAAACTCAAAATTTTACTTTATGCGCCAAGTCTATAAAACATTGATTTAATGTAAAGTTGAATTGCTGTAACAATCTTCTTCACTACAGCAAATGATCGAGTCTACTTGATTCTTCGCACAACTGTTCGTCTGTCACATCCAGCACCCATGGATCTAGTTCTAAGGAAGAGGTTAGCTCTGAATATTTACAAGAGGCAGAGCATAACAGACAGAATCAAGAGAAAGATAGTGAGGTCTGATATCATTACACAATCTGGCGTCACGTATGAAGTTGTGTCGAATATACCAAAAGCTAGTGAAGAATTGGAGGATAGAGAATCACTGGCGCAACTAGCTGCGTCCGGTGAAGATTCATCACTTGTTGATGGGGAAACATACATAGGTATACACTTTATTTTCACATCTGTTATATGTTTAAACAATTATTAGGTAAAAAATTAAACACTGAGGTTTGTTTCACAAAAAAAATCTCATTTTATTTTTTGTGGAACAAACCACGGCATTTAGTTTTTTTAGCTACTTGTTTAACCAAGTGTGAAATTAGTTAAAAAGTTCTGTTACATCTTGTGTAATTATAAATTCTTTAGAAAAATATACTAGAGGAGTAAGTGCAGTGGAAAGCATTCTGGCATTGGATAGACTTCGACAGAGTGTAGCTGTCAAAGAGCTCTTACAAGCAAACGGTCAACCTTTGATGAGGAAGACTGCTTCAGTGCCCAACTTCACTCAGGTAAGTTAATCACGGAAAACGCTTATGCCGAGTATATTTCTTTCTTAACTTCATGCTCCCAGGCATTGGAAACTAAGAACGGGGTATGTTTCCTCCCTCTCATGTAAAAACATTTTTGCATAAGGTGAATGCTAATGTAAACATTGTTTTAGCTTATGCGGTTGGATATGAGCACGGAATCACTCAACATGTCACGTTCTGAAAGTGTCAGCGAATTGAACAGCGAGTTCAGCGGGTCGACTCCTCTACGAGGCAGAGGCAGCTTTGGAAAGGAACCGGAAATCTCCCCCTCGAAACCGTTTGGATTAGGTAAGCTGGATTCGTGATCGTTTCATTTAGAGGAGATAGATTTTGTTTTTGTGATTAGAATAGTACAGAAGGGATTAGAGTAAAGAATAGGCGAGAATAGGATCCATTCTGCAAAATCTGTATGCCATAGCTGTATGCTTTGGTGATTTAATTTATTTGAATTTTTGGTGTGTAATGTTGTTTAGTATAAATCACAAGGTTTTTTTATTTAGTCATCTGCGTTTCATATATTTTGGGCGTGATATAAACTTCCTGGTGATGTAGTCGTTGGGCATGTTCATTCAAACTATAACAAAATTCTATTAACCAAAAACATCACCGCCTATTTTTTTAATAAGTGCACCCTTCAGGCTCAGTGTATTTTTTTTATACGTACATAACAATCTATTTTGCATTTATCTTTTACATACTTCAAAATCACAACATGAAATTTCCATTTTTTGTCAGCTCTGCATATATCCTTTAATTTTTAGTTTCCTTTTATTTAGTTGAAGTCAATTTAAGAATCTGCTTGACTAATTTTCGTTTTGAATTTTTTTCTGCAACCTCAAGGCTCCATTCTGTCAGGTAAAAATGGAGGCTTGCATACTAAGACTGCTCTAGGTGGAAACCTACTGTTCATGACTGATATTTGTTATCCAAAATCAAAATGAGGAACGAATGCTTAGTTGTAACATACTTTTCCAGATTAATTACCGATTGACTTACACCCCTCATTTTCATCTAATCTGAAACGTATGTTACCCCATAGGATAAAATTGGGAAAATCGAGTTTTATCCTATGGCCGAACCGTAGTTGTTAGTTTCATGTAGAACGACATCAACGCATGTTTGTATTTGATTTGCTGACCTGAATCAGCTTCACCGAAAAATCATATCATGTTTTATTTACATAATGCCTGGCATTGCTTCATCAGAAAGGATACAGCAGACGTATCCCTCCAAGTTAAGGTAAAACGTAAACGTGTGCGGATTGCGGATCATGTGAGGATTGGTGATAAAGTAATAAAGTCACAGAGACTGTTAGAATAGTACATGCCTTGGAAATTTGTTATCTCGTAGAAAAATTGATGACTTGATGTATTTAGTTAATGCGAAGGGACACGACAGCATTGTGGCATGGTAGCTTAACAAAACTACAATTTAACCAAATACCTCTGTCTATAGAAACACTTTGTATAATTGGCATTCTTGCATGTTCTGTTAAATGTCTACTAACTAGTCCTCTTAGTCTCTTTGACTTTAATTACACAGGGGGATTTTGTCGTTGTCGTTGCGGGTGCAGGCAGGAATTTCCCTCTCTATGTTCTTTACTCAATGTTTATCTTGATATTTACAGCTCGGCCCACTTTCTTAAATCTCAACCTCAATTTGAACTCTCTGCGGTTACAACCGTCCGGAGTCTCTAAATGTATGTCCATATCACAGAAATTTATTCCGTTTTTGGACTTATTTTTTTATTTTATTTTTACATTTTCGTAGATATTAGTCACGCATCTTTTTCTTTTATTTTATTGTTATACTTATTTCTCATTTCATGTATTTATGTTTTTTTTTTTTAAATTTCAAAAACCCAGCTTAAAAAACTATAGAGAATTTTCTTAACCCATTAGCCACCCCCTTTTTTGGGATAATTTTATTTTTAATAAATAGTTTGAAATAAAAGGAAATTTCACCACCTTTAATTTTTTTAATTTTCGTGTTAAATGGGTAACAAAGCCTTTAATAGACTTGCCAACATAATGGGTTAAAACAAAGTCTTCGATAGAGTTGTCAACATACAGACATAGACAATTCGATACTTTTTTAAGCTTGGTGTACATATCAGTGTTATATACTACATAAGAGAAATACTGATGTTTAGATTAGCGATTGAACATTTACTAACTTTTTCAATTACGCGTAAATTTGTAAATTAAAACCGGTTTATTGACAATTTACTAGTAAATCACAATATCATTGTTTTATGGGTAAATGTCTTACCTTTAACGAGGGTTTTCCAATCCCGGATTAAGCATGAAGTAAAATTTCGAGTTTAGAAAAGCCTGAAAATTTGGTTTGGTCGCGTAGCGCTACGCGCTACGCGACCAAACCAAATTTTCAGGCTTTTCTAAACTCGAAATTTTACTTCATGCGCCACGCGTACAAAACGCTGATTTAGTTGTTTTTAATTAAAAGGATCGGGATTTTGCTTGGCGTCCAACAAATTCGCTTGCCCCCCGTTTTGCGCCAAAAATCCGAATTTTCAGTCTATTTTTCTATTCTCGAAATATTTACACATCATCTTTAATTAGAATCACACGGAATCAGATATTGAGTCTGAAATCAAGTATTTTTTGTGTTAATAATTAAAAAATACTTGATTTCAGACTCAATATCTGATTCCGTGTGATTCTAATTTAAGATGATGTGTAAATATTTCGAGAATAGAAAAATAGACTGAAAATTCGGATTTTTGGCGTAAAACGAGGGGCAAGCGAATTTGTTGGACGCCAAGAAAAATCCCGATCCTTTTAATTAAAAACAACTAAATCAGCGTTTTGTACGCGTGGCGCATGAAGTAAAATTTCGAGTTTAGAAAAGCCTGAAAATTTGGTTTGGTCGCGTAGCGCTACGCGCTACGCGACCAAACCAAATTTTCAGGCTTTTCTAAACTCGAAATTTTACTTCATGCTTAATCCGGGATTGGAAAACCCTCGTTAAAGGTAAGACATTTACCCATAAAACAATGATATTGTGAACATTTGCTTATAGTAGGGGAGCCCAAGCGGGGATTTGGGGTTTTACTCAAGCTCATTTTGTAGGCAATAATGTAAGGATCACGGAAATAATATAATCTGATGATTTCTACATGCCGAAGTAGCTGAAATCATCACTAAAGTGTGGTGCGTGCAGCTACGGAGAATTTTATATTTGCCACTACGCGCCTCTCTGCCCTTCTTGCTCTTTCTCTGTCTCTCACTCTTTCGCACCGTCCCCACCACGGCCTTATACCCATACAGGTCCTATATATATATATATTATATATATATATATATATATATATATATATATATATATATATATGTATATGTATATATATATATATATATATATATATGTATATGTATATATATATATATATATATATATATATATATATACATATACATATACATATATATATACATATATATATATATATATATATATATATATATATATATATATATAATAGTCCCACGTGCTGCACAAGACGTTGATGAAGATGACCAAATTGATTCGAACGTCGAACAATACGAAGACGAGTCCAGTGATGACGACGATTAAAAAAACGTATTAAAGATTGTTAAAAAAAAATTGTTACTTGAAAATCTAAATAAATACAATTTTTTTACGCATATATACTTTTTCTTAATTATTATACATTAGTTTTATTCTGTTCAGTACGTATTAAACGTATTAAAGATTGTCAAAAAAAAATTGTTACTTGAACATCTACATAAATACAATTTTTTTACGTATATATACTTTTTTTTATTATTATACATTAGTTTTACTCTATTCAGTAAGATGAAAAAAAATAAAAAATAAAAAAAAGTTTTCAAAGTCAGATTTAGAAATCCCTTGACATAATTGTCAGATTATAGGTCAGTATGATAAGGACATCAAACTGAACCGTCTGTGTGAAAATCTGACGAGCTCGAGTTTTTCAAGGTCAAGGATTTTTTTTCACTTTTTTAAAAATCAGCCATAAGTTATGGTTACGTCCAAATCGTCAGATTAACGAATATGACATCTTTTATGGTTCACTTAACACTCCTACTAAATATCTGACCAGCTCGAATAATTTTTTTTTTTCAATTTTCTACCTCTTCGTACGGCCACCCACACCTAGCAAGTCGTCAGATTAGTATCTGTCCGTTACCAGGAACATGAAGGGCGTCAATGCTATTAATATCTGACGCGCTCTTGTAAGCCATTGTGACTATTTTTTTTTACATTTTCGAAAATTGATACTGGCTTCCCCCACTGCTAAAAGGACATACATCATATAGACTTTTCTTCTTTTTAGCATCTAATCTTCGCAATCTAAGAGTTTCCACAACGCTCGAGTAACTGCCCATTTAGCCTCGCGGGCTCCCCTACTATTATACAAGCTGCTAGTTGTTCGTTTTGAAAATTTATTATAAATATTTTGATATGATTTTATACAAAAAAATATCTCATTAAGTTGGCTCAACAAAACAATAACTTTATTTAATTTACTAAAATACTTGTAAAAAATCGGCAAATTATCACTTTTTACGATTTAACAGTAAACCGGTTTACAACTCCCTAGTTAAAATACGAGATATTTGAATTGCATTTTTTGCACATCTGTTTTAAATAAAAGCTCGTGTATCAATACAAATGTAATATAGTAAAATAAATACAGAAAATATTGTATTAAAGTGCATCAGTATTTCATTTTTGTATATATACTCTGAAATCCGAAGCTTCTTCCATTTTGTTAACCCGATTTAATTTTAGTTTCACCAGCCAATCCTAAATTGGGTTTGCGAATGACGACATTGCACGAAGAGCAATTGCCTCTCGCCAGAAAACACTCTTTGGATTTGATAGTTGACGAGACAACAGAAGAAGAAAAGTCCGACAACGATGGAAAATCAGATTTCTTTGTGAGTTAATCAATTTTTTCTCAATATGTTTTTTTTCATTACAAAGATGTTTCTGTTAGAACCGCGGGAAGTCTTCACAGAGTGCGAAGAGGATGCTCCCCACCTCCAGAACATTGGACTCTCTGGTAGAGCTTGCTCCGAAGACTGGAACTCCTTCGGCGAACTCCAGCGGGTACGGGTCTCAAGCAGTCTCCTCCACAAATCTGTCCAGCGAAGACTCCATGTCCCTGAGGAGTATCAGTGTTGACGAGACTCCAGATATCGAGATGAAACCCACTGGTGATTCGCCTCATGAAAAATCATATGTTCTCGATGATGAAAATTCTTTAGTGGTAAGTCAGTTTATAGAAAATGGAACAAAGGGAATTAAAAATATTTCAGTCGTTTGACTGAAGCTTTAAAGTTAACATCGTATGGATTAGTACTACTCACACTAAATTTACCCAATTGGCTCTATGAATCACACACGCTTCGCACCTTAATTTAACTTGCTGCAAGGGAACACGATTTATTTTTTAACATTGCTAAATAATAAAGAACACTGCTAAATATGCAATAATGCGGGTTTGACTGTTTAAAGCTAAAAGTGCAAGCGTAAGAAAAAAACAATAGTTTCTTTAAACTGGCATGCTGTTTGTATAGTTGTTTTTTTTCTTCGTAGAAATCCACAGATAATTTATATAGCATATCAGAAGAAGAGAAAAAAGCTCTGGAGGAGAATTCCAACAACGACTCGTCAATGAACGGAATAGACGCCCTGAGCATGGAGAACAGTTTCGAGAAGACAGAGTCGGACTCCCCGAGCGAGGGGACTTCAGCTTCGAAGCCGAATCAGTCACCAGTCAAGGTTGTGAGGAGAAGGAAAACGAACTCAAAAGTCCACAACACCGCACAGAGAGCTTCTTTCCCACAAGGCCGTCCACAGTTTTCTGACAAAAATGCTCAAAGCTTGGAACAGAAATCCTTAACGCATGATGATGGCATCGACAGTTCCACAGATAGATTAGAAGGTTAATGGTTTTTTTTTTTTTTTTTGTATTGGTTTTGGTCTCTAGGCCATCAATCCATATAAGCAGGACATTTTTCTTCTACATACATCCATCCTGATAATTAGAGCATTTGATAAATTCACAGGATTCACAGAAAATTTTTCCAAAGTTCAATCGCATGGATGTGTGTGAATGTGTTGTGACGTCCAAATTAGTCGAAATATATGTTAATATATTATAAATCAACGTTAGTGGCTGAATGGTAATACCTATGCCAAACCAAAAAAAAAAAAAAAAAAGTTTAATCGCCTTGATGTAATTTGCTTTCGGATATTTTCTTCTGATTGTACTTACATATCCTAAAGAAAATCGCTCGATAAAAGCGCATGAATTAAATATTTGTAAAATTTATTAATGCAGCGAGATTAATAGAATTATTATTATTGGGGTGTTTTTAGATGAAAGTGATAATAATTATGGTTCCCGTCCTGATCTCAATAAGTTAGTCGATGTACCTGTACCGGATTGGGTTGTGTTAGGAGAAAGTGTATTAATTCGTCCCTATAACTCGTCTGGTGTTGTTGCTTATGTTGGTGCAACTGGATTTGCAAATGGCACATGGGTTGGTGTGGAGTTAGATGCTCCCAAAGGTATGTATAACTTTTTTTTTTAATCCTGCCCGAACGTTAAAAAGTTTTTTCAATTCTGCGCATTTTTTTTTTCACATAATTTAAGGGTTGTTTGAAAATTTGATGCATACTAGTGATTTTATTTCAAAATTTTATTTTAGGTAAAAACGATGGAACAGTTCAAGGAGTGAAATATTTCTCATGTCGCCCCAAACATGGAATGTTTGTCCGAGCTGATAAGCTTATGCTGGATCGCAGAGGGAGAGCAATGCGAACGTATAAAGCGGAAGCTCAAAGCCTTGCAAATTCTAATCACAACAAATGTGCCTCTAGTAGAGGTATGTTTACATAAAAATGGGGCTAAAGTGTAGCTGTCGGGTCCAGTGGAATCGCGCATGCTCGTCCAGTACTTTGAACATTTTTATACAGAGTTTTGTTTGTGTTCAATACCCCACGACCACAGGACAACTTCATTTGTTGAAACTAGTTTTCTGCAATAGATGTCGCTTGCGACTTCAAACAAACTTTCTGAATTTTTATACAGGTTCACTACGAATTATCAAACCTACCCCTATCGGGCTAGTTGGAATTTCGGCCGGCGAGAGTAATTTTTGTGATCGGATATACTCGTCCTGAATACCATGGATGTTACTTGTGTTCTCCACATTTTTATTAAAAATTAAATTTAAATATACAAAAAATTAGTCATTCATCATAACCCTTGCTTAAAAGTACTAAAAAAATATTTTTGGCACCCAACATAAGGTAAGCGTTTGTTCTCATCTATGACCCTTTCTTAAAAAATGTGATTTTTGGCGCCCAACGAGGAATAAGCTATTCCCGTTCATCACCCTTCCTTTATTATTGTCGCCCAACGCGGGATAAGCTCTTGTTTACAGCTACCCTCTAGTTGGGCTCCAAGAAAAATTCCAATCCTTTTAATGAAAAAACTACTAAATCAGGCTTTATAAACTCGAAATTTTACTTTATGCTTGACCAAGGATTGTAAGCACTCGTTAAAAGCTTCAAATTTAGGTACGATGTGCGCCCACAACAAGGCCCGAAAGATACACTTATGCCGAAAATAATGGCTGAATAATCAAATCGATGCAAAATAAATTTAAAAAATATGTAAATAATACACATTTCAGGTGATACATTGCCACGTTCAAGATCGCGTGGAGATGGTTTAAACAACATGGGCACCAGGCCGAGCCCAAAAGCCAAATAAAGTGTCCGAAAATTTATACTAGTCCCCTCCAGTGAACCACCCCTTTTTATCATATGTTAATACACATACATGTATATTAGTTGTGCCGTCCATATATTGCTATATGTGGCATAGAAGTATATTGAAACCCGTTTGATTTGCGGATTGATTTGGAGCGGTTCGTTTACATTTTTATGGGATTTAACGAGGATAGAATTTACCGTAAGTAGCGTTAAGTTTGGGAGTTACGAGAGAAGGAAGATGGAAGAACGGTGATCGTGAAGTATTTCAGATGTCCTTTTTCGATTAGATGAAGTGCCGACTTCGTATAGCATTTCTGTGGCACATTCCAAGCTGACATTTATACTACATGTCTTTTTTGTATTTTAGTCGACGATACCTGATAACTGTCATAGTATTACAATAATAACGAGCTCTCCAAGTTATTATGCGCAATAATTCTGTGTGAGATGCTTACGGTACCTTTTAATATGATGATAGCTTTCTTTGGTATAAACAAAACGAGGTTTATTTGAAAAAAAGATATTTTTCTGTGATAATTTACTTTTTGGATTTTGTACATTATTTTTTTATTTTATTATTTAATGTAAGTTATATATTATATATGAAATAACAATATTGCTATGTACTATCTTTCTGTCTAAAAAGTGGGTCATATTTTTTTATAGACTAGACACCCAGCTAGATAAAAATATAAATATGTAATAGCATTATAGCTTAAGGTGATAAATATATTTAATATTTCTGTGTGTCTGTAGTAAAGTAGAAGGAAATTAGTACGTGACTAATAGGTTTTAGGTTTTGCTTTTATTGTTTTCTCTATCCCTCTTTTGAGTCGACATTCCAATCAATTTCCTTTTCAGGTGCTACATATATAAATTAGACATACTACTATGTAAAAAAAACTGACAAATCTACCATTTGAAACCAATATTAAATTTGCCAAAATAATTACAAACATTTGATTCATTGTTTTGAAATGGTAGATTTCAGGTACTTAATTTTAGATATTCTAAGAAAAATTGAACATTTAAAAATGCAATATTGTCTAGTCCACACTCTGTTGCTCATTGTATTTGTTTATTGTTTGTTAACTGACTCGTTTTTAAAGCACAAAGGAAAAAAGAGCAAATGTCAGCGTTTGAGAACAATTACGACTAATTCAACTAATTGTCCAAGTAAAAAAAAAATGTTTCTGTCCAGTATTCAATAACATGTTAACGTATATGTAATTAACAAGAAACGTGTAAGAATTTATTTCTTGTAAGGACACAATCACGTTTAAAATATTGTATAGTGTCTATATGTTCGTCACAACAATTTATATATATTTTGAAACGAGAGTGTGAGACACATTTCAATTGTGTTACGTGCATATATATGATCCATTGATTGATTGATTGCACACTGTAACGGTTGCCACAAATTCGAATTCTATTTGCATTTCGGGAGACGTGCCCACACACAAAACTCAATCCGCACGGCCTCCCGTTCGTTCCTCTTGTGTTGTCGCATTTCACCTCTGGGTTTTTCGCACTTATCCTCAGCTTCACTTCGGTACTTATTTTTCATTCGGTTCTGTTTTTAAATCAATTCTCGCATGCAATTCATTTTCGAAAACGGATCGGCGCCCACAAAACTGCGCTTTGTTTTAAAATGAACACTTGTACATTTTTAATGTAAATATTTATCATGTTTTCAAGTAATTTCTTTTCATATCATAGATTGCTTGACGTTTCTAATTGTAATAAATAATTCCTTTAGTCGCATTTGTAATTATATTTTAGATAATTATGTATATTTGTTGTTAACTTTATTTTAAATTATTCTAAATCACCAATTGTAGATTAGTTCTTTTTTCATTTGTAACTGTGGTAACTACAAGCAATTTTAAATATATATTATAAATCTTATTTGTTTGTGTTTACATTCATTTATTCACCTACATTTTATCCAATCTCAAATTCCAGTAGTTAACATCATTTTCAAGAAATCTCATTATAGACGAAAAATGTTTTAAAAAACATATCTAGGCTTTTCTAAACTCGAAACTTTACTTCATGGGTCTTGCATATAAAAGACCCAAATATTGTAAAGTTTATAATTAATATTTGTGAATGATGCCTAAAAATTTACAGCGTATACATTGGGATGTGAATACTTAAAATAAAACTTCCTTGAATGCTGAAAAATGTTCAGGTAGCATATCAAGAACTTTAGAAAAGATTGAAACTGGATTTTACTTTATGCTTAATCTGGGAGTGGAAACACTCGTTAATAGCTTCAAATTAAATAGACTCAAAATTTAAAAAAAAAAAACGAATACCTGGACAATTACCTTGTAGTATGCTGTATTATTGACCAATAGCGCCATCTAACCAGAAGTAGTGGAAGTTTTATACTTAATTGGCATAGTGTATTATCGTCTAGGAACGCCATCTAACGAACAGAAGTCAAAGTTCTGTACTTATTTGACTAGTACATTGCGAGAGCAAATTCTTTCCAAACTAGAAGGATTGCTCGTTAAAGTATTGAAGAGGATGGTCAACATTTAAATTGAACAAACAATTAAAACTCAATAAATTGAAAGAAATTGTGGATTCTAAATAGATTTTTTCGTTATAAAATTTATCGATATCTTTATGAATTACGAAATTTTTCTCCCAAATGATTTTTTTTTTCAAGAAACACATATATTCATTTTTATTAACTGTATGTTTTTGAGTTTACGAGAAGTGATTATTACACATAAAAAAGACTGTTATTCCTTACTTCACTTTTTAAAAAGTGAAGTAAGGAATAACAGTCTCTTTTATGTTCAATTTTTATTATATGTTTTCATAAATTTATATAAATGTAGAGAATATACTGTTTGAGCTATTTCTATTTAAAAGTCAAAGCAAAGTGATTTTACGTACAGCTAAAAGAAATACAAAATTAAAAAAATGGTAACTTGAACACGTTTCTAGATATTTTCATGAAATTTTCTATAAATGTTGAGGTTATATTGCCAAAATCTGAAAAAAGAGCACAATCATTTTTGCATCATTTTCACTTTAACGTAAAAATTGTATCCAAATCTATGGAAAATTCAAAATGAAAAAAAATCTCATCTTTAATCTGATAGTATATTTAACAATGACTTACTTTTACTCTCTAAGGTAATAGTATTTTTGGGCTGATTCTATACGCAATTTGTTAAATGTAATTTTTCCTTTAAGTATACATAATAATAATTATAATAATATATTTGGAGAGAATGGTCTCCTGGCAAAGTACCAGGCGCGGTTCAGAAAGTGCCACAGTACCGTTGACCAATTAGTCTGCCTGGAGAACTCCATCCAAGATGCCTTCCTAGAGAGAAAGCACCTCGTAGCGGTGTTTTTCGACCTAGAGAAGGCATATGACAAGACTTGGAGGTACGGAGTTCTTCAAAAGTTACATGAATGGGGATTTAGGGGCCGTCTGCCTCTTTTCATCAAATTCTTTATGTCTGATCGTTCGTTTAGAGTGAAAATTGGGTACAACGAATCAGCACAATTTGTGCTGGAAAACGGAATTCCCCAAGGTTCTACCATTAGTGTCACACTATTTGCAATCGCCGTAAATGAAATCGCTGCATCCGTAAATTCCCCTGTAAAAAAATGTCTATATGTCGATGACCTAGTAATATACATGGCGGGAGATACTGTCCCCGCCATAAACCGTCAACTTCAAGTGGTCATTGACAAGGTGAACAGCGATGCTGAGTCTAGAGGTTTTCGTTTCTCTGAAACGAAAACCTCATGCGTCCACTTTTGTAGACTCAGACATTCACACCGGGACCCCGGACTATCTCTCCGGGGCACTAGGATACAAGTTGTCAAAAGTATCCGTTTTCTAGGGCTAAGGCTCGACAGGACTCTTACCTATCGGGCCCACATCGATGAGCTGTTTCAACGCTCTAAAAAAGCGTTAAACGTAATCAAATGTCTGGCCAGCATCAACTGGGGCGCTAGAAGAGAAGTGCTGCTTCAGCTTTACATGGCTCTGGTTTTATCTAGAGTCGACTATGGCTGCGCAGTATACTCTACGGAAAGAAAGTCCTGGTTGAAAGCCCTAGATGCTGTTCACCATGGCGGAATTAGATACGCCACAGGTGCTTTTGGGACGAGTCCCACACCGAGTCTCTGCTGCGAGTCGGGTGTCCCTCCACTATCCGCACGCCGCAACCGCTTCGTATTACAATACGCGGCGGCAATGCGTGCGAGGAGGGGACACACTAACCGACGGTATTTTATTACGATCACAGAGCAGCAGAAAAAAAAAAATGCGCTAGAAGACCTACCGTCAGTAGGCTGGTGTGGGTCCGTGCGAAGGAGCTGATGGAGAGTCTTAATTTTAGTCTCCCAAGGGTATTCGAGGTCGGATTCCTGGAGGTACCTCCTTGGCTTATGCCAAGGGTAAGGTGTCGGCTGGATCCGACCTCAGTCAAGAAGAGCGATATGTGCCCCTACGTCTTAAGGAGCCAATTCATCCAAATTATCGCTGAATACCCGGACTCTCCGCGGTTGTACTCAGACGGCTCGAAATCCGATCACGGTGTGGGCTCTGCCTTCGTTATCGACGGCATCCCACATTCGTGGTCACTCCACAAGTCGGCCAGCGTGTACACCGCCGAACTGTATGCAATATATCAAGCCCTTCATTTCTGTATATATAATAACCACCATACCTCATTTCTTATTTGCTCCGACTCTCTGAGTGCCATCCAGAGTATAGCGTCATTATACTCGGCCGATCCGCTGGTCCAGCTCATACAAGCCTCGATATTTGAAGTGTCCCGGAAGCGAAAGACGATTGTCTTCGTCTAGACTCCGGGACATGTGGGTATCGAGGGCAATGAGCTGGCCGACGAAGCTGCTCGTCAAGCAGCGGAAGCGGAGATGATGCGCACAGAAGATGTACCCGTACGTCCAGACGACGTTAAAGGGTACATCGAAAGGAAAATTATAGAGGATTGGCAAGAGAGTTGGAATGGCTCCGAGAGCAAACTGAAACATATTAAGCTCTCCGTGACTCCCTGGCGGTCGCTGGTTACACTTACAAGGAGGGAGGAGGTTGTCCTGTGCCGTCTTCGCATAGGGCATACCAACTTAACCTCCTCGTATCTTCTTGCCGGCGACGAAGAGCCAGAGTGTCATCTATGTCACGACCGGTTAACGGTGGAGCACGTATTATTAGCGTAGACTGGACAATGTACCAGTCTTCGCTATACAGCGAAATAGGCTGAGGCTTGGTGGTACTGTGGCGTCCGTATTGGCAAACGATAAGGGGTCCGTAGAAACATGTCTTAGTTTTCTACGTGATACGAGTCTTTTAATATGTATATGTTCCTTCTGTGGTAATTTATTATTAATTTATTGATTGTTCTGTCTGACTTATGTACAGTGGCATCGAAGTCTCTTTACAACTTCGGTGTCACCTTTTAATTTTGCGTCTGTCCACTCCAGAGGCATTTTACAACTCTGAAGCACATTTTCTTTATAGTTTTAGGATTCGGCCTCGGGGCCTTTTACAACCTCGATACCGATATTAGGTTGTGTTGTCCGCTTCGTGTAGACCCCGGCATCAGGGTATTTTTACACCCCAGGTGTCGTCTGTGATATTAGGTCTTATCTGTGATAATAGGCTCCGGCATCGGGGTCTTTTACAACCTCGATGTCGTCCTACTTGTGATATTAGGTTTGAGGTGTGTTTGTCTACTTTGTGTATAATCGGTGCTAGGGTCCTTTACAACCCTGATACCAAAAATATGTGATTTTAGGCTTAGGTTTATTTTATATTTTATTATTTATTTTTCTAATTGTTTTAGTTGTTTGATTTGTTTTATTATTAAGTCTTGAAATATACGAGTGACCCGGCTAATGGCCTTGTGGTTGAAGCCGGTAAGGTGGGAGGGGTTTTTAATCGGTAGTCCTCCGCCTGGAGGGAGTCCGACACTCCGTCCGTAAATGGATTTTCCTCTCCCACACAAAAAAAATATATTTATTGATACCGCGCTATATAATAATGGATATACAGGTCATTGCAGTAAATAATACTAATGAACAAAAAAATATAAAAGTTATATAACATAAAACGCAAAAATATAGTGCATACAAATATACATTTTTAAGATTAAGAACAAATAAGTTAACATGTAATAAGGTAAAGATACATTTTATATAATTGGTTTAAATGTCGGTGTCTGTTAAATATTCGTTGATGCTATAATAACATTTTATTTACAAGTCAAACTGAGTAAAGAAACGTTGCATGACAGGTTGCATCAATGTTACCGCGCAACACGAAACGTTGCGTTTAAAGTTGCATGAATGTTGAAAAAACGTCGAATAAACGCTGAATGTCCGCCTGCAGGAACGTTGCATGCTAATGTTCAAAGAAAAAATGTTGCTGCACCGTTGACAAAGCAACGCGTATGCAACACGTGCGATTACTTTTATTTGTATGCGACCCAACATACGAATGTATGTATGTATGTTAAGTTGCATACGATGAATGCATACAATCCGTTTGTATACAACCCGATGTGCAGCAATTAAGTGAATGTTATGGGAATGTTTCTCTCGTAATCTTAATGCAAAATTTATTTCTGGGTTTAAATGTGTCAAAAAATACAAATATGTATTGGTAAGAAGAAAACAAGCAAAACAACTGTCTTACAAAAAGTAATATGTAGTCTAGGGGCCCAGTACCCCAATACCTTAGTACCCAGTACCATTAAATTTTAGAAACACTAACATATTGTTAACAACCCACTGAGCAAAAATCAAACAACTAACGTTATATCAACATTGTAGCAACATTAAACGTTGTTTAAATGTTGATGAAACATTACTTAAATGGATTTGCTCAGTGGGAAGTGAACTTTAATTGAAATCAGCGTCTTATACGCGTGACGCATAAAGTAAAATTTCGAGTTTAGAAAAGCCTGAAAATTTGGTTTAGTCGCTCCGCGAAGCCAAACCAAATTTTTAGGCTTTCCTAAACTCGAAATTTTACTTCATGCTTAATCTTGGAGTGGAAAACACTCGTTTAAAGCTTTGCATTAAACTCTTTTAAAAAAACAACGAGGATCTGAAGATTAACAGCATATAATTCGGACATTTATACTTAAAAAAAAACTACTTATATGTTGAATGTCCATGAAATGTGTAAGCCATAATGCTGCATTACAGCAACAGATTCAACAATTATAGAATGTTAAAAATGCAATGTCACTATTTTTAATATATATCCAATGTTTACAATACAATGTTGCATAAAATTCGAATTATAATGAGTATACAACGTTGTGTTACTTTGCCGCAATATTTTTGAAACGTTATAAAACAATGTTAGATTTTAGTATAATTTTTAACATTTATGTAATGTATTTAAAAACGTTTATGCAATGATTGCAACGTTGCCAAAACGTTGTTGTAGTAATTTTAATACAATGTTTTATTTCAGTATTATGTTCAATATTTGTACAATGTTGTTCAGTGGGTCAATAATGTGTGCGATATCATTATGAAACGTACATTATTAAATTTAGTGCGTATATAGAGCGAGAATTGCTTTCTTAAAATATGCTAAAACACCTTATCAATAGTTTTTGAGTTATTATTAATTACTACCCACTGAATACGGAAGCATTTTAAACATTGCACGAACATTGAACATCACACTAAAATAAAACATTGTATTAAAATTATTACAACAAAGTTTTAGCAACGTTAAAAACATTGTATAAACGTTTTATTGCGGTAAAGTAACACAACGTCGCGTTGTATAATCATTACTACTGGGCGGATTTTGGCAGGGATCGCTCCTGAACCGGGGCCGCTCAGTCGAGTTGGTCATATAACGCGCGCGTTTGTGCGTCGAATGTGCAAGTGTACGGAGCTGCGTCGGGCGATGCAGTCGTCCGCTTGTATATTTGGCGCCAAGTCGCGTGCGTTATATGCTTAACTCGACTGGGCGACAACGGTTCACGAGCGATCCCTGCAAAAATCCGCGCTATGATCATTACAATTTGACTTTTATGCAATATTGGATAAGTATTAAAAATGGTAACATTTCATTTTTAACATTGTATAATTGTTGAAACTGTTGCTGTAATGCAGCGTTTTGGCTTACACATTTCTGGACATTGAATATACAGAGAGTTTTTCATTTAAGTAAACATATCCCGATTATATGCTGTAAAACTTTAGATATTGCTTGTATTTTTAAAAGAGTTCAATTGAAAGTTATAAACGAGTGTTTAATCCCAGCATGAAGTAAAATTTCGAGTCTAGAAAAGCCTGAAAATTTGGTTTGGTGAAGCGGATAAGACGCTGATTTCAATTAAAGTTTATGCACTTGTTAACGGTATTTTAATGTTTTCAGAATTTAAGGCTACTGGGTACCCTATATTATATATTACTCTTTGTAAGACCGTTTTTTTTCTTGTTACCAATATATATTTGTATTTTTTGACCCATTTAAACCTAGAAATAAATTTTGCATTGAGATTACGAGAGAAAAATTCCTATAACGTTCACTTAATTGCTGCATATCGGGTAGTATACAATACGGACTCTATGCATTTAGCGTATGCAACTTAACATACATACATTTGTATGCTGGGTTGCATACAAATTAGAGTTATCGCTTGTGCTGCATGCTTGTCAACGGTGCAGCAACATTTTTCTTTAAACGTTAGCATGCAACGTTCCTGCAGGCAGACATTCAGCGTTTATTTAACGTTATTGCAACATTCATGCAACTTAAAACGCAACGTTTCGTGTTGCGCGGTAACATTGATGTAACGTTTCATGCAAAGTTTCTTTACTCAGTGGGTAAAGTCACAGAATTTTTTATTTAAATTTCAAGCATGTACAAATGTGTAACTTAAAAACACCTTGAGATTTTTAATGATGTTTTGTACGGGTAATAATTAAACATAACTCTTTGAAAATATGCAAACATCCGAAAATATCCCTTCCATAGTTCTCAAGTTATTTTCACTCAAAGTAAAAGTTTGTGTATTTTTTACCATGATTTTTGTGGAATTGGGAATTTTAAATATCATAGCTCAAAAAATAGAGCATGTATTTTTATAAAACTTTCTGTGGGCGTTGAGAAAACTGTGCTCTTTCAAACTATTTAAAAGTGTGGATTTTTATGAAATTTATTAGCATTTAATGACTTACCTTTAAGGAGGGTTTTGGTTAAGCATGAAGTAAAATCTTTAGTTTAGAAAACCGTAAACATTTGTATTTGCCAGCGTGCTACGGCAAATCCAAATTCTCAAGATTTTCTAAATTAGAAGATAATATATTAATACAAAGAAGTTAATATTGAAAATCCAATGTGCCGTTTTATTCATCTACACCCTGTATACCGTTAGGTGTAAGCTACCTATATAAGAAAGTATTAAACTTAAAAAAATAAACATTGAAACTAACTTTGGTTAAAAAGTATATTTAAGATTTATTAAGGTATACATACAGTTATAATTGGTCCAAACTTGTACGTTTTTAAAGAAAAGTACATTAAATATCCTAAAATAAAAGAAATATTTCATTGTAATTGGGCACACCTTTTCATTATACAAAATTGCACTTACCATCACAATTTAATTAAATGTTCCTTTACAGAAAAAAAAACGATCCAACTAATTTTCATAATAAACAAACAGCATAATTGCCTCAGCACGTTCGAAACTATTAACCTCCGGGAATCGAAACGCGATCAAAATATCGACTGTGGTTTGCGTAATTGTTTGCCTAACAGTAAACGCAGTGAAATATGGGACAGAATCTTTCAAATCGAGTTAACTGTAACGATGATATATGCGCCAATTATCACTTGAACATGTCATAATGATATTAACATAAAACCGAAGGATCCTCGTTACCGGCGTTTTAATGTGTGATTGTTTGCATTGGGGAGATGTTGTTGCTATTTTGGTCTTTTTGTTGCCTCGCGGACGCCTTTGGTGTACCGATGAACTCCTCAGTGTTGACATCAACTTACGCGAAAGTCGCTAAATGGGGCGCTGGTACAGACCAGACGGAAGGCAGAAGTTCGGGACAATCATTATATACTCAAAGGTAGGTCAAATATTTTTTGGGCACACGCTTTTGTTTCAATCGTTCAATTTAAAACTTCTAACGAGTGTTGCCACTCTTTGGTTAAGCATGCAGTAATATTTCGAGTTCAGAAAAGAACGTGAACGTTTGATTTGGTCACGTAGCGCTACGCGATCAAAGCAAATTTCAGGCATTTTTAAACTCGAAACTTTACCTTATGCGCCACGCGTACAAAATACTGATTTAATGTAAAGTTCGAAACATACTGCTTTATGATTCATAGTCGATTCAGCAACTTGAAGCAAACAAATAAAAGTACTCTGGTTGAAGTTTCTCAATTACAACCAGTTTCCAATACGCGATTTCAAGCTCCTTTTGCTTTCTTCTCGTAATACAGCAAAGTTAAAATAAAACAGGCAAAGTGTTTAATTCAACTCAAAAATTGAATTCAAGATATACCACAAAGCGGTAGCTTCAATCTTCTTCTTCTGATTTAATGGTCTTGGCAACTAGGCAACTATGCAACAATATGTTAAAATAGTGGAATGCTATTTAAGATTTACCGCAAAGTAGTAACTTCAATCCTCTTCTGATTTAATGGTCTTGACCCTATCGATCAGTCTCAGTTGAGCAGTTTGGTAAAAAATGTTAAAACAGTGGAATACTGTTCAAGAGGAACCACAAAGTGATAGCTTTCATTTTATTAACTGCCTTGTAACTAGGGTCTTTCGACCAGCCTCAGTTATTTGGTTGAAAATGTTAAAATAGTGGATTACTCTCGAAGATGTATTCAATATTTTCTTCTGATTTATTTGATATAAAACTAAGTATGTAATTACTTTCTTTTCAGTTCTAAAGCTGATGTTAGAAGCGGTCAAAACATACCTTACCATTACGGAACCTCCCGCATTGGCAGTGGAAAACCAGACAGCCCCATCCCAGGAACAGGTGAAGTAGCTATTCAAGAGCGCTTCAACCCTCGCCCTTACTTCGATTACGGCGTCAGTGACTCGAAACCTTCAAAAGACTCAAAACCAGCAATCGTCTATAGCTCACCAGCGGACTCTTTCCAACCAAGCGACGTCAACCCTTCATACGTACCATCCTACAACGCACCTAAACAAGTTGACGCAAAACCTTCGGACGATCCCTACAACTCACCTGTCTCATCTTACAACCCGGCTCCTTCAGGACTCCCCAGTAAACCAGTTTCTTCGTATCAACCTTCCTTTGATGATAAAGGAAAAGAGTATGATTACAGCTCTCCTTCTGATGATAAAGAGAAAGGTTATGATTACAGCCCTCCTTCTGATGATAAAGAAAAAGGATATGATTACAGCCCTCCTGCTGATGACAACGATGATAAATATACAGGACCTTACGCACCCCCAGATGGTCCCCAAGTAAAACCAGATTCTCATGATGATTACAGCGACCACCCTCACGATCATCACGATCATCACGATCATCACGATCATCATGATCATCACCATCATGACGACATGATGGATCTAAACCCACCCATTCCTGACACCATACCAAAAAGCATCCCACAATTTTTAGATCACAATCCTTCTGACCATTACTCATCCTATGACATCCCCTACAGTTTCGACGACCACCACCACCATGTTTATCATGAGATAAAAACGACGACTACAACAACAGAAGCTCCTGAAGAACGGGTCAACAAGGGACATTACAGTTACTATTATTTAGGAAGGAAATTGTGGTACATTCCGCTGTATTTCAGTGTATATTTCATTATCTACATCACCGTCTTGATTCTAAAATCCATCGCGAGGCATAAGGTGAACTTCGCTCATGATTGGAAAGGAGGCAACGGGAGGAGTTTGGAAGGAGACGATTTGGTTGAAGCAACTGCTGATGTTCATCAGAAAATTGATAGTTTTAAAAGAAGATATATTGCTATGTAAAATTTATATAATAATAAATAAATTATAACACAATCATTTTATTTATATAATTACATATGATATTACAAAATATTATCAAAATCTATATTATGATTAGGGGTTTGTAGAATTTAGTTTTCAGTGGTTGTTGTAGTGTTTGAGATTTGAGGTTTGACTGGTGTCAACAATGTCATCGTCGACGCGACGACTATCACGTTGTTGAACTTCCTATTCCATAAACGTCTCCTAATCCACACCAGATAATCTTCTTCAATACAATTCTACTTTAGACGTTAGGTCTAGGTTAAGATAACAAATTGTAGTTATAACTTTATAAAATATCTTAGAAACCGGTATCTAACCTACCTAAATCCCAGTAACTACCGGAAACGTTAGTTCAGGATACGTTAGAAGATAAAATGCAGAGGTTTACTTAGGTTGAGTGCATCTAACCTATGCATGGCTAGATCTAGTGTTTCTTGAAAAAGAGAATACACTTAAACTGGTCAGGCGAATGACAAATATTTGACAGCTGTCAAAATTGAGCGGTGTGAATGGGCCTACATTAGTTAACAAATTGTGACATAAGTCGGCTTTAGACGACAATTAGCCTATAGGATGATATCTAACCTAACCTAACTTGACAACCGAAATCTAGCATAGCCTAACTTCTGATATTTCAACAGTTGTATTAGGGCTGAACTGGTACCGTCACAAACTTAAACTCAGTTCAACTTAGTGTAGTACAATCTCACAAACCTATTTTTTGTCACCATTTTGACATTTCTAGCACGTAGCTCGTTTGTTTGACAGTTAGAGCGAATCAAAGATGAAATTTGTGTGCATTTCAGTCTAGTTTTCAATTTTTTAAAGTGAATTAGCCAACTGTTAGATTTGAAAGAACTGTCAAAATACAAATTTCAACCGCAGTAGCTGTGGCTGATGGACAGAGCTCTACTGCTTAAGCCTGAAGTTGCGCCATTGGTATTAGGTAAATATCAATATGTATTCCCACTGAACAAAAAATAAACAAATACCGTTACATCAGCATTGTAGCAACATTAAACGTTGTTTTAATGTAGATGAAACATTACCTAAATGTGTTTGCTCAGTGGGTTTAATGAAAATCTTAGTTTGTTTTCTAAAATAGTCGATGATCTGATGATACAATTAAGAATTTAAATGTAAACCCCGTTAATCGACACTCTTTTGCCTCGAATCAGTTTGCAGAAGAATTAAGGGGTGCTAACGCCTTAAAACAAGCAGCCGGCTTCAATTGGATCATTAATTAAACGGCTTAAACAAAAGCAACATTTAGCACGTATTAGCCGGGGTGTGTATTAGAATAGTTATTCAATTAACGAACACATCTGCCTAACGAACTTGTGTACTTTATACATTACCCCGCGACCAAATCCGTTACAATTTGTAACGTGTTAAACAGTCTGTCAATTAAAATATTAAAAACCGGCACACGGGCAACATTGAGCCGTCACTTCGTCTCCGATGTGCCATATAAGTGTATGTCAACAACATATTTGCTTTTGTTACGCCCTCGCCTCCTCTGAAATCCTATCTTAGCCAGAGGATTTCGTTTCAAGTGTGATTTTTGTGGATTAAATCAAGATGCAGGTTGCAGCTATTGTTGTGATCTACCTCGTCCAGTTTGCGCTGGCGAAAAGCGTGGATTTAAAGGATTCGAATCAGCAAGTGGTTACTTCTGGTGATTTAGAGGTTTTCGCGACCACACAAGCTTCTACAAGTACTGAAAGCTTATCTAGGTGAGTACTTTTCTAGTTATTATTTATGATATATACATGAATTTATGATATATACATGAAATATGTTTGTAGGTACATTTTGTTTAAACTCTTGAACGCCCGAAGCATTTTTAACCAAACTCTTAGTGCACTTACTACTTATGAACTCTAAGCAAACATAAGGATCGTTAGCGTTAAAATTGAATATTCTAACAAAGAGTTTTCACTCCCTGATTAAGCATAAAGTAAAATTTCGAGTTTAGAAAAGCCCGTTAAAATTTGGTTTGGTCACGTAGCGCTACGCTAACCAAACCAAATTCCAGGCTTTTCTTAACTCGAATTTTAACTATATGCGCCACGCGTATAGAACACTAATTTGAAGTAATGTTCGAAATATACTACTAAAGCAGTATTGTTATGCAGCAGATATATAAATAATTGCATATATGGAATATATTGTAAATGTTATGTAAATATTACATCACGTAAGACACATTTGTTTCACTCATAAGGTAAAATTTCTAGTCTAGTCTGCATAATTGACTTGATAACGTCGGTTTTAGGAAATAAAACTCACTAAGTACGTACAAACTTAATGGCACTTAATAACCCCACTGCGCAAAAAACAAACAAATAACGTTATATTAACATTGTAGCAACATTAAACGTTGTTTTAATGTTGATGAAACATTACTTAAATGGATTTGCTCAGTGGGACGTTAACCTCCCAACTAGAGTGGACATGGTTTAAGAACACTGTACGCGGATTTCTGCGTGAATTATGTTGCCTAAATCAAATTATCAAGACAGAAAATAATCAGCCAGACAGCAAATTTAAAAAAAAAATGGTGATGTGTCCATCATAGTACTTTCCCCCGTAAATTGCGTATTAAATCACTTTTAAAATATTTGTAGCATTATTATTTTCAAAATGTCTTCAACTTTTTGATAACTACAACTTTTATTTGCAACATTTTTCAATTGTATCAACACATACACTGAGACAAACCAATGACTAGATAAAAGAACATTATTTATTAATTATCTCAAAAACTAAGAGTGCTATGACAAAAAGTGAAGATACAAAAAATCTTTAGTTTTTCATTTCCTACAACTTTTATTTGAAACATTTTTCAATTGTATCGACACATACACTGTCACACACCAATAACTAGATAAAACACACAACTTTTGAAATATCTCAAAAACTAAGAGTGCTATGACAAAAAGTAAATGAACAATACATCTTCATTTTGTTATTATCTACAACTTTTATTTGAAAGAATTTTTTGTTTGATGAACATTTATTGAAAAAATCTGAAATAACTGAATAACGCTACGAGTAAAGTACCACTTCCGGTTTTCCGATTTTCACCAAAAGCTTTTCAGTTCTTCCGATTGTATCAAAAAGCTTAAGTTTCATCTTGATATCTTTAGCGGTTTTTGCGGTACAGCGCACACAGACTCACACACAGCCACACAGACAGACAGACATTTTTGAAAAATGATCTTATTCGACTCAGGGGACCTCAAAACGGATATTTCCGCTAAAATTTTTGATTCGAAAATTTTCACGAAAACAATACCTTCCCTTACATACGGGGGAAAGTAAAAAGTATTTGATTACACTAAATATGTTTATGATTGTATTTTAACAAACCTGATTATCAGAACGTACAAAAAAAATCGGCATTCGTCTTCCTTAGGATTTTCTTATGTAAATATCCCACTGAGCAAATCCATTTAAGTAATGTTTCAACAACATTGAAACAACGTTTAATATTGCTACAATGCTGATATAACGTTATTTGTTTGTTTTTTGCTCAGTGGGATCTCTAAGTGTTTTCGAATTTGTTGGTTTTTATCTTACCTTATACTTACAGTCCCCTTAGTTGATGAAGATCACATTTGAAACCGCCTATTTTACGAGGTTTAGCACTATGGCGGTCATTTTGTCCGCTCATTCATCATGGCGGATAGGATGACCTCCAGCCTGCAGACGATTTTCGATAATCTGTACAGAGAACGCTAGGGTGCTACAAACTATATTTTCAGCACTGGATTTCAAAGAAACTACAGTCCTACAAATTATGTATTCGGCACTACTGGGGAGTTTAATTCTCGTGCCTGTTAAGAGTTTCTCAATAAGCTTGTTATTTTTGTTCTTTCGTAGGTATGAGAAAGGTTTGGAAGATTACGATGAAGCAATGGCGAATGCGCAAAAGGCTAGGCAAGGCAGGGGAATGGCGGATGATTACGAGTATGATGATCATCACGATGACCACCATCACGTGGAGGAGATGAAGCCGATGGAACAGCAAAAGGCGGTCAAAACGGATCCATGGACTGGCTACTATGACTTTATCATCAACGAGGGTTCTTTCAAATTTTGGGCAGTGTTCCAGGTAAGGAATAAAAAAAGCACACACTCTTTTAAATTTAGAGAACGTTGAGCATTTTGGACAGAGTTTCAGGTTTTAACTTTGTTTGTACAACTGAGACTTTATTATGTTTCATTTTCAAAATATGACAAGTTGAAGTTGTCAAAACTATAGTCACTTCCCAGCAAACACAATAAATAATATGTAACAATATATACTCAATATATACAGGGTGTTTGACCTTAAACTCCCTACATTAATTAACAAGAAACTGAAAATGTAATTAAAGTTTTGTTTGTTGTAATTAATAGATGTTATTCCAGGCTTAAAATTAAGATAAGGGCAGCTTGGTGGTGTAGTGGTTAGAGTGTTGTACTGCCACGCCACGGACCGGGGTTCAAATACCGGCCTAACAAGTTGTCTGCATTTATATAGGTTAGGATAAAAATGCCAAACACTCCGTCTTCTTGGATATGACGTTAAATGCATGTAGGACCCGTGTACTGCCTGGATGTTGCGTGCACGTTAAAGATCCCTACCGGTGGGTAGGAACTCCCACCGGGTTCGGCAAAATTCCCGGATAGCTGTAGACCTAATCTCCGGCGTCATGATTGGCCTTAGCAGCGGAAATAGATGACGTAAAACCAAAAATAAAAAAAAATAAAAAAAAAAAATTAAGATAGAATTGGTATCCCTCAAAATTACGGTTTACCTGCCCACTGAGCAAATACATTTAAGTAATGTTTCATCAACATTAAAACAACGTCTAATGTTGTTACAACATGTTACAACTCGCATCGCTCGCGCGCCCCTGCAAATCCAAATTTTCAGGCTTCTCTAAACTCGAAATTTTACTTCATGCGCCACCGATACAAAACACTGACATACTACGAAGTTTAAAATCACCGCTAAACTTTACATTGCATCAGTGTTTTGTACCGGTGGCGCATGAAGTAAAATTTCGAGTTTAGAAAAGCCTGAAAATTTGGTTTGGCCGCTCCGCGCTTCGCGCTACGCGACCAAACCAAATTTTCAGGCTTTTCTAAACTCGAAATTTTACTTCATGCTTAGCCTGGGAGTGGAATCCCTCGTTAGATGATCAATCAGAAACTTATTTTGAAGTAAAACTTATGACATAAAATAAAAATAATTAATGTTTTTTTATTTTGTTGTTCAAATTTAGAACCAACACAAATTCGTGTGCATTGCTTGTGTGTTTTAAAATATGAATCATGATAAAGGTGATAGAGAATGAACAAATCTTGTTTTATTGCAGGAAATCTTAATAAATAAGCTACTAAAGAAACAATTTTAATAATAACATCAAAAAGATTATCTAATTATAAATTTAGCAATTTTAACTGTAACGTTGGAAAAAATTTAACCGAACAATTTTTCACAAAATTATCAAAATGATTAGAAATTATTCAAATGAATGGAAATTATTTAATTAAAAAATTGACTAAAATAACAAATATATATCACAAATAAAACACGTTTAGTTTAAAAATGAGAACTTGACGTTGTTGAAATTATAGTCACCTAATAAAGTCTCAGTTATACAAACATAAAGAAGTTAAAGCCTCCATCGTTAACCAATATAAATGGCGTTTCACCTAAAACTCCCCAGACTAATAAAAGAAAATATTTTTTTGATTAAAGTAAAGTTTCTTTTCGAATCTGCTAGTTTGAGCGTCTTTTATTACTTTTTTTCAACAATTAGATAAATAAATGTTAACCAGAAATAAGTTATACTCTTGTTAATATTAGTGTTTTATAACTTTCAATGTATTTTAAGTTGTGTACGCTAATTTTGAGAACTTGTACTACCTAAAATACGTGTATTAAAAGATCTTGAAAATATAAAAATGGGTATAACTTAAATATAGCCAATGCAATTTAAAATATGCATACGATAAAAATGTCTTAAAATATTCCATTCTTTTAGAAAAAGTCACTTCTTAAGTTTTGATCATCAACTCACATTATCTCACGCCTCTGACAGCGAAACTGTAATTATGAGGTATACCAATTCCATCTTAATTTGAAGAGTTGAATAACATCTATTGATTAAAACAAACAAAACCTTAGTAACATTTAAATTTAATATATATATATAGTAGAATGTTTTTTTTATACCTTTTCCCTGTAATTTGATGTATTATCTGTTGGGAAATAAATAAATAAATAAATAAATAAATAAATAAATAAACATTTCTAGTATGATTCGAATCACGAATACTCGAATAAAGGATTCGTAAGCGAAAAATATGATTCGAATCAAAGATTCGAATCCTCATTTTTGAATCACGGATATAAATCCTGTAAAAATAAATTTGAATCTATTATTTGCAACCAGTAATATTTTATTCCATCAGTTTCTATTAACAAAAATGTTCATTTACCGACTAAATATCTGATTATATAATGATTTTAATTAATGATGATATATGTGTTATTGAACTTCATTTTAAATCTGTGTTTTATACGCGTGGCGCATGAAGTAAAATTTCGAGTTTAGAAAAGCCCCGTGAAAATTTGTCTCGGGTCGCTGCGCGACCCTCGACAAATTTTCTACGCGGGGCTTTTCTAAACACGAAATTTTACTTCATGCTTAGTATGGGAGTGGACAACACTCGTTCTTAGAAGTTTCAAATTGAAGGATCACTCTAGATTACTAAGATTATTACCATTTTACAAAGGCTACAGCGCGAAGGACCAACCATGGTCTTCGGAGACCGAAGGACTACAGGGAATCGAAGTTTTTTTGCAAGAAAACAACGAATATCTGAAGGTTTACAGCATGGATAGGAAAGATAACATTTAATTTTGAAAAATATCGAAGTTGGGTTGGTTTTCAGTGCATTTTTAACTTCACTTTAAATCAGTGTTTTATACGCGTGGCGCATGAAGTAAAATTTCGAGTTTAGAAAAGCCCCGTGAAAATTTGTCTCGGGTCGCTGTGCGACCCTCGACAAATTTTCTACGCGGGGCTTTTCTAAACTCGAAATTTTACTTCATGCTTTTTTTTTTTTTAGGGGCAGGAAAATACTTCATGCTTAGTCTGGGAGTGGACCGTCAAGATTTTCTACATGTCGAGATTTTCGATATTTCTAGATTTATGTCGATTTATTCACAGTTTGTTATTGTATTAAATGCAACTTTAATATTAAATAAAAACGGTTTTTTTTAGGATTAGAATATTCACCCATTGAAAGCAGAGCAAATTATAAAGTTAACTCTAAAAGTTAATTTTAGGTAAAATTTTGCATCTTTTTCTATGATTTCAATGAATGATTTTTTATATTACATACTTCGATTTTTTAAAAGAGTTAAATTTGAAGATCAAACGAGTGTTGTCCACTCCCAGACTAAGCATGAAGTAAAATTTCGAGTTTAGAAAAGCCCCGCGTAGAAAATTTGTCGAGGGTCGCACAGCGACCCGAGACAAATTTTCACGGGGCATTTCTAAACTCGAAATTTTACTTCATGCGCCACGCGTATAAAACACTGATTTAAAGTGAAGTTAAAAATGCACTGAAAACCAACCCAACTTCGATATTTTTCAAAATTAGATGTTTTCTTTTCTATCCATGCTGTAAACCTTCAGATATTCGTTGTTTTCTTGTAAAAGAACTTCGATTCCCTGTAGTCCTTCGGTCTGCGAAGACCATGGTTGGTCCTTCGAGCTGTAGCCTTTGTAAAATGGTAATAACCTTAGTAATCTAGAGTAATCCTTCAATTTGAAACTTCTAAGAATGAGTGTTGTCCACTCCCAGACTAAGCATGAAGTAAAATTTCGAGTTTAGAAAAGCCCCGCGTAGAAAATTTGTCGAGGGTCGCGCAGCGACCCGAGACAAATTTTCACGGGGCTTTTCTAAACTCGAAATTTTACTTCATGCGCCACGCGTATAAAACACTGATTTCAAGTGAAGTTAAAAATATACTATTAACTTTGGATATTTTTTATGGTTATGTAACCAAATATGCATTCACAAATATTTGAATTATTCGAAAATTTAAATATTTATATTCAAATATGAATAATTTAGTGATTTAAATATTCATATTAGAATATTTAACTATTTGAATTAATCGAATTCGAATCCCAGCCTTAATAGCGATGATTCGAATTATTTAGGAGGATTTGAATCCGTGTATGAGGATTCGAATCCGTTTATAAGGATTCGATTCCTTTTATAAGGATTCGAATCCTTTTATAAGAATTCGAATCCTTTTATAAGGATTCGAATCCTTTTATAAGAATTCGAATCCTATTATTAGGATTCGAATCATCTACGTCTGGATTCGAATACGAATCCTTTTAAAAAAATGTAACGAATCCGGATCACGAATCCGTTTTCACTAAAGTATTCGAATACCTCTTTTGAATCCTCTAAAAGGATTCGAATCCGGGAATCGAATCCTGAATGATTCGAATCCTGCCCAGCTCTGATATATATATATATATATATATATATATATATATATATATATATATATATATAATCTAGTACCCGTTTACCATAATGGTGTTGGGGTTTTTATTATTTCTTTAGAAATATTTTCCACTTCTTCCTATTTTTCGATATCTTTTTTGCTTCCACCCATGTTATTCCTCTCTTCTCTATTGCTCTTGTCGTCACTTGGTCCCATGTTAGCCTGGGCCTACCTCGTTTCTTTTTACCCTGTGTTTTTTCCATACTCTTTTCACTTGTCGTGTTTCTTCCATTCTCTGTAGATGTCCCCACTAGTGCAATTGTCTTTCTTCTATGAAGTGCAGTGTAGACTGTATTCCAAGATCATTTCTTATTTCTGTGTTCTTCATTCTGTCTCTTTTTGTTACTCCTTTGGCTCTTCTTAGATATTTCATTTCAGTTGCTTGTATCCTGCTTTCTTGTCTCTTGGTTAACGTCCACGATTCACATCCATAGGTAAGCACCGGTCTATATATTGACTTGAATCTTTGGCTTAGTGCTTCTCGATATTTGTCGTTGGTTTATGAATCCGTCTCTTAATATGTAATATAGTTTTGATGCTTTTTCTATGCATGTATTTATTTCCTGTTCCTGTGTTCCTTTGCTGTCTATATTTATTCCTAAGTATTTGTATGTAGGTACCTGTTCTATTTTTGTCTCCTCTATTTCTATGCTCTTCGTCTCTTGTTCCTCTCCTATTATCAACGATTTAGTCTTTGCTTTGTTCATTTTCATTCCATATTTTTCTAATGTTTAGTTCCATATTTGTAGGTTTTTTATCATAAATTCAAGGCTACCTCTGCTTTAATGCAGTTCGCTGAATTTTGTCGATTCCTTTTGACGTAGTGAATTTATTTGTTAGTGGTTTCAACGGTTTTGGAGGGATTTCTTTTTTTTTCTCGAAAACTATTTGCTTTGCGCAAGTATTTTTGGTGGTGCTATAGAAATGCTATCGATTGGTCTAGTTTAGTTTAATTTTCTCGAAAGTCGTTGGGCCAGGGTAACGTTACCCTGGCCCAAGAATGGCCTACCTCGATTTTCCGGAAAACGCAAGGGGTGCTATAGAAACTTTTGGTGGTGGTGCTATGGAATGCTATAGGAGTGCTATAATTTAGACTATAAAAAATTAAAATTATCGAAAGTCGTTGGGCCAGGGCAATGGAGCCGTTTTTTGATAAAAATCTGTTTTTGTATTTGGCGATAGATGTTAGGACCTCTAGCGGCGAAGGTAGGGACTTAAACTATTTTCCAGTGATTTATTTTGGCCACTTTGACTCTGCAATTTTTTACCCCAACATGCTACGCTACATAGTTTCTGAGATACAGCTTTCCGTACACATATCCCAACTACGTGCAACTTCATCTATTTTTGGTGTACATCCAGTTTAGTACGTGCATATTTGACATAATGTTGTATGAAATTAAAACATTCACAAATTGTTCGTACATGACAGGCTGTTATACGTAATACGTGCAGAAATGTGTGAATACTGTATGTACATGTTACGTCCATGGACTAATGTCCCTAATATGGACGTACAATGTACGTACACTGGACAAAGTGTGCTTTATGGGTAAAATAAAGCTGAGTTGTCTCTAAACCATAAACGTACATATTTAAAGCGTTTAAATTGAAACCTCTAACAAGTGTTTTTACTCGTTGATTAAGCATGAAGTAAAATGTCTAGTTGGCACGCTTAATCAAACACCCGGTATATTAATTTAGAAAACTTATAGATATATTACGTAAGAACTATAGTAATATTATAGATATATTACTAAAAATTTAAGGATAATTTACGTATAAGTTATATAAAGTTTTTTTATATAATATGCATGTAAATTTATATCTTTCAAAATAGCGGACATTTTTCTATATATTTGCTCTCGATTTTCTCCAGATATTATATATAATTTCTAAGATATTACATTAATACTATGTATATATTATATGATTTGGTTTGCTGGGCTAATAAAATCTCAGTTATACAAACAAAGTTAAAAAGTGTTTCATTTGTAAATTATGATGTATAACGAAGTAAAAAGAAGCCTCAACCCTTAACAGTATAAAATACATTCATACAAACTTAACTACGAATGATATAACATTTTCTATGTTCACTTGTAAATAAAAAAAACTGTTAACTATGTTTAACCACTGTATTTGCACTAAATTGTGTGATTATAGTTCCAATGTTGTTAATGATCTATGAAACAGCAACTGCTTAAAAACATATGCATGTAGAAAAACCCTGGTCATACATTTGAATGAATTAAATACAGCAGACAATAATACTAACAATAAAACGTTTATATGAACATAAAAAATGTTTCAAGTAACGCCTCCGAGTTTGATAAAATCATAACGTGCATCATCTTCAGCTCAACCGTGTTAATAACATATGTGATTCGAAGGCTAAAAACATTTTATGAAGAGCTCCGTAATTACTTACGGCTTATCTGAATCCGTGGCCGCTTAAAAATGCAACTCCATGCCCATTTTTATTATGATTATTATTGACGCTGATTCATATTTACGACAATTCTATTATTGCCCCTTCTGATTTGCAAACAATGCGCTCGTCCATCTCGATTTTCTGGAACCCTCGGCTCCTCGCGACCGAGCCGAGCCGACCCACCCACCGTGCGATAAATTTCATATTTCACATTTAACATTTCACATTTCGTGGCTCGGATCGGGATAATCGGGCACACTTCCACATTCTTCACTTTAGTTTTGGTGTCTGCATGACAAATGGAATTACTGTTAGATTGGTTAAATGTTTAAATCGAATGTACCGGTGCTGCAGGTCGGAAAGGTTGACACATCATTAATGACTTTAAATTGATCATCGGGGAAGAGCCCAGCTAAAATTAATAACATAGTGTGCACGGGCATTGACTTTTTTAATGCCGGAATTGGAACGATTGCGAAATTTATATTTACGATTATTTTTAAATAAATCTAAAAGAGGCATAGAAAAGAAATAAACTTTGAAAATTGTCACATGGCACAAGTACGTCCTTGTTGCTCTGCCAAATGGACGTACTATGTACGTACATGGGATTAAAATGAACGAAGTTGTATATGCATGTTAGTATGTACGAAATTAGTTCACAGTACGTAAATACTGTATACGAATATTTCCGTACAGATATCCCAACTACGTGCAACTTCATCTATTTTTGGTGTACATCCAGTTTAGTACGTGCATATTTGACATAATGTTGTATGAAATTAAAACATTCACAAATTGTTCGTACATGACAGGCTGTTATACGTAATACGTGCAGAAATGTGTGAATACTGTATGTACATGTTACGTCCATGGACGAATGTCCCTAATATGGACGTACAATGTACGTACATTGGGCAAAGTGTGCTTTATGGGTAAAATAAAGCTGAGTTGTCTCTAAACCATAAACGTACATATTTAAAGCGTTTAAATTGAAACCTCTAACAAGTGTTTTTACTCGTTGATTAAGCATGAAGTAAAATGTCTAGTTTAGAAGCGTCCAAATCCAAATTCAGGCTCTTCTACACTCGAAATTTTGCTTCATGCGCCACGCGTATTAAACACTGATTTAATGTGACTTAAATCAATTGTTTTGCGTGCATCAAATGCATCTTAAATGAAAGTGTGCGTACATCACTATATATACACTGTATGTACACTGTATAATATATTTAATTTCTAGTTTAGAAGCGTCCAAATTCTAATTGAGGCTTTTCTAAACTCTAAATTTGGCTTTATATGCCACGCGTAATATACACTGATTTAATGTGAAGTGAAAAAATTGTTTTGCATGCATCAAATCAAATCTATGGACGTAACATGTACGTACAGTGTACGTACATCACTGTATGTACACTGTATATTATATTTTTTGCAACAACCGCTGAAAATCAAAAGTGTGGCTTTAATAATTCACTTATTTTTCTTAATATCTAATTTATTTTTAGCTTGGAACCGCATTGTTACTGGCGTACTCGGCATTCGCGGCGATTTACTACGCGAAATTCAACCCCATCACCTCCGATTACGATTACTACGATGACTTCTTCTTCAGATCGAATGGCAGATCGAATGGCAGGTCCGCATCCTCGGGCGGCTCGGGCAGTTCCAGTTGGTTCGGCTTGGACTCGCAGACATTCCAGAGGATTATAACCGCGATCACGTCGAAAAAGTACTCCTAACTGCTGGCGAGCCGCACTGGATTTCGGAATTCCTCTAATTTGTACAAGACAATTGCGAAACCCCGAGTACGGCAAATAAACAATAAAATCTTCGACGTTACCTTTTTTGCTCTTTTTTTACTTTACGAGCTGACGAAATGGTGAGGAAAATTCTTTCTAGTTTACGACCGGATGGCCGTGGCTTGTGTGTGTGTGTGTGTGCACTTGAAGGATGGGCTTCCGAGCATTTCTGGAATTATTGCTAACGAAAGCACAAGGCACCGATCTCTTCGGCAACTGGGATAGGGATTTGCAGACCAGCTTTTCTACACATATCGTGAATCGAGCAAATTAAGATACGCGAGTTATTTTTTTGTACGTTTACTTGGATTTCACATAAACTGAGTTCAACTATTACATAGAAATCCGAGAGCAATTTTTGTCTAAAACATTCTTACAATTTTTTTTACAATTGTCTTGTTATGTAATACACACATTATAGTCGAAATGCTTACTACGCTCACTAATCTACCCAAAATCACGCCCACTATTGTGTCCAAAAACACGCCCACTAATACGTCCAAAAACACGCCTACTATTTAGTCGATAAATACACTATCTGTCGAAAACTGCGAGTACAATAGATGACTCTGTTAAAATTTTCAAAAACAAACACATTATAGTATTCGAAAAACTCAAACAGTATTGCAGAAAATTACGCCTACAATAGTTTTTAAAAATACTCCCACTATAATGTCCAAAACACTCCTACTATAACGTCTAAAAACATGAAAATTAAAATATTCAAACCACGCCCATTAAAATAACCCAAACACGCCCACTACAATGTTCAAAACACGTCCACTATAAATGTCTAAAACATGCCAGTTAGATTACTAAAAACCAAGACCACTATAATGTCCAAAGATAAGCCCACTAAAGTGTCTAAAACCCGTCCACTATAATGCATAACATCCACAATAATGTCTAAAACATACTCACTTGATTGTAAAAAAAAATACGAAAACTAAAGCGTTCAAAACACGCCCACTATAATGTTAAAAACAATAGTGGGCAAGTTAAAAACACTCCCAATATAGTGTCAGAAAATACGTCTACTATTGTGTCAAAAAATACAAATAACGTTATGAATATTCCCACAGTGAATATAGTAAATCAGTTTAAAATTAAATGTGAAAATATTTGTAGTCAGAAATACCAGTTATAAATGTTATAAATATGTACATAATCGCGAACAATTCTCGAGAAGAGATAATTTTGGACGGTTACAGTTACGAGATTACCGACGGAATGTCCGAATTCGTCAAATTAACCGAGATCAATTAGAATGCAGTCACCGTGGAAAGTAATTCGGTCCGAAAAAACGAAATTAATTATACATAATCGCCTGTAACTGTAATTTTCGAAAACGGGTGATACTCGGTCTGTAAACTGTAAAAAAAAATTAATTGGGATCAGCTATTTAATTAAAATTACTCGCTTCTTCATATTCGATCGGCAAACATCAGGGCCTGTTCTAGGATCTAGACCTAAAAAAAATACGTGATTGTTACGTTGTTTTTTCATAAAAGATACTGAAATCCTATACATATGCTCCGGCTGGACATTTTTTGCCCGACTTGGACTAGAACTTGAGCTATAGCTCTGGCAAACATTCCCTGTTCCGTTTCTGCATTCTGTAATCACAATATTGATAACTCAACTCATGCTTCTCGGTAAAACGTGTAGAGGTAATTGAACAACATCCACACTCGCAATCAGAATCGGTAAAACTTGTACAAATAATCGACTCTCAATCAGAATTTGCATATTGTAAAGTTAGCGGAAGATCATTTATAATCCGCGTAAGTTATGGATCCAGGATAACGGTAACAATTAGAAATTTTGAAGGATTGCAAGCGAAGAAGGATTTTTGCACCCCCACACAGTATCCATATTTCAAAGTCACTTATCGGTGCATTAATAATATTTCAAAGTCATCCGCCAGCGTGCAACCATCACTATTATTACAGCGCGGAGCTAAATTAACTTCTACGAAACATTCGTCCGTGTGTTCTCATCGAGAGATTAACTAGCTACAAGATCAGAACGCTGGATGAATGGGATGTGAATATTAATGGGCGCCGGTTCGGGAGGGAAAAATCGAAAAATTCGGTCGTTAAACCACGAATTTGGTTGTTTTTTTTACTGTTACGCAACTTCATTGTGTGGCTTCTGTATGAAGATTGTGGTATTTTCCCGCAGATGTTTCTTTCCAGCACGTTTTGATTTAAATTAATTATTGAAATGAGAGTTACTGTTAGATTTTTTTTCTACGAAATTCTAACGACTGTTTGCACTCCTTAATTAAGCATCAAATAAAATATCGAATTTATAAAAGCTTAAAAATGTAACTATTCTGACTTTTCTAAATTAGAAATTTTATACGCGTATTGAACACCGATTTAATGCGAAGTTCATAATATACTACTTTCAATTTATAAATGTATGTATATTCAAATTAATTATTTTGCAAGCATTAACTCATATAGCACACTTCATCCAGTGTACGTACATTTTACGTACATCTTATTCGATGGACGTTATACAGAGAGTTTTATGTAACACCGAACATTTTCATAATGAGAATTTTTTAAGTATACCTAAGCATACGTTGTGCATGCCCCGACGCTCGGTTTATTAAAAGATTTGAAGCTATAAACGAGTCTTTTCCACTCCCAGGCTAAGCATGAAGTAAAATTTCGAGTTTAGAAAAGCCTGAAAATTTGGTTTGGTCGCGTAGCGCGAAGCGCGGAGCGGCCAAACCAAATTTTCAGGCTTTTCTAAACTCGAAATTTTACTTCATGCGCCACCGTTACCAAACACTGATGCAATGTAAAGTTAAGAAGTGTGTTTTAAACTTCATAGTATGTCAGTGTTTTGTACTGGTGGCGCATGAAGTAAAATTTCGAGTTTAGAAAAGCCTGAAAATTTGGTTTGGCCGCTCCGCGCTTCGCGACCAAACCAAATTTTCAGGCTTTTCTAAACTCGAAATTTTACTTCATGCTTAGCCTGGGAGTGGAAAACACTCGTTTAAAGCTTCAAATTGAACTCTGTTAAAAAAAACAACGAGTATCTAAAGATTTACGGCATTTACGCTGTAATTGGGAGATGTATACTTAAAAGAAAAACTCCCTGTATGTACAAGTTGGCAACCTAATTTACACACCTTAAAAAATAAAGGTGTCAAATTGTATTAAATGCAAATGTTCGGTCCTACATAATACTCTCTGTATTTATGTACGTGATACGTACATTACTAAACGTTGTACGCACATGACTGTACGTTCGTTAAAAGTACACTACTGTACGTACGTAAAATGTACATAATAAAATATACGTCCATAGTATATCCATAATACGTCCATGATACGTCCATAGTACATCCATAATGCGTCCATGATACGTACATAAATATACGAGCCCCATTCCACGTCAGTTGATACAGTTTTTAAAAATGCACTTACTAGAACTACAACGCTTAGAATGCGAACATATTTTAATAAGAAGGGTGATCAAAAAGTAAGGTTACAAAATGTACACGTTTCATTGCAAGCTTTGTAACCTTACCTTACCCCTCGTATATTTGTAATATTTAGGCTCTTTATGTACAGAGAGTTTTTCTTCTAAGTATACCCCAATATAGTGTATACGCTGTAAATTTTCAGGTATTCGTCGTATTTAAAAAATGTTCAAATTGAAGCTTTAAACAAGTGGTCTCCAAACTACGGCCCGCGGGCCAAATCCGGCCATATTTTGAAATATTGTCGCTACGCGCTACGCGACCAAACCAAATTTTCAGACTTCTCTAAACTCAAAATTTTACTTCATGCTTAATCTGGGATTGGAAAACACTCCTTTAAAGCTTCAATTTGAAAATTTTTCAAATACAGAAAATAATATCTAAAAAATTAGGGCGTGTATCCCTAAAGAAAAATGTTAAGGCTTTTCTAAACTCGAAATTTTACTTCATGCTTAATTTGGGAGTGGACAACACTCGTTTAAAATTTCAAATTGAACTCTTTTAAAAACCAACGAATGTCGGAAAATTTACAGCGTATGCATATATATACAAAAAAAATCCTTTATAATATGGATTTTTTTTCATAAAGCTTCTAATCAAAAATATCGAAATATCGCCTGCTTCAATTAGCTTTGGAATTTGTAGGTATACTTAAAAGAATCAATCCCTCTATAAAAGTCAACGTATGTTTGTATATTCTCTATACATTCTTGAACGCTCGGAGCACAGTTAATCAAACTTGGTTAGAAAGTAGTATGTCCACTACGTACAGGGTGGGGCAGAAAAACCTATCCGATTTCAAAACGTTATAAAACCACTCAACTTGACAAAAAATGTTTTATTAACATATCGCAAATTTTATGCCATTTTTAAATTTAAGTTTTGAAAAGCACATCACTCAAATGTCGTCCTTGGGAGCGGATACACTGATTTAGGCGCTCGCGGTAGCTTTCCATGACTTTCACCGTCATTTCCACAGGAATTTCTTCAATTGCCCGAGCAATTTCCCTTCGTAAAGCAAGAAGGGTCCTTGGTCGATGCTGGAATACCTTCGATTTGAGGTAACCCCAAAGGAAGAAGTCACATGGAGTGAGATCCGGTGAGCGCGGCGGCCAGCCAATATCACCTCTCCATTGATCGTCGCGATGGGTGGGCGGTTCCACCATCCTGTTGAAACCACACATTTTCCACGCCATTTTCTTCCATTTTGGGTTGAAGAACATTTTCCAGCATGAAACAATAGCGCTCGCTGTTGACCGTTACGGTTTGCCCATTTTCTTCAAAAAAGTAAGGCCCCCAGACGCCTAGGCGGGAGAGAGCACACCACACAGTCACTTTTGGGCTATGGAGGGGTTTCTGATGGATTTCCCGAGGATTTTCGTCACTCCAATATCGAAAATTCTGCCTGTTTACGGCGCCACAAAGGTGAAAATGGGCTTCGTCCGTGAAGAGCACAACATCGTCTATTGGGAGTTCTCGGAGATCGCGACACAGGTTCATACGGGTTTCAAAATCCCTTTCAATTAATTCCTGTGCAACAACCATTTTGTAGGGATGCATTTTGAGGTCCCGGTGCAAAATTCGCCGAATACTGCGGTTGGAAATCGCCAAAGCGAGCGAATGTTTTCGTGCCGAACGACGCGGGGAACGTTCAATCGCGGCTCTCACATTGGCCACGTTTTCAGGTCCTGTTGCTGTTGCTGTCCTGGGACGTCCAGGCGACTTCTTTTTCAATGCTGAACCCGTCTGTCGAAAATTTGACACCCACACTTTAATCGTAGCGTGATGTGGAACAGGATCATGACGCCCGAGTCCGAAATGAATTTGAAAAGCACGTTGTGTAGCAATTATCGAACCGCCGTTTTCGATAAACCGCTCAATAACAAAAGCACGATGTTCACCAGACCAAGGCATGTTGACTAATGACAAATGGCATAAAACCGGCTTTCTAACGGTTTTCACCCCACTACTCTACCTGTTCCCTCTTCTGAGAAAAAGGGATTTGAAATCGGATAGCTTTTTCTGCCCCTCCCTGTATTTGTGACCTCTTAACACACACTGATAGGGTTAGACACCCCTAGCATCTTTGGGAGGTGGAGAAAAGTACACCGGGCAGGCATAAATACCACCTCCTAAAGGTGGTTAGGCCCACTACGCACAGTCAGTAATTGCCAGATTTTGTATGGGTGACTATTGCCATCCGGGTCCTTCACGATTTGGGGCTCAGTACCAACCTTGTCTTTGACAGCGCTGGACAAAAGTCATTGTTGGTGATTCCCGTTTTGGCGAGATGATGCTGGAAGCTGTAGTGTCCAGTAATGTAGCCGGTTAGAGTTCGAAGTTTCTGTTTTCTGAGTATTAGAAACTTCTTTGCTTTTTGGTAGTCAGGTGCTGACAGGTACGTCTGTTGGCGCTTTCAAAAATTGCGTAGATTTCGGTCTATGTTGCAGTGGCGTGTGCTGCTACCAGAAGATGTTTCCGGATAGCTAGGTTTTCGTAGTATAAACCCGCCCCACCGCACTTCTTTGCTTTTTGGTAGTCAAGTGCTGACAGGTACGTCTTTTGGCGCTTTCTAAAATTGCGTAGATTTCGGTCTATGTTGCAGTGGTGTGTGCTGCTACCGGAAGATGTTTCCGGATAGCTAGGTTTTCGTAGTATAAACCCGCCCCACCGCACTTCTTTGCTTTTTGGTAGTCAAGTGGTGACAGGTACGTCTTTTGACGCTTTCTAAAATTGCGAAAATTTCGGTCTGTGTTTGAGTGGCATCTGCTGCTACCGGAAGATGTTTTCGTAGTATAAACCCGCCCCCCAGCCTGTCTTTATTTTTGATCCATCTGTGAACACTACGCAGTCTTCCGATAGTGTCTGCTGGTTTGGGTTCACGATGTATTTCTTTTCGAAGATATACTGGGGAATCTTCTGATCTGTTTTGCTTCTCAGTAGGGGAGGTCCCCATATGAGTATGCTTCCGTGTCCTCCGGTTGTGATTTGATCTGACCATGTGTTCATGGCCCTCAGTCTTTCTGCAGTTAGTCTTGTTACACTCTTGATATGAGTGTCAAGAGGTGGAAGACATAATCTTGTTTCCATGGCGGCAGTGGGTGTTCTTTTGAAGGTCGCTGTTGTGCACGAGCAGGGCAGCCTTTTTCTATGGTTTAGTTTTTGTTTCGCCCCTTTTTGGTTAGTCTGGGGCCACCAGACTAGGGCTCCATATTCGAGTACCGGTCTAATAATACCTGTGTATATTCATAATGCTATCTTCCGAGATAGTCCCCAGGTGTTACCGATGCCTCTTCTGCATTGCCAAAAAGCTATGCTTCCTTCCTCAATTTTGTGTTCCAGGTGCTTTGGCCAGTTAGTTTCGAGTCTAGAAGTTTCATCGCTGGTGCTACAAAAACAGCTCACAGTATTTAACTGCATCGAAGAGATAAAACGGAAAATTCTAAAGCAAAAGAAATGTTCATAAAATATTCAATACAGGGATTGTTTTCAGTCGGCTCTTGAACACACCACATTTTCCATGCTAACTATGTAAAGCCGCGTTAATCCAGGTCAATGAAGTTAGTTTCGAGATTGATATACCCCAGGTGTTACCGATGCCTCTTCTGCATTGTCAGAAAGCTATGCTTCCTTCCTCAATTTTGTGTTCCTGGTGCTTTGGCCAGTTAGTTTCGAGTCTAGAAGTTTCATCGCTGGTGCTGCAAATACAGCTCACAGTATTTAACTGCATCGAAGAGATAAAACGGAAAATTCTAAAGCAAAAGAAATGTTCATAAAATATTCAATACAGGGATTGTTTTCAGTCGGCTCTTGAACACACCACATTTTCCATGCTAACTATGTAAAGCCGCGTTAATCCAGGTCAATGAAGTTAGTTTCGAGATTGATATACCCCAGGTGTTACCGATGCCTCTTCTGAATTGTCAGAAAGCTATGCTTCCTTCCTCAATTTTATGTTCCTGGTGCTTTGGCCAGTTAGTTTCGAGTCTAGAAGTTTCATCGCTGGTGCTGCAAAAACAGCTCACAGTATTTAACTGCATCGAAGAGATAAAACGGAAAATTCTAAAGCAAAAGAAATGTTCATAAAATATTCAATACAGGGATTGTTTTCAGTCGGCTCTTGAACACACCGCATTTTCCATGCTAACTATGTAAAGCCGCGTTAATCCAGGTCAATGAAGTTAGTTTTGAGATTGATATACCCCAGGTGTTACCGATGCTTCTTCTGCATTGTCAGAAAGCTATGCTTCCTTCCTCAATTTTGTGTTCCTGGTGCTTTGGCCAGTTAGTTTCGAGTCTAGAAGTTTCATCGCTGGTGCTGCAAATACAGCTCACAGTATTTAACTGCATCGAAGAGATAAAACGGAAAATTCTAAAGCAAAAGAAATGTTCATAAAATATTCAATACAGGGATTGTTTTCAGTCGGCTCTTGAACACACCACATTTTCCATGCTAACTATGTAAAGCCGCGTTAATCCAGGTCAATGAAGTTAGTTTCGAGATTGATATACCCCAGGTGTTACCGATGCCTCTTCTGAATTGTCAGAAAGCTATGCTTCCTTCCTCAATTTTATGTTCCTGGTGCTTTGGCCAGTTAGTTTCGAGTCTAGAAGTTTCATCGCTGGTGCTGCAAAAACAGCTCACAGTATTTAACTGCATCGAAGAGATAAAACGGAAAATTCTAAAGCAAAAGAAATGTTCATAAAATATTCAATACAGGGATTGTTTTCAGTCGGCTCTTGAACACACCACATTTTCCATGCTAACTATGTAAAGCCGCGTTAATCCAGGTCAATGAAGTTAGTTTCGAGATTGATATACCCCAGGTGTTACCGATGCCTCTTCTGCATTGTCAGAAAGCTATGCTTCCTTCCTCAATTTTGTGTTCCTGGTGCTTTGGCCAGTTAGTTTCGAGTCTAGAAGTTTCATCGCTGGTGCTGCAAAAACAGCTCACAGTATTTAACTGCATCGAAGAGATAAAACGGAAAATTCTAAAGCAAAAGAAACGTTCATAAAATATTCAATACAGGGATTGTTTTCAGTCGGCTCTTGAACACACCTCATTTTCCATGCTAACTATGTAAAGCCGCGTTAATCCAGGTCAATGAAGTTAGTTTCGAGATTGATATACCCCAGGTGTTACCGATGCCTCTTCTGCATTGTCAGAAAGCTATGCTTCCTTCCTCAATTTTGTGTTCCTGGTGCTTTGGCCAGTTAGTTTCGAGTCTAGAAGTTTCATCGCTGGTGCTGCAAATACAGCTCACAGTATTTAACTGCATCGAAGAGATAAAACGGAAAATTCTAAAGCAAAAGAAATGTTCATAAAATATTCAATACAGGGATTGTTTTCAGTCGGCTCTTGAACACACCACATTTTCCATGCTAACTATGTAAAGCCGCGTTAATCCAGGTCAATGAAGTTAGTTTCGAGATTGATATACCCCAGGTGTTACCGATGCCTCTTCTGCATTGTCAGAAAGCTATGCTTCCTTCCTCAATTTTGTGTTCCTGGTGCTTTGACCAGTTAGTTTCGAGTCTAGAAGTTTCATCGCTGGTGCTGCAAAAACAGTTCACAGTATTTAACTGCATCGAAGAGATAAAACGGAAAATTCTAAAGCAAAAGAAATGTTCATAAAATATTCAATACAGGCATTGTTTTCAGTCGACTCTTGAACACACCACATTTTCCATGCTAACTATGCAAAGCCGCGTTAATCCAGGTCAATTAAGTTAGTTTCGAGATTGATATACCCCAGGTGTTACCGATGCCTCTTCTGCATTGCCAGAAAGCTATGCTTGCTTCCTCAATTTTGTGTGCTTTGACGAGTTAGTTTCGAGTGTAGACGTTTTATCGCTGATGCTGCAAAAACAGTTCACAGTATTTAACCGCGACGAAGATATAAAACGGAAAGTTCTAGAGCGAAAGAAATGTTCATAAAATATTCAATACAGGCATTGTTTTCAGTCGGCTCTTGAACACACCACATTTTCCATGCTAACTATGCAAAGCCGCGTTAATCCATCGCTCATTTAATCTTAATAAGCTTATGTAATTATAAGTTTAATTGTAATTTAACACAACAATGAGCGCCAGATAGGATTTTTCCCGTGAGTTCAATCCTTCGCGATTGTTAACAAAGTTGCAAGCGGAGACCATAACAGGCGTGAAATGGCTTTAAAGGGAACTCGGCTAATGGCAAATATTTCCGTACGTACGCGAAAAGAGCAAAAAAAGAGACTTCCTTGCTTCACAAAACGCTTTCATCTCCTAATGGACCGCATCAATTGCTCTCCTACAAAGAGTAAAGAATAATAAAAGTAATCTCGCAAATAAATGAATGCGATTATAATCCTTGATTAAAGCGTGTGCGCCTTTTCTTGATCCTTGATTCACTTATTTTTGTGGGTATATTAATTTTGGATTGGTTAGTTAGTATGTGTAACTAAATCAAATTGACAGTACTAAATAGTCTGTCCACTTCTTGATTAAGCATAGAGTTTAAAAAACCCTGCAAATTTTGGTCGCTCCGCGAAGCAGAGCAGCATTTAATGATTAATTTCTTGTCCTGGGAAATAGATTTTAGGAAAAAAAGTCCTAGGTTAAGAAAATATACAGAACGGTAGAGTGTTCACATTGAAATTAAGTTTAATTATTTTTGTTAAGCCCAAATCAGGAAACTCAACTGCACGTCCGCAACTTATAGATATCAATCGCAAACACATCGGCCGATCTGAAAAGGTCAATAAATACGAAAGATGTAATGCGTGTTCCGATATCCAGGATGGAACAAATAAAAAAAATCAAGTAATTTGCTTACATTATTTTTGCGACAAGGTAATTTTCAACATCAAGAATACTATCAGATGTTGACAATTTTTGACAGCTTTAATCTCCGCTGCGCTACGCGACCAAGCCAAATTTTCTAAACTCCAAATTATACATAATCACCTGTAACTGTAATCTCCGAAACTGTAAAAAAAATAATTGGGATCAGCTATTTAATTAAAATCACTCGCCTCTTCATATTCGATCAGCAAACATTAGGGCCCGTTCTACGATAGGTCCTGTCCGGCCTAGACCTAAAAAAAAGACGTGATTGTTACGTTGTTTTTTCAATTTTTGACAGCTTTAATCTCCGCTGCGCTACGCGACCAAGCCAAATTTTCTAAACTCGAAATGTTACCTTATGCTTAGTCTAAAAACGTAATCACTTACCTAACATTTCACTAAATTCCAAATTGATAATTTTCTATTGATTTTTTCAATATAATTTGCATAAACTTATACGCCAACATTTATGTCAAAAATAGAGCGTAATGTTTCCTGTAATTAGTAGCTCACTGTTTCCCCTTTTATTGCGGGAAAACCTGTACGAAGGTAATCATTATCATTAAAAATGTCTCATCTAGCAAAAAAAAATGAAGGACATTTCCTAGACGAACCATTTACCCAAATGACAACTGTGGTGTTTCATAATTGTAAGTTCCAAATTACCGTGACCTAAGCTTTTGATGCCTGATAAATAACCTGCATCGCAGAATTTAAAGTAGGAAATGGAAACCGGATCATGACCCACTAAATTAATTTCGCAACCCACCACGTTCTTTTTTTGCACTCGATGAAATTGTTGTATTTCTGATGTTCAACTACTTTCATTATTTTTTTACACGCTTCATATTAATGCCTAAATATTCATTAAGATATGTTTAGAGATTCTGATTGAATCGAGGTTACTACAAGCATTTCGGAAACGAATTTCTTTGTACGTGTGAAATCTTGTGTTATTCAGTAGTTCAGTAGCCATTTAAAAACTCAAATGAGATTTAATCGATACCAAATTAAAATTCTATTATTTTTGTGATAGTTCTGTATTTAAGCATTGATATGGAAGTAAACGTAGTTATTATACCGCTAGTTATTTTGAATCTGGTTTTGCATAATATAAATTGATTACTAATCTGATAGCGGATTTTCGATTGAATAATGCTGCGAATGTGTGCTACTGGAATATGGAATAAATTACGATAGCAAGGAGTGTCCTTTACGACGACGTTTGTAAATTTAACAAGTAGGTAAATGTACCGTCTGACTCGTAGTTGAGATCTAGAAATGGCAATGGCATCGGAGTTATTAAAATTGGATCTGAAACTGACACATAAATCTCGAGGTGCCCGGGTCCAACAATGTGATATTAACGTGGGCCTGAAAGAGTGTGATAAATCGTTCAATTTGTGCAGCAATGCAACAAAAGATCGGGCCAACAGCAACGGCAACCGCAACAGGACGGAAAGGGAGATAAAATATCAGCCGTGAAAACGGCGCCCCGGGCGCAATTCCTTCGCACAATGACACATTGTTTTACATGTAAACAACGTGTAATTATATCGGAGCGCATATCTTCTCATTCTGCCGATTGCTCCGCGCTCCGCGGAATGAGGATAATACGGGTTGCTTTGTTGCTTTCCTTTGCTAATGACAGTATGCACACCTACGACATCAACATCGAGATCGAGATGAGGTTTCATTCATGGTACTTCACATACGCTCGGATTTGCATTTTTAGTAATTGTTAGGTGTTGGACGTAAATTTTATGGTACGTCCGGTACTAGAAACATCTACCAATGGACCTAGACCTTTTTTAGTTCAAAATTTTACTTCATGTGCCACGCCTATAACATTTTTTCAAAATATTGATACATATCTAACATCCCTACATCTAACCTGACCTAAGTCAACATATTCATTTGTCGTCAAACCTGACCAAGCTGTTTTTTTTTATTAGTTGCACAAGGAATTTTGCTTGTATTGAAATTGCAGTAATTGTTAAAAAGAATGAAACAGATAAGTGAAGTGAATCAATCCATCCATTTAAGCATCCATCCATCCAATCATGGATCCCGCATGATCAGTAGTGGTGATAATAAGAATTTGAATATTTAAAATATGAAGATATTAACATACCAGCGAAACGTGCATAATGAATGTAAGCACATTTATATCCCGAAACGATATCGAGTATTGATAAATGGCCGCATAAAATCTAATAATTTTAATTAATTTATTTTTTTATGGGCCCCATCTTTTACAGTTATGACCGCTCACAAAAGGAGGCAACGTCATGATGCGTGATTCGGTCACTATAAAGATTCTAATCACGATGCCTCGTCCGACAGAAATTGAATACTTCGAAACATTATCCCGTGGCTTAATTGTGATTTGTGGGATCCGAGCGAAACGCCGAAACGCCGATGCCGATCGGCCGATGTCAATTGCACCGCTATATTTCAAATAAATTTTCATAAACAAAAACCGTTTGAGGAATTTGAAGAGATCGAGGAGTGGATTTTGCGCGGTGCGGTGCGGTGCGCGCGCGGACCTGCCTTTGTTTATAGATTCACGGCGCATTAATGCGCGCGCGAGGGATATTTGAAGGAGACTCGACGTTCCGACGTTCCTCTCTGGCTTTGGCTTCCTTCGGCTTTGGAAGAGGAAGTGGCGCGTCACACCGTCAAGTTCAATGCCACCACTATTACAACTTAGAATAAGACTACGACCACATCGCACCGGTTACTTTTTAACCAAACCATTTCATTCTATTACACTGCTAATTCGCTCATGGGCGGGGAAAGGGGCATAAGTAAGATTTTGTGCAAATTGAGTTATCTGTTATAATACTTGTACCCCTTTCAGAGCTGTTCCGAGTAAAAGTACAATGTACTCGAGTACTGAGAACAAGTACTCTACACAAAATGTACTCGAGTATCAAATGCAAGTACGTAACAATAAGTACTTAACTTAAGTACATATATTGATGATCATATACAGGGTTTCCCGTTAATGTGGGGAAATGGATTATCCATAGATTCCTGGGATTAAAAATCTGATGATCTAACACAATTTATCTATATCCAAAAGTTTAAGGTTAAGCTGGAATTAGTCTTCAAAGTTAAAAAAATATTATTGTCTATATCGCGTATAAAACACTAAAATATTGTAAAATTTATGTATATTCGAAATTCACTTGAAATCTGTGTTTTATACGCGTGGCGCATGAAGTAAAATTTCGAGTTTAGAAAAGCCCAGAAAATTTGTCTCGGGTCGCTGCGCGACCCGAGATAAATTTTCACGGGGCTTTTCTAAACTCGAAATTTTACTTCATGCTTAGTCTGGGAGTGGAAAACACTCGTTTAAAGCTTCAAATTGAACTCTTTTAAAAAACAACGAATGTCGGAAAATTTACAGCTTTTGCATATGTTTATCTAAAAGAAAAATTCACTGTATCTTGCTGGTATTAGGATTTTGCAAAGGAAATTGCATATACCATATTCATATTTTATATTTTTCTGGCAAAACCGTACAAGGTTAGGTTAGGTTCTAATGGCAGCAGTTAGATTGCTCACTTAGGCCCAAAGGGCCCCTTGTGATACCATAAGGGTAAACAGACCTGCCTTCCCTCCCCACCTATACAAACCAATCCGAGCACCTTATGAACCCGATCAGATTTTTCACATCTAGGGGTGTGAGGTCCGTTAGTTCATTTGCATAGTGCATACCAAGGTACTTGATCCTTTTCCCTTCGAGAGCAGGGCATTGTCCCAGATAGTGGAGTACCGTCTCTGTCTCCTCCACATCCAGGCATCCTCTGCAAAAGTCGTTGTGCTCAAGACCCATCTTTTGTACATGTCTGCCTAGGAGGCAGTGGCCCGTGAGGATGCCTACCGCCTTCTTTATGTCGATTCTGCTAAGTGCAAATAATCTGTTGCTGTTTATAGTATCCCATATAGGCCATAGCTGCCTTGTTATGGGACACGTATCTTCTTCTCTCTACCTATGGTTGACCGATGCTATCATCTGGCCCCTAAGTAGTCTCTTGCATTCCACAAGAGAAATGTGGATGGAGAGTTCAGTAGACAGGTCCTTCATTCTTGCCCCCTTCCTTGCAAGGTCGTCGGCAATTGAATTTTCCCTGATATCACCGTGGCTAGGTACCCACATGAGTCCCACGTCATATGCAAGGTCTCTGACCACCTTTGAGGTGCAGTACGGACTATTCAGTATCCTAATAGCAGCTTGGCTATCAGTAATGAACCTGATACGGTTCCCCTGAAGGTCATTTTTGTGGATCCAGTCCGCTGCCACGCGGATGGCTGTGACCTCTGCCTGAAGAATGTTACAGTGGTTTAGAAGTCTAAAAAACTTTTTGAGATTGAAATCTTGTGAGAAGATTCCTTCCCCTACTCTGTCTTCAGACTTGGAACCATCCGTAAAGAGCCAGACGTCCTTCCTTGCCTTGAATTAACTTGCCCTCTAACCATTTGGTTTTGTCCGGGATGGAAGTGGAGAACTTATTTTTAAAATTCAGTTCTGGAATGCAGCTGTCAGTCTTCAGGGGGATATCGACAAGCTCATTCAGGATCCTTCCATGGCCCTGTTTGCTAGTGCTCCATATCCCAACTGAATTGATTCTGATCGCTGTAGTAGCTGCAGCATATCTGCAGTAGAGCTCGACTGGAGCTAGATTTAGTATAATATCTAGCGCTTTGGAGGGGGTGGACCTGACCGCCCCCGTTATGAGCAATTCGGCGGCTCTCCGAGCCTTGCCGAGTGCAGTTTGATGGATCCTTTTGTCGAGGACAGTCGGCCAGGCTGCGGCCGTGTAGAACATAATGGGCCTTACCACGGCCGTGTACATCCAGTGAACAACGGTTGGTTTCAGTCCCCAGTTCTTGCCCACTGCTCTTTTTCAGGAGTACAGCGCGACGAGCGCTTTCCGTGCCCTCTCCTGGATATTGGGCTTCCAACTAAGCTTCTTGTCGGTTAGAATGCCCAAATATTTAGCTTACTCTTTTACCACCAGTTCTGTGCCGTTTAGAGTAGGAACTTTGAAGTTCGGTACTTTATGCATTCTGGTCAAGAGTACAAGCTCAGTTTTGAGGGGGTTTACTTCTAGTCCACACTTCTCACACCAGCGGGTTACCTTGCGGAGTGCCTGCTCCATAAGTTTGGATAGGATGTTTAAGTGTTTGCCAGAGACTCGTCAGAGTAGGCAATTGCCCTACACCCTACAGACTCTAGTTCTTTCAGTAGGTCATTTATGACTACTTTCCATAGTAGCGGGGAGAGGACCCCCCCCCCCTTGAGGGGTACCCCTATTAACCTCTCTTCTTGAGTGTGAGCCACCCAGCGAGGAGATAACGTGCCTGCAGCCCCCTTATGAAGAGGCATATCGACTCGTCAATGTGCAGGTTTCTGAGAGCAGACAGAATTGCTTCTGGCTGCACAAAGTTGAAGGCTCCTTCGATATCTAGAAATACCGCCAACGTAAACTCCTTATTGCACATGGACTTCTCAACCTGGCTAATAAGAGCGTGCAGCGCCGTGTTCACTGATCTGCCCTTAGTATAGGCGTGTTGGCTAGTTGACCAAAGGTTTGGATTGATGCGTTTCTTTATGTACGCTTCAACTAGTCTCTCCAACGTCTTGAGTAAGAAAGACGATAAGCTGATTGGCCCATAGTCCTTCGGTGTTGAGTGGGTTATTTTCCCTGCTTTGGGTATGAAAACCACATTTGCCTGTTTCCATCTCTGGGGGATGTACGATAGAGTTAGGCAGGCTTCAAATATTACTTCCAACCAGGGATTTATAATATCTGAGGCTATCTGTAATTCAGCAGGAATGATCCCATCAGGGCCTGCAGCTTTAAAAGGCTTGAAGCTTTTTACACTCCAAGCCAGTTTGTGCCCGCTCAAGATATCATATATGGGGCAGCTCCTCCTGGGTGCCGGGCGACCCCCTTTTTCTCCAGAGTCAGAGGGAGGAGGGAAAGTGGGTATCCATCAGCGCCGTTAGGGTTTCCTCGCATAAAGTGGTCCAGTCACCACCCTGCTTCATGAGAAAAAACGGGATAGCTGGATTTCCCGATAGTATCTTTCTGAGCCGACTGGCCTCGGAGGTTTCCTCAATTTTGTTGCAAAACCGTACAAGATACCAAACATTATTAAGAGACAAAAAATATAAACGAAAACGGTGTAACATAATCTCTAAATAATCTCACACTTCTACCCTTGATTATGTAAACTTTCTCCACTTGAATTTATTAGTATGTAAACTTTTAAATTTTTTTAAAAATCTAAAAAAAGCACGCATTTTTATCAAGGTTAGTATCAATGTAGGGCGTTCATTTTCCCCAGAAAAAAAAAATGTAACACACCCAGCTCGAGTTGAAATTATTTTAGAAAATCGACTTAAATGAAACTTGTGACTCTGAGCCCAAACACAATTTTTGTGTTAAAAAAATGGACGTTAGCTCAAATTAAAGATCAATTAATTCTAAACGAAATTATGACGAAATTCAATCATCTTGAAAATGTTATATATTCTTAAAATTTCTCCTAAAAAACTCACATTTACAAAATGTTCACATTACGCACTCAAATCGCTCCCTTCCTTAAATAACTTAACCAATTGGATTAATTCGAAAAGCATTCAATTTGGAATAAAACATGCTTTAATTTGAGTTGCAAAAGTTTTCAGAGGTTTAAAAATTGGGCTCAGCACACGCATAGAAAGTTAGGCTTTAGTGGATTTAACGATTCTCTAGGGTTACTAAAGATTGCTGAAATTGGTGTAAATATTTTTTTGCGGAAACAAGGTAGCTTGAATTGTTTCTAATGTTGTTAAGGTCTCGGATTTTTTTAAATTTTTATAAAAAAATAAAAAAAATTCACGCAAAAATCGTATTCTTCCATACCTACCTACCCCTTATGAAAACCTTAATTTAAGCTGACATTTTTAATTTAAAAAAAAAATCACACGCATTTTTATTAATATTTGTATCAATGTGAAGTAGATATTTTCCCCAGAAAAAAAATCTTAATCTCTGGAGATGAAAGTTGTGACTTTGAGCGCTTGTAGCAAACACAATTCTTGTGTTGAAAAAAAGCGCTGTTTTATGACAAATTTCCATTATCTTGAAAATGTAATATTTTCTTAATATTTCTCCTGAAAAACTCACATTTACAAAATGTTCACTTGACGCACTCAAAACGCTCCCTTGCTTAAATAACTCAACCGATTAGATTAGTTCGAAAAGGATGCGATTTTGAATGAAACAAGCAAATTTCATGACAAATTTCAAATATCTTGAAAATTTAATATTTTCTTAATATTTCTCCTAAAAAACTCACATTTACAAAATGTTCACTTTACGCACTCAAAACGCTCACTTGCTTAAATAACTCAACCGATTAAATTAATTCGAAAATGATGCGATTTTGAATGAAACAAGCTTTAATTTGAGTTGCAAGAGTTTTCAGAGGGTTAAAAATTGCGCTCAGCACAATCGTCCAAAATTAGGGTTTAGTGGATTTAACGATTTTTTATGGTTACTAAAGGTTGCTAAAATTGGTGTAAATATTTTTTTTCTACGGAAAATAATTAGCCTAATGTTGTTTAAAAGGTCTCAGATATTTTGAAATTTTAGAAATAATAGAAAAATTCATGCGAAATATGGCCCCTTACAAAAACCTCAGTTTTAGGTGAGATTTTAATTTTTTTAAAAATCTGAAAATAATCACTCGCATTTTTATTAATATTAGTATCAATGTAAGGTAGTTATTTTCCCCAGAAAAAAGTTCTTAACACACCCTGCTTGAATTAAAATTATTTTCGGAAGTTCACTTAGATGAAACTTGTGGCTTTGAGCGCTTGTCACAAACCCAATGCTTGTTAGAAAAATGCACTTGAGCTCAAATTAAAGATCATTTAATTCTAAATACGCTGTTTTATAACGAATTTCAATTATTTTAAAAATATTATACATTCTTAATATTTCTCTTAAAAAACTCATATTTACAAAATGTTTACTTTACGCACTCAAAACGCCCTCTTGCTTAAATAAATGAACTGATTGGAATAATTCGGAAAAGATTCGATTTGGAATAAAACAAGCTTTAATTTGAGTTGAAAAAGTTTTCAGAGAGTTAAAAATTGCGTTCAGCACAAGAGTCCAAAGTTAGGTTAACGATTTTCTATGGGTACTAAAGGTTGCCAAAATTGATGTAAGTATTTTTTTTTTGCGGAAAATAAGTTGCCTGAATTATTTCTAATGTTGTTAAGAAGGTCTCGAATTTTTTTGAAATTTTTATTAAAAATAAAAAAAATGCACGTGAAAACTGTATTTTTCCATTCGAAAACTTGATTTTTAGGTGACATTTTAAATTTTTTTAAAAATCTGAAAAAAATCAGACGCAATCTTATTAGTATATCGCCCCCAATCTCTTGTAAAAATAGTGTGATGAGAACAAAATAATTAAAAGAATTAATAATCATTTTTTTGAGAGCGGTCTCTGTGCTCGTAAATTTTTCCTCCAATTGGCCAACATACTAGGGAAATGCCCATTTCACAGTCTATTTTTAATATGCAGGTTATTACCCATCAAAGTGTGTGAATTTTTTGACAGAAATTTGTATAGCGGTTACGGGTTAACAAAAGGAAAAAAGTGATTGTCTATATCCTAGCGCTAAAACGTGATTTTATAAGTATGTTTGATACAGAAAGTTTTGTCTTAGAAATTCACTCATCGCCCAAGGAACAAATCCATTTAAGTAATGTTTCATCAACATTAAAACAACGTTTAATGTTGCTGCACTGTTGATATAACGTTATTTGTTTGTTTTTTGTTCAGTGGGCGGAGTGCATGTGAAATTTAGGTAAGTAATATTTATATTTATAAAAACATTAAATACATAAATACAGTAACGACTATGAATAATTAATGGATAAATAAATAATAATATGACGCAATTAAATCTATTTCGTCCATGCTTATTACTCAGCGTAGCACAACTGAATGATAGACGGCACCGAAGGCTCGGCGGCGAACTCGCCTAGCACCCGCTTGCAAAACGCGTTCAATCCGCTCCGTATAAGAGCTAAAAGCGGAGCGGAAAAAACGATCCGCTTGCAAAACGCGTTCAATCCGCTCCGTATAAGAGCTAAAAGCGGAGCGGAAAAAACGATCCGACGGATCGTTTTTTCCGCTCCGCTTTTAGCTCTTATACGGAGCGGATTGAACGCCTTTTGCAAGCGGGTGCTAGGCGAGTTCGCCGCTAAAAACGTCCATCTAAGAGCGCCCTAAGTATCAATGTGAGGTTTTTATTTTTCCCAGAAAAATGTCTGAACACAGCCAGCTCAAATTGAAATTATTTTTAATAGTTCACTTAGATGAAACTTGTGACTTAAAGCGCTTGTCGCAAACACAATTCTTGCGTTAAAAAAATGCACTTAAGCTCAAATTAAAGATCATTCAATTTTAACCACGCTGTTTTACAACGAATTTCAATTATCTCAAGAATGTTATATATTTTTAATATTTATCCTAAAAAACTCATATTTACAAAATGTTCACTTTACGCACTCAAAACGCTCCCTTGCTTAAATATCATAAACGATTGGATTAACTCAAAAAGCATTCGATTCGGAATAAAATAAGCTTAAATTTGAGCTGCAGTAGTTTTCAAAGAAACAAAAATTGCGCTCAGCAAAAGCGCTCAAATTTAGACTTTAGTGGATTTATCGATTTTCCATTCTTACTAAATGATGCAAACATTGGTTGATTGGCAAACATTTTTTTCTGTTGAAAAGAAGTAGCCCGCATTGTTTCTAATGTTGTTAAGACAGTGTGTGACTTATTTGATTTTTTTTAGAAAAAATTAAAAAAAAAATCACGCGAAAATTAACCCATTACGAAAATCTCAAATTTTAAGTAAAATTTTGTATTTTTTTTAAACCAGAAAAAAATTACACGAGTTTGAATTAAACAAAAATGATGGTCAAGTTATTATTTTTCTATGTAATAGTTATGACACCCATTTTGACAGTTGTGATATATTTTATTCTGAGGAGTGTCTTTTACTTCCAGATTAAGCATGAAGTAAAATTTCGAGTTTAGATAAGCCTTAAAATTTGGGAATCTAACTAAAACTACATTTTCAGGCTTTTCTAAACTCGAAATTTTGTTTTATGCGCCACGCGTATAAGACACCGATTTAAAGGAAAAAGGAAAATATATACTGCTACGATGTGATTGATATCAATATTTACCGAGATACATAACACAAAAATTGGTTTTCTTTTATTTAGTTTGATTTCGTGGATAGACGACAAAATATAACTGAAATCAGTTATAATTGAATTTAATAATGCATTTTTTTTATTAAAATTTGAAATGCGTAATAAAAAAGTGTTATAATAATAATAATAATAATAAACAATCTTTATTCCTTTAAAAATATACATAAGAAAGAAAATAAACATATACTTAATATAGGAATTTGCGTCAAGGGAAACACGTATGTATAGCAATGTTATACAATTTTTGTTAGACGTAAAAAGTTTTCCAATAATTTTAAACAGATGTTTTTTTAGATTTCTTGTCTGAATTATTTTTGATTTAGATTAGCCTAATAACGTTAGTTATTCTACAATATCCACAACATACAATAATAACCAAATTCAATCACATTCTAAAAGATTTTTTTCATTCATATATTACTTAACTAATGTGGAATATCGCGCGTAAAACACTTTATCAAATATCTTCAATTTGGTTCTCATTAATCACTTGATGAAACATGTTTACAATATTGATGATTAAATAAAAGTCACTTGGTTTGTTTCACTACTATTATTTTATCAACGGCCTTTTACAAAAAATAAAAAAGTGCATAAAGGGAAAAGAATTTAATATTATTATGACGAACCCACTCAACCTGAGAAAAGTATTTGTAAATAATAAACCAGCAATTAATAAAAATCAAAAATGCGGTATTTATGAAATCAAATGTAGTGAATGCGATGCAATATACATTGGACAAACGGATAGAAGTTTTGAAAAAAGACTAGATGAACATAAAAAATCCATCCTAAATAATAAAAAAACAACGGGGTTTGCCCGTCATTGCATCGCATCCAATCATTTTTTTTATTCAGACGATTTTCAAATTTTATATTCAGGTAATAAGGGACGAGAATTGAATTTCAGAGGAGGCCTGGAAATTAGCAAGGCAATAAAACAGGGAACACACATCGTAAACGAGTACGAAGACATCTGGAACTCCCCCTTATTACCTGACCTTTAAAAAAATATGTATATATAACTTGTAAAATATTTTTCTGTATTACTCCTTGAGAATGACGATAAGTCGAAACTGAGAGAATAAAAAAATAGTAGTGAAACAAACCAAGTGAATTTTATTTAATTATCAATATTCCATGTATGTTAAGCAAAATATTCTCTCTTGGTAAATTAGATCAGGTGAAGATTGCTTGCTCAGCATTTAATCATAAATAATTATAATTTATATGTGTATATTAATTTAATAATCAACATCCAATCAATTTATAAACCGTCATTTCGCTACAATTTTATTGTTATCGCGTTAAATTGCGATGCGTGCATATTATTCACGACAGCTTGTCGGACTGTGCATTAACACTTATATGCACGGTTATAACAATAACATTTCGCATGTCTAGTACGTATTTGTCAGTCATTATCAAGGATTCAGTGGGGGGCGGTTTTATTGATTGCGAATGCTACACGTAATTTATTCCAAGTTCATCCGACTGTTAACAGATAAAACACAATACTGCGTCTAATTCACGATATACTCGTATTAAAATATTAGATTGTGTTGGATAATATGATAACATGGTAGATAGCAACAAACTAAACGAGATGATGGCACAAGATTACCAACTACATGGAGGTCTTTATATTTTATAATAAGCCATTTTTTTTATTTTTCGCTCGAAAATTCTGTTAATATGCAAAATAGCCCAAAAAGTTTCGAGTGAAAGTTAAAGATCGATCGAGTTAAAGATATATTTGAACCTCACTTAAAATCAGTGTTTTATACGCGTGGCGCATAAAGTAAAATTTCGAGTTTAGAAAAGCCCAGAAAATTTGTCTCGGGTCGCTGCGCGACCCTCGACAAATTTTCACGGGGCTTTTCTAAACTCGAAATTTTACTTCATGCTTAGCCTGGAAGTGGAAAACACTCGGTTCTAACTTCAAATTGAATTTTTTTAAAAAACAATGGATGTTGGCAAATTTTATATTTTCTCCGGCTAGAGTCAGTTTATTTTGTTTAAATCTTTAAATATTCGTATTTTTTTAAGAGTTCAATTTAAAGCTCTAAACGAGTGTTTTCCACTCTCGGACTAAGCATGAAGTAAAATTTCGAGTTTAGAAAAGCCCCGTGAAAATTTGTCAAGGGTCGCGCAGCGACCCGAGACAAATTTTCTGGGCTTTTCTAAACTCGAAATTTTACTTCATGCGCCACGCGTACAAAACATAAAAATATTGTGAAATTTATGTATATTTGAACTTTACTTGAAATCAGTGTTTTATACGCGTGGCGCATGAAGTAAAATTTCGAGTTTAGAAAAGCCCAGAAAATTTGTCTCGGGTCGCTGCGCGACCCTCGACAAATTTTCACGGGGCTTTTCTAAACTCGAAATTTTACTTCATGCTTAGCCTGGAAGTGGAAAACACTCGATTCTAACTTCAAATCGAATTTTTTTAAAAAACAATGGATGTTGGCAAATTTTATATTTTCTCCGACTAGAGTCAGTTTATTTTGTTTAAATCTTTAAATATTCGTATTTTTTTAAGAGTTCAATTTAAAGCTCTAAACGAGTGTTTTCCACTCCCGGACTAAGCATGAAGTAAAATTTCGAGTTTAGAAAAGCCCCGTGAAAATTTGTCGAGGGTCGCGCAGCGACCCGAGACAAATTTTCTGGGCTTTTCTAAACTCGAAATTTTACTTCATGCGCCACGCGTACAAAACATTAAAATATTGTGAAATTTATGTATATTTGAACTTCACTTGAAATCAGTGTTTTATACACGTGGCGCATTAAGTAAAATTTCGAGTTTAGAAAAGCCCAGAAAATTTGTCTCGGGTCGCTGCGCGACCCTCGACAAATTTTCACGGGGCTTTTCTAAACTCGAAATTTTACTTCATGCTTAGCCTGGGAGTGGAAAACACTCGATTCTAACTTAAAATTGAACTTTTTTAAAAAACAACGAATGTTGGCAAATTTTATATTTTCTCCGACTAGAGTCAGTTTATTTTGTTTAAATCTTTAAATATTCGTATTTTTTTTAAGAGTTCAGTTTAAAGCTTTAAACGAGTGTTTTCCACTCCCAGACTAAGCATGAAGTAAAATTTCGAGTTTAGAAAAGCCCCGTGAAAATTTGTCGAGGGTCGCGCAGCGACCCGAGACAAATTTTCTGGGCTTTTCTAAACTCGAAATTTTACTTCATGCGCCACGCGTACAAAACATTAAAATTTTGTGAAATTTATGTATATTTGAACTTCACTTGAAATCAGTGTTTTATACGCGTGGCGCATGAAGTAAAATAATAATAATAATAATAATTTCTGTATTACTCCTTGAGAATGACGATAAGTTGAAACTAGTCGGAGAGAATAAAAAAAATAGTAGTGAAACAAACCAAGTGACTTTTATTTAATTATCAATACTTTATCAAATGTTCAGAAAATTCAATATCGCGCGACATTCCAGTGAATTTGTTGTAAGATAGAAATAAATGGAAAAAAATATAAATCTTTGCAAAGAAACTTCTTACAATGTGACTGATTTAATTTTTCAATATTTGTTATGGATATTGCAGAAAAAAATTAAATCTAAGACGTGATTACGATACTTAACCAATTTTTGATTTTAATTTATGAAATAACGGTAAAAGTAGGAAATATTTTATTTAGACAAGCAGAAAGTTTGTACTTTCCTCAAACTATTCTAATTTTTTTTTTTAAATTTTATCTCTAAATAAGGATGCAGTCGGTCGATTTTCCCTTAAAAATGACTAAGGAGTAAAATCTAAGGTTTTTTTGTAACAAATTGACATATAAACTAGCAAACAAACAAAAAATAGGCAGGTAGCATTTGCTGCCAGCCCATCAATTTCTAGTTATGATTATCTAAGTTTAATTTGTTTGCATGGTACAATTATGAGTTTAGTTTAGTGTATTTAATTAAAATTCTAGTAAGATAACAATGAAACATTTCAACCAGTTGCAAATAAAAGCAAACATTTTAGGCAGACGGTAATTCTCGTCTTCCTGTTTACCGCAAGGTTTTGAAATGATTTAATGACAAGATTGCGATCTTCAATGCTCTTCCTATGTGGACAAGCCGGCGATTGCTGCAGTTGCAATTTCGTGTAATTGGAAAGAGATTTCGATGATCGATAATATTGTTTGTAATATATTTGGAGTTGTTGGATGTAGATGTGGACAAGTGGAGAACGCAGTGGATTTAATGGGCACCGGGCAGCAAGCTGGAGTTATGCGCAGGCATTCGTATATTAATTATATTTATGATAGCGGAATTTACCTATCTCCGATGATGATGATGGTTTGATGGCAGGGGAAATGGGCAATAGGCAATGAAGAAAACAGAGCCAAGCAGGACAAGAAGCAGCTCTAGGAGTAGTGAGTACCCGGTACACACAGTGTAGCGTGGGGGACTAGTTTTCAGATTGACTGCGACTGCCGGCTTCGCGAGGCGCAGCGCGCACACCAAAATCCGTAACCACCGTAACCAGTAATCAAGTTCGAAGCGCGCGCAAAACTTTTCAAAACTTTGCCGAAAACCGAAAAAATCAAAAAACCACTGCAATGGTGCCTTCCAGTGGATAAGTGTTGTGTTGTTGTGTTTCTGGTGGTGCGAGATGTAAATTAACAATTTTTTTCGGGAAGAGATTTATTGGCATCATGGAGACTTTTTGCACCACCTCCAGGCACTCCAAGTACAGACCAACCCTTAACTCCAATAGTTTCTATCAGCCTTCTACCTATAGCAGGAATTACAGACAGGTGGGTGATGAATTTCACATCTTTCTGTCAAAGTACATATTTGCTTTTCTTGAGAATATCAACAAACATACCGGCATCAAATATTTTACATTTACATCGCTTTAGCCATGGGTGTATCCACAATTTTCATTAGGGAGGGGCCACGACATAAAAAATATATACAGGGTGCCTACGCTAAACCGTTCGTTTAAAGTTTATGGGGTTGCCTTTGCACTAAAAATTCTTGTCATATGGTTGAATCAGCTCTCCTCATGTGAAATATTTTCAACTTTATATCACTTCTGGTTCCACCGGAAGTAGCACCAAGTTTGTTATTTTAAATAGAACACCCTATATATTAGCTACTTTTTGGGTTTCTCGTTTAAATTGCAACATATTTTATTTGAACATATGTACACTTATCTCTTATAGTTTCCAAGAAAAAAAAAATATTTCTAAATTTCTGACCTCTAAAAGGCATCTTGAAATCTGTCTGTAACTTTTCTTAAGAATAAGATAAAAATATGATTTATATCTCTACTTGTACCTAGAGGATGCCTCTATGAGTGAATTAATTGGAAACTGTAAATTTTGACAATGAGTGTTCTTAAAATGTCAATATCTAAGTGCCCTCTTCAATATCTAGAAATTCAATTTTTTTAAATAGAATGACCCAATTTTTATCACATGGTACGATTGGGGGAAAAATTTCCTACAAAAAAGTATACTAAAAAAACTATACTCCTAAAGCAAGTAGTTTTTGAATTATTTCGAAAATTCGGTTTTCATCGCATTTATGCAGGGAATAATGCGCGCATAAGTCGCAATTGAATTTTAGTAGGCCAGTAGTATGCTTTTGTTTTGTCGCGATTGTATTACGAAATGTCAATTAATAAAAAGAATTAGTACAAAGTTTTACAGAAATCAACAAAATGAATAATTACACAAATCAACAAAGTATTAATTTATTCTTTTTATATGGCAACTGCCAATTGAACAAAATTTGATTCCAATCTTCTAAATCTTGTTTTATTCATCGGCGGCAAATTTGGATAAGTTTCATTAAATATTCTACATGTTCGCGTACCAATTGCCATGTATAAAGAATAAATTGATAATTTGTTGATGGGTGTATTTATTCATTTTGTTGATTTGATGTTTATTATTTGACATTTCGCATTACATAAGCCACAAAACAAAAGCATTACTACTTGCCTACTAAAATTCAGTTGCGACTTATGCGCGCATTATTCCCTGCATAAATGCGACGAAAAACGAATCTTCGAAATAATTCGAAAACCACTTGCTTTAGGAGTATAGTTGTTAATACTTTTTTGTAGGAAATCTTCCCCCCAATAGTACCACGTGATAAAAAATGGGTCATTCCATTTAAAAAAATTGAATTACGAGGTATTGAAGAGGACACTTCGATATTGACATTTTAAGAACACTTATTATCAAAATTGACAGTTTCCAATTCATACACTCATAGAGGCATCCTTTAGGTACAAGTAGAGATATAAATCATATTTGTGTCTTATTCTTAAGAAAAGTTACAAACAGATTTCAAGATGCCTTTTAAAGGTCAGAATTGTAGAAATATTTTTTTTGCTTGAAAAAGTGTACATATGTTCGAATAAAATATGTTGCAATTCAAACGAGGAATCCAAAAAATTACTAATATATAGGGTGTTCCATTTAAAATAACAAATTTGGGGCTACTTTCGGTGGAACCGGACGTAATATAAAGTTGAAAGCATTTCACATGAGAAGAACTATTTCAACCATATAATTATGATTTTTTTCAAATTTTTAGTGCAACGGCAACCCCATAAACTTTTAACGAACGGTTTAGCGTAGACACCCTGTATATTATATGTATATAATTGTCACAAAATGATGAATTTGATGTTAATAGCGTTAAAATCAGGGTTCGGCGATATATATCATCAGATATTTATCATGACCAGACCTTGGACGAATCCTAAAAAAAAATCGAATCGCGAACCTGAATCACGTAATGTGATTCGAATCAGAAATACTCGAAAAAAGTTTGGATTAATTGAGTTACTTGAAGATGATGAGAACTTTGATAAAAACACTTGGAACCTTTCTTCAACAATTTATTTGTAACCAGATGTACAGGGTGGTCTAATTTCGATGTTGCTTATGGGCATCTTAGTAAATATAAGAGTTAAAAAAAACCGATGGCGCAGTCGCGATCTCTTTTTTTTTTAGACTAGGATAATGTCGAAAACAAAAATGCACCATCTTGTTTTTTTTTAGAAGTTATAGGGCAAAATCGGGTTTTCTTGATTTTTAATAATAATAATAATAATAAACTTTATTCCAATAGATAAGTAGACAATATAATAATAACACATAATAGCACAATAATATGATCATTACTAACCACCACTTGATATCAGAAACCGTCAGAATATAATGGAATTTAGATCAAAGTACATAAACTCCTCTACTATATACGGCTCAATTTGCCGCAAAATTTCAAACAAATATTTTTTGTATTTTACGAGATTCATTTCTGTTCTAATAAATACTGGTAGTTTGTTGAAAAATCGCAAGCACAAGTAATGAACACCCCTCTCAGTCAGTGTAAATTTATGTTTTGGGTACATAAACCTACACTTATGCCTCGTTCCATAACTATGTTCATTTATATCGGATTTGAAGTATTAATTATATTTCCTGACAAACGTCTTACAATTTACTTACAATTTTGTTGATATACCTCAATAACAAATATGCATTTTGCATATAATCCGAGCCTTACTAATTAGTGTTGCAATATATTTTATAGTTATTGCATAAAACAATACGAGCCCTAACAACTATATATTGGGACAAAATCAAATTCATATAAAATTCAGGTATTGGACAGTTTATTTAAGTTTTCTAGTATTTTTTTAATTTAATACTATGTAATTATTTAATTAGAAACAGTTATTGCCAATCAACAACACAAAAAACAAATTAATTATTCAATCACCTCTAATTTACAAGAAAAATGTTAATTTTGTTTGTAAACTAAATATTGGGACATTGCACGAATTTTATTTCTAAAAAGGAGTAACAACGTCCTTATATTTTATGACAGCTCGAATTCGGCTAGGCATTGACTCAACTAAGGATCTGCATGTTTCAGGAGAAATTTCATTCCAAATATGCTCTATCTTGTCTCTAAGTTCAGGTAATGTCCGTTGTGGGTTGTTCCTCAATGTTTGTTTCATTTTATGCCATACTGTTTCAATGAGATTAAGGTCAGGACGGCTGGAAGGCCAAGAAAGAACATTTACGTTGTGGTCGCCAAACCACTTTTTTGTGGTTTTGGCCGTATGACAGGCCGCCCCATCCTGTTGAAAAATGTAATTTTCGTGAACATTTAACTTGGCGATACTTGGTAGCAAACTGTTTTGCGGTATTTGTTGATATTTCGCAGCATTCACGGTACCATCAATAAATTCAAAACATCCTAATCCTGAAGCTGTCATGCAGCCCCAAATCATCACTCCTTTAGGAAATTTTACGGTACGTTTTAGGCAATCCTTGTGAAATGCCTCATGTTTTGAGCGAATCACGCGTTTGCGGTAATCACCAACACATACGTCGAATTTTGATTCGTCACTAAAAATTACTCTGGACCAGTCTGTAGCTGACCAAGATAATTTAGATTTTGCCCATGTGAGTCTGGCTTTCTTTTTTTTTTCCGTCAATAGTGGTTTTTCCTTTGCCTACAAGAAAATATTTCTTTTTAAATGCACTTTTAAATTGCTACTTGAAATTCAACCTTATAAAATTTAAGTCCACATTTATGAATCCACTGGCGGCAGCATTCCCTTGACAGATTCAATCCAGTTTTGTGATTCCATTCAGTCGTAATTTGCCTTAAAGTATTTCTTCTCCCTTTTTTGCACAGTTTTACTAATAATCTCTTGTTTCTATTAGAAACGAATGTTGGACGACCCGAACTTTTGCCTTTTTTGTCTAGGATATTTCCGGTTTCTCCATAATACTTAATTATATTCCACACTGTTGTTTTAGGAATATTAAGTTCATCCGCCATTTCACGTATCGTTGTATTTCGGCAATAAATTTTAATCACAAACTCACGAATTTTGGAACTTGTAGAGATACCACGCACCATTTTGTTCAATAAAAGCAGCGATTCACCCGATACGATAAGAAAGCAACTACCAAGTAATCAGACGTTTCGTTCTGCATTGTTTTCACAGCTTACTTGTCTTATTTTGTTTCATTTTTAACAGTTATTTTATACTGTCCCAATATTTAGTTGCCACACAAAATGAACATTTTCCTTGTTAATCAGAGATGATAGAATAGAATAGTATAATAATTTTGTTTTTTGTGTTGCTGATTGGTCCTCATTGATGTTAATTAACTAATTACATAAAATTAAATTTAAAAAAAAGAAAAAAAAAGAAATAAACTGTCTAATACCTGAATTATACATGAATTTGATTTTGTCCCAATATATAGTTGTTAGGGCTCGTATATACCCACTACCGTTATTAAGCTATTATTATTTTTAAATAATGTCCTGCAAGAGTCGTACGGACTTAAACCTAACATGGTTCTCAGCGCACGCTTTTGCAGATTCAATATTTTGTTGAAATGCGTGGAGCTACCCCAGAAAACAATACCATTGCGAACTATTGACAAAAAATGTGAACTATATACTAATTTTAATATACAAAAGGATACATTTGGTTTTAAAATTTTCAACATATAGCAGGTTGTACATAAACGCGAAGACACATATTCGATATGTTTTTGCCATTTTAATTTATTGTCAATAAATATTCCCAGAAATTTGGTGTCTCCTATTATATCAACACTAGTTTTATTAATAGTTATTTGCTGAGGAAGGTGTGTACCCTCGAATTTTTTAAAGATGATATAGTTTGTCTTACTCTCGTTTAAAATTAGTTGATTGTTATCAAACCAAGTTTTTATCATCTTCAACAAAACGGTGATGTTACTCTCTAAATCTAAGATATTCTTAGATCGTACACAGATATTCGTATCATCAGCATAGTTGATGATATTATATGTTTCATTGTCAATTATTTTAAACATATCATTTATGTATATATTAAAAAGGAATGGACCCAGGACACTCCCCTGAGGCACCCCCAGGACTATGTCCAAAGCATTCTACCGATATGTAGTGCTTCCGGATATCACTTCTACTAATTGTTTTCTACCAGTTAGATACGTTTTGAACCAATCATATGCTGCACCTCTAATTCCATAATTATACATTTTAGAACGCAGCACACTATGGTTGATACAGTCGACCGCCTTGGACAAGTCCAAAAATATGCCACAAGCCATCTCACCCGACTACATTCCCTCTAACTTTAATTAATATCTTGTGTAATTTGTAAGATAGACAAAAACTATAAATACCTTCTTAAGACACTTTTTTTAGTAGAATCCAGTGACGTGAGCATTTTTTTTATTTTATGCACACATTGTCGAGTTGTAGCCAAATTATTTTTTTTAAATGTAAATCATACTTGGCTTTGACATAGTTGATAAGAGTGTTTTTCACTGATTTCGAAAATATACAGTTTTGTGAATTTATCTTAAAAAACAGTGTTACTATATAGAAACTAGCTCTTAAAAAATACAACGAACAACTAAAGATTTAAAGAAAATAAGCTTATTTGGAATACGTATACTTTAAAGAAAAACTCCCTGTACAGCAAAGAAATATCATTTGGTTGTACGGTAAGCAATCAGCTGTTCGGCTGTCAGCACGTAATGTACTTGTCAAAGCTATTACGTGCATGTGTACGTAATGTCAATCATACTTGTGAAGATGACAGTGTAGTATGATGCGGTTACTAGATAGGGCGTAGGTAAAAATATATTCGTAACATATACAGAGAGTTTTATGTAACACCAAACATGTTTATAACGAGAATTTTGCTTTTAAGTATACATAAACATACGTTGTACATTTGCCGACGCTAGGTTTGGTAAAAGAATTTAATTTTAAGCTTGTTTTCCACTCCCAGACTAAGCATGAAGTAAAATTTCGAGTTTAGAAAAGCCCTGTGAAAATTATAAAAGACTTTAACGAGTGTTTTCCACTCCCAGGCTAAGCATGAAGTAAAATTTCGAGTTTAGAAAAGCCTGAAAATTTGGTTTGGTCGCGTAGCGCGAAGCGCGGAGCGGCCAAACCAAATTTTCAGGTTTTTCTAAACTCGAAATTTTACTTCATGCGCCACCGGTACACAACACTGATGCAATGTAAAGCTTAGCGGTGTGTTTTAAACTTTGTAATATGTCAGTGTTTTGTACCGGTGGCGCATGAAGTAAAATTTCGAGTTTAGAAAAGCCTGAAAATTTGGTTTGGCCGCTCCGCGCTTCGCGCTACGCGACCAAACCAAATTTTCAGGCTTATCTAAACTCGAAATTTTACTTCATGCTTAGCCTGGGAGTGGAAAACACTCTTTAAAGCTTCAAATTAGATTCTTTTAATAAACCGAGCGTCAGCAAATGTACAACGTACGGTTATGTTTACTTAAAGGAAAAATTAAACTTGTTTAAAAAACAACGGTTATCTAAAGGTTTATGGCATATACATGGACATGTATACTTGAAAAAAAAAACTCCCTGTATGTACAAGTTGAGGCATTCATTGCGATTGATTGTCTACAATTTGTAATAGTCATAAAGGCAATCGAATTTACACATAACTTGAAAATTAAAGGTGTCTAATTGTATTGGATGAAAATGTTCGGTGTTACATAAAACTCTCTGTATGTAATAATACATACATAATATATCTGTGGCATCTGTGAATAAGGGGCAAAGTTACATATTTATTTGTGTCTAAGTTTGAGCCCTCCCTAAAACGAAATCATGGGAAAATTGGTGTAAATACAATCCATTTTAGGATTTAGCTTATCTAGAAATATTTCAAGTTAAAATGAAGTAAACGATAAATAATAATTTCTGTTAGAAGCAGCAATCATATTAAATAAACGATTATAAAAGACGTTAAGTGCATATAAGTCGTTAAATCGAGACTAACTAATAAAAAATTAGCATCCGATTTTGGTTCCCTTTGGAGATTATATTAGGAGTACGGACGGCGTCATAAAATCCATCTTGAAGATTATACCTTTTACGACGCGCTGTAAACATGCAAATCTGGGGATAACCCTCGGGCGTTTGTCAATATAATAAAAGCAATTGGAAATCGCCGTTCGGTAATCCATTCAGATTGAGCGGTTCAATTCTCCAAACACGTGTTGCAAACGCTTACATTTTTCGTATGTTCAAAGATCATTTCTCGAAAATCAATTCAATGTTTGTATGCTTTTGAAATTACCAAGTTTTACTATACCACAATTCTCATCGAAATTTTACTGAAACGCAGTGTGATTGAAAATGACTGATACAACGTGCAACATTTATATTTAACAGGGCTGTGAGTGTGTTTGTTTCCTGAAAAGTAGGTCCTTTTGAATTATTTCTATGCGGGGGTGTATCATGAGCAATAAAAATCAATTCAAAGCGAAAATATCGTTATCTCTTGCACTTTGACGGTCAAAAATCGATATAAAAAAGCCTTATAGCTAACCTAAAACTAACATTATTTAAATAATACTAAGAACTAATTATACCTGTAATCGATATAATGATACTGAGACAAGGCGCTCCAGTTGTTTGTATTAAATTTAAAAAAATATTTAAAAAATATTTATTTAAAAAAAAATAATAATAATAAAAGCAATTCGAAATCGCCGTTCGGTAATCCATTCAGATTGAGCGGTTCAATTCTCCAAACACGTGTTGCAAACGCTTACATTTTTCGAATGTTCAAAGATCATTTCTCGAAAATCAATTCAATGTTTGTATGCTTTTGAAATTACCAAGTTTTATACTATACCACAATTCTCATCGAAATTTTACTGAAACGCAGTGTGATTGAAAATGACTGATACAACGTGCAACATTTATATTTAACAGGGCTGTGAGTGTGTTTGTTTCCTGAAGAGTAGGTCCTTTTGAATAATTTCAATGCGGGGGTGTATCATGAGCAATAAAAATCAATTCAAAGTGAAAATATCGTTATCTCTTGCACTCTGACGGCCAAACATCGATATAAAAAAGCTAACCTAAAACAAACATTATTTAAATAATACTAAGAACTAATTATACCTGTAATCGATCTAATGGTACTGAGACAAGGCGCTCCAGTTGTTTGTATTAAATTTAAAAAAATATTTGCATAGCTATTGAGGTTGAAATAGGACGCCGCAATTTCTGTGCAAAATTGCATTACTTATTTCATCGCAAAAATATGTTAATTAGGAAATTAACAAAACTAATAAGCACAACGTCTAGTAAACAATAATACCGGGTGTTGACTTGGCGGAAGCAACCTAGGAAATCGCATGTTAATTTTAAAGTGTTCAAATATTGGCTTTCCTATTTATTTTAAAGACAAAATGTATGTCACCTTTTTGTAGAGGGAACAATTCTAAATTTATGAATGCTCACACTTAACACTTTACGTTTCTCTAAGTTAAAATAATTTAAAAAAAAGTAACGTAATTTTATAAAAATAATGACATACCATGGAATTGATACAACAATTGCGGATATTCCCTGTTTCTATTTTAAGTTTAATTTAAAGCTTTAAACAAGTGTTTTCCACTCCCAGACTAAGCATGAAGTAAAATTTCGAGTTTAGAAAAGCCCCGTGAAAATTTGTCGAGGGTCGCGCAGCGACCCGAGACAAATTTTCTGGGCTTTTCTAAACTCGAAATTTTACTTCATGCGCCACGCGTATAAATCACTATAATATTGTCAAATTTATGTATATTCAAAGTTCACTTAGAATCTGTGTTATATACGCGTGGCGCATGAACTAAAATTTCAAGTTTAGAAAAGCCCCGTGAAAATTTGTCGAGGGTCGCACAGCGACCCGATACAAATTTTCTGGGCTTTTCTAAACTCGAAATTTTACTTCATGCGCCACGCGTACAAACAAAAATATTGTGAATTTATGTATATTTGAACCACACTTGACATCTATATTTTGGTTTTCGCCCCGTTGTTTCACTGTAATTAGGAGAGGAGTGGGGAATATCTAATGGGTACCAGGACCCGAAATTTTACCAAAAATGGGGTTAAACTACTAATTGAAAAATCATATTCGGTATTGAGCTGGAGCGATTAAATGTTGACAGTTTATAGAGCTTTTTGTCGTCTATTTTTTAGTTCTGGTCTGTTGTTTCAGTACAATTAGGAGAGGAGTAAGGAATTTTTAATTGGTACCAAGAGCCGAGCAAAAATAGGCTAAAACTACTTTTTGAAAAATCATATCTCCGTTCAGTATTAAGCTGGAACGATCAAATTCTGACAGTTTGTAGAGTTTTTTATTGTCTACGTTTTGGTTTTGGTCCCATTGTTTCACTACTTAGGAGAGGAGTGGGGAATTTTCACTTGGTACCAGGACTCGAAATTTTAACAAAAATGTTGTAAAACTTCTTTTTCAAAAATTATATCTCCGTTCGGTATTGAGCTGAAGCGGTCAAATTTTGATAGTTTGTAAAGCTTTGTGTCGTCTATCTTTTAGTTCTGGTATTGTTGTTTCAGCACAATTAGGAGAGGAGTAAGGAATTTTTAATTGGTACCAAGAGCCGAGCAAAAATAGGCTAAAACTACTTTTTGAAAAATCATATCTCTGTTCGGTATTAAGGTGGAACGATAAAATTCTGACAGTTTGTAGAGTTTTTTATTGTCTACCTTTTGGTTTTGGTCCCGTTGTTTCACTATTTAGGAGAGGAGTGGGGAATTTTCACTTGGTACCAGGACTCGAAATTTTAACAAAAATGTTGTAAAACTTCTTTTTGAAAAATTATATCTCCGTTCGGTATTGAGCCGAAGCGGTCAAATTTTGATAGTTTGTAAAGCTTTTTGTCGTCTATCTTTTAGTTCTGGTATTGTTGTTTCAGCACAATTAGGAGAGGAGTGAGGAATTTTTAATTGGTACCAAGAGCCGAGCAAAAATAGGCTAATACTACTTTTTGAAAAATCATATCTCCGTTCGGTATTAAGCTGGTACGATAAAATTCTGACAGTTTGTAGAGTTTTTATTGTCTACCTTTTGGTTTTGGTCCCGTTGTTTCACTATTTAGGAGAGAAGTGGGGAATTTTTACTTGGTACCAGGACTCGAAATTTTAACAAAAATGGGGTAAAACTTCTTTTTAAAAAATTATATCTCCGTTCAGTATTGAGCTGAAGCGCTCAAATTTTGATACTTTGTAGAGCTTTTTGTCGTCTATCTTATAGTTCTGGTCTTATTATTTCAGTAAAATTAGGAGAGAAGTATGGAATTTTTAATTGGTACCAGGACCCGACATTTTTGCAAAAATGGGGTAAAACTTCTTTTTGAAAAATCATATCTCCGTTCGGTATTGAGCTGAAGCAATCAAATGTTGACCGTTTGTAGAGCTTTCTGTCGTCTATCTTTTGGTTATGGTTGTGTTGTTTCAGCACAATTAGGAGAGGAGTAAGGAATTTTTAATTGGTACCAAGAGCCGAGCAAAAATAGGGTAAAACTACTTTTTGAAAAATCATATCTCTGTTCGGTATTAAGCTGGAACGATAAAATTCTGACAGTTTGTAGCGTTTTTATTGTCTACCTTTTGGTTTTGGTTCCGTTGTTTCACTATTTAGGAAAGGAGTGGGGAATTTTAACTTGGTACCAGGACTCAAAATGTTAACAAAAATGGGGTAAAACTTCTTTTTGAAAAATTATATCTCCGTTCAGTATTGAGCTGAAGCGATCAAATTTTGATACTTTGTAGAGCTTTTTGTCGTCTATCTTTTAGTTCTGGTCTTATTATTTCAGTAAAATTAGGAGAGAAGTATGGAATTTTTATTTGGTACCAGGACCCGACATTTTTGCAAAAATGGGGTAAAACTTCTTTTTGAAAAATCATATCTCCGTTCGGTATTGAGCTGAAGCAATCAAATGTTGACCGTTTGTAGAGCTTTCTGTCGTCTATCTTTTGGTTTTGGTTTTGTTGTTTCAGTATAATTAAGAGCGGAGTAGGGATTTTTTAATTGGTACCAAGAGCCGAGCAAAAATAGACTAAAACTACTTTTTGAAAAATCATATCTCCGTTCGGTATTAAGCTGGAACGATAAAATTCTGACAGTTTGTAGAGTTTTTTATTGTCTACCTTTTGGTTTGAGTCCCGTTGTTTCACTATTTAGGAGAGGAGTGGGGAATTTTACCTTGGTACCAGGACTCGAAATTTTAACAAAAATGGGGTAAAACTTCTTTTTGAAAAATTATATCTCCGTTCAGTATTGAGCTGAAGCGATCAAATTTTGATACTTTGTAGAGCTTCTATCTTTTAGTTCTGGTCTTATTGTTTCAGTAAAATTAGGAGAGAAGTATGGAATTTTTAATTGGTACCAGGACCCGACATTTTTGCAAAAATGGGGTAAAATTTATTTTTGAAAAATTATATCTCCGTTCGGTATTGAGGTGAAGCAATCAAATGTTGACAGTTTGTAGAGCTTTCTGTCGTCTATCTTTTGGTTTTGGTTTTGTTGTTTCAATATAATTAGGAGCGGAGTGGGGAATTTTTAATTGGTACCAAGAGCCGAACAAAAATAGGGTAAAACTACTTTTTGAAAAATCGTATCTCCGTTCGGTATTAAACTGGAACGATAAAATTGTAATTACTTTTAGAACTTTTTGTCGTCTATCTTTTGGTTAAAGTCCTGTTGTTTTACTGTAATTAGTAGAGGAGTGGGGAATTTTTATTTGGTACCGGGACCCGAAATTCGAGCAAAAATGGGGTGAAACTACTTTTTGAAAAATCATATTTCCGTTCGGTATTAAGCTGGAACAATCAAATTTTCACAGCTTGTAGATATTTAGCATAGACAACTTTCGACCAAAATCTGTTGTTCTGTTGTTAATAACAACGGAGAAAAAAAATATGTAGTGGTTTTTTGACCTCCCCCAATTTCAGGTAAATCATAGTTGGGACGCCACTGGCATATTTCTGGAGGTATTTAAGGTAACTTCGTTAGACCCGAAAAGTCAAACCTACGGTTTGACTTTTCGGATCTAACGAAGTTACCTCAAATAACTCCTACTTAGGGTTTGACTGGTGGCAGTGGACTGGATAGGTAAAACCGACCTTCAGGTAAACCATATCAGGTTCGTCATCGACAGCCAGGCCGCCATTAGGACATTAAATAGTCCCTACTGCACCTCCAAGGTGGTCAGAGACTGCAGAAATGTGCTTAACAAGCTCGCTAACAGCCGTGATGTGGGGCTCATCTGGGTACCAGGTCACAGTGATATCAGGGGAAACTCAATTGCCGACGGCCTCGCAAGGAAGGGGGCAAGGATGAGAGACCTATCTACTGAACTTTCCGCCGACATTTCTTTTAGGGAATGCAAGAGACTATTAAGGGACCAAATGACATCATGGGTTAACCTTAGGTGGAAGGAAGAAGACACGTGTCACATAACAAGGCAGCTATGGCCCATGTGTGACACTATAAACAGTAAAAGATTAATTTCACTTAGCAGAATCGACATAAGGAAGGCAGTAGGCATCATCACGGGTCATTGTTTTCTGGGTGGACACGCACAAAAGATGGGTCTCAAATACAATGACTACTGCAGAGAATGCCTAGATGAGGAGGAGGAAGAAACAGTACTCCACTATCTAGGTCAATGTCCTGCTCTTGAGGGGAAACGAATGAAGTACCTCGGTCTGCACCACGCAAGTGAACTGGCGGAGCTCTCACCTATAAAGGTGGGAGATCTGATCGGATTCATTAGGTGCTCAACTTGGGTTGTATAGGGGAAGGATCTCTCATGGTATCACAACGGGCCCTATGGGCCTAAGTGAACAGCCTCGGCTGTTGCCATATAAACCTAACCTAACCTATGGTTTGACTTTTCCGGTTTTTTGCGATATCTCTTCAAATAACGAAGTTAGAGCTGAGATTTCAGCTATCTTGCTACGCCACTGACTTTGCTCGACGGACTTTTTAAGCGTTTTGTATCTATATGAAGGCGGAGAATGATTTCAAAACTGTCAACGGTGTCGTACTGCGCTTGCTACTGGACCGCCTTTGTGCACCCGGTGGTTTTTTTTACTATTTTTCCCGTAATGTCGACTTTATTTAGGCACCGACCCCGGTGTCGGAATATTTTTTTCGATTTTCTGAGGGGGGAAAAACGCCACTGTTTTTAGACGAACGTATTCCAAAACTTTTTTCCAACAACTGCCAAAAAAGGCAAGGTGAATTTGGTCGATTTGCTCTTCTAGCGCCGCAAATAAAAAAGTTGGGACCCCGTTTGCCCTTTTCCCGGCACGTCACCCACTCCAGTGAAGAAAAAATCGTATCGTAAAAACATATGCAAATATTTGAATTATTATAATATTAAAAATAATTATAATTAATTCAAGAAACAACTTGCAGCACACAGCACACCGAGTTGACAGCTGTCAATCGGATTTAGCCGATATTTGATCTATAATAGCAGTTGATACAAATCGGCGTTAGCCGGCATTTAGACTATAGTGATACTTGACGTAGGTCGGCGTTAGCCTATATATAAACTATATTTACAATTGACTAAAGTCGACGTTTGAAATATAAACGACATTTGAACTGTAGTGACAGTTGCATAAATTGGCGTCAGGCGATATCACTGGTCTGCAAAAAAAAATTTTTTTTCGAGCCCTGACATCATTCCTGCTGATTCTTATGTAAAATGACCTCCTGAATCCGAATATGACCTCCGTTTTCCCCCATCACCCACCGTTTTTGGGGGAGGCCCCCCCACCTATTTTTATCACTTTTCGATAATTTGGAGGGATGAAAAGGATTATTTTAGCCTTTACATTTCTTCTGAGGGGCTAGAGAGGTGAAAAGTTCCAAAACATGAACATTTGTAGCAAGGAGGTAGATTTGGGGGGGGGGGGGATTTGCCACCTTAAATTGTAAAAAAATCATTAAAAATTATCACTTATTTTCTACATATTCCAGCTTCCATTCCCCCTCATCCTCCCCCAAACACCCCCAAATAATAAAAATATATTGCAACAATATACAGCAACAATAATAAAAATATATAGCAACAATAATAAAAATATATAGCAACAGTTCGGAAGATTCACTGTACCACGCTGGCGCTCTCAATACTCCCCCCGTTTCCCCCATCCATTGGAGGGGTGAAAAGGATTGTTTTAGCTGTAAAGAATAATAAATAACTAAGATAAGTACCTTCATTTGGTGCTTGCTTTCCTTTTGTACCCTGAGGTAGAAGTTTTTCGTATCAAAAACCAGCAGTACTCTGCTAACATGCTCGCATTCCACTTCCCCGAAAATCTCCTCTCGAACTTAGAGATGTCTTGATGAAACCGTTCCCCGTGTTCATCCGAAACTGCTCCTAAATTTTCAGGGAAGAAGTCCAGGTGTGAGTGAAGGAAATGCACTTTAAGAGACATGTTACACCCCATGGCCTTGTACGCTGACAGCAATTCCTCGACATGAGCGATATAATCATCACTTTTGTTGTTACCCAAAAAGTTCTTACACCCGTTTTGGAATGCAATCCAAGCTCGTTTTTCTTTTCGATTCAGGTGTTCAATAAACGTCGAATCTTGGAAAAGTTGTCTAATCTGGGGGCCCACGAAAACTCCTTCCTTGATTTTAGCCTCACTAAGACGAGGGAATCTAGTTTTCAAAAATTGAAATGCATCACCGGTCTTGTCCATTGCTTTCACAAACTGTTTGATCAATCCGAGTTTGATGTGCAAAGGCGGCAAGTAAATATTTTCCTTCGGGACCAGAGGAAGCATGAAAATTCCTGGGCAAACCTGTGCGCGCGAGGTATTGAGAGCGCCAGCGTGGTACAGTGAATCTTCCGAACTGTTGCTATATATTTTTATTATTGTTGCTATATATTGTTGCTATATATTTTTATTGTTTGGGGATTATGAGGGGGGATGGAAGCTGGAATATATAGAAAATAAGTGAAAAACGTGCGAAAAAAACGGAAAAATCGATCATTTTTAAGGATTTTTTTACAATTTAAGGGGCAAATCCCCCCCCCCAAATCTACCTCCTTGCTACAAATGTTCATGTTTTGGAACTTTTCACCTCTCTAGCCCCTCAGAAGAAACGTAAAGGCTAAAATAATCCTTTTCATCCCTCCAAATTATCGAAAAGTAATAAAAATAGGTGGGGGGCCTCCCCCGAAAACGGTGGGTGATGGGTGAAAACGGGGGTCATATTCGGATTCAGGAGGTCATTTTACATAAGAATCAGCAGGAATGGTGTCAGGGCCGATTTTCATGCCGACCAGTGTATTTAGTCCACCTAAACTAATTTGACTGAGTGATATCTAACATAACTTGACAAAACAAAATCTAACCTAACCTAACTCTTCAAGTTACATCACTTTAGACGTTCTTTTGACATTTAAAGCAGGTTTGTTATGTTTAAAACACTTTGTTTCAAAACATGTTTAAAAACAGCCGTCGTGTTTTAAACGGTTTTGTTTTAAACATGTTTTAAATCTTAAATTTGTTTAAAACATGTTTTAAACGTTAAATTTATTATCTTAAATTTGTTAAATTTTATACTACTTTATTAAGATTTTTTATTTACGTTTTTAAACGTTAGCCAAATTGTTGAAGATATTTCAAGTTACATATTAAACATAACATTTTATTACAATAACATATCACAACTGTGTGTGCATAAATGTGATTTTTAAATACAGGGAATTTTTGTTTCAGGTATAGATATGCATACACTGTAAATTTTACAACATTCGTTGTTTTTTTAAAGATTTCAATTTGAATCTTTAATCGAGAGTTTTCCACTCCCAGACTAAGCATGAAGTAAAATTTCGAGTTTAGAAAAGCCTAAAAATTTGGATTGGCCGCGTAGCGAAGCGGAGCGGCCAATCCAAATCAGGCTTTTCTAAACTCGAAATTTTACTTCATGCGCCACATGTATAAAACACTGAAATCTCGTAAAGTTTAAAGTATACGGCTATAGCAATCTAATATGCAGATGTGAATAAAACGTGAGCCAAATTCAGCGCTGAAAAATTGTTTAAAACAGTGATTGTAGGCAACCCAATTACTCTAACGTATATTAGGTTGCCTATAATCGTTGTTGCATGTATGTGCTTTTTTAACTTCACTTTAAATCAGTGTTTTTAAGAGTGGCGCATGAAGTAAAATTTCGAGTTTAGAAAAGCCTAATTTGGATTGGCCGCTCCGCTTCGCTACGCGGCCAAATTCTTAGGCTTTTCTAAACTCGAAATTTCACTTCATGCTTAGTCTTTTTTTTTTTTTGTCTCTCCTGTTTTTAAAATTGTATTCTGGCCTTTCTGGCTTATGACAAGTCTACATTGCTTAGTCTGGGAGTGGACAACACTCGTTTAAAGCCTTAAATTAACCGCTTTGAAACATCGAATTCCCGCAAATTAAATAAAAGCAAGCTGTAATTATCGGGATATGTATACTCAAAAGAAAAATGCCTTCTATGTTCTATTTTAAAGACGTATTAAATTATTAATGATTTCGATAGCTAACGCCATCTAATGCTTCATAGTGGCATCGTCAGTGTCACTGACGATGCCACTATGAAGCATTAGATGACGTTAGCTATCGAAATCATTAATAGTTTTCACATATTGGCTTGAAATAGTCAGATATGTTCAGTATTCCTCAGCACTGGGTCGGGACCACACTGAAGAGGACCTTGAAGTCCGAAACGCGTCTGTGGGTATCTGGTGCCGGAATACTGATCACAAATTCAATTTTGATTTACGTATTAAATTGTTAATGTTTTAACCGCTGTTTCAATGAATAAACGTGTTATAAACATGTTTTTAATTGTTAATGTTTTAAACGCTGTTTCAATAAAAAAACACGTTTTATTAAAAATAACTGTTTGTTTTAATTAAAATGAAAAGAAATGTTTTTTTTAACAACCATGATTTAAAGTTAAATTTCATAGATAAAAAATGTGTAGAATTTGGCACAGCTTTAATTTGTTTTGACAAAAATAACACCGCTGTCAACATAAAGGCACAAATTTTAAGTACTTGAACTCGAGTACCGCCCAGCTCTGGTTGGTACACATAAAAATGCGATGTTGCCACGTTCATTTTATCAATAGTTCAAAAGTAACTAATAATATGTAGATTTTGTTCTATTAATATGAAATGATAGTATCATGTTTGTACTAGTTTTATAGAAATTAACTAGAATTTAACTATAATGATATTAGCCGCAATTCTATTAATAAGACTGGTAGTTTTTAAAACAAAAAAATTATATATATATATATACAGGGTGTCCCATTAGTGCGTTCTCTGAGGATATCTCAGCTTATATTAAAGATAGAATAATTGTTATTCGATTTTTAGAGCTGCATCACCTAAAAATATTTGTTTATATACAGAGTGTGCCATTAAGACAGTAGCGGATGTAATTTGCTTATTTTAAATGGATCTCCCTGTATATTATTTTGTTTTTGAATTTATCATAAAAATTGCCTATCATTTTATTGAAAACATTTCGTCTTAGTCGTATCGTTTCGGAGTTATTTGACATTTATGGACGAAAATAATATTTGCAGTGGTTTTATAAAGCTAAAATATCTCGGAAACTAAATGAGATAAAGAGCTGCAGATTTCACTATTCTCTCGAGAATTGGGGGCGCTATCACCTGCACTATATAGTTGTTGCGTTTAAGTTATTTGGCTATAAAATAAAAATAGTTAAATTTATAAATTTTAAATTAAAGGTAACTTCGTTTTTTCAAATAGAACCATGTAACTTTGTTTATGTCAATCGACTCAAAATGAAATTCTATTTCTAATTTGATAATAATATTGTATCTGTAGATGTAATATAATTATCTTAAAAATTTTAAACTTACTGATAAAAATTATGAACCTAATGAAAAGAGAATTGAATTTTGAATTGATTGACGTTAAAAAATTATATGTATCCATTTTAAAAAATCAAGTTACCTTTGTTTGAAAATTTATAAATTCGACTATTTTTGTTTTGTAGTCAAATAACTTGATCGCGATAACTTTATAGTGCATTCGATAGCGCCTTCTATTCTCAAGAGAGTGGCGAAAACCGCAACTCTCTATCTTATTTACTTTCAGAGATATTTTAGGTTTACAATACTGCCGCAAACGTGATTTTTATATATAAATGTCAATTGATTCCAAAACGGAACAATTTAGACCAAATGTTTTTAATAAAATGATACGATAAAGGGTGATCCTTTTGATATAAGCAAGTTGCATCTGCCACTGCCTTTATAACACACCCTGTATACATGCAAATATTTTTAGGTTATGCAGCTTTTAAAAACGAGCAAATTTCTTAAAAAAACCTTTTTTCTATCTTTAACACGAGCCGAGATATCCTCCGAGAACGCACTCATGGGACATCCTGTATATATATTCGTGTCTTGACTTTTTCTTAAACCACAAACATTTGCGTGCAACCAATGTACCCACTTTAAAACTCCAAATACACGTAATTACAAAACAAAAAAAAAAAGATGATAATTACCGCAGATCAAACAGCGAACTTTACATATTATTCGCTCACATTTGATGTTCTTGTTGTTTAATCAATTTTCTTACGTGTTTGATGTGTTTACGATCACAATGAGAGTCAGTAACAATAGGTGATCCGACCTTGGGCGAAGTATATCAATTGAAGATTAGGTAACTTCGCGAACAAACATTTCGCAAGAATGCACAAACATATAAAAATAATCGTGTCTAGAAAAAAAATCATATTCATATTATACAAATTCTGATGCAAACAAGTTTTTTCCCACAACAATTTAAACTCTGAAATGAATTATTAACACTTTTCGAAGAAAATATTTTATGTGTTGATGTCTCTTGTTTCTGTTTAATTTACATCTTAACTCGGATTAATAAAGCTATAGAACAAGAATAATAACCATCAACTAATTTTATTAAGTAGTTAGGTTAATTCAGTAACTGGCAGCCAACTTAATTTAACTAAATCTAGGTTATATAACCTAACACTAACTAGAGTGTGAAGTTAGGTTAGGTCATATGTAACTACTTTTAGGTTAGGTTGGTTCTTCATTTGTCAGGTTAGATCAGCTAAAACTAGGTTATACAGTGAGAGCCAAAATGATTTGTTCATTTTTAATAGGCAATAACAAATATAACTATTTATTAATCGCTATATTACTGATAACAATTTGAAAGAGGAGACTTTGGAGATATTTTGACAGTTGTCAAAATGGTGCGTTGGAACATACAGCAACGCATATTTTGTGTTGAAAAATTTCTTAAATTAAGTTCAATTATTCAAACTCAACGTTTATTTCGTCTACATTTTAATGTTCGCGATGTTTCGGCTCGAAATGTTATTTCGTATTGGGTAAGGAAGTGGCGAAATCATGGGTCAGTTGAGAGAAGAAAATCAGCCGGGAGGATTCGCTCTGCATGCAATCCTGAAAATGAGGAACGGGTGAGACAATCAATTCTGCGTAGCCCAAATCGATCAGTTCGGCGGCATGCGGCAGCGTTAAATTTATCTGCAACAAGTACCCGAAGAATGCTGCACAAAATGAAGTTTCGTCCATACAAAATAGCAGTGGTGCAGAAGTTAACTGATCGTGATAAACAAAGCCGTGTTGAGTTTTGTCAACGTTTTTTGGAGTTAAGCAATGAGGAACCCGATATCGCACAACATCATTTCATGAGCGACGAAGCACACTTTACTTTACATGGCTTGGTAATTGGTAAATAAACAGAATTTTTGATACTGGGCTACCGAAAACCCGTGTGAAATCTATGAAAGGCCCTTACATTCCCCAAAAGTGACTGTTTGGTGTGCTGTATCATCGTCAAAAATCATCGGTCCATATTTTTTTGAAGAAAACGGCGAAACAGTCACAGTCAATTCTCAACGGTATGCACATATGCTCCAGACATTTTTTATACCGCAAATTGAAGAAGAAGAAAGAAATCACTTTTTTCAACAAGACGGTGCGACCTGTCATACTGCAAGAATAAGTATGGAGATCCTGCGACAGACATTTCCGAATAGACTAATTTCTCGAAACGGTGATTTTAATTGGCCCCCGAGATCTCCCGATATTACTGTGCCAGACTTTTTTCTTTGGGGATATTTAAAGAGTAGAGTGTTCAAGAGTAAGCCTAGAAATATAGAGGAGCTCAAAAGAAATATCCGACAAGAAATTGAAGCTATTCCACAGGATACGCTTCAACGAGTTATGGCAGATTTCGTCCGTCGTTTAGAAGAGTGTGTGGAGAAGGGTGGCGGACATTTAACACACACTATATTCAAAAAGTAAAACTCCCATTATTACTTTTTAAGATGTCATTTATATTATTTCTGCATTTAAAATAATTCATGCGTTATTTCCTATTAAAAATGAACAAATCATTTTGGCTCTCATTGTATAACCGAACACTAACTAGAGTGTGAAGTTAGGTTAGGTCATATGTAACTACTTTTAGGTTAGGTTGGTTCTTCATTTGTCAGGTTAGATCAGCTAAAACTAGGTTATATAACCTAACACTAACTAGAGTGTGAAGTTAGGTTAGGTCATATGTAACTACTTTTAGGTTAGGTTGGTTCTTGATTTGTCAGGTAAGATCAGCTAAAACTAGGTTATATAACCTAACACTAACTAGAGTGTGAAGTTAGGCTAGGTCATATGTAACTACTTTTAGGTTAGGTTGGTTCTTCATTTGTCAGGTTAGATCAGCTAAAACTAGGTTATATAATCTAACACTAACTAGAGTGTGAAGTTACGTTAGGTCATATGTAACTACTTTTAGGTTAGGTTGGTTCTTGATTTGTCAGGTAAGATCGCTAAAACTAGGTTATATAACCTAACACTAACTAGAGTGTGAAGTTAGGTTAGGTCATATGTAACTACTTTTAGGTTAGGTTGATTCTTCATTTATCAGGTTAGATCAGCTAAAACTAGGTTATATAACCTAACACTAACTAGAGTGTGAAGTTAGGTTAGGTCATATGTAACTACTTTTATGTTAGGTTGGTTCTTCATTTGTCAGGTAAGATCAGCCCAGTTATTTAGGATTGCCTATAAAAGCGTTCAATTTGAAACTTCCGATGAGTGTTTCCGCTCCCAGATTAAGCATGAAGTAAAATTTCGAGTTTAAAAAAACCTGAAAATTTGGTTTGGTCGCTCCCCGCGTTTCCACTCCCAGATTAAGCATGAAGTAAAATTTCGAGTTTAGAAAAACCTGAAAATTTGGTTTGGTCGCTCCGCAAAGCGGAGCTACCAAACCAAATTTTTAGGTTTTTCTAAACTCGAAATTTTACTTCATGCGCCACGCGTATAAAACACCGATTTAGTTTGAGGTTTAAGAGATCCTGCTTACGTTTCAAAAATCGAAAAATATCACCTAATATAAAATATAAAAACTCTTATTATCAAACATTGAAATGAAAATTTAAATAAATAACTGAGGCTGGTCAAAAGGTCCTAATTGCTATGACCCTAGTTTACCATGATTTGACTTCGAGATAAAAACTGACTTTTAGGTTAGGTTGGTTCTTGATTTGTCAGGTAAGATCAGCCCAGTTATTTAGGATTCTCTATAAAAGCGTTCAATTTGAAACTTCCGATGAGTGTTTCCGCTCCCAGATTAAGCATGAAGTAAAATTTCTAGTTTAGAAAAACCTGAAAATTTGGTTTGGTCGCTCCGCGTGTTTCCACTCCCAGATTAAGCATGAAGTAAAATTTCGAGTTTAAAAAACCTGAAAATTTGGTTTGGTCGCTCCGCGAAGCGGAGCGACCAAACCAAATTTTCAGGTTTTTCTAAACTCGAAATTTTACTTCATGCGCCACGCGTGTAAAACACCAATTTAGTTTGAGGTTAAGAGATCCTGCTTACGTTTCAAAAATCGAAAAATATCACCTAATATAAAATATAAAAACTCTTATTATCAAACATTGAAATGAAAATTTAAATAAATAACTGAGGCTGGTCAAATGGTCCTAATTGCTATGACCCTAGTTTACCATGATTTGACTTCGAGATAAAAACTGACTTTTAGGTTAGGTTGGTTCTTGATTTGTCAGGTAAGATCAGCCTAGTTATTTAGGATTGTCTTTAAAAGCGTTCAATTTGAAACTTCCAATGAGTGTTTCCGCTCCCAGATTAAGCATGAAGTAAAATTTCGAGCTTAGAAAAACCTGAAAATTTGGTTTGGTCGCTCCGCGTGTTTCCACTCCCAGATTAAGCATGAAGTAAAATTTCGAGTTTAGAAAAACCTGAAAATTTGGTTTGGTCGCTCCGCGAAGCGGAGCGACCAAACCAAATTTTCAGGTTTTTCTAAACTCGAAATTTTACTTCATGCGCCACGCGTATAAAACACCGATTTAGTTTGATGTTTAAAAGATCCTGCTTACGTTTCAAAAATCGAAAAATATCGCCTATATAAAATATAAAAACTCTTATTATCAAACATTGAAATGAAAATTTAAATAAATAATTGAGGCTGGTCAAAAGGTCCTAATTGCTATGACCCTAGTTTACCATGATTTGACTTCGAGAGAAAAACAGATTGTACATGATTTTAGTATGTTATCATAAGCAAATTGCAACAAAATATAAAAGTGACTTGGGGATCACCAAATTGTTTAACATGCGACAGTTAAGGGGCCAAGTTTGAAGAAGAAGAAAATTCAAATGTAATTTAAATTACTTTAGTTTACCTTCAAGTCACGATCTTTATTGGTTAGTGGTCGTCCTAACCTCATATTTCGATTATCAAACCTCAAATTGTAATTAATTCCTTAACCGAATCGAGCGTTAAATGAATGAGCATTTTGATCAATTGGTGGTATAACAAAAATGTTTCGAGAGCAAATGGTACCCTATATAATCTGGGAGATTGTGTTAATAAAATGGTCTATTAATATATTTACCTAGTGAAGCAATTTTAACAATTTGTATTTCAGTGTTTTATACTCGTGGCGCGTAAAGTAAAATTTTAGGCCCTTCTAAAATCGAAATTTTACTTCAGGCGCCACCCGTACAAAACACTGATTTTAAGTGAAGTTCAAAATATACTAATCAGATGTACATTTATGATTTATAGCAATAATAAATAAATTCTAAAAAAACCTACTTCGTTATGACAATTGAAGTTATGTTGTAAATTTAAGCATTCAAATTTCTTTAGTTTACCTTCAAATCACGATCTTGATAGGTTTATCGGTTAGTGGTCGTCCTAACCTCATGTTTCGATTATCAAACCTCAAATTGTAATTAATTGCTTAACCGAATTGAGCGTTACATGAATAATTTGATCAATTGGTGGTATTACAAAAATGTTTCGAGAGCAAATGGTACCCTATATAATCGGGGAGATGGTGTTAATGAAATGGTCTATTAGTATATTTACCTAGTGAAGCAATTTTAACAATTTGTATTTCAGTGTTTTATACTCGTGGCGCGTAAAGTAAAATTTTAGGCTCTTCTAAAACACTGATTTTAAGTAAAGTTCAAAATATACTAATCAGATGTACATTTATGATTTATAGCAATAATAAATAAATTCTAAAAAAAAACCTACTTCGTTATGACAATTGAAGTTATGTTGTAAATTTGAGCATTCAAATTTCTTTAGTTTACCTTCAAATCACGATCTTGATCGGTTTATCGGTTAGTGGTCGTCCTAACCTCATGTTTCGATTATCAAACCTCAAATTGTAATTAATTGCTTAACCGAATTGAGCGTAAAATGAATAATTTGATCAATTGGTGGTATTAAAACACTGTTTATCACTTTGTTTGTATAACAATTGGTTTATTTGGTGACTATAGTTTCGATACTACACGTATCATTATCAAACCGTTAACGGTTTGATAATGATACGTGTAGTATCGAAACTATAGTCACCAAATAAACCAATTGTTATACAAACAAAGTGATAAACAGTGTTTTATTTATGTTCAACAATGTATAACGAAGTAGAAGCCTCTATAATCAGTGAATTAATTGGTGGTATTACAAAAATGTTTCGAGAGCAAATGGTACCCTATATAATCGGAGAGATGGTGTTAATGAAATGGTCTATTAGTATATTTACCTAGTAAAGCAATTTTAACAATTTGTATTTCAGTGTTTTATACTCGTGGCGCGTAAAGTAAAATTTTAGGCTTTTCTAAAATCGAAATTTACTTCAGGCGCCACCCGTACAAAACACTGATTTTAAGTGAAGTTCAAAATATACTAATCAGATGTACATTTATGATTTATAGCAATAATAAATAAATTCTAAAAAAAACCTACTTCGTTATGACAATTGAAGTTATGTTGTAAATTTGAACATTCAAATTTCTTTAGTTTACCTTCAAATCACGATCTTGATCGGTTTATCAGTTAATGGTCGCCCTAATCTCATGTTTCGATTATCAAACCTCAAATTGTAATTAATTGCTTAACCGAATTGAGCGTTAAATGAATAATTTGATCAATTGGTGGTATTACAAAAATGTTTCGTGAGCAAATGGTAACCCATAATCGGGGAGATGGTGTTAATGAAATGGTCTATTAGTATATTTACCTAGTGAAGCAATTTTAACAATTTGTAAAGCAACAATGATGAAAATCAATAATTTCTGCTTAATAAAGCAAGATGTGTGTCGTTTATCTGGTACTCCTTTTCATATCTAGCCTACAAAGTGAATTTTCCCGATCAGAATGTGTATTCATTAGCAACAATAGCAACACTTTTAATCACTCGGGAGAACGGTTTTATCATGACAATAATCATAAACACGCCGGAAAAGTGGGTTACATCCACTCGCGTAGGTACCATCTCTTATCAAGCCTTTTAGAAAGTCGTGCTGTCGCTTTAATCCCATCAGCCGGGGCAATTAGAACAATCCGTCACCGCGGTGACAACGCGAGGCATCTTCAGTTCCGATTCCGATCCCCGTAGGTCATATCGTCTCGGATCAAACCAATGCGGGTACGTCTAATAAGATGCTGCACACCTTGAGCGGAAGTCCTTGTGATGGGTATTTATTGGCGATGCGTGATGCAATCGCTTGTAATAAAACAATACTGATTGTGTTCCGTGATCTTGAACTCCTTTCACTGTCACGGCCGCTTCGCTCCAAATCGACCGTCGAAATTGAAATCCGAGAAAGTAGGCTCATGTTTAATTCATCTCCGGGGTGGGTAAGAGCTGAGAGCTACCTGCGTCCACGGGAAGTACCTCTACCTCATCGGACGGAAATGGACGTGAAATAGCACATGGAATATTAAACGCAAGCGCGATTTTAATGGCGAAAGATATACTATCGATTCCATGCCTTTTGCCTTCGGGTTCGCGCTGCGGCGCGCCGCGCCGCTGCGGACAACCGCGTGGAGCGTTTTGACGAAAGAACAGTTAGATCCGAACGGGGAATTTTTAATTTATGCAAATGCACCTCCATGTTGACGGGAAGTTCGTTCTTTTTTTATTTTCTTTCTCTCGTTTTCTTCGGGTCGACGAAAAACGAAATAATTCATCGCTCCGGGTGCATTGCTTCATTTACAGCCTTTCACATGATTATCGCGCACCTTATGAACCTACCCAGGCTTTTTATAACAAAATCATCTGTATGCTAATTCCCCTATCACTAAATGTATCTAAGAGGTATTTAAGATTATGCACTGCGAGCGATAAACCCATAACCCATCACATACCATCTGATGCGCATACCCACAATACAAAATGCTTCGCCCAAAAACAGACCACACAATAGCAATTTATTTTTTATTATTATAATAAAACGATAGATAACTTCTTGAAAAGCACACGTGGAAAACAAATTAATTCAGGGTGAAGCCAACTGGCTTATTAAATAAGTTTTGCTGGTACCTCATACAGAGAATGTTTCTTTTCAGGTGATTTCTAAAGTCATCTAAATACTTGTCAATTTCAGACTATATTAGCTTTTAAATTTAAAGGTGGCCTACTAGTTACACAGGGATTATTAGAATTGAATAGAGCAGAATAAATCTTTATTTTGAGATTGTCAAGTTAAATTAACAAAATGAGGGGGGTAGGACAAAGACATCTAAGTACTTTTCAATTTCAGACTCTATTAGCTGGTAAATCTCATGGTGACCTAACAGCTGACCTTTTTAAAAATTGTTACATGCGTCTTTTCAAATTCAATTATTAACACCTTCGAAAAAACAACACACACCATTATCCCATCTAATCATTGCCCCCGAAAAATACTAATAAAACTAATAACACCTTTAAAGCAAATATATGATAATTTTGGGTTAAGGTGAAGAAGTACCAGCTTATGTAACCAGCGTATGTAGCGAAGGTTAAACAGGTAATCAAATCATTTTCGCGCGTTATCATTATTATTGTTTATATAATTACCACCTCACCTCAGGGTACCCTCTTCATTACCCCTACCATCTCACGAATCTACATACCTCCAAACGTACACTCACACATTTTTGCATAGTATTGGTAGTAGTAATATAATTATCACCTCACCTCAGGGTATCCTCTTCATCACCCCTACCACTTCACAAACCTGCAATTTTTAGGAAATAATTGTGGTAACCTCAGGATATCCTCTTCGCCATCCCCACCACTACATACTCCCAAACATATACGCATATATTTTTTACAATACTTTTTTTAGGATATTATTGGTGATAACCTCAGGGTATCCTCTTCATCACCTCCACCACTTTACGAATCTACATACCTCCGAACACAAACGCATGTTTTTTACAATTCAATTGTTAAGATATTATTGATGGTAATTTTAGAGTATCCTCTTTATCACCCCCACCACTTCATGAATCTACATTCCACCGAACACACACGCATATTTTTTGCAATATAATTTTTAGGATATTATTTTCATTTCAACACCTCAACACGTTACAAATCTATGTACCTCTTAATACCCATATTTTTTGCAATACAATTTTAAGGATATTATTGATAGTAAGCTTAGAATACCATCTGCATACTTTTAAACACTCACACACACACACACATATTTTTTGCAATTTAGTTTCTAAGATATTATTGGTCTGCATCACCTTCACCACTTAATTAATCTAAATACCTTCAAACACACACAGATATTTTTTGCAATCCCAACTATTACTGTTAGTAATAGTGGTAACATCTCAGGGTATCCTCTTCATCACCTCACCATCCAACAAATCTACATACCCCCAAACCGACACATACATATTTTTTGCAATTTAATTTTTTGAGGAAAATCTCATCTCCAAGGCCCGCAGAGAATTCATTACGCACACAATGGCAATTTAACGGTGCGCGGTGCCGAATTTACGAAAATGTTATGAACAAGCGTCCATGAACGTGAGCAATTTCTGAAATAGTTGATGAGCCCGGGCCTTTGTTGAGGTATGACTTGTGGAAACGGCGTACATGATGATCTTAATTAAAACAAAGGAGTTGTCCATTAGGCGTTTTTCGAAATGATCCTGTGCTCATTCACCGTACGGTTTTGATTTGTGAATGTCTAATGAGGTCTTTTAGGAGGTGTGCAAAAAATCGCTTTAATTGACTCCGCTTAGAATCACGAGAGTTAATTAGGTAGTTAATTATTTTAGAAAATGTTGTTGATGAAGTGAAGATGGTTGTGTAGTAACGTTAGTCAATTCAAGATCCTAGAATGATGTAATTAGTATGAATTGGGTAGATTATTGTTCTAAAGGTATGCTACATAAATTTGCAAACTGTAGGTACAAAATTAAGTAACTAAGAAAGGATTTATTGCACTATTTTTGAAGGTATGCTGCTTTACACTTGAGTTGAACCACTGACTTATATTTATTTATAGGTAGGCTACACTTTAAAGGTATGTTAGATCAATTATTGATTGGCTAAGATTATTATAGATACATAAACTCAATTATAGGCAATAGGCGTTTGCAGTTATCTTGAAAAAAGGCACGTATATTTTTAACTTCACATTTAATCTGTGTTTTATACCCCTGGGGCATGAAGTAATATTTTGAGTTTAGAAAAGCCTAAAAATGAATTGGCTTTTCTAAACTCGAAATTTTACTTCATGCTTAATGGAAACACTGTTTCAAAATTTAATACTGGTTAGAAGTTATAAATCTATTAAATTTCGAAAAAAAAGTATTCTCTCAAAATGATTGAATCTTCTTTTCTCATATTAAGGTAACAAATAACAAATGAAGAAATAACATATCCGTTACTTTTAATTTACAACACTGTAATAACGATTTAATATAATCCTTGGATGAGCTATTAAATGACTTCATCAACTCGTATAAAACGATATTGCCACGTTTTTTTTTTTATAAAACTCGAAAAGCCTACAAATTCGATTAAGTCATTTCGAACATCCAATTCTATGTATATATTAAAACAAGTTGGGCATTATTGTAAACACCCAACGAGAAAAATGTGCAATAATTAACCTGTCCGAAATTGATTAGCCTAATTCAGCTAAGAAGCACCTGTGACTAATTCTCGGAAAACCAGTTTGTATATTTGAAGCGACGAAAAAAAAATGTGTCTTCGAAGTTGATGTTTTGAATCAACGGAATTCCGCACTCTGATTATTTAAATGCGTCCTCGCCTCAAACCCATTCATCATCATTTTTTATTGTTGTTCCTCGTGTAATTTGTTAAATTTGATGTCTCTGGCAACGGTGGATAAATTAATTTTCTCACACCTGTGGCCACATTTTATATTTCACCTGTGAGAATGCAAAAATTACGTAATATAATTTACACCATAATTTTGAGTGATCAATTATATTCATTATTGACACAAGATTGCACAGACATTGATTGTCAATATTAAATGTTACCACTGATACAATATTGTACGTGTATTGCATATTTATATTGAAGGGTCAATGATATTTATTATTGACACAATATTGTACAGAAATTGAATATCTATTATTGAATTATCATTTATGACAATATTGCATAAATGATAATTCAATAATAGATATTCAATTTCTGTACAATATTGTGTCAATAATAAATATCATTGACCCTTCAATCTATAATGAATATTAATATAGTATCAATAAGCGCAAAAAATATTGTGTGCACATTGATTAACAATTTTAAGATATAAAAATAGATACAATATTGCTACAATGTAAATACAAGATATATTTCTACTAGGATATGTATACTTGAAAGAAAACGCCCTGTATGTTTATGTCTGTAGCTCTAACAAAAAAAATCTTACGAGCCGCTACTGCTTAGGGGTTATTTGGAATGGGAAAAGAAAGTATCAAGCAGCATGTTGGCATTTGCTGCACTCAATAAGAGACAATAAAATTAATTTTATCGTCATGTTAACATCTCCCCGTGATATTGTAATCCATTGCTTAATTACATTTTTATCAGCAATCCTTCACCTCCGCTGGACTAATTGAGACCGTAAACCGAGGCACCGTGCACCGGTTCAACTTCCAAAAACTTATCTAACAAATCACCATCAGTCGGCGGCGTGATCGAGATAAAGGCATGATTTAGATTTCTTTCCCATCACGTAGAACGTCAGCTCAGCTCAAATAGTCACCTTTCAATTTTTTCCCCGAGGATCAAGATACGTAAACGAGGAATTTCTGCGCCAGTTGCTCCCAAACGAAACGTTTCCACATTATGCAAATGGGAGGGAAAAACAAAAGCGTCGCTTATTTTTTTGGATGCGTGAACGAAGAACGAAGAAGAAGATCGATCGGTAAATTTATGTTAAACGGCCGAGGAAATGTTCGGGCCCCGTGAATTATTACATGCAAATCTTGGCCGAAATTGGTTACGCTCGTTTTTTGGGAATCGGCTTTTCACGCTTATTCGAAACACTTGATGATCGTGTGATGTTCGGATGAATCTGTAAATCTTTGGATGAGAGGTTATTAACATTGAGATTGGGAGATTAATTTGTCTTCTTTAAAAGCATGTGTGGAGTTGAAAAAAAATCAAGATTGCGAGGAGCAGATGTTGCTGTAAATTTGCTCCAAGCGAACTGCTCGTCAAAATATTTGCATTTACCAATATGGCTATCAAATACACCGATTTGTATCCTTGTATAGCTCATAATTAGTTATTAATTACAAAAAAATCGTTAATTCCGGCTCAAGAATGGCCTAAGCTGCCCAAGAGCCAAAGACGAAACAGTTATTCAAGTAAATAAATTCAGTTTTCCAGTTGTTCGGTTCTCCAATAAGCTAAATACAGACAACACCGTTATTCAAGAAGATAGATTTGTTTAATAAGCGAAACCCAGACAATACAATTGTCCAAGAAGCCAAATACTGATAATACAGTTCAAACAGCTTAATCTAGACAACATGGTTGTCCAAAAAGTTAAATTCAAACAACACATTTGTTCAAGAAGCTAAATCCAGACAATGGAGTTCTCCAAGAAACGAAATACAGTTGTACGGAAGGCAAAATCCTCATAACGTCGTTATTCAAGAAGCTAATTCCAACCAACATATTTGTTAAAGAAGTTAAACCCAGACAATACAGTTGTCCAAGAAGCTAAATCCGGATAATACAGTTTTATAAACAGCTTAATCCGGACAACATGGTTTTCCAGAAAGCTAAATTGAAACAACATATTTTTTCAAGAAGCTAAATCCAGACAATGAGGTTCTCTAAGAAAATTTAGCTTCGTGCAAAACCCTATTGCTGGATCTAGCTTCTTGAACAAATGTGTTGTTTGAATTTAACTTTTTAGACAACCATGTTGTCTAGATTAAGCTGTTTGAACAACTGTATTATCAGTATTTGGCTTCTTTGACAATTGTATTGTCTGGGTTTCGCTTATTAAACAAATCTATCTTCTTGAATAACGGTGTTGTCTGTATTTAGCTTATTGGAGAACCGAACAACTGGAAAACTGAATTTATTTACTTGAATAACTGTTATTCTTTACTTGAATAACTGTTATTCTTTACTTGAATAACTGTTTGAATTTAGCTTTTGGTACAACCATGTTGTCCGGATTTAGCTGTTTATAAAACTGTATTATCTGGACATTGCTCCTTGGACAACTGTATGGTTTGGGTTTAGCTTCTTAAACAATACAGTTGTTGAAAAAGTTAAATCCAGAAAACGCAGTTATTCAAGAAGCTAAATCCAAATAACACAATTGTTCAAGAAGTTAAAAACCAAGACAATAAAATTTACCAAGAAGCTAAATCTTGTTGATACAGTTAAATTCAGCGTGGTTTTGCAATAAACTAAATTCAAACAACACATTTGTTCAAAAAGCTAAGTTTAGATAATAGAGTTCTCTAAGTAGCGAAGTTAGACAATACAGTTATCCAAAAAGCTAAATCCAGACAACGCGGTTATTCAAATAGCTAAATCTAAACAAGAAGCTAAATCCTGATGATACAGTTGTCCCAACCGCTAAGTCCAGACAGGATGGTCTTTCAAGAGGATAAATTCAAACAACACATTTGCTCAAGAAGTTAAATGTAGTAGTTTTTGAAAATCAATTTGAAGCTTCTAACGAGTGTTTCCAATCCCAGATTAAGCATGAAGTAAAATTTCGAGTTTAGAAAAGCCTTAAAATTTGGTTTGGTCGCTCCGCGAAGCGGAGCGACCAAACCAAATTTTCAGGCTTTTCTAAACTCGAAATTTTACTTCATGCGCCACGCGTTAAAACGCTGGTTTCAAGTGAAGTTCTTTATATGCTTCTAAATCAGAATGGTAAATCGAAACTACACTGTTGTCAAACAAATCTGACTAGACCAGACGTTGCCAAACCCCGTAGACCACTTACCGATTTTCGTTTTCCGTAGATCCTCTGCCTATGGGTCGCATGAGTAGGGAAAATAGATGATGAACAAAAAACGGGTTCACATATTGTAGTTGATAGTTGATAAGCAAAAAACAGGGTATTTCATTGTCACTTATGAATCGCCAACTTTAGGGTACACGAGATGTATTCAGGAGTCCACGTAAGCGGACCCTAGGCAGGTTGTCATAGTTCCCCTTTTTTGCTCAACTATTATGGAGACAATATGTTTTTTTTGCTCACCACTTTAGGAAATCGTGGTGTAGACTTTACTTTTAGATGTTAATACTAGAATACCAACTTTACGGATCAAACAATCATCCGTAAAGTTCTAAAATTCATTCAGAGATTACAAAACGACCGTTACAGCAAATGTTGGTTTTGCAATACTGTTGAGTATTGTAAAAAGCACAACGTCGTTTCGTGTGAATGTGGATGGGTAAAGAATTTAGGGTCAAGTCCAGTACCATGGAGTTCACTTCCTGGAGGTATCGATCAGTGCGCTTTTTAAAAGCTCGACTCCGAACATATAATGCGTGCAGAGATGTGTACATAATGTAAACATAAATTCACAATGGTCTTGAGACAATAGACTGTAAACACACATTAGCCGAGCGGGCTTTGTGGTACCCACGGTGTGCTCTAGATTTGCCTGAGAAAAGGTGGACAAAAGAAGCGCGCTGCAATTAGCGGTTGAATGACTCCCGGAGTGTCAAGTGCAGAGTGCAAGGATTTCTCAGATTTCCTCCAAGAATCTGAATGGTAATAATTCCGATTCCAATTCCGATCAAAAAACAATCCGAGCATAAACCAGTTGTTCGGAACTAAGTGAGAGTCCACTGGCCGGGCAATGACAGCACTATTTATAGTAATTAAGAGATCCCACCTTCAAAAACTGTTATGCGACACGATTCGACTAATCCTTATGCGATTTGCATCCCGGGCACAGTTAAGGTGTGTTTTTTGTTTGTTTGCCGAAAGGCCGCACCTCATCTGCTCCGACTCCGAACTCCGAAGGCTCATCGATTTCTCTAATTGATACGCCGGTGCCGCGCCGGTGGAAAAATCCGAAAACCAGTTTGCCGCGGTGAAAATTCAAATCGCGCCTCCTTATTAATTTCTCCGATTTGCGCTACTTTATGTAAACATCGCCGTCCTGCGCTCGATTTGCCCTTTTTGTCCGCTGTCCCCGCTGTCCCGGTGGAATGGTCGGCATTCTATCGGTTCTAGGAAACGCTAATCGTTGATGGAGATGCTGGAAAACTCACTGTTTGCGAATTGAACGAAAGTGAGTGCAAGGTTAATTATAGCGATGTTTTTATTTACTCCAGCGAGAACGATTCGCTGCAAAAGGAGATACTGGTCGAAGGAGATTCCTCCGAAGCGCGCTTTCCACAAATCGTTATGTAATGGGTTCATTGAGATTACACTATTTAATCATTTTACTTCGTTTATAATATTCATTTAACAACCAGTTTCTCAGAAAACGGTTTTCAGTATTTTTTTATACATTTATTCACATAACACAGTTGTATCAATTACATATCTAATACAGCTCAAACTAAGCACAAATGAATAATGATTTTTAATTTGATTATATCTCAAATATGTATCATATGTTACATATTTAATATATAACATAAGTTACATATTTGATATGTAACATAAGTTACATATTTGATATGAAACATAAGTTAAATATTTGATATGTAACATATGTTATATATTCGATATACAATGAGTTTTATTAAGTTCAGGCGTTTTGTTGTTTTTGAAAATCGTTCAACTTGAAGCTTCTAATGAGTGTTTTTACTCCTTGATTAAGCATGAAGTCAAATTTCGAGTTTAGAAAATCCTGAAAATTTTCAGAATTTTCTAAACTCGAAATTTTACTTCGTGCGCCACGCGCTTAAAACACTGAAATACTCGAAGTTCAATATATGCTGTTATAACATTCTCATTTAAAAGCATATAAAGAACTTCATTTGAAACCAGCGTTTTTACGCGTGGCGCATGAAGTAAAATTTCGAGTTTAGAAAAGCCTGAAAATTTGGTTTGGTCGCTCCGCTTCGCGGAGCGACCAAACCAAATTTTAAGGCTTTTCTAAACTCGAAATTTTACTTCATGCTTAATCTGGGATTGGAAACACTCGTTAGAAGCTTCAAATTGATTTTCAAAAATAAGAAAGAATACTCAGCAACAATTTGTCAATAAATGCAAAATAATTTATTTCAAATTGAATACATGTTTAGGCATTCCCTGTTTTTTATAAAAACGTTCAATTTGAAACTTCTAAAGAGTGTTTTCGCTCATTTATAAAGAATGAAGTAAAATTTCGAGCTCGAATAGATTTTTAAAAATGTTGACATTTCCAATGACGTTAAGACGCGTCATTGAAATTACATGCAATAAGTATGCTTCCATCTGAGCAAATATTTGCAAAAATCTAACATTTTTTCCACAAGACCTAGACTCCTGGCGCGACAATTTAGATGCCACAAGAAGACTTTCCCGGTTACAGCATCTCGAAAAACTATTACCTAAGCATTACTTCATTAATCCCCCCAAGGCTGTCAGTCATTTCGAAGATAAACCGTCTCCGTAATTCCAGGTGAAATATTTGTTAAGAAAAAAAACCTTGGTGCATGATAAATGGCCACTTACACGCATGCGGAGTGCACGAGTTTACAAGCATATTCAGCATATATGTATTCGCCGTGTTAAATCCGCAAGTTCAATGCTTCGGGATCGCGTGGCTTTGTTTAGGTCAAGTTTAAAGGCACGAAAGTTGGAAAACAATCGCAATCACAAACACAAACGACCGAGAGCACTTTCACAGGGGGCGACGCGCGCATTTTTTTATTTAGCCGTCATCTTTTGTAAACAACACCGAATTCCACAATTCCGCAAGGACGTCTTGTCCCCTCCTAGAAATAACAATGTATTGATTTTATTGAATCATTTATTTGCAATTAATTTTTGATTTTTCTGGTTGAGAACCCTTGAAGTTAACCATAGTAGACTAAAGTTGATCAAAGTAGATTATAGCACCCCTAAGTAGATCATTGTAATCTAAAGTGGATTACAGCAGATCAAAGTAGATTATAGTACACCAAAATAGATTACAGTAAATCAAATGAGATTGTAGCACACTAAAGTAGATTACAGAAGATCAAAGTAAACTATAGTACACCAAAGTAGATTATGAAGCACTAAGGTAGATTAGAGTAGATCAAAGTAAATTATACTACACCTAAGTAGATTACAGTAGACAATAGTAGATTACACTAGACTATAGTAGATTAGACTAGACTATAGTAGATTAGACTAGACAATAGTAGATTAGACTAGACAATAGTAGATTAGACTAGACCATAGTAGATTACAGTAGATAAATATAGATTAGAGTATATCGAAGTAGATTACAGTAGATAGTACTTTAAAGTAGATTACAGGAAATAAAAGTAGATTATAGCACACCAAAGTACACTAAAGCTGGGTGAAGGGGCACGACTTGAACACAGGTAACACGAGAGCTGGCGCACTGGCAAGAGCAGCGGCTGGGATGGACATTCTCTCACCGGAGCCACTAGTGCGCCTCTGTCCCTGTGTAATAGGGTACAAACCAACGCACTGGACAAATTCAGGAAGCGTTGGGATGAAATCGAGGGCTGCAAGCTCTCTATGGAAACACTATTATATCCCAACGAGAGATCAACGAAATAGTACCTGCAGCCGACCAGGGGGAACCTTAGACGCATTCCTGCGGCCCTGACTGGTCACTGTGGGCTAAACGCACACCTATGCAGCATGGGGATAGTTCATTCTCCATCCTACAGATGTTGAACATGGAAGAGGATACTGCCGGACACATTCTCAGCGATTGCCAGGAACTCACGTCAACTAAAGGCTCCTTACTGGGTGAAAGATGGCCTACAATGGCCTATATAAAGGATTTACCCACCTCGGCTTTGCTAGACTACCTAAACCCTGTAGGCTGGCTGAGCTAAGGCTAGGTGGTCGACAGGAGGAAGCACAATGGGCCTAATAAGGCCTAAGTGCAGAGCAGAAATGCGCACTCCTCAAAGAACCAGAACCAGAAGCAGTACACCAAAGTAGATTACACAACACCATAGTAGATTACAGTAGATTATAGTACGCCAAAGTAGATTTTAGCACACCATAGTAGATTACAGTAGACCACAGTAGATTATAGTAGATCAAAGCAGCTTATAGTACAACAAAGTAGATTATAGTGCACGGAAATAGATTACAGTAGACTATAGTAGATTATACTACACCAAAGTAGATTATAGTACACCAAAGTAAATTTCAGAGGACCATAGTAGATTACAGTAGCTGAAAACAGATTATAATACCCCAAAGTAGATTCTTACTATCTCAGATTTATTTTAAATGATATAGATATCTTTTATGTTTCATTACTTTTAGTGATTGTAGAATACAATAGGTCATATAATGCATTATTAATCATGAAAGTGTAACCACCAATCTTTAACCCACTGAATCATTGATGACAAATATCGGCCCAAATGTTCATAATTAACCTGCATACAAGCGGTCCATCTTATCACCTACCGGTATTGCACCAAAACAAAAGCAAACTATTTTATTGTTGTACATAGGGGATCTTTATCAACTAGTATTTACTATTTATAAGTTTTGATAATTGCAATCGAAATTTTTGTAGTTACAAGCATTCGTATTTAGATCATTCTAAATAACCGTATATTAACAAAACCAGTGGCGTAACTTGAAATTTTTAGCCTGAAGGAAAAAAAACGCATTTTGGGCCTACTCTTTTTTTCTAAAAATCCTTACATCAACTGCTCAAAGCTTTTGTAGTTCCTAGCACTAATATTTAGATCATTCCAAATAATGGTTTATTATCAAAACCAGTGGCGTTATTTCGAATTCATAGCTTGGAACAAAAAATATCATTTTTGGCCTACCCTCTTTCTCTGAAAATCCTTGCCTCAACTGCTCAAAGCTTTTGTAGTTTCAAGCAATAATAATTACATCAATACAAATAATTTTTTTTTTGTTTGGCATAGGTTTTTACCATTCAGCCACTAACGTTGATTTATATTAACTATAATACTATATTAACATATATTTCGTCTAATTTGGACGTCACAACACATTCACACACATCTATGGAACCGGAGACGAGTATTTTTCGTTAGGAAAATTACTCGCCTCCGCTGGGAATCGAACCCAGATCACCTCCGTGACCGATTTGGCGAAACTGGCGGCTCAACCGCTCGGCCACGGCGGGCCCAATACAAATAATTGTTTATTACTAAAACTAGTGGCGTTATTTCAAATTCATAGCCTGGAGCAAAAAACAAAATGTTTGTCCTACCCCCTTTTTCTGAAAATCCTTACATCAACTGCTTAAAGCTTTTGTAGTTTCAAGCACTAATATTTATATCATTCCAAATAATTGTTTATTATCAAAACCAGTGGCGAAATTTCAAATACATTGCTTGGAAAAAAAAAACAATATTTTTGGGCAACTTAGAAGCTGCTTAGGGTTCTGGGCCCCGGTGTCACTGCCCAAATCTCATAATTGAAACTACAGATGGGAGTTTCGTGGACCAAAGAGAATTTGAAGGATCTACATATATATTAAAATGCCGAAGACAAAAAAGGTTTGATTCCTAAAGTTAAAATTGTACTGCTTCAACATACTAATTTAGAAGCATATTTTGAACTTGACTTGAAAATAGTCTTTTGACGCGTAGTACGAAGCGAAGTAACCAAATCAAATTTTTAAGCAATTCTAAACGAGTGTTGTCCATTCCCAGGTTAAGCATGAAGTAAAATTTCGAGTTTAGAAAGACTTGAATATTTTCAAGCTTCTCTTAATTAGAAATTTGACTTCATGCGCCACGCGTTAAAAGGAAGTTGAAAATATATATATATATATATATATACTGCTGGGATGTGATGAATGAACATTTACCGAGATAAAGCGAAAAAATGCAAACATTGCTTTTTTGTAAATATTTTTTAAATAATGGTAAGAAAAATACAAGAAATTTAGTATAAGACATTTTTCCATATTTTTAATATTTGAATCATCATAACTTTAGCGGGGAAAGTGCACACATCTCCATTTTTGATTGTAAATCCTATTAAGTATCTCTCTTTTTCTAAAAATCCTTACATCAACTGCTCAAAGCTTTTGTAGTTTTAAGCACTAATAATAATAATAATAATAATAATAGCTTTATTCACGTATGCTACATAATGCAATGATACAATACATTGTATATGATATTATTTAGGTCATTCCAAATAATTGTTTATTATCAAAACCAGTGGTGTTATTTCGAATTCATAGCCTGGAACAACAAACAACATTTTTGGCCTACCCTTTTTTTCTGAAAATCCTTGCCTCAACTGCTCAAAGCTTTTGTAGTTTCAAGCAATAATATTTACATCATTACAAATAATTGTTTATTATTAAAACTAGTGGCGTTATTTCAAATTCATAGCCTGGAGGAAAAAATAACATTTTTGGCCTACCCCCTTTTTCTGAAAATCCTCACATTAACTACTCAAAACTTTTGTAGTTTTAAGCACTAATATTTATATCATTCTAAATAATTGTTTATTATTCAAATACATTGCCTGGAGAAAAAAAAATATTTTTGGGCCACTTAGAAGCTGCTTTTTCTAAATACTAATAAGAAAAATACAAGAAATTTAGTATAAGACACTTTTCCATATTTTTAATATTTGAATCATCATATGGGGAAAGTGCTATGGTGCACACATCACCATTATTTATTGTGAATCCTATTAAGTATCATGCTGTCCTGAACCTTAAGATAGCCTGCTAGACAACCTGGCCTGGGGGCCCGTGTTAGGATGTGGGGGCCGTGGTCTGTGTACAAAGTTCAGGCGTTCAAGAGTCTATAGAGAATGTACAAACGTTTATACGTTGGATTTTCCTTATGAGATGCAACAATCTATAATACAAAATGTTTGCATCTCCTAAGGAATGAATATACCCAAAAAATGTTATAAGGATAAGGTAGATTTTGTGAGGAACAATCATCATTAGATCTAAATGATGTAACAATTTTGTTAATAAATGTTGGGCACGAGGGAAAGTATTTTGAACATCGGACCTGATTTTAATGATCTCAAACCAAACAATAGCTTGTTCATCTTAAATGAATCGATTGTCTAAAAATACATGTATTAACCAGCATGAAAAACGAAAGACGGGCCCGTTGTTAATGCGTGATTAATTATAAGAGATAAACAAAAACGTTTCCTTGCTTTCTCACCATTAAACCCGGTGCCGTTTATCGCTTTAGATTTCGGCGATACCCTGGATTGAACTTTGGCGTGTCAGTGACATCTCGCATCGTGCGCCGGGCATAAATCTTCCTATCCCGTGCAGAATTTCGGACTGCAAGAAAAACAAACAAAAAACACGCCCTATCCAGAAGGTGGATCTGCTTACAAGCAATTACACATAATAAGAAGGCATACAATTAAGATTCCGGGATAGGCAAAAACGGGCGGTATTTTAATAAGGTCTGTTCGAACGGTATTTTGGGAACGCGGGGTGTAACAATTAGTGGTTCTCGGTAACTTATGTGATGGGTGGTCTTGGCTTTTTTGCTATGGTCTCGAGATGATTACTTTCAACGTGATGCTATGATACGATGAAGATCAAATATATAACTAAATATTTTTATTAATACCTAGGAGTACCAGGAACAAATATTTTTAATTGGCTTGATACGATTTTATGGACTGAGAATCTAAACTGCATATTATGGACTGAAAATCTAAAGTGCATATTATGGACTGAAAATCTAAACTGCATATTATGGACTACGCATAGAAACTCGCAGTATATTTTATGTAGAAAATGTGCATAAAATCAAGTAAAAAAGAAAATACAAGGTTATCAAAATTGACAACTTTTATTTTATTTCATTTTTTTCCAATAGGAATAACTATTCTGGAATTCATAATATATTGCTAGACACTAATAGATTTTACAAATGTTTATTTCGGTAAAACTTGAGCGTCTGCAGCATTTAGCTTTGGAACATGCAGGTATACTTAAAAGAAACAATTCCTGTACAAAAGTTAACGTATGTATGTTTGTTTGTATATTCTCTCACAGTCTTAAACATCTGGAGCACTTGCAACCAAACTTGGTACAAATGCTACTTACGAGCTCTAAAAACTTTGTTTAAAGGTCGTAAATAGCATGTGTATCAAGTTTGGTTGCAAGTAATCCAGGCGTTATGACTCCCCTATCATACTTGCGAATAATGAATGCACCGGGCAGGCACAAATTCCTGTCTAGTAGATAGTTAAGGTAAATGATTGCCAGGGAAAGCCATCTACTATTGTAGTATAAAGTAGTATAAGTTTGACAAATACAAGCTTTGGGCTAAAAATCCAAAAAACTTCTGCTGAGAATAATCTCTTAGTAGACTGATGAAATAAACGTAAAAATACTTTAACTGCTCCACAAAACAGTGTAGTGTTTCAAAAGGTTATTATTATTATTACACAAGAATTGTTCCACCATACAGTGAATTCATCAGGTAGATGAACGAACGAGACATTTCATATTAACGAGATGCGGCTTTTTCGTAGCAACAACACCTATTTTGTTTCAACATTGCTGTTTTCGTACCTGAAAACGTATTCATATTCATGAGCACTACAAGAGAATTGTTTGTTTTATATGCATTAATTAAGAACGGCATTGTTGGGTTAAGACAGAAGCCCTTGTATCACAAACCGTGTTTGTCGTACTAATGCGATATTGCAAATGAGCAAGTCGGGTTGCTCAAACACTCGTGGTTTTGCAAGAGACGACGCGCGACGCGACGTCCTTTTGAAGAGTGTTCCCGCAGAGGTCACGCACAATTAAGATATTTGCAGTGTCAATATCGCCCAATAATTTATGCGGCTCGTTAAAGCGCTAATGAAGATGCGAGCGGGGTTTTCATTGCCAATTACCGTAACACCTTTTCATTGAAAATGTTGGGAAATCGTAAATGTTTTTCCATCAGAGTCTGTATGTAGTATGTCGGACTAGATAATATTATTTTCGACTAGATGAACTTATATAGGGTTTTGCGACCTTTACATTCTCGCGAATGATATTACAACAGCAAAAAAAAAAACGGTATGGCTTTCGCAGACACACACCCGTGCCGCGGAGGGTTAAGGGTAAGTCACCAAACGTTATTAATTTTCCATTATTTAAAGACTTAAATTTTTGTAAAAAAAATTATATTGGGTTTTGCGATCTTTGCGTTCTCGCGAATGATAATACAACAACAACAAAAAAACGGCATGGCTTTCGCAGACACACACCCGTGCCGCGGAGGGTTAAGGGTAAGTCGCCAAACGATATTAATTTTCCATTATTTAAAGGCTAAAATTTTTTGTAAAAAAAATTATATTGGGTTTTGCGATCTTTGCGTTCTCGCGAATGTTATTACAACAAAAAAAACGGTATGGCTCTCGCAGACACTAAACGATATTAATTTTCGGTATATTTACAATCCATAATTGGAATAAAACAACCTTCAGGTCATTATTTGCACCGATCCATCGATGATTAATCGCATTCGCACTTCCCCGATTTGAATTACAAAACACCGTGTCTGGTAGCATTGAGATGATCCGTGGTCATCGATTTCGCGGCCAATTTGTGCATTTTTTGGCCGCATGCGTGCATCCGCCGACCAACGATTTTGAGGCGCGAGGAGGTTTGAGGCCAGTACCAGTTCCTTTAGAGAATGTAGGTTACGCCGGATTAGCATGAGAAAAAAGATATAACGGGATCCGAATAATTTCTAGACGAGACGAGCGGGTTTCCCATTTACGAAATGCACGTAGATTATTAATTAGGAACTGAAGTTCTCAAATGGAGGCTGATTTGTTTACATTTTTTGCTTCACACATGTGAAAATAATTCGTGAATAATAATAATAATAATATTTATAACACAACAGGACCAGGGTTGTTAAAAAAACTTTTTTTCATCTTAATTAAAACAAACAGTTGTTTTTTTTTACAAAACGTGTTTTTTTTTCAATGAAACAGTGTTTAAAACATTAACAATTAAAAACATGTTTTAAACATAACCAGCCTTATTATTAGACCTTAGCATACAACTTTAACACAATTCTAAGGATGATATTGACATTTTCAGGTTAATAAAACGTTTTAGTAGATTACTTTTGTTAGTTTACAACTAATAATTTAATAGCCCTAGTTTAAGTCTTACACATAACCTCAATTGTCATAACAAAATAGGGTTATTTAAAATTTATTCAATAATGCATGAAATGATAAATGTATAAACCTTATCACTATGTTCTGAACTTGAGTGAAATCAGTGTTTTATACGCGTGGCGCATGAAGTAAAATTTCGAGTTTAGAAAAGCCCCCTTGAAAATTTATCTCTGATATTTTCAATATTTCTAGATTTTCGTCAACTTACAAAATTTTTAAGAAACTTTCAACGATTTATAGAATTTTCCGATATATGTGTATAAACATTGAATGCTAATTTTTTGATTATCTACAAATTTCCTAACAAGATTTTTTTATATGATCAGTATTATCGAAAAATCCAAAAAAATGCTAAGAGTAAACTACCACTTCCGGTTTCCGCATTTTCACCAAAAGTTGATTGAATACTACTATTGTAATAAAAACCATAAGTTTAAAGTGTCATCTCAACAACTCAATCGGTTTAGACTTTATCGAGGCGACAGAATTTCAAAAGGACAGACATTTTTCAAAGATGGTCTTAATAATTTTGGGGGACCGCAAAATGGATATATCCACTAACAGTTTTGATTTGAACATTTTCGCGAAAACAACAATACTTTCCCTTTGTTTTGCATATAGGGGAAAGTAAAAATATTTATTGCTATTTTTTTTTTTGTAAATTTTTATACGAGTATGTTTTGTCTCATAGGTTGGGAACCTGCGACCTCCGTAAGTTTCTTGTGGTCTTACAAAAGCACCTTGTTTTTTTATAAAAGTTGCATTTATAAGTGTATCAACTTATTGCAATGGTTAAAAAAGTTCTTCACCTATAGTTTGTCTAAGTTACAATTATTTATTTATGTTCATTCCACACACAATACTTTTTCCAAGTAAGTAATTTTATTCCTAAATTAAAAAAAAAAAACGTCATAAGCAAAGCTATACTGAAGAGAGATAAATCTCGAATGGCGTCTATAGATGGCTTAAGACATTAGTTTTAATCTAATTTGTTGCTATCTCTCCTTTCATTTTAAATTTGTATTTGTTAGTTGGTTTGACGAGAATTTGACCTAAACGTTACATATACTTTAATAGAGCGTTGTAACAAACAAAATTAAATATGATTTTAAATATTTCATTATATAATTCAATATCCGGAGGTGTATTTGCACGGGAAGTAGTTGTTTCAATGTATATTTATCGTCTTAAGTTGTCTTATTAATTAAGATATTGTTTGCATTTTCACGAATAGTTTTTTCGTATTTTTATATATTATTATTTATTTATGTATATATATTTTTTTTTTTTTGGTTTGTTTGTTTGGCATAGGGACACGACGAGAAATTATTTTTTAAATAAAGTCTCCCCGTGCACGGGAATCGAACCCGAGTTTGTGGCTCGCCGAGCGATTCAGCCCGACGACGTTACCGCTCGGCCACCACCTGCCCATTTATGTTTATTAATTTATAAAAATCACAATTCCATTGACTTAGAAAGAGCGGCAAATTGGAGACCGCCCCGGGCGGCCAAAGTTCTATGTACGCCACTGAATGGATCGTATTTTTTGTTGAAATCTTTAAATCCTTATGGGTCAGTAACACCGAGGAATTATTCCTTTGGAATATTAGCCACAAAGCATTCCATTGAAAAGATTGTTTGATAACTAGTATTATTAGTGAGATAGAAGAGTTTAGATTTTTATGCCTTACTAATTAGCAATTCCTAAATGAAAATCAGCTAATTAATGAAGATGATTTCCATTAGTTCATTAAAGAATATTTTATATCATTAATGCATATTTGATGACTTTTATGGTAATTATCAAATTAAAAATACTAGTTTAAATATTGCTTATTCATTAATTATACTTTGCTGTTTATTTAAATAAAATAACACAATTGAATCCTTTGTATAATTACAATTTTGCAACACTTTAAAAAAACGTGTATTTCGACGAAAAAAATACGAAACTAATCAGAGTATCACAGATATTTAGTCTGTTATAAACGATGTTCAGTGTTAATAATAAATAATTAGCTTATGAATATTTTAGTTTAAACAACTGATCACTATACTTATATGATAAGGGTTGCAATAAAATAATAAAATCAAATTTATTCTTAAAGGATTTGTATTCGTGATTCGAAACAAAGCAGGATTCGATCATTAATTCGAATCATATTTATTTTAGGATTAGGATTATTTTAGGATTCCAATCACGAATCCGAATCACCTAATATGATTCGAATCACAAATACTCGAATAAAGGATTCGTAAGAGTCCTGTATTCGAGTATTCGTGGTTCGAATCATATTAGGTGATTCGGATTCGTGATTGGAATCCTTTTCACAAGGCTCTGTTACAAATCAACAAAGAATCTATTAAAAAAAATATATATATAAATTTATGAAATCCCCTGAAAAAGAAATTGCGTTGAAACAAGCAAAGGTACTTAAGGCAATGAGTCCAAACAACGAATCTCCTGCCGAGCGACTTCAATTAAAAATTACGAATTGAAATGAAATCGAGTGCTGGTTTAAATTAATGCCATCGGATTTAAGTCTCGCCATTACATTTAACGCATGAAGTAGAAGTAAAAAGCGAAAAGACTCGGTTTCACCGTGAACGACTGAATCCACTGTGTAATTACGTTACTTCCAGTAAAGTGCTGTTAATTAATAAGAAAAGATTACCCGTGATTCTGACCGTGAATTACTAAAAAGAAAATCTATAAGTAAAGCAATCATACTCAATATTAAATAAAAAAAATCAGTCAAGCAACAGACATATTTTAATTAAAAATATGAACATTTCTTTTGAATTTATTTATGAAAATGAGTTTGACAGTTCATTAGTGAGTACTCTGAGAAATTACACTCTCTGAAACATTATTAACCTGCAAAAATCGAGGTATGTATGTCTATATGTAAATTATCTATACACTCTTGAATACCTGGAGCAACTTCAACTAAACTTCGTAGACATACTACGAATTGTTGCTAAACGAGAAAAACAGTTTTCAGATTAATAATTTTCATACATAAATACAAATGACCCCTTAAAAAAACACCAAGAAATCCGGTGTCGACAATATGGAGTCTAGCCACAATATGCAGCACAGCACATATTCATGTGGCTTGACTGCATTTTTTGAACGCCGGAATTATTTGATTTTTTTTGTATGCCTTTGAAACTATTACGCTCTCACATTACTGTTTTCTCTGGCCAAAAAAAAACGAGTTGGAAAAAAAATCGGGATTAGTGCTGAAACTTCCCCAAACAATTAAAGTCTCTGAAAAAGTATTAACCTGTTTTCATCTAAGTCCATAATATTGCCCGAACGAGTGTTTTCCACTCCCAGACTAAGCATGAAGTAAAATTTCGAGTTTAGAAAAGCCTGAAAATTTGGTTTGGTCGCGTAGCGCGAAGCGCGGAGCGGCCAAACCAAATTTTCAGGCTTTTCTAAACTCGAAATTTTACTTCATGCGCCACCGGTACAAAACACTCATATATTACGAAGTTAAAAACACACCGCTGAACTTAACATTGAATCAGTGTTTTGTACAGGTGGCGCATGAAGTAAAATTTCGAGTTTAGAAAAGCCTGAAAATTTGGTTTGGCCGCTCCGCGCTTCGCGCTACGCGACCAAACCAAATTTTCAGGCTTTTCTAAACTCGAAATTTTACTTCATGCGCCACCGGTACAAAACACTCATATATTACGAAGTTTAAAACACACCGCTGAACTTAACATTGAATCAGTGTTTTGTACAGGTGGCGCATGAAGTAAAATTTCGAGTTTAGAAAAGCCTGAAAATTTGGTTTGGCCGCTCCGCGCTTCGCGCTACGCGACCAAACCAAATTTTCAGGCTTTTCTAAACTCGAAATTTTACTTCATGCGCCACGCGTATAAAAAATTGATTTATTCTGAAGTTTCCAAAGTGGAGTTACAGATGTGAAATCAAATTTTGTTTTCGAAAAAGGGGCGCTAAGTAAAAAGAGGTTAGGAACCTTTTTAGAAATGACTATTGTTAGTAGTAAAAATGTGAGACGCGGGGCAAATAATATTTTTAAATAAAGGCCCGCATCGATTAGAACATCTGCCCGTTGCGTGTCACCGTAACATTTAGTGACACGCTATGATGCAACGGATTGCTTATTTTAACCCATGATTTGACACGGTGCAACGCAATACTCCCGCGTACCCACTATGTGCAACGGAGCAACGGTTACGGTGACACGCAACGGGCTAATGTTCTATTCGATACTGGCCTTAAAAATTATCCAAGATTTTTGTAGTCAAATTAAGTGAGTAATAAACAGCTATGGTTGTTTTGGTCAAAACAAATGATCTAACAAAATATTTGTTTACATTCGAATAGTGTGATAACCATATGTAGCAAATAATTAGTTGGTCGTTAACATACGCTGTCGGTCACGTTTCCCAAATGATAAAATCCAATTAATTAATAATGAATATGCAATAATCCGCGCCAATTAGCGTGTAGCACGTTTATCGGACTTGGATTGGAGGAACGGCGAGAAAAGGAGTTCCTCTTCCCTTCGAAAGAATATAAATTTGCTGGAACGCAGATCCGAGGATCGCGCCGGCCGGCGGGGAAAACGACTTTTCCGTCCTTCGCGAAGTGAGGTGATGATATCTCATGCGATTGGGAAAAAATCGCGCATTGTTAGCAAATTCAAGTTGGTACAAGCGCGCGAGCATAAGAGCACGGAGATAAGAAGCGCTGTTGTTGGTCTTGATCCGATGATCCGATGATTCGCTGGTGGAAGGAAGGTGAAGGATCCGGCGAAGTAAAAGAAGATCCACGGCCTTGCAAGGTGCTTACCCCTTCGACATGACGGTTATTATTATTATTATTTGCCGCGGCGTCCTCTTAATTGCCCTTTATATACGTAATTATTCTTAGAACGCAATGTATACCTTGAGAATCACCTGCTATTTACCTTTATCCAGCAATAAACCGGCGTGATTTTATGAGTCTCTCTGCCTCTGCCTCTTCGCCATGACCCGAACCAGCTGATTTCCAGGTCAAGTTTTTTTCTTACTCGCATAAATGAATCAATCAAATAAAAACATAAAAAACAATGCCTATTCAATTTATCAAGATTTATCCCACTTATTACCTAATTCTATTCTTCTGTATCTCTAATCAACAAGAGTAAATTATATACAGGGAGTCTTTCCTTTAAGAGGACTGTCAGTGTAAAAACGCGTATGGCGAATCAATGTAAGCGGGTAACCCAAATTAAAGAAAAAAACATTTAAAATAAACAATATATAAATATGCTATAGTATGTTGGGCGGTGGGTCGTTTAGCCACTGCCGAATTACCGAATTACGTTGACCTGAAAGATCTATTGTAATATCCCTCACCTACTGGAGTCCGTCAATACCTAGGGCTTTTATGTAGTCTATCGTTTAGCCACTGCCGAATTACCGAATTACGTTGACCTGAAATATCTATTGTAATATCCCTCACCTACTGGAGTCCGTCAATACCTAGGGCTTTTATGTAGTCTATCATGGTTTGAGGAGTTAAGCGTACCAGTTTATCGGGCTCTAAAGTTGCTGATGCCAGGTAGTTCCTTCTTGAAAGGGTTTGAGGAGTTTGAGCAATTAAGCGTATCAGTTTATCGGGCTCTTAAGTTGCTGATGTCAGGTAGTTCCTTCTTACGCATAGTATGTATTCTGCTGTTTCAATGCCTCATTGCAGAATCTGCACTTGACATAATTTGTCTGGCCCATCTTATTAAGGTGGTATCTCAAAGGACAGTATCCAGTAGGAGGTTGGAGGTAAGCCTTAGATTGCCTTTACTCAGCTCGACAAACGGTTTGGCCGTCACGTCTCTGTCTTTTTGCCTACCGCTCAAGTGTGAGCTTTCGGCAGTATCCTCCTATTCACGGATCATGCCTTTGGTATAGGCTTTCATTACTTCACTATAGGGCTCTGGTCCTTGGCAAGGAGTTTAGAACCTAAGTCGATTTCTAAGTCGGATACTTCCAAACAGAAAGAGCTAGATCAATGTGTAAGCTGGTTGTTTGCTAAAGGAAGGAGGTCGTTTACTAAGATGATTATTCTCACGATAAGGGATCTAGGTTAATTTCTAAGATGGTTAGTCTCAAGTTCAAGGACCTAGGTCAAAATA